>CM027402.1:1135658-1156705 GCA_015711505.1 Sylvilagus bachmani
CTCCCCTCTCCCTCCCTGTCTGTCCGGTCCCCTCTCTCCCAGGGACTCCCCTCTCCCTCCCTGTCTGTCCGGTCCCCTCTCTCCCAGGGACTCCCCTCTCCCTCCCTGTCTGTCCCGTCCCCTCTCTCCCAGGAAGCCCTCCTGCTCACGCCTGCCACGCTCTGGGCCTGCCCAGGGAAGGGGCGCCCCACAGACTCCCGCGGGACTCGCCCGCCACTCCCCGGCCCTGCTGCTCTCCCGGCACTTGCAAGTTGGCCGGGCCGTGCTGCTGTGGCCTCGAGGTCGGGACGTCTTCCGCTGCCCTGCCAAGGTGGATCTCGAGGGAGAAACTCAATAAACATTGTTCTCCTTCCACCTCTGTTTTCCCTACCATACTCAGTTCCATGCGATTATTAACATTCGCTTCCCAAACACCGCAAGACCCACACCCCAGACCTGGAATTCACCTTCCATGAGTCTTCCCCAACGTGTTCTCTGTGTCTTCATCTCGCTGAGTCTTAAAGTCAGCTCTTGGGGCCACACGAGGTTTGTGCACGGCTTACAAACGAACACCCTCGCTGTTACAGGATTCACCTGGGCAGATCTGTGTTAAAACAGCTGCCCTGCGCCACCTCCCCACCACCTCTGCAAGGCTCACAGAGACTCAGTTTCTGTGTCTGTGAAATGGAGCCAACTCCTCCTCCCTTGGAGGCCGACTGTCAGAGCTAGAAAATGGGACTGAAGGGTGTGGAGCGATAAACACGCAGATCCCCCCTGATGCTCTGGGGCTGAGAGATCCCCCTGCACTTCACAGGATGGACAACCAAGGCCCAGCTGTGGATTCAGCGCCCAAAGGTCACCAGCTTGAAGGGCGCAGAGCCGACACCACAAGCCTTGTCTGTACCCTTCCTGGGCCTTCTCCAAACAACGCAGCTGATTGTGACTACGGAGGCTGCCAAGGGGGCCTGTCTGAGCACGCGTGGGGCCGTCCCCAGGCCCTCCACGCACTCATGGGTGCAGACACACCCTCCCCAGTCTTCCACCCCCACCCGGAGCAGTTCCGGGGGCGTCCATCTGGCCCTGGAGTGGCGACAACCCTTGCATTCTGCTAGTGTCTGACTAGCAGTGCTGGGCCGAGGCGGCCACGGGCAGCTGGTGGCTGACCTTTCGGGTCCCTGGGGCAGGTGTGACACCCTGTGGCCAGACAAGCTCATCACAGCAGCCTGTCCCTCGACACAGCAGAGGGCAGGGGGCTGCTTGCCTGAACCCGTGGACCCTCCCGCTTGGGCTTCAGCTCCCACTCGAGCGCACAACTCGTCTGCCCACCCCTGTGCCAGCGCCTGCTCCTAATTACATGCCTCTGTAGGCTTCCGGCCGGGGGAACTCAGAGCAGCCCCAGGAGAGCCCAGACAGAAAGAATGGGAGCGGTGGGCCCCAGTACCGGCAGGCTCGATGATGCCTGGTGTCCGGAGGGCAGGCCCTGCCCAGCCCATCCAAGCCCAGGTGTACCCTGGGTGCTCGGCAGGTGTCACTGAGTGTCAAGCATGTCCTGTGCCCTGCAGCTTGGCCAAAGGCTAATGAGTGTCACAGCTGCCGGGCGACGTCCGACCCCTGGGCACGGTCAGCCTCAAACTCCGAACGCAAGCATCTGGAGCTGACCTGCTCTCCACCGGGAGTCACAGGCCTGGGCCTGAGAAGCAGCCTCGCCGTCTGCCTCAGGAAGTGTAGAAGCAGGGAGCCGGGACAAGTGTGCAGAGCTGGCGAGAGGCCCAGGCTGGAGAGTGGTGGGGGGAGAAGGCAGGGCCAGGGCAGGGGAGAACCAAGGGAAGGAGAAGGAGGGCAGCGAGTCTCCGTGTGCGGGGGAAACAGCCCAGCACCGGGACAGCCAGGCGCAGTCCCCGTCTACACACAGGCTGCCCCTCAGAACCGCAGCCCACAGTGCTCATGGCGCTGGCCAGCTCAGAGGGTCCCTCCCAGCACTCGCAGTGGCCACATCCCAATTCCGGTCTCCCAAGTCCTACGTGATCCGGCTGCTGCCTCCTTCCCCAGACTCTACCCCACAATCCCGCCCACGCCACCACAGCCACCCTGCCGCGCACCTGCTGCGGACGCGCCTTCCGGCTCTCCTCAGCCCCCTCACCCTCACGCGCTGCTCCGTCTCCTGCTCCACTTTTCCGTTTCCCTGGCAGCTACCTGGAATGATGTGCTCCGACACCTGTATCCCTTTACCGTCTGTTTCTATCTTCCTGTGAGCACTGGCTCTTCTCTCTTTTGGGCAGCATTAAGTTCTTAGTAGTCCTTCAGTGAATATTTATTGATTGAAAGAATTAGGCCTGCCTGGCTTTCGTCTAAGCCTCTTCCTCTCCAAAATTTTATCTTGTAGAAGCATTATGAGATACAGAGACCTTTCTAAATTCCACATAGCAACACAACACTGAATCTAGGAAAATTAGTTTTTGAGCCTGAAAAACAAGATCCCATCTACTTTCTGAAATGTCACTCCAAAGCAGCAGTAGAGACTTGGGAAAAGGGCACTAGCGTTTCCCATGACTCACCACGCCGGCCACCACGATGCCAGCGGCCCCACAGATATGCTGGCTGCCAGCCCTACCCCTGACCAGAGACGAGGAAGCCAGGCTGAGAGGACGAATCACATGATGAAGACAGTACTGGGCTGAAGGGACCCAAATCCCAACCCACCGATTTGAAAATATAGGCTTTCCAGACATCACTAAGCTAAAATCCTCACCGTGCCATCACCCTGGCTTAAATGACCTCCAGTGCATCGACCGTGTCTTAATGAAAAGAGGAGGGACAGGGAGGATGGCCACGTTGAGATGGAGACAGAAGGACGGGTGCATTGATGACCCACGAGCACCACCGATTGTCGGCCACCCCCAGAGGCCAGGAGAGGGGCACGGGCTGGCACTTGTGCTGTCCAGGTCTCTGGGAGGACAGTCCCTTGTTTCATGGGACCCCACGGGTGGTCACTTGTGATGGCAGCCCCATTTAGCCAACGCAAATCCTTGTGCTGGACAATGGCAGTGCATGGACTTGAACCTGGCCCTGCTGAGGCCTCCTCCCACCCACTGCTTTGGCTGACTCCCTGGGTGCCATACAGGGGAACACTTGACTGACATGTGATGATGAAATACAGCCCCACAACCACACAGAATCGGCAGCTGCGGTTGCTGCCGTCGGCCCTAGAATCGCCCACGTTCACGACCAGTGTGGGAGAAGAAATCGCCGCAGGGAGGCTCCAGGCAAGGAAAGAAAGCGGCGGGGCAGAGGCACAGCAGCCCCAGGGCAGGGGCGGGATGTCCAGGGAAGGAGCAGCCGCGCCCTCGGACGGAGGATCACACTCGGGCAGGCCGGACAGGCGTCCTGGAGAGACGTCCAGCCCAGCCCCGCCCTGCAACACTGCAGCTGCGGAGCAGCTCACAGCCCTTCAAAGTCCACGCTCAGCACTGGCCAGCTGCAAAGTCCTTCCTACGAGGCTCTGAGGAGAGCGTGGGCTCCACCCGGGCCACGCGCACTGGACAGTGCAGTGCGCAGAGCAGGGCAGGAGGCTATGGAAGGGTTGAGCGGGAGCCACACGGGCAGAAAACGGATTGATTTCTGGGGACAGACGACAGGCACTAGATAGGTGGAGCCGCCGAGGTGATAATGAAGGTCACCGGGCAGGCCAGCAGCAGGCCAGGGGGAGGCCAGCGTGAGTGGGAGGGCTGGGTGGGAGCAGACTCCTGCCAGCGGGAAGTTCACTGCCGTCTGTGTCGGCACAGCTGACGTCACTTCTTCTGGACAAAGACACTGTACAAATAACGCGCATGCAGTCGGCCCGGGCACCAGGAGAGGACCAGTCTGGAGCCCTTGCGGTGTCCCGCACGCAGGCTGGGGGCGGCCTCACACAGCCTCCTTCTCATCATCTGCTCCTGGGAACTGCGCCTGGCACCTCCGGGAGCGCGCCGGGAAGTAACACTGCTGCCATCTGCTTCGACAACACCCTCAGGTCAGCGGTGCCCAGCTTGCACGGAAGGGCACATACCTGGCGGGCACCGGCAGGTCTGGAAGATGGATTCTGATGGGGCAGCAGGAACGTCCGGGAACGGACCCCACGGACACCGAGCCTGTGCAGTGCCAGGGGACGTCAAGTCCGTGGAAAGCAGAATTCAAAGAGGTCTGTTGTGGTCATGGAAACTGAACGGCACACATATGAGAGGTCGTCACTGCGCTTGTGGGAAACGTGGATTATGCAAAGGAGGTGCCTGGGTTTCAGGACTGTTGCACACCAAGATAAAGAGCGTTTACCCACAGTTCCCGTGAGCTGTCGGAAGTCCCTCACCTGTGTTCCTCCTCTGCAGGCTGCATGGGTGGCCAGAGATGGCCTCCTGCCCCGGCCCCGGCCCTGCAGGCCACACCTGTGCATGCAAGGCCCCTCTGCGCCCCTCCTCTGAGAAGCCTGTCTTGATTGTCCGCTCAGCAGCCAGCTGCCCTGGGGGCCCCGTCTCGAGGTCAGAGCCCCTCACAGGGGCAGTGGCCCCTTACTGATCGCCCTCTTCCACCACATCCGGGGCCCCGAGTCTGGGAATCAGAGGTAGAATGGACAAGAGCTACACTCTGCCACTGTCCACTCCCACGGCACTGCCCACCCCACAGGGCCATGCTGGCCAGCGCAGTCTAACCACCTATAAATAGAAAAGACACCAAGGGTGATTTTCTCTCGGCTGTGAATTAACTAAAAAGGTCACCCAAAAATGTGATTTTTCCCCCAAGGAACAGTGATATCAAAAGCTAATGAAATCTGAACTTTATCATTTCCTAGTGAACTTTTCATTTTGTTTTAGGATATTAAAACAGAGCGAGCGGGAGAGGGGCACAGAGGGAGGAGTGGAGCTGGGCTGTGTCGGAGTTGGAGTCTTCTGTCCTCTGGCTGCTCACCTGCTATGCCCCCCTGCCCCCCACCAACTCCCCTGGGGTCTATGGCCGATGCTTCCCGCCAGTGCCTCCCCATGCCATCTCCTTTGTGTGGCCTTCCCACCACACAGCGTACATAGTCTTTACATTTAAATGAACCAATGAACATGTTAGGTCCCAATACCTTGCCGTATAGAGAGTAAGAAGGTAACCTACGTAGGAGATGACCTGCACCCTTGCAAGTGTGAGGCTAGAAAAACCTCTCTCATGCAAACGAGAGGGCTTTTTGCTGTGCACTGTGTAAGGGGTCCAGCCGGCTGGTAACAAATAAACCTCTGCTTTGCATCTGCAACTGGGCCTTGTGCATTGATTGGGAAATTCGGACACAACACTGGGATCTCAGGCTCTTCCCTGCAGGGGAAGGAATTCAGCCAGGTACCAAGTGCACCCGTGCCAGGGGAGGCCTGGTGGAGACAGGTGCCGCGTCTGTTTGAGATGATGGATCGGATACCAGGTGTGGACTTGACACTCTAATTAACAATGAATATCTCTCAGGCCCAGTGTGCTGCTACGCTCCTAGCAGGCGCTTAATATATATGAGCTGTTCAACAAAGACGCGAATGAATGAAGAGGTTTGAATTAAATCAGTGCTTCCCCGGGGCCTCAGACCCTTAAGGCTCTAATTACAGGAGGGGTCACAGGATCTCTCAGTGCTCAAAGTCACCGTGTTTCATCTCATAGGGCACTCACGGCTGACACCTGCCCCGGGCGCCGGGCGGAAGCAGGCACCCATCAGAGGCAGGATTTGCAGGTTAGTGGCAGAGGGAGCAGCAGGAGAGAGGTGCCTGGCCCCACGGGACCTCAGAGGAGGGGGAGCCCGGGCGTTAGAGCAGACCCCAGGGCTCCTCCCCAGAGACTTCCCAGGAGCCTGGCGAGAGCCACCGACCAGGGCTGGATGGACTGAGGGCTGGGACTCCAGCCGCAAACCAGCCTGCAGCCGTCCCTGGCTCCCGCTGCGTGCCCAGGGCTGTGCGGCACTCATGTTGTGGTAGGGATGCTCATTCTACAGCACAAACACCACTTCGGGCTCTGACAAGCTGGGTCAATGCAGCTTCCTGCTGCGGGCACAGGCCAGGACCCTGTCTTTGTAATAAAAGCCCAGGGAGTCCTCTGAGGGTGGCCCGGGGAGCAAACCTGGAGAAAGGGGGTTCAGCTCCAGCTGCCTCACTGCAGGGGAGACCTGCCGAGCCATTGAGCGCCAATGAGCCACGTCTGGAGCCACTGAGTGTGGGGGTTGCAGGTGGGAAAACCGTGGCACTCAGAGTTTGAGTTCTGGAAAACTGTACCTGTTTAAAGGCAAGACGAGGCAGAACTGCTTATTCTCTCCTCTGCCGTCCACAGCCCCTGCACGGTGTGCAGTGGGGGCAGGCTGCTCGCTGTGCAGGACCCGCCTCTGTGGGACGTCCCACCCAGACTGCGGGAGAAACAGCTCATCTCAGATGGAAGGCAGAGTAGCGACAAGCCCTGCTCAGGCAATTCCTACGGAGAGAGTATGATTAAACAAAATGTTTGACCCATAGGGGGTCCTCAACAAATATTAGCTCCACTAATGTTCTGTCATCACTGACCCAATCTTGATCGCGCATTTTGCTTCTTAAATGGCAAATCCACAGTCACCTATTCGAAGTTCTGATGCCAGGTTTTGAGCCCTCTCTCTCTCCATGAAAGGTGAACCATACACAGGAGACATTACTGACATTTTTTAACTATTAAGCAGCAATTCCATTCCGTTCCACCCAATACATAAAAATATCGGTGTGAAGTTGATAATACCAGATTCTCATGAACCAAACTAAAATGCGCCCCCAGTAGCCGTGTAGCTCTAATTGTCAAAGCTTATCATGAGGTCCAGAACGCCTCCATGCACACAGCTAATTAGCAGTTGGGGAGACCCTGTTAGTTTTAGATACTTCACAGGAAACCTGGCACTGGTTAGAGACACCATTTCCTACACGGCTGGGCAGTGTTCAAATCTCCTGTGTCCCGCCCCCACACGAAAGAAAACAGCGGCTCCGAAAGGTCACGCGGATGTGATTGCTGGCTATCGACTCTGAGACCCAAACAGCTGTCACACTGCAGGAAACGTCAAATCTGCCGACTGGCAGCAGCCCGAGTTCCCAGCGCAAGGTCGGTGACTCGTGTAGAAGCCGGGCCCCTGGTGCAGCGCCATTGGAAATCACAGAGAGGAGGTCAGGCTGGGCCAGAGGCAACTTGACCAGGCGAGGACGCGACCGAGCGGACGGGAGATGAGAGGAGGCAGCAGGTGGGTTGGAAAAGAGACTGGGAAGTCTGCAGAGGGCTGCACTAGGGCTGTCCCGGCCGCCGAGCGATCAGAGGCCGGGGACCCTGGGGCACGACTTGCCGAGAGCCGAGGAGGACAGCTGGCCCTTCAGCTACTCTCCTGAATGTTCTCGATCTTCAATCAACCGTAGTGAAACATAATTTACACAAGGATGGGGAAATTGAGGGTCAAGATGGACAGACTACGTAAATGCCTGAAATGTGACAGGTTTACAAGTGAGTGGTAGAAAGCCATGAATCAACGGAAATTTTGTCCAAACAAAGAGAAAAATGACAATATCTTAGATCTATGACTTTGGGGAAATAGTAAATGACTTGGCATATGTAGACATAGGATGTAGCTTTGCCAGGGTCAACAGCAAGTTCAAATCCATAACAAAACGAGATGAGAGGGAGCTCGCAGGTGTCACTGCCCTTGGACCAGGCATTGTGGAGACAGCGTTCATCACCTGCTGGTTCCTTCCCAATTTCCCATCCATCACTCAAACCTCTGTGAGCCGTGCGCTCTTGACCTCTCCTGAACCCTGTCCGGAGAGGCCAACCGATCTACCCAATGACCAGGCTCCATTTTCATTTTCCTGTATTAGAGCGATGAGTATTCCAATCAGCTTAGTCGCCTCTCCACTGCCAAGCTCTCCTCTCCTGGAGCTGACTCTCCTGGAGTAACCTCCCATGCATTCCTGCTGACACCTGTCTGTCTGTTGAAGCCCCTCCCCTTCTGCATACGCAGGCCCCTGCACCGCCTCCTCATTCATCACTCTCATTTTGAGAGCCACACTTTTATCCCCTTGTTGGCTTTTAAATGACTCTTGGCTTTGACCTCTCTCCTTAACATCCAACCCACACTTCTAACTCTCAGGCTTTGAGTCTAAATGATGTTCCGGTCAATTCCAGTTGTGCTGATGTCAACCACAGACCTGTGGCTGTTGGATCCAGACAGGATTGTCCCAGAACCTGTGGGATGTTGGCTACCACCCCCACGGGGCCCTCTCCATGGTGTGGCGAGTGTCTCATCCCAGCACTTCACAGGGGTGCTTTTCATTTCCCCCACATCTACCCCTACAACCTGTGGTCCGTGCCAACAAAGTCACAGTGACCACCTGATCATCCAAGCTCCCACCTCCACAGCTATCTCATTTCTTCCTCCACATCCACCCCCATGTGGCTGTCAGATGTGTTCCCGTAGCCCTGCCCGACCTCTGGTCCTTACAGCATCTTCCCAATGGACAATGGTCTCACTGACCCGCCGCTCCCCACCAGCCACAGAACCCCCCCCCCCTGCATTCTGGGCAGAGGGGTCATTCTAGTGGCCATCTGCTCATGGCACTCCTTCTTGGACGTCTTCAGTAGCTGCCCATCACCTCGGTGTTTCCTCAGCAGGGGTGGGGAACGTCTGGCCATATAAGGGCCACTAAGTCGCTGGGTCTGGACCTGTCAAGGTCCAGAAATTCAACACATCTATAGACGGCTGATTTTTGAGTTGGTAATTTTGTATGTCCTGAAAATGATGCTATTAATATTTAAATGGCCCTTGGGAGAAAAGCTTCCCCACCCCTACGCCTCAATGCATCATTCGAGACAGCCAAGTCCCGAGGCTGTTGCTGTGGCACAGCGGGTTAAGCCACAGCCTGCAGCTCTGGCATCACACATGGGCACTGCTTCGAGTCCCAGATGCTCCAGTTCCCAACCAGCTCCCTGCTAATGCACCTGCAGAAAGGAACAGAGGGTGGCCTCAGTCCTTGGGCCCCTGCACCATGTGGGAGACCTGGACGAAGCTCCTGGGTTCGGCTTCAGCCTGGCCCAGCCCCAGTCATTGAGGCCATTAGGGAAGTCAACCAGCAGAGGAAGACACCCACCCTCCTGCCCTGGTATCCTAGTCACGCTACAAGGGCTGCCACAGCTCCTACTCTCATAGCTGCCCCTGGAACGGCCTCCTCCAGCTCTAAGCTGCCCGGGAACTGGGCTGTTGCCCCAAGGAGTCACCCCCAGCGGCCCCGAACATGAGATTCTCTCCCTCTGTGCTCACAAAGACTTTCTGCTTCCTCTCAGTACAGGATGTCACAGCCACTTCTCCACTCCACGCTTCATCGAGCACGTTCACAAATGTATTTCCATGCCCGAAGGGGTGCTGGGGAGCCGGTGTGTGCAGGGCCTTGCTCAGAAAAGCCCATGAGAGCCAATGGTGCAAACCCATCCCCGCCATGTTAGTGCTGTCAAGGGTGCAGCCCGAGACTGGCAGTGCTGGGGGTGTTTGCACCACACACACCGGCAGCTGCTATGAACCAAGGCTCCCACGCTAGGTTTCACCGCGCCTCATCAAGTAAACACAGATGAGTCTCTGTACCCCTGGAACACGAACCGTAATAAAAGAATGGTCGATCGAGATAAACTAAAAAAGAAAATTATGGGAAAATCAAAGGTGCCACGTACTCGAGGAAAAACAGAATAGGGTGTTGTGGGACACCTCGGGCATCACAGTACAGTTTACTGCTAGGAGTGATCAGAGCAGCGGGGCTGGGAGGAAGCTCACGGGGAGGAGCCGCAGTCACCCAAGAATGAAAGAAGAGGCCCCTGAGCCAGCAGGTGACTCAGCCCTCGCAGGAGAAGGCGACGTGGTCTGATCCCTGCAGCTCGAGGCGTGCGTTCTCCATTTTGATTTATTCCTAGTGCCTGGCAGAGCTCCAGAGATGCTTAATTAAGTTAAAATGGATGGAATCTCCGTGGAGCCAGGAACCAGCTCAGGACGCAGTCTCCTGTCTTCAGTTTCACTTTGATTCACACCAACCCCTGAAGGATCACCTAAAAGCACTTTGCAAGGTGAAAGAAGCCAGGTGAAGGAGCTACACACGGGATATCCCTGTGGGGACCGTGCAAGGGCCAGTGGCTGCCAGGGCACAGCGGGCCCAGGGCGAGGGGTAAGGGGAAGCGGACCAGGCACTCAGAGCCCTGCGACTCCCCCGCTGCAGCGCTGGGCGTACACGGCTGTATCGGCCAGAACTCACGGAATCTGCACACACGTGACGACGCTGATGCAGACGTGGGCTCGGGTTGATCGCAGGCATCACTGTGGGCTTTCGGCTGTGACAGGTGCATCCCAGCAATGCAAGCTGTCCACAAGGCGGGCAAGCTGAGGGGCAGGAGGGATGCACGGGAGCTCCCTACGCTCAGCTCAAGTTTTCACAAAACTGAAACCTGCTCAACAGAGAAGGCTTTCCTAATATTTTTAATGAAACATGCTAATTTCAAGGACTTGTTCTGAGTTTCACTTTCAGATCCCATTTGCTCTCACTTTATTCTCAGCAAGATTTGAAGACAACCCCAGATAGAGCACCATTAAAGGCACACCACGGCCCACTATCGGAGTTCTAATGTGGCTGGCAGCAACAGCCCCTCACGCCCCTTTCCTAATGTCTAATTTAGAGGAAGATGATTTTAACTGTCTAAGAGAGACTAAAGAAATGTAACATGAATACACAGTTGCCAACACTCCTGATAACTGAATGTGTGCTGGTTTACATGACTCTGGAGCAGTCTGCAAACCTTCTAAAGTGGGCAGCCAGAAGTTTTGACACAGCCATGTTCATAAACTATGTGCAGGTGAACGTGGGCGAGTGGTTCTGGCAGATCATGATTGAAAACCTGAGGAGATGACAGTGTGACCTGGCAGGCGTGGAACCTGCAAGTCACTGGAGTCACAGAAAGAGCGGCTCCTGGCGAGTGGATGGGGACGGCCTCAGCTGTGGACATGATGGAAATTACAGCAGATTACCACGAGCCGAAGTGAGCAGGATAGAGGCCCTGGAGTTCCTGGATGAGACGGAGCTGCTCGAGCAGCTCATGCAGCATTACTGCCTGTGCTGGGCCAGCAAGCGCAGAGGTGAACTGGGTCTGAAGGAGGTAACGTACTGATCGCTGAGGCTGGCACCATGGCCTTCCTGGAGGAGATCCCGCCAAGCAGTGGAGAGGCGGCGGCCACCAGTTCAGTCCCAGGCTCTGAGCAACTGGTTACAAAGTTGTCTTTCCTTTTCCTGTTCCTTCTGACTTGTTTAAATAAATCCACTTGCCACTTGTGTTACTAATCATTCACCCAAAGCAATTCACACAGAAGACCCAGCATTGTTAGTGCTGGTGCCAGACATCCTGCATAGCCGTGTTCCCAAGGCAGTGCTGGAAGGAACAGTGTCACACCACACAGCTGCCACAGCAGCCCGTCTCAGACCCGGGTCCTCAGAATATCAGGTGGTCAGCTCAGCAGAGAGAGGGCTCTGTCACCTTGACCCATTTCCTCTTCCTCTTACACTCATACCACCTGCCCAGCCTCCCCCGCACACTTGCACACACACACACACACACACGCACGCGCGCAGACATGGTCTCTGTGTTCAGCTCAGTAAGGTTGGACTTCTTGCCACATTCTGCAAGATCAAAACTTGACTCCAACTGCATATTAATATCGGACCAGGGAAGTCGGAGTCTTGGCCGCTCAGGGAGACGTTCTGTATTCCATGTGATGTGAAGAATGGGCCAGTACATCAAAGATACGAAAAGAAAAAAGGGCTTGAAACGAACAGCCCAGGCGGCCTCCAGTCCTCAGGCTACACCTCACTCCCCTGCCCGTCTCCCTCTCTCGTAGAAGTTCACGCCCACTGCCTGCCTTGAACCTAGGGGGGTTCACAGCTGTTGTGTAGATTCATGCAATGAAAACTAAGACATCAGGAATCAAACAGCAGAGCTCGCTGATTCCACAGGAAAGCTCAAGGAAGAGCCAGATCCTCTTTTGCTGTTGAAGGAGTCACCAGACAGAGATGCTGCGGTGTCTCCGTGCAAGGAGCGGGACTTTGTGAGCCGGGGCTGTGACTAAGGCCGCGCACGCAGGCTTTGTTCTGGCAAGCAGCCCCGTCCTCCTCCACCTTCAAGTTCGCTCTTTGAAATAAAGTCAGTCCCTGCATGTCACCAGTTTCGACTGCTTGATAGCAAAGAAAGGCAGAAGACAGCCATCACTGGGATTCCTAGCGATTCTTACAACATTTTAATTATCAGGCTCATTCACCTGCCCACCCACCGGCTGACAGGCAAGAACGTGGATGTGTGTCCTCTCTCTGGCAGTTAGGTGTGTAGTCACGGTTAAAGGGGAAGCACATCGAAACCACGCCACAGGAAGAGAGCAGGCAGACAGAAGCCCACGCCTGCTGTGACCCTGCGGTGGGCGTTGGTGGAGAGACGGTGATGCCGGCTGGCCTCGGGACACGCGCAGAAATGTCCACGTCCACTCCTCTCTGGGGCTGACTTTCACCAAGTCCCTTGGCCCCCGTGAACATGTGATCTCTCTGTCTGTTAAGTGGGAATATTTCCCTTATCACAGGGTTGCCATGACAAATAACAACAACAAAGCACGCGAATGTGCACAGACCCTACGTGCGGCAGGCCGATGGCCCTCGCTCCCTGCCGATGGGAGCGTCTCCTGGTTTTGCGAGTGCGGTCTCTTTGCTGGGTGCTGAGTTTTTGCTGCCCCTCCCAACAACAAAAAACGCCCATCTGCAGATCTGCTGAGGCGGCCCCGTGTGTGAGCTGGAGCGGGTGTGATTCTCAGACAATCTGTGTGGGTGGACGGCCGGTTGTGTGCAGGCTGGGATCCTCGGCGCTCCTGTCCCCAGGGGCAGAATCTGAGACACCCTTCCACCGTCTCCAGGGGACAATCTGCCCCCGTTCTTCTTGGAAAGGAAAGTGGAAATTTGCTACTCGTGGGCTAAGAAGAAAAGGAAAATGTAAATGGCAAACAGACGGCTGCAAAGGTCCACGGGGCCCGCGCTCCTTCCACCGAGGGATACGCTTTCGCAGTTCTGGCACTCTCAGTCGGAGTAATTAAAGTTTGGCAACTCGCAGATCTCTCTGTTTCTCCTCTCCTCCAGATGGAGGGGCGGGGAGGGAGGGAAGGGGTCAGCTCCCCGCCAGAGAGATTCCATCCAATTCTTCTCCCTGAAAACCACGATTCTCTCTCTGCTGGGCCCTGTGCTGGCTCAGTCCCGTTCCCAGGCACAAGGCCCATCTGCGGCAGGCTGAGCGGTACTGGAGCGCGGGGGTGGGGCAGCAGGAAGCAGGCTGTGCAGTGCTGCACCAGACCCCAGCAAGGCCCAGGGCTGCGGATGGGAGCCTGCAGGGTCCTCGGATCTCCAGTGGGCTCTGCAGCCCTGTCCCAAAGCCGGCTCCCAGGCCTCTCCCAAACAGGAACACCCAGCACAGCCGGCAGGGAGGGGTCCTTCGGGAAGTGAGCTCCAGCTGCGACTGAAGTCTGTTTGGAAGGAGACAGCCCAGAAGGTCTGCGGAGCAGGGCGAGGAAATGCAGGGGCTGAGCGGGGGCCTGGGGGATGCTGGGACTCCGAGGAAAATGGACGCCACCTCCTCCGGGGCCTGGGGCCAGGAACGGCCCTGCCTTCATCCCATCGCAGCTCGCTCTACGGTGAGCCTTCATCTCCAGTCGCAAGGCAGGTCTGCACCCAAGGGTGTGTCGGCCGCCGGGGCAGGAGGCCTGGTTTAGATGTGCGGCTGCAGCGGTGTGGCCTCCTCACCCACACGGGAGCAGCAGGGGCCCTGGAGGCCAGCGAGGAGTCTGGTAGCGGGAGCTGACTCCGAGAGACCGGAGCCCCAGCTAAGCGCCCCTCCCCCGGGACCCTGTTTATTTCTCCTACTGAGCATTCAGCTTCCGGATGCTCACTGTGGAATTCGGAAGACACTCCACCTGCCACAGCCAGATCTCTAAGTCTCCACTGTTGATGGAATGGAGGCCATCCACTGCAGCAAATCCCGGCTGCTAAGTCCGCAAACATCAGTGACCGTGTCACCGTGCAGTCACCGTGCACTTTCAAACCACTGCAGCTCTTTCACGTGTGAGAGGTTATTAGACTGACTGAGATTTTCCCACCAATGGCCCCAACTAACTGACAGACTACCTGGGTGTGAGTGTAACTCAGAGCCGTAGACGCTATGGGGTTTTGACGTTTTTTTAAAGACAAACATCGCTGGTGGAGGTGAGCACAGCAGAGCACAACACGGCAGCTCCACCTGTTGAGAACGTGTCCCGCTGCAGGCAGAGGTGGCGCGACGAGCAGGCCAAATCCTCAGGACGACTGCATGCCAGCCCCACGCCCACCCCTGCAGGAGAGGAGCGAGGGGCTGAGCACTCACGGCGGGGACGGGGTCAGGGCTCCTCTGGCAGAAAGATCCCGATGTCCACAAAGTGCATGGGGTTGGAAGACCTCTGTCCATCTGTCTGTCTGTCTCTGCCTCTCTCTCTCTGGCTCTGCTTTAAATAATAAAAATAAAAACCCACCACAGGACTGCCAGGGGATGGCTCTTCCCAGAACATGGTGTATGGGACGTGTACAGGGTGTGCCCATAGATGCACAGTCACACGGCCGTTGCCAGGAAAGTCACCCAGTTGAGGACCTCTGAGTACGGCTTGTTTAGAATCTTTTGGGCATTTCATGAAGTGTATTTTGGTGCGAGGAGCGTACGCCACCTGTCTGTGCTTGTGCTCATATTTCTGGAATATTCCATGTGTGTCCAAGGTTTACTGAGCTGTGTACAAATTCCAATCTTCTGTTTGGAAGAAGTCACCATGTCACCTTAGGGCAATCACTTTTCCGAGCTAAGCTCCACTGGTCTCTCAGTGACACGTGTACGCTTTCTGCCCCTTGTCGATTTGTCAACTCCCTCTGAACCCATCTCAGCTTGTTGGCGCCTCTCCCTAAGTTTGCCCCAAACTGGTCACGATACGCTCTGCCTGCTCAGATCAGGGGGACTGGAGACACCAATCCTGATTGACTTTGGCAGCAGTAACTCAAAGCGAAATCTAACAAATGTGCCACCATTGTAGTAAGCAGAGCACCAGCTGAATCTCCCCGTTACTTTTTGAGATGCTTCTCATTGTGGGGGTTGATAGGATGGGAGGTACATTCTCAATATGTGAGCCTCTATGGGGCACTGGCTGTGATGTGCAAACAAGGCTAGGACATGTCACCCATGTTCTGGTAACCGAACGGACCCCACTGTTCACCAGACTGTTCAGAATGAGTGTTGGCCTGGGACTGATATCCAGCAAAACAGGACCTAAGGAGGGAAGAGGGACCTGAATGCGGGGCCATGCTGGGGATGAGAGGGCGAGACGATTAGGCCATCCTGAAGCACGATGCTGTCACCACTCCCAGGCACTCACCAAAGAGAATGCCGGTTTTCCAGGACATTACACACACATCCACTTATCAGCCCATTCATCCATCTCCCATCTCAAGTCCCAACATAGTAGAGGACTTAGAGGAATGCATAGGGAAGCAAACTCCAAACATAAAAACAGAGCGAGGGGTAATGCCATTTAGAGTAGGAGATTAAGACCAGCAAGAGAAAAAAAAAAAATGGAGGCAGCTGGAACCCATGTGGTTAAAATGTTTACTACAGTTAAACCTTGGTTCATGGCAACCAGAACAAACACTGAAACTGTTCGGTTCCATGGCTCACATAGTCTTCACCAAATGTTTAGGGGAAGAACACACGACTTCGGTAGAGTTTCTATGGCAGATACAACAACACTCAGCCAGCCGGCATCCCTGTGACTCTGGCTGAAGAGCAAAGCAACCGCATCTTAGGAGAAAGAAACTTCTCAGCGTGAGACTGGCCTCCACTCCCTCCAGGCCATCATCCTGGAGAAAGCGTCCCCTGGTCCTTAGAGCAGCTGGTCAACAACCAACATCTCCCAGGCATCACTGTGAGTCACAGACTTAGCGCTGAAAGAGACCTTAAAGTCCATCTATTTCAACCCCCTACACCAAGCTGGAACATTCTACACCACCCCACAGACGTCCAAGCGATGGCTCACCGTGCTGAAAGCGTCCAGCACCCAGAAGCATTCTACCTTCCGAGGCAATCTGCTGCGTGTTCAGGGTTCTCGCTGGCAGCGAATGCATCGTTATGTTGTCAGTTCAACAGTCAGCCCTAGTTTTACTTCTAAAGAGCAACAACATATAGGCTGAATTTTCATACATAAATACTGCCACTGAGTCTGTAGGAAGTCATCCCAGGATGTACGCTCACCATGAGTGCCGCGTGTCTTACATCGGCCCCTTGTCAAGGAGAATGGTCAGAGCAGTGACCCAAACACATCGGAATAAAGACTGCAGCAGACTCCTGGCTAACTCTGCCAGAATTCACGGGAACAATCGCGGTGAACGATCACATTACTACCTGTCTTTTGGGCTAGGCATGAGGGCATTTGTTAATAGTTTTTTGTACTTGGGTCAAAAAGACAAGGTAGAGCAGGCTACGCTGTGTGCTCAGGAAGGACTGTCCGGATGTCCTAGGTCAAACCCCGAAGCCTCCAGACCTTGCTCCCTTGTTAACTGCCTGCGTCACCGCGATGGGACAGTGGTGCTCACGGCCCACCAGGGATCTGAATGATCCTGCACGGCTGCTCTCTCCCCGTGCAAACACCGTCAGGACACAGCGGAGGGGTCAGGAAGCTACAGGGCAGCTGACGGTGCTGACCAGCCTTGCATGGTGACTTATCTGGAGCTCCAGGCTTCCCTGAATTGGTCAGACTCTCAGGAGAAAAAAATTGTCACAAACAGAGGCCTGAGGACCTGAATCTACAAAGCAACGCTCGCTGAAATTTACAACAGAACTCTGATCCACTAAGAAGCACACAGACGCTGCCCAAGCTCCCAAGCAGTCAGCCCAAGACCGTTGAGATTGGCTCAGGAATGGACAACTTTCTTATTTTTGTCTCCTTTACTACCCAACTCAGGACAAACTAAAATAAGCCAAATATTCTCCCTAAACTGTGTAAATCACCCCACTTATATTTCTCTAACTTGTCCATGCCAACATCCCCAATCAGAGCCCGATGTTTTCCTTTTACTGAAAAGCTTTGTGCCTGTGCCACCTGCCTGCCCAAGTCCCTGCCAGCGTGGGCGCCCGGCTCCCTTGCTCCAGGAAGCTTCGGATAAGTAGCCTCTCTCTGCTTGCATCTGGCTGTTCCTCACTTCTTTCCACAAAACACTAATACTGCACGAGTCACCCTTGATCTTCATCTGGAGTTTCATTCCATTTTGTATTCGGTAACTTGCCCGCTAGCAAAGATAAAGGCCTCCTCTGTCCAGCAGCAAACTGACAAACTGGCTCTAAGGTCACAGTGATAGGAAAAAGGTCAAGAAAAGCCCCCAAATTATAGTCTTCCCCAATTTCTGTGGTGTGAACCTTCTACTAGGGCCAATATCAAGCTACAACTGGTTTAAAAACCAACTTTAGAATCCTGGATATTTTTAAAAGATTTATGTATTTATGCGAGAGGGAAGGGAAGGAGAGGAGAGAGGAGGACAGGGAAGGGCAGGGGAGGAGAGGGAGGAGAGAGAGGGAGGAGAGAGAGGGACATCCCCCATCTGCTGTTCTCTTCTCAAATGCCCACAATAGCCCGACTGGGCTAGGACAAAGCCAGGAGCCAGGAGCTCCACCCAAGTCTCCCTTTGGGTTGACAGGAACCAGAGTACTTGGGGCCATCATCCACTGTTTTCCCAGGTGCATTAGCAGGAAGGTGAATCAGAAGCAGAGCAGCCAGGACCCAAACCAGCACTCCAATATGGGATGCCGATGTCTCAGTGGTGGCTTAACCCAATATACCACACCAGCCGCTAGAACCCCTGGACATTCAATAATCAGATCTTGAAAGCTAATGTGAGTGCACACGGCTCATTGCTACTTATTTACTTTTTCAACATTGTCTAACAGTATGCCTAAGGTGGAGAAAATGCTCAAAAGTATATAGGAAAACACAGGTAGGTAGAGAGATAGGATGGATGGACACGTGGAGGGATGGATGGATGGACAGACGGACACAACAGACAGAAGCATCTTGTAATGAGAACAGCCTGTCTAAATCTTTCATTTAATGCAAATTCGCTGAGTATCCACCATGTGATGTGTTATTCCTTGTTTTAGGTAGAAGAAAAACAATACTAGTGAGCCAGTGAAACAGCGATTCCTGCTCTTGAACATTTAACAAGTCACAGACAATAAATAATGAGCTCAGGTGGGTTTTTACAACATTAGAAGGTGGTTGATGATGTGGGAGAAGGAAAAAGGCAAGCAGATCCACGGAGTCAGGAGCTCGGAAGGTGCAGGTGAGGTGGGTATCTGGGGGAAGACGAGAGCCGAGTGAGGACCTGCTGACAGTGGCAGCCAAGTGCACCTCTGAGAAGGGATGGAGCGCTCAGGGAGTCTTCAGGCAGCCATGCACCAGGTGTTTTCAAAGAACTCTCAGGAGACCGATGCGTCTGGAACAGTGGATGAGGGGGATGCACCAAGGGCAGATCACGGAGAGAGCTGGGAGCTGTTAGTAGGGCTTTGCACATTACTCTGGGAGTACTGGGGGAATACGGTGGGATTTTAAGTGGAAGAATGACATCATTGGACTTAGGTTTCAAAATGATCCTAACATGAATGTGTTGAGAATGGTTTTAAAGCTGGGAGGCTTTGATAGTAATCTGGGCCAGAGATGATGGAGTGGCCAGCTCGATGGAGTGAGAGATGGGGTGAGGGCGATTAGACTTGACAGTGTAGTAACACGGTGAAGAGGGCTGATGCGCTTGACTTGTCAGGAAATTAAATTCAAGGGAACCTGGATTTTCATCAAATATTAGTACAAGAGTATGCTCATCAAATATGACTATAAAAGTTGAATCCAAGGATTCTGGACTGAATACCCAGAAAGACAGAGTTGACATTAACTGAAATCAGAACGATTAAGGAGCAGGTGCTGGATCACGGAGGAGCACATTTCAGAGAATTCACTGCAGAGTCTGAGGGCTATTGGATGTCTCAGTCTGGAGTTAGAGAAAATATTTGGAATGATCAGGGTGGAGATGTCAGTCACAAATCTAAGTGAGCTTATCAAAAAATCGTGATGACCATCTTGCCACTTCCTTACTTTCTCACTGTTGAAGAAATAAAAAGATGGAAATTGAACACTGTTTGGTGTTTAATTGGAGGCATCTGTGTGTCCTTGTGTTTTGTCACACGCTGTGTACATTGTCTGTCTCCGATCCGGGTGATGAGCACACCTAACCCCTAATCCATGGATCTTGTTTCCTGATAGAAAGAGATAATGTGAAAGAGAGTCAGTAAGGGGGGGGGGGAGGGCAGGTGGGAGGGTGAGCGGGAGGCAGAGGGGAGAGGGGAAGGGTCCCTTAGAAGAAAAGCTGATTCCATAGCTGGGTAGGAAAAGTACAAAGCTGTGGTGCCAAAAACTTTAAAAAGTCCTCACAGAATGACAAGGACCTGTGCAAAGGAGAAAACGGACCTCACGAGGGCTCCCGCGGCCACATCAGACACCACTGGGACAGGGCAGTAAGCAATGGCAATGACAGACTCTTCCCCATTAAAGCGTCCACACATCCAGACTACAGACAGACAGACAGACAGGAGGGCAGCCCCAAAGGCCTGAGAAATACAATTAGTTTATGGTGATGCAAAATTTGATGTTCATGCATGGCCTCTTTCATAATATGCATTTTCCATGACTTTCTAAACACTCCTGTGTGCACTAAAATAATCTTTTAATTCCATTTTCCATGAACTTTTTGAAGCATCTGTACAGACAGGATGGATGATAGATATGTCTGATAGATGCTTGATAGATAACTGATGACGATGATAGAAAGAACAGATAAGACGGACAATGAGGAGAAAGGGTTTGTCACAGAAGCCTAGCTAGTAAACGTGACGCAACGATGGAGTATGGAATATTCCGGATGCTGAGATGTTGGGCAGGTGACACACAGGACATGGACACACTTCCCTGAAGACAGTGTGTCGTTACAACGGGAAAACAGGGACTCTTCAGTCAATTCTCCTGGCAGACCGCACCTTAGCCACGTGATAAATTACACAACACCGCCTTGGGACGACCTCCTGAGCACACGGGGGAGCACCCAACATGGCGTCTACGCCATGGAGACCGCCAGACAGAGCCCACAGAAGGACAGGTTCTTCAGAGCTGCCACGTCGGGAGAGAGAAAGAAGGAAATGTGCCTGACGTCAACCACGGAGACGGAAATACACGCAACATGGGCGCTTGGATGGATCAAAAGCAAGGACAACGCGCTCTGAAGTTCACTGTCGGCACAGCTGATGAGGGGGAGCAGGACTGCAGAGCCCTACGTAGGAGTGTTTGCTTCCTCGTGTGATGAATCCACTTGGGGCGAGAAGGTGCTACGCTCTCCTGAACCGCTGTCTTCTGAGATGTTCAGAAAAGACTCAGCACTCCTGCTGCAGGAGCCAGCGCGTGCCTCTCACGGCTGCACCCAGGACCAACTGAGGAAGCTCTCCCAGGAGCACTCCCACAGCTCCACCTGTATACCTCCCAGGAGCACTCCCACAGCACCGCCTGTACACCTCCCAGGAGCACTCCCACAGCTCCACCTGTGTGCCTCCCAGGAGCACTCCCACAGCTCCACCTGTGTGCCTCCCAGGAGAACTCCCACAGCACCACCTGTATACCTCCCAGGAGCACTCCCACAGCACCGCCTGTACACCTCCCAGGAGCACTCCCACAGCTCCACCTGTATATCTCCCAGGAGCACTCCCACAGCACCTCCTGTATACCTCCCAGGAGCACTCCCACAGCACCGCCTGTATACCTCCCAGGAGCACTCCCACAGCTCCACCTGTGTGCCTCCCAGGAGCACTCCTACAGCTCCACCTGTGTGCCTCCCAGGAGCACTCCCACAGCTCCACCTGTGTGCCTCCCA
>CM027402.1:1156805-1183115 GCA_015711505.1 Sylvilagus bachmani
GAATCTCTCTGTTCTCCAAAGGATGAAACTTGCTACCTGGGTGTGGCTCTGCTTACAGCTACCTCCAGGCTGCTGTGCCAGCATCCCATATAGGCACCAATTTGAGTCCCGGCTGCTCCACTTGCAATCCAGCTCCCTGCTAAAGTGTCTGAGAAAGCAGCATCAGCCACCCAGTACCTGGGCCCCTGTATGCACGTCAGAGACCCAGAAGAAGCTCCTGGCTCCTGGCTTTGGCCTGGCCCAGCCCTGGCTGTTGTTGTAGCCATTTGGGGAGTGAACCAACAAATGGAAGATATTCTCTCTCTCTCTCTCTCTCTCTCTCTCCCCTTTTCTCTCTATATTTCTGCCTTTCAAAAAAAAAAAAAAGACAAAGAACAGCAAGCCGCTCTGTGGGTTCCACTGCTGTCACGCAGAAGGAATTTTGCATGCTCTCTGGCTCCCTGGACACCACACCCGTCAGCCTGCCCAGGCCCTGACCAGAACCCATGGACTTGGAGCTATCACAGGTAAGACCGTGCAAGCTTGCTCCTCGTGAACTGAATCACAGGAGCGATTAGGAAGGAATACTACCCAGCCATTTCGATTGCTTGCTCTGTCTCTTTTCCTCCCAATCTGTAATTTGAGTTATCCAAGCAGGCAGCTTCTAAAGGCTGTGCAGTGAGCACTCACAGTGTGAATGGTCACAAGTACTGTGAACCAGGTACCTGCCATGAGCTTGCCTGGCTTAGCCTTGACCTCAGAAGAAGTCACGATAGTGATTCAACGAGTAAGTGTTCTTTACCCATGTTAGATAAAGTTTGTAAACCTACAAGATGGATCAGGGCAGAGAAGAGCTGGGTAACGTCCAGACCATGAAGTGTACCAGCCAAGCCAAGAAAACAGCAGCATTCGAAGGGCAGGTGCGCTTAGAGCATCGTGCCCCAGGCTCCGCGACCTCTCCCTCTCTCCGATAGTTCGCTCATCTAAGAGAAGCAGTGTGTATGCTGGCCTTTACTCGCAGCTTGGCTAGCATACTCCTACCTTCCAAGTCCATCGCGCTCTGGCCTGCTCCCAATACTCAGACCTTAGGAGGTTAGCACAAGCGACACTTCAGTGCTTTACTCTGAAGACAGTTTTCCTCCCTGAGAGAAAATAATAGCCCAAGTTCACATTCCCCAGTAGGTAATATCACGGGATTTACTTTAAAACATTTTCAAAATAGCATATGTTTTAAAGCTCAAGAATCACAAAAGCCTAGGGCTTGAAAAAATATGTGTAAATTGGAATTAAAAAACAAATTTATTTTGGTGTGAAAAACAATGTTTTCACAATATGCATTTTCTATGAACTTTTCGGAAACCACTCATATAGTGCCAGTAAGTCCATCTCCCTGGCTCAGCCATGATCAAAAAGTTTTAATTTTGGGGGGCCAGCTCTGTGGCACAGCGGGTTAACACCCTGGCCTGAAGCACCAGCATCCCATATGGGCGCCGGTTCTAGTCCCGGCTGCTCCTCTTTGGATCCAGCTCTCTGCTGTGGCCTGGGAGGGCAGTGGAGGATGCCCACCTCCCTGGGCCCCTGGTTTCCTCTTTCCTTACACCCTCTCCGCCCTCTCACGCTGCTCCTGCTTCTGCATCTCCCTGAGCCAGTGAGGAAGTAGCTGGACGGGGAGATTTGTGAGAAAAAACACTATGGGCGAGGGCACTTCAAAAAAAGGTAGAAAAATTGAATTAAAAGACATGTTTGCTTTTGTGCAAGAAAAAATTGAAACTCATGCGTGAAACTCATGCGTGGTGCTTTCATGATACTAATTTCTCATGAATGTTCTAGACACTTTGCATGTAGATTCAGTTAAGCTGACCCAGAGTCCCTTTCTTCAGTCAAAACAACCCCGAAAATACAGATTTGCATTTCTAGGAAGTTAATAGTCAGAAGGAAACCTATAATAAGAATTTCTGAGTACAGAAGAATAGCTTCGGAATTTAGATGAGGCTGCAGTGAGGATAAAGTCGGTTATGTTGAAGCAGTAATGGGTATAAGTTAGAAAGACGTTCCTAGGGTTAATTCGGCAACTTCACATTCTCTTCCACTGCTGGGCTGATCCCCACTCAAGAGAATCACAGAAGAAATGGGCCACGGACTTTGCCACGCCAAGTGCTGCTTCCGGAGTTTCTCCCTTAACAGCCTCGGGAGCTGGGATCTCCCAACTGCTTCACTTCCCGACGCCTACGCTCATCCACGGAGACCCACAAGACACCACCCTCCCACACTCCCAACACAGCATCCACGGATACCCACAAGACACCGCCCTCCCGCACTCCCAACACAGCGTCCACGGATACCCACAAGACACCGCCCTCCCGCACTCCCAACACAGCATCCACGGATACCCACAAGACACCGCCCTCCCGCACTCCCAACACAGCGTCCACGGATACCCACAAGACACCACCCTCCCGCACTTCCAGCACAGCTCCAGTTCCTTCACAGACTCCCTCATCACAAGCAGCTCGTCCCTTCCCTGTCCAGAACGTCTCTCAGATGCGTTCCTCCAACAGGGGGCCATTACTACAGCCTTCTGATGGCCCCCTGCCCCACCCATCTAACAGCTAAGAGCCCACGATGCCTTGCCCTAGACCACACCAATGGACACCTGTTCTCTTTGAAATAAACACCATTCTCCTAAGGATGCTTCATAAGGCTCTTTAATCTGGCCGCCAAATCCGTCGTAGTATTGAATGGAACCATTTTTCTCAGTGCAATTAGACTGAGTTGGAGAAATAACAGCTTTCTCATTTTAGGCATTATAATTTTAATGCAATTCAATACACATTCACATTCTAGCATATTCACATTTGATTCATATTACATTTACAGTAAGTAAAATGCCTAAATATTTTTTATAAACCTTCTTGTACTTGAGCAATTTCTTTATGTTTTAATGAAATACAGGACTTCCCAATTATCCATAATAAGTTTCTCTTTTGAGATTTTGCCCAGAATTCCATCTTGCTAAGATCCTTTTAGCACAGATTCTGCCACGTGATCCAATCGCTGCTGGTCCCAGCTTTGTCACAGCTGAAAATCACGTCAACATGAGACGAGGTGGCTCAGATGAGGGACTGCCAAGGAGCTGTAAAGATGTGGAATGTCACGGAGACGTCCACACCGGGAGGTTGGTGTAAGAACACAGGACGAGGTGACGGGTGGTGACGGCGGTGAAGACGAGGACTCGCCGTGTTCCGGGCAGACGCTGCACTAAAGGCCTTACCTACACTTGTCCTGAAGGAGAGGTGCTCATTAGCACCTGTCTGGCTGATGAACTACACTGAAGGCTAACAGGTGCATAATTTCCCAGAAGTCCAGTCAATCGGTGGTGGAGGGGCGGGGCCAGCACTGGCCAGCGGGACGAGCTACTGCCTGGACACTGGCATCCCACACTGGAGTGCAGGTTCAGCTCCTGGCTGCTCTGATTCCCATTCGACTCCCTGCCAATGCACCGGGAAGGCAGCAGAAGACGGCCCACGAGCTCGGAGCCCTGACACCCTCGCGGGAGGCTTTGGAGGGACTCCCAGGGTCCTGCCTTCAGCCTCTGGCTGTTGCGCCATTTGGGGAGTGAAGCAGCAGGTAAAAGGTATCTTCCCCCACCCTCTCTCATTCTGCCTCTCAGATAAATAAATTTAAGAAACAACATAACAAACGATGGATTTGGAACATGGAGAAGCTCAGTCCATGTGCATGCGACGTCTTCTTTCTGCTCAGGTCATGCATTTTGCCAACACTCGCTCTCACGAATGCTCTCCCGATGAGAATGAGGCTGTTTCCAAGTTCTCAACACTAACAAGCAATGACATCCAGGGTCTCAGATCTGGAATTCAATTTCTGGAAGTAGAACCTCAGGGTTAAGATCACGAATTTTTTGTTGGATATTTCCAATCTGTGTCATGACTGTTAGCATACAAAACAGGAAGAGGTAGCTCCTGAGAGTCCCCAGCGACAGCAGCTCCCAGGCCAGCGGCCAGCTCTGCCTCCGGGGCCTCCCAGGTCCATCCCTGGGGCTACGGCTCCCATCCCAGGGCGGGGACTCCCATTACTGCTACCACGCGGCCAGGCCAACCAGACGCACAGCCCGATCTGCCCGCTTCTCCCAGCCTCCAGAACTTGGATGAACAGCCGCACAAGGGTCAGACAGAGCACAGGACCTGTCTGTTGGACGCTCTGACTGACAGCAGGCAGATAAACAGTCTCCTCTCTCGGCTTGGCCACGTCTGGCCCATCCAGAAAACCCCACGTGGCTGAGCCTGGCTCCGTCCTCACTCTCATTTCAGTTTCCTCTCGTGCCTCTGGCTCATCCTGGATCATCAGGCTAACGAACGTGCTTCGTGCGTTCTGGACCACAGTGGAGAGAGAAGGCACCGTCACTGCTGAGGGTTTTGCTGTTCTCAGAGTACTTGGGGGAAATGCAGCCAGAATTTCATTTGCGATAACCTACTTCAGAGCACCTATACTAATTTCCATACCCTGTACCAGTCCAGGAAGGACTATGAAATATTCTTAAGGTGTATGATTGCAGTTGCTCCGGGAGGGATAGCTGATAACTACAGCCTCCAATGGAACACCTGCGTTTCAGTGGGGCGTCAGGGGCAGCAGACGCGGAGCAGGAGGATGTATGTGCACAGTGCCTGCCTCAGTGTCGAATCCCCTGGCGAGACTTAGCACACGAAAGAGGCCGCGGTGGGATGAAGGAAAACTGGAGGGAGAGGGAAACCGCCCTATTTTCAAACAGTGATCTGCCTGCCCAGACGTCACACACACAACCTGTCGCCTCCTCCCCCTGCGTTCTCTCGCTCGCGGCAGTGAGGGCTGATTTAGACGCCTGCCCCTCTGGCGGGGCCACAGACGCTGCAGGGCAGGAGACCGTCAGCTCCACACTGTCACATTCTTGGCACTTGCGCATTGTCGGATCTGTAGACAAAGATTCTTGAATGAGGAGTGGGAGAATGAGTTAGTGAGGACTGAGATGTGCTGAGGACGTACCTAGCCTTGCGAGGCGCATCCTGGCTTCTCTGCGCCCCCAGTACACGCTGCAGCTTGATGCAGATGCCTAAGCAGCATACACTGACCGATGACACAATCTCAGGTCTACACAGAAACGCCTGGCGCTGGCTTCCAACAGCAGGGTTCAAAGTCGTCCGACCTGTTCCATTCTGTCCACATTCAGGGAACACAGGCACAGAAAGACATTTCCTGCTTGCTGGTGTATACAGAAACCTGGAAGGCCCTCCTGCTGGAGCGAAGACGTGCTGGTCAACGCTGAGGAGTCATGGGAGACTAGAGCTGTCCCCTGCCCTTTGCAGTGAAGGAGGGCCCTGGGGTTTGGGGTCCGCTGCACTTCACGCACAGTGAGAACACACCTGGTGCAGGGCCCCTCACCACCTGATGGTGTCCCGCTGCTCGTGGGTGTGAGATGCACCCCAGCACTGCACTTGCACCAAGGGCCAGGGAAGAGCACGCCACGCGGGGCCAGTCCTGTTCCTTAGGCTGCACACTGAACAAAACCCTGAATTAAGTTGAGGCTTTCTCGGGCTTACTGTGTGTTCCCCAAGGGTGTCTGGCTTATTGCGTTTACACTGGTCACGTGGGTAGGGTAAGATTTACGGAGATAAACCATCTCTTCTTCTTTGTGGCCATTTGCAGCCAAATCATGTTCAAAGGATCAGAGGGCATTTGGGGCTTACTGGATTATTCCAAGTGCCAGACTCCCTCCTTATTTTTGATACAAGGAATCATTTTCTACAGTGGGCATGGAAAATTCAAGACTCCACAGATGTCCTAATCCCCGGAGTCTCCTGCTGGCATCCTCATTAGCACCTCTGCCTCTTGACTCTTTAATTCCTGTTCCTATTCCACCAGCGTGCCGGCAGACATCACGGGGCCAGGGCGACAGACGAGGGCAGTATCTCACTACCTCACCACACCGGCAGTGAGTTCATAAACTGCTTATAATGTGCTTGGAGATCAAACACGAAGAGGCAAGAACCACGCAGACAGTGGCAAGGCGATACCTGTGGGATCACAGTCAGTGTGAGGGTGGAGCGGGGCACCAAGGTGTCAGACGCAACCGCACTGCAGGACACGTCGAGCACCAAGGTGTCAGACACAACCTCGCTGCAGGACACGTCGAGCACCAAGGTGTCAGATACAACCTCACTGCAGGACACGTCGAGCACCAAGGTGTCAGACACAACCTCACTGCAGGACACGTCGAGCACCAAGGTGTCAGACACAACCTCACTGCAGGACACGTCGAGCACCAAGGTGTCAGACAACCACACCACAGGACAGGTTGAGCACCAGGGTGTCAGACACAACCACACTGTAGGACACGTGGAGCACCAAGGTGTCAGACACAACCACACCACAGGACAGGTTGAGCACCAAGGTGTCAGACACAACCACACCACAGGACAGGTTGAGCACCAAGGTGTCAGACACAACCACACCACAGGACACGTCGAGCACCAAGGTGTCAGACACAACCACACCACAGGACAGGTTGAGCACCAAGGTGTCAGATACAACCACACCACAGGACAGGTTGAGCACCAAGGTGTCAGATACAACCTCACTGCAGGACACGTCGAGCACCAGGGTGTCAGACGCAACCACACTACAGGACACGTCGAGCACCAGGGTGTCAGATACAACCACACTGCAGGACACGTGGAGCACCAGGGTGTCAGATACAACCACACTGCAGGACACGTGGAGCACCTGGACTCCACCCTCTATCTGTACAGGAACACGGTGGCGTCTGACAGCAAGCACACATTTGGGAAACAGTCTTCTCTTCCGAGCCCTGCAGCACAGACGCTGTCAGAGAAGACGGATGCAGGGGAAGCAGCTCATGTAACACTGAAATGTTAGCACAGATCGATAACGCGTCTTCTATCAGGGGCGCTCGCAACTTTTATCACATTCGCACACAACATCTCACTCTAGCTAGAGAATTCTGGGAGTGAATTCCTTGTCCTAACACAAAGTGCGAGCTCCTAGCTTCCTTACCCCGCACTCCGCCCCTCTTCCAGCCACGCTGCCCTGCTGAGAGAACACAGGTTCCCTAGGATTCTGATTCAGTAGGCGGGGCCTGCCCCCCTCCCCGTGAGCAAGCAGCTTGAGAAAGGGCCCCAGGACACAGGGTCCTCGGCCCCCCGGGGGTCAGACTGGAGCTCACCCAGCACGGGGCCACCCAGCAGCACCCTCGTCCCGGGCCAGGCGCACTCCACCTGACCACAGAGGCAAGCCGGGCGCCTCCGGAGCTGACGTAGAAGCAAAAAGCAGGAAGCCAGAGCCTTGGGTGCCGTCACCTGAGCCACGAGCTCGCCATGGGTTTGGGGCACCCCTGCTTTTCAGAACATCTTCTTTTAAATTAACTTTTATTTATGTAAAGTGAACAAACTGCATAAGGGTACAGTGATACTTCCCTCCTGCTCTCCCCCCCGCCCATGTCCACACTTTCAGTTAACGTTACAGTCACAAGCTCCACATCCCACCAAGCAAAGAATCCAACAAATAGGAAGAGGGAAAACACCATTCCACACCAGCAGACGAGGCTGTCAACCACAGTCAAGCCTCGGAATGTCAGTTTCGCTCGTATACATTTTTTGTGAGCACTGTAGCTATTCTCCCGAGAGAAGGTACCCAGAGCCTACACACACCCTTGTCCATCAGCTCTCTCTGTTCCCAGACTTACAAATAGCCCCCCAAGAAAAGTGTTCAAAGACTCCCAACACAAAGAAATGGTAAATGCTGAAGGAGATGGGGATGCTAATTGCCCTGATTGGATCATTACGCCTTGTATGTGGATTGAATTATCACACTGTACCCCATAAACATCTACAATCATTTTATATCAATGAACTGTTCAAAGACACCAATGAGAGAATATGGATCTGGGGGGCCCCTAGGAGCAGGAAAAACAAAGACACAAAAAGCATCTTCAGCTCTCACTGATATTAGACAGCTTTTTTATAAATTATGCCAATTTCCTAAAATTGCAAAGGAAGGGAACAGGAGTGCGACCAGGAGAATGGGACACTTAATGAGAAAGTTCCGAGAGGAGCAGGTGCATCGGAGTGACGTGCAAGTGCTGCAGGCCCGCCCTGTTCCTTGCTCCTGCCCTGGGTGTCCTGCCTCAGTCCCTCCGTGGCCCCCACGGATGTCCAGGAGGTTCGGTGAACTACGGCTCCCTGGGCCAGAGCCCAGACAAGAAACCTGTGGACACACAGTTCAGACTTGCACTGTGGAAGCTCCCAGGTGATTCTCACACGTGCGAGAATATGAAGGGGTTTCAAGCCTTCCTCAGTTTGTTCCTTGGATTTCATGGATAAAAGTAAGGCCCCTCCACCCACAATTCAGTGGTCACAAGAGTGGCATTACTGTGGTGACCACCTGTGGAACAAGGAGGCGACTTGGGAACAATGACCCAACAGGACTCTGGGGCTGCAGCCCTGGTTCAATGGGCTCTCATTCAGTGGTCTCTGGGGAGACAAGGCCCGCCCTGCCCTCCACTCCTCCCTCGCCTTGTGCTCTGGCTGGAAGGATGCACAACCATGCTCGTCACCTTCCTAGAACCTTGAAAGGAAGTGGCTTTACACAGACTACACTGCCCAGGAAGTTTGATAGCTGCAATAGACGGGCTGATGATAAAGCCAATTTGTAAACAGTACATACAAAAGTTGCTGTGGCACAGCTGGGTCTATAAATAGAGATATGTGACATCAGTGCCTACAGAAGTCAGAATGTGTGGTTCCCAGCAATGCTGCACAAGTAGTTTATAGTACCATAAAGTCCTGACCTCCAGCCTCAAAGATTCTGATTACAACAGTCTCAATTATGGTTAAAAGTGGGCATCGAGGGGCTGGCAACGTGGTGCAGCAGGTTACGCCTCCACCTACTGTGCCAGCATCCCGTGTCAGGCCCCAGCTGCTCCACTTCCGATCCAGCTCCCTGCTAATGCACCTGGGACAGGATGGCCTGAGTGCTTGGATCCTTGCCCCACAGGAGAGACCCAGAAGGGGAGGCCCAGGCTCCGGCTTTTGCCCAGTCCAGCCTGGTCACTGTGGCCAGCTGGGGAATCAACCAGCGATGAATACCACTCTTTTTCTCTCATTCTACCTTGTCAAATAAATAAATCCTATGCTTTTTTTTTTTTAAAGTGGGAGTCTAAGTGTCTTTATTCAAAGTAGAGAAAATTGGTGCTAATAACTCTTACAATCAATAACAGCACAGTGATGCGTATTGAGGATTTACTATGGAAATTGTGGGGACATTCCACAGGCAGGGGCTCCTTGGGGAGGAGTCATGAGGAACACCAAGGTCACAGAGGTCAGGAGCCGCCAAGGTCATGGCTGTGCAGGACAGAGCTGTCCTCGGAACTCAGCCTAGGGGATTGGCTGTGTTTCCTGCTGTGACTGCGACATTGAGGCCCACGGGGTTGTGCACATGTTTACTACACACACACACACGCGTGTGTGTGGTGGGAGAGCTGGAGGATTTGTGTGCCTGGGTGCACAGGCACATCTGTACACACACATGCACATACACACACGTGTGGTGGGAGAGCTGGGGGTGTGTGCCTGGGTGCACAGGCAAGTCTGCACACACACATGTGTGGTGGGAGAGCTGGAGGGTGTGTGTGCATGGGTCCACAGGCATGTCTACACACACATGCACACACACACACGTGTGGTGGGAGAGCTGGGGGTGTGTGCCTGGGTGCACAGGCACGTGTGCTGCTCGGGACACCTGTGTGAGAGCAGTGAGCCCGGCAGGAGAAAAGCTGCCAGGAAGAGACAGCGGGGCAGCAGCAGCCGGGGAGCTGCCTGAGGCAAGGTAGCCTGGCTGGCCTCTCGCTCCCTCGTCCCCCACCACCGTCCTGCGGGGCCTCTGCACTACCTGGAAGCCAGGCCAGGAAAGGGTGGAAGGGGGCGGAGCTGGAGGAGAGGGCCCAAGGTACCCGGCAACCGGCTACTTGGTACCAGCGGGGACTTTCTCCCTGGCAAAGTGAACAAACTCAGACGAAGCTGCAAACCACGGCCATGCCAGCCCCCGGGCCAGGGGGCCCCTGAGTCCCCAGCCAGCAGACTGTGCTGTGTCTTCACTCTCATTCTGAATCAGGGAACTGGAGCCCAGAGGGGCAGGGCGCACCTGCTGGCAGAGCCGCTGTGGCAGCCATGGCAGAGCTCTCCAGGCTCCTCTCACCAACACCTGCTCCTAAGCAGAGAGCATGGGGGTGACGGCCAAGAGCCCCGTGCCAGACTTGCCTGGCGTCAAACCCTGACTCCAACATACAGGCCGTGTGACCTCCAACGACCTCCTTGTCCCCCTTTCTCTGTAACACAAGGCCCACGATGGAGAGAACAGAGTGAGGCTGCAGTGTTTTGTTGTGCAGTAGCAGGTACGCGGTGGTTTCACGTGTGCACGGAGTCGGTGTGTTTGTTGCCGTCCCTGTCACCTGTGCAGCCCAGCCCTGCCTTAATCAGCACTCATCACACATGGCAGTGACTGTGCAGATGCTGTGAGATCGACCCTTCCTGTCAGAAGGTCAAGAGGGAACAAGAGTGTTACCACACCCGGGGTGCTTCCGGCATTGCTAGGTGTCCTGTACCTCCAATCTGGCCGAGTAGCGTGACCCCATCAGCCCACCCGAGGGGTCACTGCAGATGCAACTGGTTAGGCTGAGGTCATAATGGAGCCAGGGGGCCTTCACCCAGTATCTCTGGTGATGACCAAGAGGGCACTCGAGTGATGTGCCCGCAGGAAGGAGTGCCAAGGGTGCTGGTGACACCGGCACAGAAAACTCCGCCCTGCAACCGTGAGAGAGCAGCTCGATTGCAAACCTCCGGGCCCCGGGCCCAAAAGGACTAAGGATGCCGTGCTAAGCCTCCCAGTCCGTGGTGGTTTGTTACGGCAGCCACAGGACATATGCCACAGCCAGTCCATGTTCTGCCCCAGAGCCACCAGCTCAGGTTCTGCGTGGGCCCCGCTACCAAGACGGGAGAAGCAGAGTACAGAAGCTGGGATCCGGGAGGCTGCGGCACCAAGATCAGACAGTTCCACCTCCGGGGGAAATCCAGCCCCGTCACCACCTTCAGAGGTGCTCAGCCAACACGAGTGTCCTCTGACCAAAGCTTGTGAGACACTGGGCAGTGGCTGTCCCCGGAAAGCAGCCTGGAGACTCTGGGATCTGCATGTACAACGGTTTGGGAGACGCTCACGAGAATAACCCAGCAAACACGAGAAAGCAGGGCCGGGCGGGGAAGTTGAACCGCAGTGCAGAGGCCCCAGAACCCACGGGAGAGCTGGAGGGCCCGGATGGCCTGTGGGGCTGTCCCAGCTGAGGCCAAGAGGCTGGGCCCTTGGACTCACCGTGGACCAGCTGGACCCACTGTGGACACAGGTCCCACCGTGGACCAGCACTGGACACAGGCTGGCTTCTTGAGGAGCCATGGCTTTGGGCAGCCCGGCTGCTGTCCAGAGAGTTCAGGCAGCTCCATTGGGCCATCCCCACGGAGCCCCTGGAGGAGACGGGCACTGGGCCTGGCAGGCTGCCCGAGTTCTCGGCGTTGCAGGATTGCTTACGGGAGGTGACAGGGCTCTGGGCTGGTGGCCCAGCCAGGTGTGTAGGGCAGCTCAGACACGCATGCCAACATGTGTGTGTACTTCCCCACATCCACACGTATGCTGTCTTCCACACACGCCAACCCAGGAGCCCATACGCATGCCCCTGCCCTGGCATCTGGCCCTCCCTGGGTTCCTGGCTTCATGGCCTCAGGGAGGTGGTGAGCTCCCTTCCAGTCCATGGTTGGCCCAGTGGGCCCTGGCTGTGAGCCCGGAAGAATGAGTGCTCGGGGCCTCCAGAGACCTGTGGGGCGGCTGCAGCTCTGCCCGGTGCAGGGACAAAAGCTGCCTGCCTGACCCCCACCTGTTCCAGAGCCACCACAAGACCTCAAGCCTGGACTGGGAGGAACCCACCCGGGGCTCTGAGGTCGGGTGACAGTGACAGGCCTGCCCCTGTCAGCACTGCCTCCCGCCACAGGGCTTCCACCTCCACCCTGCAGCGACGACTTCCGGTCACATCTGGACCACGGCGACTTCTTTCCTAGTCTCCCGTGGCTTGAGCAGACTTGGGGCCTTGCCAGCGCGGTGAGGGAGGGGTGCAGCGCATGGAGGCCAGGACACAGAGCAGGCCGCTTGTAGGCAAGGCCTTTGGCACCAGATGGGCCGCTAGTCCCACCTCAGTCCACCTGCCCATCGCGCCCCTCCTCCAACCCCCATGTGAGCAGCGCTGCCAAGAAGCAAGTCAGCAGCCGCCTGGGAGGGAGCTCACGGAGGCCGAAGCCACTGCGCACGCCTACACGTCGCGCACAGGACGCCAGGGCACACCCGCACAGCTGTCCGCACGGGCTGCACACCTCTGAAAAACGAGCCCCAGCGCCGCCATCACTCCGCTTGGGCTTCCCCTTGACAGGCTCCATAGCCTGGGGCCGGTCCCCAGTGGGCAAAGTAAATCTCTCGGTGGGCGGGGCCTCTACCTGACATTCAAATCACAGATGCAAGCAAACGACCACCTCCCAGAGAAATACAAGCCGGGGCGTTTTAAAGATGAGCCACCTACAGACTGGAAAAATAGAAGCGAAAATGCCGTATTACTAACAATTATTTGAAGGTAATAGCTTGTGTTCTTTAATGCAGTTCCAACATAAATGTCAGTGTAAGGAATGATGTTTCATTTCACTACTAACAAATCAGGTACTTAGTGTGCTGGAGAGAAACCGCGGGACTACTTTAAAGCCACGCTAACCAGAGAAACTGCAGAAATATTTATATTCTTGTGAAGGGAGGAAGGAATGCCACTCATGGGTGTATTTAAGGATCCTCCCTCCGCTGGATAAATGGTAATGCGAAACGAGAAATGGAGAGATGACCTCAGAAGAATAACCGCAACGCCCAGCTGGGACCTCGCTTCCCAACACACAAAAACCATTTGCTATGTGTCCGGGATGGAAAGTTCTATGCTGCTTTTATAGCTCGCCCAAGCACCCAACACTGGGGGAAGGAGTGCGGAAAATCATCCCCTCCCCCTGCTCAGACACTGCGCTGCGTGCGGGGTAAAGGAGGGGAAGGAGAGAGCAGGTCCACCGAGAGGTGTTTCATATCGAGCGCAGCTCGGCTGAGCCAAGCCAGCCCTGGCGCCGTGCGGGCGGGCTGTCTCCAGCCAGTTCTCGCTATGCCTTCCCTACAGACCCCACATGGAGCGGCGTGGAAAATTCCTCCGGATAGCAGCCTACCGTGTCCACACCTAAAAGCCCTCCCACTGGGCAGGCTCTTTCATCTCTTGTCATTTCTAACAGCCACCGGGTGTGTGGCAGGGGAGACAGAGATCCAGTGGCAGCCAGGGCCTCTGAGCCACTTGGTTTTCAAACAGCTCCCAAGGACATGGGACTCCAGTTCATTGACCATGAGTGGCACTGACACGGACACTACCTGAGTCGGCGCTTGGAGAGACAAAGGTAACAAACGTTGGCAATGAACAAATCTGAGGGAGCCGCAGGGAACTGTCTTTTCAATAAATACCTGGCCCCTTTCCATTGGAGGCACACAGCTGAGACACACAGACCCGGATCCAGAAGACCTCGGGGCACCGTGCCCCAGGCTCTCTCCCCTCTGACCTACAGGCCTTGAACGCTGAGAGAGGGCGGGGTCTCTGGTGATGGCGCCTGCGCCACACTCACAGAGGTCCTCCTGCAGCCTTTGCCAGCATCGTGCGTGGCTGCGAGGAGCAGGATCCTTGCTAATACCTGCACTTGATGCATGATACACAGGGCCTCAGCGGGCTCAGCCGCTGTCCGCACTGCTGGGAAACAGACCAGAAGGCTCCCTGGTGCCCATCCCACAACCTCCACTCTTCCTATCTTGCAGCTGTGTTGACGTGGGTAATGAGGATTGATTCAACCTAATCATTTATTAATCCAGGCACAAAACAATTCCTTGAGAAAACTGTTTAACTAGCTGGCTATCTGACAGATTTAAGGGGTCAAAATAAGTCTAACAGCAGGTGGAAAGTTAGACAGCGTTCTCCGTCCCTGGCTCCACACACCCCCTCTGACAACCAGCAGATGCGCACGGGCTGGGACTGCACAGGTGCCAAGCGCGGCCTGGCTGTTCCAGCAGCAAACCAAAGCCAACCCAATGAGCGTCAGCGCAGGTGAGGTCCAGGTATTCCCGTTGAACAGAAGTCACCGAGGAGTCATCTGTCAGCTCATCTAGGAAACTTAAAGAGCCCGTTCCTGGCTCCATCACAGTGGCCCTTATTTATGCTCCTCTGCGGGGGGAGGGAAGAGCCAGGAGCCAGGAGCGCCTGCTGGAGCCGCCAGCTGCGTTCGCAGGTAATACAGCTGTGGAGGGAGCACTCTTCCTCACACCGAGCGCCGGCCCAGCCCCAGCCCCTCAGGGAGGCCCCCGCCAGGCACATGTCTGTGCCAGGGACAGGAGGGTAACACAGAGGACTGCCCATTGAGGAGGGCATAAAGACAGAGATGCCACACATACGTAGTGGACAACCACTGGGGAAAACCTGCGGCTGTGTGACGCATGAGGGCCTAGGCCCCTTGTTGCAAAAAACACTGACAGATTCCCAGATTCCCGTGTGCGTTACAGACCCAGGTGGGCAGGGCCCTGTGAAAGGGGGGCTGTGTGACAGAGGGCGGCTCCAGCTGCTGCCGCGGAGGGCAGCTGACTGGGGAAGCAGCCTGGAAAGTACGCGCAGGCACTCTGCCTCCGGGACCAGCACGGACGAGGCTGCAGGCCAGACAACGGTGGAGCCGGCGCCTCCTACCAGGAGCCTGCTTCCCGGGCAGTGGAGAAATCGGGGGGGGGGGGTCTGAGCCGGGGGCAGGCGGTCCTGCAGCCCACGTACCTGGAAGGGGCCCTGGTTGCAGCCACAGTAGCTGCTCTCCATGGTGTAGCTCCGAGACACCCCCATCTCCTTCCACACCACCACGCGTGCCGTGGAGGCTCGGGACTTCTCCACCAGGAAGCTGCAGCTGCTCATGGTGAATGCCGGCGCCAGCTTAGCGAGGATTTTGGGGAGAATCTACAATAAAAGAGCAAAAACTGATGAGTCGGGGTCTCTACGACACACCTCTACGTGTCAAGCACTTGCTCATTGGGAAATGGGTGCCGACTTCTCTGTAAATCATTTTGCTGATAAGAAAACCTAGGCCCAGAAAAGGTGGAAATCAACAGCATCAAGTCCCACAACGCTGGAGAGGCCAGAAGGAAGCCCAAAGGCCAAGATGGCCGATGCCACACTCGCCCCTCCGTGTGGCTGCGGGCCGCTCCTGCACTGTGCACATGGCCTCCCCTGTGGCTGGGCTGAGTGTCTGGGAGTCACAGTCCCCCAGGGCCCGGGCACGCAGTCACTGGCCAGCTGTTCTGCCTGGCAGGACACCAGGGCCACGGGGCCACTGGGGAGGCTTCAGCAGTCACTTGGTTCCCATGAGTATGGGAGCAACACGTGAACCCCGCAGTCTCATGCCCTAAGTTGTCGACCTGAGGCCAAGGCAATGGTGAGACCACGGCCTCTGGGTCACGCAGCCCAGCTCTGCTCACAGGACAGCTTTTCTCGTGACCCTCCATGTCCAGCAGAAGGCACCTGCAGGCTCTGACACTCTGGGGGACCGCGGTCTCTGCCACTGGACCTCCCCCAGGGACGGTGACCCAGGGGGGGATGGTGCACACAGCCCTGGGTCACAGGGACACTGAGAACTCTCACTTCAGTATCGACAGAACTGCACCACACACCGCTGCACGCCTTGTATCAGAAGGAGCGAAACACCAGGCTCTGGGCAAGCCGTGGAGAAGCACAAGTCGATGAGAATCCAAATGAGTCGTCTTTAAAGAAAGGCCGTGTTGTTAATTTCTCAAACAGTGAGTAAATCTCTTAATCTGGTACTTACTGTCCTGGTGTTTTGTATACTGCTAATTCCATCACATAATTATTAACTACATCGTAAATTACACACGATATAAAGAAGGGACCACACGCTAATACGATTTACTATCTGCTCGGAGTTCCACGCGGCCCCCGGACCTGCAGGCGGCCTGACAAGGGGCCAAGTGAAGCTCGGTCGGCCCCACCGATTCTCCAGCTGCCTCCTGGGAGAGACCCGCACAGCACGCCCACTTGTGTACGCCAACTGTGACCCCTCGCCCCACTCGTTTAGCACGAGTGCAGGCCTTCGGCACAGCAATGAGGACACAGGCCCACACTGGAGCGCCTGGTCGGAGCCTCAACACCACCTCCACTTCCAGCTTCCCCAGGACAGCTCCCTGCTTGAGCCCCTACCACCCACCCCATGGGTGAACGTCTATGCTCCTGGCTTCTGTTGGCCCTCGCCCTGGCTAGTGTGGGCCCACGGGGAGTGAATCAGTACATGGAATACCTGTTCATCTCTGTCTCTCTGACTTTCGAATCAGGCAGAAAGCAGTATTCAAACACCTGGACTGCTCTGGGCGCAGCCTGCTTGTGTCCCAGCTCTGCCACCTGGAAACTCCATGAGGGGATCTGGGTCTCGTTCACCAGGCAACTCTGAGGGCCGAGCAGCTCACGGGTCAGAGAGCACACCCAGAATTACTGGCTGAAATAAACAGAATCCGCCAGTGCAGGGCTTTAGGGGATACATGTGAAAGTGATGGAAAATACTGGAAGTAGTTTTAGCTTATCAGCATTTAACCATGTCTTTATATCTCAGAGTCTTCACCTTTAGCTGTTCTTAGTTTTTCCCCCCCTAAGATTTATCTTATTTATTTGAAAGTCAGAGTTACAGAGAGAGGGAGAGACAGAGGTCTTCCATTCGCTGGTTCACTCCCCAAACGGTCCCAGCGGCCAAGGCTGGGCCAGGCCACAGGCAGGAGCTAGAGCTTCCTCTGGTCTCCCACGTGGATGCGCTGGCATCTTCCACTGCTCTCCCAGTGCATTAGCAGGGAGCCGGATGGGCAGTGGAGCAGCAGGGAGACAAATCGGCCCCCATGTGGGACGCCAGCACTCAGGCGGCAGCTTTATCACTACGCCACAACATTGGCCCCACTTCCTTTTTCAAAACGTTTTATCTGTAAGAGCAGTACAAGGTCCACAGAAAACAATTGAGAGGGAGATGCAGAGACTTCCCAGGCAGTCCCCGAGGTCTCCCCACGGTGAGCATCCCCCACCGGAGGCGCCCATCGCTTACAACTGAGGAACCAGCGCTGCCACCTTCACCCCCCAAAGCCCTCGGTCTACACGGGAGGTCAGACATCTGTACTGACACGAATCCGACCTTACAGCACCGCACAGGATAGCACCTGCCCCTCCCGTCTCTCCTTCCCTCTCCCCCGAACCCGGCAACCACTCATCTGTTCTGTCTCACAGCTGCGCCTTCCTGGGCGCCACACAGTCGCAATCAACTTCTTTTCCCACTGCCTCCTTCCACTCCGTGGTACCTACTGACGCTTCGTGTCTTCCCAAGGCCTGAAGCCTCTTAGCGCAGAACAGGATTCGTTGTCTGCACGCGTCACAGTTGATCCGTTTACCTACAGAAGGACATCTCGATTGCTTCCCAATTTTGGCAATTATGAATCAAGCTGCTATAAAAACCCATATGGAGGTTTTTATGTCGACATACGTTTTCAGCTCCCTTGGGCGGGAGCCAGGAGTGTGTTCAGTGGGCTGGATGGTAAGAGGATCTTCAGCTTTACAGGAAACAGCCGTCTGTCTTCCAGGGCGGCTGGAGCACCTCGCACACCCACCAGCAGTGAGTCAGAGCCCCTGGTGCTCCCTATCCTTGCCAGTGCCGTTGTGTGTGGTAGATCTCGTGGTTGTTTTCACTGTTCTGATGGTGTGTAGCTGGGAGCATCTTTGCATGTATATATCATCTTTGGTGAGATATATTTTCCCTAAGACTTACTTATTCAAAACACAGAGTTAGAGAGGGACCTACAGAGAAAGGAATTCTCCATCTGCTGGTTCACTCCCCAGATGACTGCGATGGCAGGGGCTGGGCCAGGCTGAAGACAGGAGACCGGACCTCCATCCAGACTCCACATGGATGGTAGCGGCCTAAGCATTTGGGCCTTCTTCTACTGCTCTCCCAGGCACGTTAGCAGGGAGCTGGATGGGAAGTGGAGCAGCCGGGACTCCAACTGACACCCATATGGGATGCCAGCACTGCTGACGGTAGCTTGACTCACTGCTGCCTGGTGAGAAACTTTTAATATTTAATTATTTGAAGGTCAGAGCCTCAGAGCAAGAGGGTGAGACAGAGACACACCACAGCGCCAGCCCCTCTGTGATCCATCTTTAGTTAAATTTTGTGGATGATGAGAGGCAAGAATCTAAATTCATCTTTTCCCAAGTGACTAGTCACCCATTCCACCACTTCCTGCTGGACAGAAAACCTCACCTGAATTGCACCGACTTGACATCTTGTTAGAACATCTGTTGCTCATTCAAGTGCATTTTTGCTGTTCTGTCACATCGATCTATATGTTCATCTTTATGCCAATACTACGTTTTTTGATTACTATAGTTTTATAGTAAGTTTTGAAATCATGTAGGTAAATCCTTCAACATTTTTCTTCTCTTTCAGAATTACTTTGACTGTTGTAGTTCATTGGCATTTCCATAAAAAATTTAAGATTGACTTGTCAGTATCACTAAAAATCCTTCTGCGATGTCAATAGAAATTGCACTGAATCTATAGAAAAATTGGGGAATAATCATCTTTAAAATAATAAGTCTTTTAGTCCCTAAGTTTGTTATACCTGTCAATGTATTTAGGTTTCCCTTAATTTCTTCCAATTACGTTTGGTTTTGTAGTTTTCAGCATATACATAATAGACTTCTTCCTGGTCAGTTGTCTAATTTTCTTACTTTTTCACATGATTGAAAACAATCTTTCTTACCCTCATTTCTGGACTGTTCACTGCCTGTGAATAGAAAAGAGATCAACTTTTATTCTGACCATGTATCAGTTTTTTTAGATTTCTTGGATTTTTCTACATAAAATGTATCACATGTGAACAAAAAGCAATGTGCTTCCCTTCAATATTTTGTTGGCCTGCTGTACTGGGTAGAAAATCCACTACAATGTCGAACAGCGATGGAGGCAAACATTCTTGCTTGTTCTTTATCTTATGAGGAAAACGTCAAAGATTCTGGCAGTATGCGTGATGAATTTTTTTAGATGCTCCATTTCGGGTTCAAGAGTTCCCTCTCCTAGTCTGCTATGAGATTTTATTTTGAATGAGTGATGAATTATGTCATCTGATTTTTCTGCATATATCACAATCATGTAGTTTTGGCCATTTTTTAAAATCTACAATGGGTATAAAATGTCTAAATGCTTCAATATTAGGCCAATCTTGCATTTATAATATAAACTCCACCTTGTCACAATGAACAATCAGTTCCACATGTTAGTCAACTTGATTCGTTTGTATTTTGTAAAGGAGTTTTGAATAGATGTTTGCAAGAGACATTAAGTTGTAGCTCTGGTATCAAGGTAACATAGGCCTTATAAAATGAGTTTGCAAATCTTTCTTCTCCATTTTCTGAAAAATTTTTGATTACTTTTTTTTTTTTTTTGACAGGCAGAGTGGACAGTGAGAGAGAGAGACAGAGAGAAAGGTCTTCCTTTTGCTGTTGGTTCACCCTCCAATGGCCACCGCGGCCAGCGCACCACGCTGATCCGATGGCAGGAGCCAGGTGCTTCTCCTGGTCTCCTATGGGGTTTGATTACTTTTATTAATTCCTTAAGAATTTGGTAGAATTCATCTATCAAGACTTCTGTTTATGGGCAGATTTTAAGTTGCTGATTCATTTTCTTAAATAAGCCTTGTCAGATTTTCTGTCTTTCTGAGTCTTGGCTACTTGTGCCCTGGGAATCCATCCTTTGTCAGCAAACACCTGCTAATGAGTCTTCCCCTCCTGCTCTGTGAGGACAGATGCCTCTTCTTCCAAAGGCCGGTGATTTGCCTTTTCTCTTTCTTGGTCCAGCGGGGGAGTGATTACTTCTGTTGACCAATTCAAGAAACTGAATTAGCATTCGTGGCTTCTATATTGTTCATGTGATTTCTGTTAATGATTTTCAACTTGACTCTTAAGCTGCTCTTTCTTATATTTGGCTTGCGGTCCATTTCTTCGGCTTTGTTTTTCCTTTGATTCAGAATGTGGAAGCTTAGAATACCTTTCCAAAATCAGCACTGAAAGCCACAGATTCTCCCTTCAAAATTTAAAATTTCCTTTAAATTTTATTGAATTCAAAATATTTTCCAGTTTCCCTTTATGTTTCTTCTCTGATCCATTAGCTGATTTTTTTTAAATATTCATTCATTTATTTATTTATTTGAAAGTCAGAGTTACAAAGAGAGGAGAGGCAGAGAGAAAGACAGGTCCTCCATCTGATGGTTTGTTCCCCAATTGACCACAATGGCTGGAGCTGGGCCGATCCAGAGCCAGGAGCCAGGAGCTTCTTCCAGGTCTCCCACATAGGTACAGGGTCCCAAGCACTTGGGCCATCTTCTACTGCTTTCCCAGACCATAGCAGAGAACTGGATCGGAAGTGGAGCAGCTTGGTCTCAAACCAGTGTCCATATGGGATGCCGGCACCACTGGTGGCAGCTTTACCCGCTGCGTCACAGCGCCAGCCCCTGTCCTTATGTTTCTAAGTCTTCAAGATGCATCATTAGATCTTGAAACTGAGCTTTTTTTAAATCTAAGCACTTAACGCTATAAGCTTTCCTCTTAATACGGCTTTTGCTCTCTCCCACAAGTGTTGATATGTTGTGTTTTCACTGCCATTTATTTCAAGAAAATTTTTTGATTTTCTTTTTAATTTTTTCAGTGACCCATTGATCATTTAGTAGCAAGTTGTTTAATTTCCAAGTATCTAGGAGTGTTCTAGTTTTCTTCCTGTTGTTGATTTCCAGTTTCATTCATTCATGGCCTGAGATGATACACATGATATGATTTCAATCTTTTTAAATTTGCCAAGACTTGATTTATGGCCTAATATGCGATCTACACTAGAAAATGCTTCATGTGCTGATGAGGAGAATGTGTGTCCTGTAGCTGTCAGTTGAAATGTCGTGCACATTTCTGTTAGGTCCATTTGCTCAATCGTATGCTTCAACTCCAATGTATCTATTGATTTTTTTGTCTGAATGATCTGTCCATTGATGAGAGTGGAGTGTGGAAGTCAACAACTATCATCATATTGGAGTCTTTCTCTCCCTTTAGGTCTAACAGTATTGTCTGTAAATATCTGGGTGGTCTGTGTTGGGCACATATATATTTATTATTGCTATGTCTTTTTTTAAAGATTTTATTTATTTATTTGAGCAGTAGTGACAGACAGCGAGAGGGAGAGACAGAGAGAAAGGTCTTCTACCCACTGGTTCACTCCCCCAAAATGTCCACAAAGACCAGAACTGGGCCTATGTGAAGCCAGGAGTCAGGAGCTTTTCCTGAGTCTTCCACGTGGTGCAGGGGCCCAAGCACTTGGGCCATCCTCCTCTGCTTTTCCAGGCCATAGCAGAGAGCTGGATGGGAAGAGGAGCAGCTAGAACATGAACCTTGGCCCATACGGGATGCCGGCATCACAGGCGAAGGCGTAACCTACTACACCACAGCACTGGCCCCGGATGTCTCATATCAAAATATGATGAACTTCTTTATCTCTTCTCAGAGTTTTTGATTTAAAGTCTGTTTTATGTGATACCAGGATAGTATGCCTGGTCCTTGCTCATGGATCATTAAAATGGCTATACTGCCTAAAGCAATCAACAGAGTCAATGCAGTCCCTACCAAAATGACAATGGCATTCTTTACAGAGTAGGAAAAAACAATCCTAAAATCCTAGAATCACAAAAGGACCAGAATAGTCAAAGAAATCCTGAGCCAGAACATTAAGCTGGGGGCATCACAACACCAGATTTGAAAGCATAGTACAAAGCGACAGTAATTAAAATAGCTTTGAACTGTCTAAACAACTGACATAGATCAATGGAACCAAACAGAGAGCCCAGAAATTAATACACATACATACAGCCAACTGATTTTTCACAAAAGTTCTCAGCCCATACAGTAGAGTAAGGATAATCTCTTCAACAAATGGGGCTGGCAAAATGGGATGTGCACATGTAGAAGAATGAAATTAGATCCATACTTCTCACCACATATAAACATATAAACATCAACTCTAGATGGATCAAAGACCTAAATTTAAGACCCGAGACTATGAAGTTGCTAAGAGAATGTAGGGAAACAGTGCAAGATACTGATATACAGGGTGACATCTTGGACAAGATCCCCAAAGCTAGGCAACAAAAAATGAGACCATATCAAACTATGAAGCTTTTGCCCAGCAAAGGAAATGACCGATAGAGTTACGAGACATCCAACAGAATGGGAGAAATATTTTCAAACTACCTGACAAAGGATTGAAATCCTGAATATGTCAGCAAATTAAAAAAATCTCAACAACAACGAAACCAATCCAGCTGAGAAACAGGCAAAGGACTTCAACAGACAGTTCTCAGAAGAAATACAAGTGGCCAACACATACATGATAAAGTGCCAACATCACTAGCCATCAGGGAAATGCAAATCAAAACCACAATCCGATATCACTTCAACCCAGTCAGAATGGCTGAAGCCCAAAACACAGGAAGCAGCAAACGCTGGCGAGCAGGTAGACAAAGAACAGCACGTACAAACTGTTGGTGGGAATGGAAACTAATGCAGCCCCTGTGGAAAACGGTGTGGAGGTTTCTTACGAAACTAGAATAGACTTGCCCTAGGACCTGGCAATCCCACTGCCAGTACACACCCAAATGACACGAGCACCTGTGCCTGTGCCAACCTAAGCAGCACTGTTCACAACAGCCAAAGTTTGGAACCAGCCAAGGTGTCCATCATCGGTTGAGTGGATAAAGAAAGTGGGGTATATATACATGAAAGATTAAACTCTACCATTTTCAGCAAAATGGATGTACCTGGAAGAAATCATATCAAGGGGCCAGTGCTGTGGTGTAGCGGCTAAGGCCACTGCCTGCAGTGCCGACATCCCATGTGGGCGCCGGTTCAAGTCCTGGCTGCTCCACTTCTAATCCAGCTCTCTGCTATGGCCTGGGAAGGCAGTGGAAGATGGAGCAGGCCCCTACACCCGCATGGGAGACCTGGAGGAAGCTCCTGGCTCCTGACTTCAGATCTGCACAGCTCCAGCCATTGCGGCCATTTGGGGAGTAAACCAGCAGATGGAAGCGCGCTCTCTCTCTCTCTTTTATGCCTCTGCCTCTCCTTCTCGCTCTGTGTGACTCCAACTTTCAAATAAACAAATCTTAAAGAAAAAAAAGCAAATCATGTTGAGTGAAATAAATCAGTTCCAGAAAGACAAATACCACATTACCCCTTATATGTGGGAGCTAAAATTCAAAATCAAACAAGAAAGAAAGGAACAATAAATAAATACCTGTGCATATCACTGTTGCTGCAAACACAGTTTTGTAAAACTTTGTGTTTTTACCTTTGTCAAGTAAATGTTTGGGAAAGTTATACTACTACAGTTTTAATACGTGACTACTTTAAAATAGATTGTGTAGGGATCAAATGGTCATTTTTCCACTCAATTATCATTTATAGCCGCTGTGTATATTCCTACTGAAGTAGGATGTTTTTGCTTTTTACTTGTTAAACTTATTGTTCTGTATTAAGCCTTTTTAATGTAGTATAACTTTAAAATATTATCTCAAAAACAAAACAAAACAAAAAACCAAACAGAAAGGGAGGAGTAAAGAAGGTGGTGGGAGGGAGGGAGGGAGGGAGGGACTATCATTATGTCCTTAGAATTGTCTCTACAGATCACACTGAGTCTGTTAAACACGAATTAAAATAAAAATCGGGGTACCCTGTCTGTGACTCCCCTGTGCTTTTCACATCCGGAGAACACAGAAGCGAAGCTCCAAGGAGGAGGGCGGGGGGAGGAGCCCTGTCAGCCACAGGGGAGGAGGAGCCCTGTCAGCCACAGGGGAGGGAGGGGAGCTCCCCAGCCTGCTTGTATGACAGCCCACCCTTAAAGTCATCAAAAGGCTCTGTTAGGAGACAGTGGGTGCGCACAGGGCTCGACTCTACTCTTGCAATCGCAACCCCTGTGGTGGTCCCCCCGAGACTTACTCTGTAGCTGACGTCCTCCGAGAGATGAGCGGTGCCCGCCGTGCACGCTGCCTGCCACAGGGTCTCCTTGATGCTACACCCGTAAAGGAACACGTTCTTCTTCTGGGAGTGGCCGTGGAAGTCGCAGAAGACCTGCAACAGCACAGGGGAGAAACAGACGGGCTCAGGGGCGCTGGGCTCCGGGACGCTCACAATTTCTCAGATGGGTACCGTCTGCTCAGCGGAGCCAACTGTGTGGAGCTGCTGGTGACCTCGGATGCAGGGAGCTAGCTAGGTGTTGGGGGTGCATGGGAGGTGAGGAAGCGTGAGTCGTGGACAGCTCTCTTGGGGAATTTACTTGACAAAATAGGAAAAAGAGCATTTGAAAATATATGAGTGCGTTAAATACTTGAGTCAACAGGAAAGATCTGTTTAAAAGGACTGGAGGGGCCTGTCGGCCGGAACCGGCATCTTCCACTGACGGGTCAAGATGACGAGCAAAGAAGAAAGAAAGGCACACGTAGCCTGTGCATCCCTAGGCCATACGGAGTCATTCCTTTGCCCACATCTGCGGGCGTCTACAAGAAAGGTGGCATCGTGGACATCTAGGGGACAGTGCTGCTCCCAAAGGACTTAAATAAAAAAGGAGTAGAATAAATACACAGAAGAGAAGCTAGGGAGTCGCTACAGTGTTCCTCCAGGCTCTGATGTGCACAGAACGACCCAGTGACACTCAGCAGCTTAGATTCAGGGTGACGCTTCACTCGCGCTGCAGACTGGCCGTGACTGCCTGCGGGTCATGAGGCCCACGCCAAAGGCAGAACCTGAACTCAGGACGCGCTACACACTCTGCCTGGGGTGAGGGGCAGAGGGGAAAGGTGGACTCGCACAAGGTCTGTCAGAGCTGCTGCGGAGCCTGGCAACCACTGGAACTGCTCACACGCCATTGGCCAGACGCTAAGTGCCGGGCCGCTTATCCCCCTGCCGGCTGGCTCCTCACGTCCCAGGTCAAAGGGCGGTGATGTGCGATTCTGTTAGTGCAAAAAGAGATGCTAATATTTGAGAGAAGTCATAAAATACTTAAAAATGACCAGAAATTCTTCCCAACCCCTTTGCAACTACATTCCGTCTGCACGGAGAGGACTGTATTTCTCCCCTTCCCCCCGAATCTGGACTTGGCCGCGTGACACCCTTCGCTCCACAAAAGTGAGCTCACATGATACAGGCTCCTCCACGTGGGGGCTGCTGGCTCGGCGCTCCTGCAGACCGGCAGCGACAGTCGGTGGACGCGCACGGCCAGCCTGCCGGGCGGGAGACACGCTGCCGAGTCTTCCCCCACTGGGCAACACCAGCCCGGCCACCAGACACGTGAGTGATTCCATCGTGGGCCACCCAGTCCTTGCCATCCCGGCTCAGCTCAGAGGAGTCACCAGGTTAGCCGGAAGGGTCTCACGGTTAGAAGAACGCACAGTGTCGTCCAGTCCCCGGGCTTCACGGTGCCTGTCTCCCTTGCAACGCCATGACTGCAGCCACCTGGGCTTTCGGTCTAAATACAAGGGGTCTCGAACACTCCTGGGAACGGCACACCAAGCAAATGTGCACAGACTTCAAAAAGAGCTTCATACGCAAGTGAACTTAGTCTTTAATTCTATTTTTCCATGAAATGTCTGAAGTACCCTCCCTTCTGCTTCCCTCCACTCTACGTAAAAGTCCTACTCCTCCCTGGACAGGAGGCAGCACACGCAGCGTCCACCCGCAGGCCACACTCGCAGTCCAAGGCCCCATTACTGTTTCCACATCCATGAACAACAGAGGAAAGGTGTCTCCCTCTTTCTCTCCTCCACACAGAGGCTGAAGGAGGAGACGATACCCCAACAGCATGCATCCCAACAGTGTGCTAGGCGGTGAAGGGGCTGGGCGGGGCTACACAGAGCAGGCCCTCGCCCACAGGGCTCTGACGGGCTCATGGGCAGATGAGGAGAGGCTCCTGAGGTGGGTGGGGTGGGGGCTGAGGAGGAGAGGCTCCTGAGGTGGGTGGGGAGGGGGCAGAGGAGGAGAGGCTCCTGAGGTGGGTGGGG
>CM027402.1:1183615-1234086 GCA_015711505.1 Sylvilagus bachmani
AGGGGGCTGAGGAGGAGGAGAGGCTCCTGAGGTGGGTGGAGAGAGGGCTGAGGAGGAGAGGCTCCTGAGGTGGGTGGGGAGGGGGCTGAGGAGGAGAGGCTCCTGAGGTGGGTGGGGAGGGGGCTGAGGAAGAGAGGCTCCTGAGGTGGGTGGGGTGGGGGCTGAGGAGGAGAGGCTCCTGAGGTGGGTGGGGTGGGGGCTGAGGAGGAGAGGCTCCTGAGGTGGGTGGGGTGGGGGCTGACTGTGCCTTGACCCCGCTCCCTGTGGGTAGCTCTCCAGCATCTTCCGGCCATGAATCTTTACTGTGCCCTTAGGAGGCACTTATTTTCCCACCGTCCTTTGGTGAAAAGAACTTTGGAGAACACAGCCTTCTTTGAGGCCAAGCACCCATCGTCTCTGATTCCCGACGTAGAAACTGGAGACCCACAAATCATGCTGGTCTCAAAACTCACAGTCCTTTTGACTCACAGCACTAGAAAAGCCCTGGAAATGAAAGACGTGAAGGTGAAATAATTTATCTTCCTTATCTTAATTTCTCTGAAACACGACTGAGCACCTAAAACAAAGTAGCAGCGAGATAGCACACACGTGCAGCACATGTAACGCAACCAGCCACGGCACAGCACGGATATGGGACAGAGACTGGTGATGCGCTATTCCGAGGTCCTCACAGCACATGTGAAGCAGTGTAGACTCGATTGGCTGAAGATGGATGTTGTAAGCAACAGGCAGACACTAAAACACCATTTGAACAGCATAAATAACTTGTGGAGGTGAAATCATAAAAAAGCTCAATATAAGAGATCAGAAAACGTCGAAAAACATATTAAACAAATAGAAAACAGCATGATGACAGGTTTTGATTTAAAGATAATAATTCATAAATGTGAATGGCCAAATGCAGCAGTTGGCGGGGAGGCACCGGCGCCATGGTTCCATGCCGGCACCGCACTGCAGTGTCGGGTTCAGGCGGCGGCTGTCCTGCAATTCCAGCTTCCTACTGACGCACACCCTGGCGGTCAGCGGGCAATGGCGCAGAGGCCTGGGTCTCAGCCACCCCGTGGAGAGCTAGACAGCGGGCGCTCAGGGCCCTGGCTGTTCAGGCATCTGGGGAGTGAACCAGCAGGGGGACAGCCTCTCTCTCCATTTCCAATAAATCAATGTTTTTAGAGATGAAGAATGTCAGGTAGCTAAATAAGCAAGATCAAGGATATTCTGTCTACAGGAAGTCACTTTAAATACAAAGGCATGGGTGGGTTAAAGCTGAGAATGTGTAGAGAGACACTGTGCAAACACCGCTCACAGCTGGACTGACGGTCACTCGTCAGGTGAAGCAGATCCCAGATTCCCTGATATGGCGGAGGTGTCCACAGGCAGGTGCTGGCCCTTGACCTCCGCTATCCTGGGACTCCATGATCACCAACATCAAAGACCCACCCCCACAGACCCGGCCTTCACAGAGCAGCTGCAGAGCCGCGCCAGGGTGAAGACGCCCCCTCACTGGCGCGTTTCCCACGGCCTCGGTGCAGGCGGCACCTCTGAGACCCGTGGGCGGGAAGGACATGCGCAGGCCTCCTGAGAGAAGTCCAGTGCACGTTCCCAACTTCCAGAGACAGGGCTCTCTCCTTCTCAAAAGCGAGGGAAGCCCGGGCACTTCAACCCTGCTAAATGCGGGCAGCTATGGAGCACAGCACTTGGTCAACCAACCCATTAAGCTGTTAGCTACACCTCCGACTGCTCCAGCTAACAAATTAACTGTGGATTGTACACGCCTGCCAGGGAAGTCGGCCAAACCCGCATTAGGCTCTGCCCTTAACGCACCCTTGGAATCCAGCCCTACCCACGCTGTCCAGGTTTCTGATGACTGAAGTTATCAAAGTCTTGCGATTCTTTTGGTGTGAAGGCTGCTTCCTCCAGGGGCAGAGTGCGCAGCTCTTCTCCGACTCTGCTGAGGTTTGATCCTATTCTGAGAGCGGGGAGCAGCGAGGGCCAGCTGTGCTGGGCCTTGGAGAACAGGAGCCCCTCTTTCAAAGCACCTGCCCCAGGGGGGATCACAGGATTTCCAAGCAGAGGGAGAGCAGTGCCCCCCCTCGCAGTCCCCACTGGCAAGTGAAGCCTGAGTGATGTTCTAGTCTGGTCTCGAGAGCGGGCCCTCAAATATGAATGAGCTGCAGAATAACAGAAGGGCTTGTTAGCGCCCAGCGCGGAGCCGTGCCCCAGACACCTGCGGTTCAGCAAGCCTGCGGTACGCCCGAGAATTTGCATGGCTGACAAGTTTGCACAGTAAAGTGACACCTCTAGGCCCAGACCATCCTGAAAAGCCACAGCCTAGGGGAACCAGTAGAAAAATTGTCTGGGGTTTAATCCTTGTGTCATGAATTTTCCTCCAACCTCTATCTCGGATGCCTTGGGTTCTCTCTGTGAATAAACACCCACCATGCTTATGAAAAGTGTGCAAACAAATTAAGACTTATGTCTTAGCAACAGATATCTCAACAAATCCAGAAGCTCTGCCTCCTTAGTGCCGGGGCCCCTTGAACGCTAACGCACTGGACAAGAGGGCGTCCTTCCGCCCTGGTCCCGCAGGCTCCGAAAGCCGAGATAAGCGACAACTCACAGACCTCTTCACTCGGGGAATGAGCGCAGCTGGCCTCCGTGCATTCGGAATACAGGCGATGGGGACATTGTTCTGCAGTTGCTCAAATGATATCCCCAAACAAGTGTCTGTTGATTACAACAAACACAGGCTCCCCAAAGAGCAGGGGCCAGTGACGACCAAGCCATCAAGTTATTTCAGTACGAAAGCGTTACCTTGCCTACTGGAAGTTCAATACTTCCTTCCAGCAAAATCACAGACCAGGTACGAGCAGATTGTCCAGTTAGGGTGCTGCAAAACCCCCAGGCTAATCACTAGCCTTACTTTGCTTCTCCATCCAGCAAATATTCCCTGGATGCCTGCTAAATTGCAAGAGAGATTAATTTTTTTTTTTTTTGACAGGCAGAGTGGACAGTGAGAGAGACAGAGAGAAAGGTCTTCCTTTGCCGTTGGTTCACCCTCCAATGGCTGCTGCGGTCGGCGCACTGCGGCCGGTGCACCGTGCTCATCCGATGGCAGGAGCCAGGTGCTAGGTGCTTTTTCCTGGTCTCCCATGGGGTGCAGGACCCAAGCACTTGGGCCATCCTCCACTGCACTCCCGGGCCACAGCAGAGGGCTGGCCTGGAAGAGGGGCAACCGGGACAGAATCCGGCGCCCCAACCGGGACTAGAACCCGGTGTGCCGGCGCCGCAAGAGAGAGATTAAAATTTTAATGTAACACGGTACCCTCCACAACAACAGCAGCAATGATAATTTATTAAAGACCACAAAGCTGCAGGTACTGCGCTAAAACTTATAATTGTGGATAATATATCACGGAACTTACATAACTCTATAACACTGCTGAAAACCTACATTTTACATAAGGCGCAAGAGTTCAGATTATCTTACGCTGAAACTGGTGCTATTCTTATCCACTTTCCATAGCTAAGACCACAATATTCAATGAAACAAATGATTTGTCCAAATTTGCACCACTAACAAGTGTGCGAGGACACCTGCGAGCCGCACTCTGCCCGGGTCCAGAGGCAATGTTCCCAAATGCTTCTCGTTCCTGTCCTGCCTCATGCGGGAGCTGTGGTCACCCAGGCCCGTGGCCCGCGGACCGCAGCGCAAGGGCAGCTCGGGGTCTCCGGGAACCCCCCTGAAGGCAGTGTTCACACTGACTGGACCCTCAGCAGGTTTCCTTGTGGTGGTGCTGGGATCCCCCCGGGGGCTTCTGCGGGAGGTGGGTTTCTGAGAGACGCTCTCCAGGCAAGAGAAACAGGAGGTTGAGGAGCTGCAGCGCAGGCGGGGAGGGGATGGTTCTCGGCCATGTTGCCCAGGGCAGCGGTCAGACGGTGAATGCGCCGTGCACCATCCTAGGGTGTGTGGGTGTCTGCCGGCCCGGTGAAGGCGGCTTTGCAGTGTCTGAGGACAGGAGAGCCAGGGACGGACTAGAGGGACTGAGACATTGTGTGGCCTGGCTCACAGGCACAGACACAGGTACGTAGGGAAAGCAGGTGTGGGAGGGTGCAGAAGGAGCTGGATGCTGAGAGCAGGAGGTTAACAAGGACGCCTGGGCTCCAGGTTAAGCGAGTGGGCAGTGGCTGTGTTTTCCCAAAGGCGAGGGACCTAGGAAACCACGCAGGTCTGAAGGCCACACGAGGGGCCACTGAGCTTCCTCTGAGCTGCAGTGCTTGGTTCTGAACTTCTGGCCCTCGGCCAACCTGATGCCGTGTCTGTCTCTTCGTCAGCAAAGCGTGCAGTGCAGGTTGGCTTGGGACTCGGAAATCAGATGCTTCTGTGTTTCTGTGGGGCCTTTTCCAGTGAATTCTCGCCTGAGTTGAACGGGCAAGGTTAATTAATTCACGCGAACATGAGTTCCATTGTTTCTTGCTCAACAAGGAGGCTGAGCAGGGCCACGTGGCTCCTCCCACGCCTCCCACTCTTTCCCCTCCCTGCCTTGGTCCCCCTGCGGTTCCTCTGCACGAGGTCCCCCTCCACCTCGCACACATCCTTCCACTGCCCCACCACCCCCCACAGCTCGCCTGCCCCGACGGCGCTTCCGGCTCTGCTCTGCCAGCCCGGAGCTGCTGTTTTCTGACATCTGAGTCTCACTGCTGCCTCCCAGCAGCGAGTCTTGTGCATTATTTATGTCACTGCCACAGGAAAGGGGGGGCTTGTTCTGGGAAATGTGCTGGGAACCCCAAACAGCGACACCTCCCACTAAGCCAACCAAGGCCCGCTAAGGCACTAGAGTCCAGCCTGTGCCCAATACCGTGCAAGTTCCCGCGTGGAGCACACGTCTCTATGAGGGGAATGACACTAGCAACGTGTTCAACTATGTTTCAAGGGCCCGGAGTGCAAGACCACGTCTGCAGGTTCTGATCTGCTTTCATTGACCACCACACGGCCCCTGAGTATCCACAGGGGTCCGGGTGCAGGACTGTGCAGACGGTAAGAGCCTCAGAGACTCAACTCCTCTCTGTAACCTGGTGCAGAGTTTGCACAGAGCCCATGCACGCCTCCCACATCTGTAATCCTCTCTAGATGGCTCACGACACCCAGTACCAGGCAGGTGCTATGTAAGTGGTGGCCGTGGACTGTTTAGGGGACGGCTGTATGTTTACAGTACACGTGCAATGTACTTTCAAACCTTTTCAATCCGCGGTTGGCTGGGTCTGAGGATGGGAGGCCAGCTCCGCCTCCCCTTCGCTGTGTTTCCCCTCAGCTGTCAGCATAGCTGGTCATGGCTGAGGCTAACCACAGGGGTCATGGGCAGAACCGACATTTTAACTATCTGAAAGGGGGTTTTATCTCTGCTCCCTTTGCAAAATGAGAGACTCTCACGTCAATGGGGCCATTATGGGCCAAAGTTCCAACACAGCCGTGAAAAGCAACCTCGCCTTAACGAGCGGCTTTGTTCCCTCCCGGTGGCTACCGGGGCGCCAGCGCTCACACTGGACTCGGCAGAGTGCACAGTAACTGGCTGTTCAGAGTCTTGCCACAGCGGGGTCTCTGACTGTGCAGGAGGAGGCTTGCTACCCACCCTGTGTTGTGGATTAAACCCTCTCCCTTCCAAAACATTTCCACTGCACTGCCAGAGCCCGTGTCGAGCGAAGCCAAGGATGCAGTGGAAGGTGTGGCTTTGTTTCTCCACTAACATCTTTCCACTAATCACCATCCTCTTCACGCCTGCTCTTGAGTGCCTGGTGCAGGCCTATCAGAAAGCTAAGATCCCTCACACATCCACGCTCAGCGCACACGGCCCAGAAGGAGGCACTACCCCCACTCTGCCTCTGAGGTTCAGCTCCCAGCAAGCTTAAAGGACATGGCACCACTCGCCCTTGGCCACTCCCTAATCACGGACACACCATCTCTCACAACAAAACGCGTAAAGATACTGAACTCGGTCATGGTGAGGACCAACATAAACATAAAATAGAAAAAGGCTGTCAATCAGTGAAATGCTGGGCTGCGGGAGGTCCCCCTAACAGCTTTCTGCTGAGCCTGCCCTGTGTCATCTGTGGGCGGGAAGACTCTTCCCAGCAGGTGCCTCTGGAGCTGAAGCTGTCCCCGTCCCCGGCTGTCCACGTGGAGGCTGGACTCCAGCTGCACACAGTCCCTGCGACCTGTCAGGCTGGGCAGACCTGGGCTTCTGTCCCAGCTGCAGACTCCAACACCCACGGTGGAAGCAGCCACCACCACTGTGTGCCGCTCAAACCCAGCAGGGCAGACGGGCTCTCAGAACCAGAACAGGGGATTGAGGCTGGTCCCTTTGACCTCCAACTAGTGGTGATGGATGGGAGATGGGGGGGAGGGGGTGGGGGGGTGGACACTCACCCTTCCCACCCTGTGCACGTCCGGAGGTCTGCCCTGATCTGCCTCCGTCTCAGGATTTCATTCCTGTCCGTGAGGACTGGCTGCCCTGCCCCTCACCCGATGCCCTGGACTAGAGCGTTGAGCCCTCCAGCCATGAGCCTTGCTGGTGACCACGGCTGCCTCGCTCCAATCACTCGGTCGGTGCCCTCAGACCTCCAAGTGGGCACGTAGAGGACACCCCAGGAGGTCCATGGAAAACGGGCCTCAGCAGCCAAGCACACTCTCCCCAAACTCCCGGGGCCCCTGCGGCTTCATCCTTCCCAGGGACAGGACTCCAACAGGTCAGCTCCTCTCGCCCCGCCTCCTGCCCTCACTTCCAGCCACCCACCTTCCCAAAGGCTGGAGGGAGCCCCGATCCAGACAACAGCGCCCCTCTACCCCTCCCCACCCCCACCCCGAGAGAAATGAAAGAAGGGAGTGCGTTAGGTACCTCTGAAACACCTGCCAGCCCCCACCACGGCTCGCAGAGGACCCTGGGTCCCCAGCTCCTGAGCCACACGACGTTCATTACAGGACCCCGAGCACAAGGGCAAAGCACCTGTCGCTTCTCTGCGGAAGTTCACCCAGGAAGCTGTGGCGGTCACCGACACGGAGCTGCTTTGTATCAGTCACCGCCCTCCCAGTCATGGCTTCTGCTGGGACAGGAGGTTCAGCTCTACGCTGATGGCACGGACGGTTCTGAATCACACACACACACACACACACACACACACACGGAGCTCCATTAACTGTTCAGCCAGAACCCCCGTGGTCCCTGGCCTGCGGCCGCAGAGTCCTGGGGTGCTCCTGCCCTGACATATCCTCAAATGCAGAAAGAGGGGAGCCCTAGACTTAGGAACATTAGCATGAGTCAAGAAAAATAAGTAAAATTAGCAAAGCTCGACTGTCCTCCCGCCCTTCTGAGGAGCAGAACCCGGAGGAAGCTGAGTGCCGGCCTGTATGGCGGTGGCGATAGTTTAGGGGGGCACTCCATCCCTTTCCTTCTCCTTTTGTGCCTCTTCTAAAGAAGCCGATTAGCTAAAAACACATGCCTGAGGGACAAAATAAGACCAGAAAACTCATTTAAGCAGCTAAAATGCTATTCCACTGGGCCCCAGAGAAAGACACAACCAAAACGCGCGCTCCCTCGCCGCGGCAGGAGGCAGCCGGGCCGTGTGTGCTGTAAAAGGAAATCAATGAGCCCTTCAAAGAGCGGCGCAACCCTTCACCAACACGCGCTCCCACGGCGCGCGCCGAGAGCGCCCGCATCGATCCCTCGGCCTGGTTCTGAAGCCCAGCTCTTCACGGCGGCTCAGGGCCAGGCCAGCGGCCATGTGGCACCTGCAGGGCTGCCCTGGCCTCCCTGGCCTCGCGCCCTCTGGGCTCTGACTGCATGGCAGAGGCCGCGCGGCCCCCTGCCTCCAACAGGCAGCTCCGTACACAGGACTCACGCCCCCTGCTGGCTGGTGGGCGGCCCCTCTGCGCCTCGGGGCTCTCCTTGGTGTCTTCCGCTGGCCGGTGGTCTCCCACAGTCTTCCTGCTCGGGCACAGATGTCCCCCTTGCCCTGCTGCCTACTTCTCCACGCCAGTCAGTGTCACTGGGGGCGGCCTCCTCTGTCTTCCAGTCGCATTTTAAAGCCGTAGAACTTCGCTCTGGTTTATTGGCTTTTAATTCTCTGCATTTAGGTGAGTGTGTGCCTCTGGTGAAAAGCGCAGATCTAGCCCGCACTTCAGTGAGTCTGATGGCCCCGACGCCCTCTCATGCGGTCCCCTTCCCAGGCAACCAGTGCCCTAATTCCCGTCTTCACAGTCACCTGTGACCTTGAACTCTGCATCCATGGGGGCACAGAGCACGCTGTCACTGGCGCTCGGAATCTTCCAGTCAACGTAATAGTTCTGAAAGCCGTGCCTGTTAGCAGGTGCAGCACAGTTAACAGATTGTGTAAAACAGAAGGGAAGGCTCAGCCGTCTTCGAGCAGACTCCAGAATCCTGAGATAAAGTGACCCAACCCGTCCGCGTCCCAGCAACACCTCCCACGAGCCTTGGTTACGGTTTTGTACCACACTGACTTCTTTGCAGACCTGACCCCCCTTTCCATCAAAGTCAACCGTGAGCTCCTCAAAGAAAAGGACAATCTCTAAGATTCTCTCTGTCCCTGGTCCCCAGCACGCTGATGTCACACACAGGCTGTGAATGGAGAGACAGGTGGAGGACTACTCAAATGGGAGGGTGGGTGGAAAGACAGAAGGATGAGCAGATGATGGATACGGGCTCGGAGAGGTGGCTGGGAGGACGGACAATGGACGGATGATGGACAGAAGATGGACGGACAATGGTGGGTGGGTGAATGAACGATGGGTGGCGGGCAGTCAGATGGGTGGGAGAAACAGTGTGTGAATACGGCCATACGGCCCACGAGCTGAACGGCTTCTCTGGTCTTGAGCAATTCCAACCGCATCTGGGCACTCTCTCCTACGGCCCCGCAGTCTCACGGGTGCTGGGCACTTGTGTTATCCTGCGCAGCAGCAGGAAGCCACCTGAGGGGCATCTAGGACAGGTGACATCCTAACCGCCGGGAGGGACTCCCTAGCACTCCAGAAAACACCGGATACGAGCTAGAGGTCGGCTACAGCTAATCCCAACAAGACAGCCCTAAGTCAGTCCAGCACAGTGGAGACCCCCCCCCCGGGGGGGCTGGGCAGGCCGGGAGGGAGCTGAGTGAGTGGCAGTGTCTCTGCTGCCGGCAGGGGGCTGCTCCAGCACAGTTTTGTGGGTGACTGGGAGGTGACGCCAAGCCTGCCAGCGAGCTCGATGACACCGTGAACAGCACTTGGCGCTCAGCTGTTTCTCACCCACCTCTCAGATGGTCCCAGCAGGGAACATGTCTGCGGCTGTCATGTTTGCAGCTAATTAATGTTTATTTATATTTTTAAACAAGGCTTTCACCTGTCACACTTTAAAATACATGTTCCACTCTTCAGTGAGAGATTGTCAGAGCGCAGGGGCTTCCTGTTCTGTTGTGAGCGGAACGCATGTACGAGCAGGAGACGGTTCTCTCCTTCGGAGTCTCTGTCCCCTCCCGGAGCCTGAGGCTCCCCTTCTGGGCCTCCCCTCTGGACAGGGCCCTGCTGAGAGCACCTGAGTTTGCCCCAGAGTTCCGGGCATCCCCTCTGAGACCGGACCTGCTGAGAGCACCTGAGCTTGCCCCAGAGTTCCGGGCCTCCCCTCTGAGACCAGCCCTGCTGAGAGCACCTGAGCTTGCCCCAGAGTTCCGGGCATCCCCTCTGGACAGGGCCCTGCTGAGAGCACCTGAGCTTGCCCCAGATTCCGGGCATCCCCTCTGAGACCAGCCCTGCTGAGAGGGCCTGAGCTTGCCCCAGAGTTCTGGGCATCCCCTCTGGACAGGGCCCTGCTGAGAGCGCCTGAGTTTGCCCCAGAGTTCCGGGCCTCCCCTCTGGACAGGGACCTGCTGAGAGCGCCTGAGTTTGCCCCAGAGTTCCGGGCCTCCCCTCTGGACAGGGACCTGCTGAGAGCACCTGAGCTTGCCCCAGATTCCGGGCATCCCCTCTGAGACCAGCCCTGCTGAGAGGGCCTGAGCTTGCCCCAGAGTTCCGGGCATCCCCTCTGAGACGGGGCCCTGCTAAGCAGCTCCTGAGCTTGCCCCCAGCGGTGGCCAGCTGAGAATGCAGTGCCTGGCAGCCTTGGGGGACGGAGCTGCCATGGAAACTCTGCCCACCTTACCAGTGCAGACCCAGTATTCCTAGGGAGAAAACGCGAGCTTCATCACCGGTGCAATGGGGATGACCTACTGAGTGTGGCGCACCTTTCAAAGAAAAGCAGGGCCCTCAGTGGGAGACAGAGAGCAGACTTTATACCCCAGGAGTATTCCCTGGCATCCGAGGGGCTCTGTTTCCCTGAGGACTCGGGCCATTCAAATGACCAATGCTAGCAGTGACAGTGGCCACCCCGGGCTTCCAGGTAGCAGGCTGACCTCTGGAGAGGCAGTTATTAGGATCGGTTGCATGGGGCCTCAGGGCTACCTAACAGATCCCCAGTAAAAATCCTCGACTCCAGGCTTTGAGGGGCCTCTCAGGCTGGTACCGCATTGCTGTTGGGGAGGGAAGCCCTGCCCAGAGCCCCCCCGAAAGAGGACTCCCAGGATCCGGAACCTGGCTGCTCCATGACCCCGCCATCCACGCCTTCTCCCTCTGCGACTTTCATGCACAGCCTCACTGCCCGGCTGCCACGGTTACGTACGGCAGCGCCCTGGGTTCTGTGACGGCTTCTAGAGAATCAGTGATCGGGATTGGTCTGGGGACCCTCAAAGGTCGCGCTGGAGGGGGTGGACTCCAGGGTGGAATCCAAACTCTGCTGTGGCACTTCTGGTGGCCTCTTGGCAAACATTTGGCTGCTTCATCTCTTCTGAGGCTAAGTCAGCCTGTGCGCCACGTATGCATCCATCTCCCAGCGGTCACTGGTGCACCGTTTGGTCACACAGTGGTGGCAGCCACGGCGCAGACGACTGAGCTGGCAAATTCTGTGAGCTTCCCCACTCCCGGCTGCAGCCATGGGTGTGTCCCCACTTTGCAGCCAGCATTCGTACCGCTGCTTGTCTGTGCCTCTTCCTGTCTTGAGCCAAAGCCTCTGGTTTCTCTCGTCGATCCCACTGCACTGCAGCCTTAGGAGAAAACCCTGGACAATGAGTGCCTCGCGCCGCGACAGAACCGCCTTGAGAATTCACTAAGCCCTGGCACGTGGACAGGAACACCTGGAGATTTCTCCAAGTGCCACTTAATAGGTGTGTGCATTTTCCTCCTTGCCCAGTAACTGAAAAGCCAGGCAAGTAAAGACCAAGAAAGTGGCATGAAATAAAATCCCTTGCTCAGTTCTCACCAATGCACACTGACCCCAAGGTTTGCCCTGTTGCGGAATGAACTGCGCTTCGTGGAGTTGCAGCCCCTCATCCCTGGGAGTGCAGCCCTGCTTGAAAATCCGTTCTCTGCACTAGAGCTAAAGCCACAGTGGGGCCCTGCTGAGCTGGGGTGAGCCTAACGCACTGAGTGACGTTTATTAGAAAACGGGCATCAGAGACAGACGCACACAGAGGGAAGACGGCCTCGTGGAGACGGGGGAGTCTGGGGTGGGTCTCACAGCCGAGGACCAGCAACAGTGCTGGCCGCCACCAGGCCCCGTCAGAGGCAAAGGCGGCTTCTCCCCGGGCAGACGGAGCAGCAAAGATGGCCGGTTTCCGGTGTTTTAAGACGTGCGCTGTGTACCTGTCCGCTGTGGCAACTCCCCGCCCACACGGGCTTCTCACACCAGGGCTTCTTTTCCCTTTATAAATATTAATCTACGGTGTTTAAGGGGGAGAGGGAGAGATCTCGTTTCCACTTGCTTATTTTGCAAACACCTGCCAGAGCCAGGAGCCAGGAGCCCTATCCTTGACTTCCAAGCGGGTGGCGGGACTCAAGGACTCGAGCCATCGCCTGCTTCCTCCCAGCGTGTGTAGGAACAGGAAGCCGGCATCGAGAGCTGGGCTGGAGCTCGAGCCCAGCCTCTCCAATGTGGGATGCAGAGCCCGAATGGTGCCTTAGGCACTGCGCCAGCCCCGACGTGTGGGCTCACTCTCCTGGAGGGTGGCAGGAGCCTGATGGGCAGAGACTCACCATGGGACACCGGCCGCACCCCGCCCCCACCCCTCCACGGGTGGGCTCACTCTCCTGGAGGGTGGCAGGAGCCTGATGGGCAGAGACTCACCATGGGACACCGGCCGCACCCCGCCCCCACCCCTCCACGGGTGGGCTCACTCTCCTGGAGGGTGGCAGGAAGTGGCCCGGAGCCAGCAGGGTGCCGGGTTGGGGCGGGCAGCAACTCACCACAGGACGCCGGCCGATGCTGCTCAGGTAGTGGAGGAGGCCTTTGGTGTGGTACACGGTGGGCTGCCGCTCAGCCGTGGGAGACAGCCACTGCCTGTTCAGGTCTTCCCCCCTCAGCGAGCACCTGTGACTGAGCAGAAAACAATCAGCAAATACGTGCTCAGAGGAAGACAACCTGAGACCATAAAGCTCGACCAGACAAATAAACTAGCGAGTCCAGCTTCCCTCGGACTTCTGCCCGTCGGTGTCGATTCCGGAGAGCTGCAGATCCACCCTTACGATGCCAAAGGAACGTGGTCACTCATGGTAGCTGACTTCACACTGCACTGCTAGAGTTCCAGAACGGGGCTGGGAAGTGTTCCCCACCGATACCTCCACGGAGGAAAAGCCAGTCATTTCCCCAGGCGGCGGGCCCTTCAGCCCATAGATAATTAATCTGAGCTCATCCATCACACTGGGTGTGCTCCATACGCTACTTCCAGCTGCCCGTAACCATAAAGTAGATACTGTTGCACCTCACTGAAGAGACTGAGCTTAGGAATGATTGAATAGTGGCCCCCGCACCACAACCACAGGCAGGCTTTCTGCTGGGTCCTGTTTGCCTCTCACACTCAGATCTGCTGTCCTAGGGCACTGCCGCCGCCCCTGGCTGTGCAGGACCTGGTAACGCCTGCCTCCTTCCAGAGAGTACCACAGGGTGTCAGACCTAAAGGGGGCGAGAGCATAATTCCCTCGTTTTGAGAACGGAGGTGTCTGCTCTCAGAGGCACCAGGTGGATTTGCAAAGACGGCCCAGCTGGGTAGGAGTGGCCCTGACGGCCACTCTGAGCTGGGAATCTCAGAGCCCGAGTCATCCAAGAGGCCCGCAGCCAGGAGAGGTGCTCCCCGTCCTGCCATGCCACTATCTCCCCAGCAGGGATACCGAGTCAGGTGCCGCCACCGCCCCATCACCAGCCCTGCCAGCCCCGCCACCCCCAGGCTTCTGCTTGCAGCCTCCAGGGAGTGGCACCACTCAAGGGTCATCTGTGCTCGGCTCTCAGAGACGGGGCCTGATTTCCCAGGCCACGCCTTCTACTCCTGTTCATTGCAATGGCGTCCCGAGGAGCACCCAATCAGAGACTTTGTAAAACCCCTTCAAATGGGTTATTTTACTTCCTTTCCCTTCCCCGTTAAACTGAGAGTTGCCTGGGGGTGAGGACAGCTTCCTGGTTACCAAGAAACCCTGATAGGAACGGAGGCAAAGCTGGCATCCAGCGCACAATTCAGCAGGGGCAGATGCACGAGCATCCACACGCAGACTCCGATGTGCTTTCTGGGTTTCCCACAAAACCAGCCCCTTCTCAATAAACCCCCGGAGGTGGAAGCAGCAGCTCAGCCTCCCCTCTCACGGCGCGTTCATCTGTGCGCTCCTGAATTAGCCTTAACCACCGGCTTCCCGCTGCGCTCAGCCTCCTCACGCATCACGGGGACTGAACATCCTCAGAGTAATCATTCATCCCTGATTTCACCATTAAAATATTTTGACTTAGAAATGGTAGGTTTACGCATCTCCCTCGCTGGCATTTTTATTCTGTTTCTCCCTCCCTTCCTCTTTTCAGTGACAATGCCGTGGAGAAACAGGCTGATCGGTTGTGCCTGGCGACCGAGGAGGAGGAAGGGGAAGTGTGAGGCGGATCTCTGATGCCCACAGTAAGGGAAGGGGCGGGCGTGCAGACTTGTCCCCAGCACCTTTGTTGCGTTCAACTAATTTCCTTCTCAAATCAAGGCACTTGCAGACGTGATGTCCCAGCCCTCGGGTCTGTCTAACCCCCATGGGATGCTGCTCCCTGCCCTGATCTGGATTCTCATCTACAGGCGGAGTTTGTTTCTCCCCTGGTAACACTGACCATGAGTAAATCAGCTGAGGCCCTTTAAAAGCGTTTCTATTTGTGCAAATGAAAGTGTGAGTGTTGTACGTGTCCGGTCAGCAGTAATTCTGTGTTGCGCTCTCCACAGCTTCTGTCACTGTGCCCCATGCAGACCAAGTGCAGGGCAACGTCTGTGTGGGGACGACCCCGGGTCACCACACAGCAGGAACACAGTTCTCCATCGCAGCCCCCAGACAGGAAGCAGCCAGGGCTTGGGTGAGACGACCTGGTCCCAGCTCCCAGCTGTCACCAGTGTGGGGATCTGGGCTCCCAGAGAGAGAGTGTCCTCATGTGGGGAAATGCGAATGCGCTGAACCCACCTCTCCAGACTAAGTCTGGGAATTCGGACACAGCCTCTCACGTGGGTGGTCCGAGTTGAAACTCCCTGTGAAATTCCGTCTACACCCAAGACTAGCCCACACCTGCACCACGCCTGTCACCAGGAGGCACGGCACAGCTCCGTGGCTCCTCAGGACACATAATCTGGTGGCCTCTCAAGCTGGGCAGAGGGACAAGACCCTGGAGATGGGCCCCCGGCAAGACACACGGTCGTGTGTGCTCAGTTGCTTGCTCTATCTAATTATTTAACAGAGAGGGAGACAGGAGGAGGGGGAGCAAGCGCTCATATCTCTCAGCTGGCTCACTCCCCAAGTTCCCACAACAGCCAGGACCAAGTAGGGACCAGAGTTGGGAGCTAGAAATTCAACTCGGACCACCCACGTGAGTGCCAGGGACCATCACTTGGACCACAGCCTGCTGCCGTGCAGGGCGCTCACCGCAGCAGGAAGCCGGCAGCAGGGCTGGGGCCACGTTCGAGCTCGGGTACTCAGCAGTGGGACATGGGTGTCGTAGCAGCTGGACCAACGCCCACTCTTGAGATCGGCTTCAAGGAGCAGACCTGAGCACACCTAACAGTGGAGACAGTAGGGTTGAGCAGAAAAGAATTCATCTAAGAACAAAACGCAAAGGAATCATCAAGAGAGTTCACTGGAACTCGGATGTTCTCACTGCACAAGGGAAGGTGGCATCTAAGTGAAAAGAAGACACAGGGAAGCCAGGGCAGCTATCAGATGTGAACAGGGATGGAGGCAGTGGCTCTCCCCGTGGGCACGCAGGGCTGTGTGGCTGAGGAGCCCCCACGTGTGTGTGTGTGTGTGTGTGTGTGTGTGTGTGCAGGGCGCCGTGGCCGACAGTATCTGCAGTTGCCTCTGGCTCCAGGGGCTCCCGGATCTGTGCAGCTGCCGATGACTGTGGTAGTACTGCACCTCGCTGAAGTACTTCTACTTTTCAAGCAGGTCCATTTGCTTCCAGTCTCTCAATGCATCTGGCATCTCTGTGCTAATAACACCAGAGATGCAGTCAGGAATCGCTGCTGCACTTCATGGGGATTGGTTTTAAGCGTTTGAACATGAAACGCACTGTCTTGTTATCTTCTGTCGCATTTCTGAAATGACAGCTGCTCCCTCTGTGTAGGGAGAATCAGCAGATGGACAGCGAGGACGGGCTGGTGATAAATTCAGTGCCTATAATTTCTGAAAAGGGGTCATCCCTCAAATAGAGTCTGAAGTCCTGCTTCACTTATGAGAGGAATAAAATGGTGATATTGCTATTTTTTCCACTAAAAATCACGAACTTACAAGGAAAAAAGAATCCACTTCCTTTTTGTTTCAGAGTTGAAGTCATTTGATCCAAACTGACCCTCTCCATTTTTCAGAATTTAAATAGAGGCTGGTTTAAGACAAAGTCTAGATGAATAAAGTGTGTCAGACGTAGGGTGCCCGGCCACCCCATTTGTCAGGAGTGTGGACGCAGGAGCCCACCCCCCTGGGTGTGGGGAGTGAAGACACAGGAGCCCACCCACCTGGGCATCGGGAGTGTGGACACAGGAGCCCACCTACCTGGGCGTCAGGAGTGTGGACGCAGGAGCCCACCTACCTGGGCGTCAGGAGTGTGGACGCAGGAGCCCACCCACCTGGGTGTGGGGAGTGTGGACGCAGGAGCCCACCCACCTGGGTGTCAAGATTGTTACGTTGCAGCCTGGACACTCTTGCTTCGTAGAAACCCCTCAGCAGACGCAGACTGTGGGTCTGCTCTCCCTGCCCAGGTCCTGCATCTGGAAGCTCTCAGAGCTTGGGTCCCAGAGCAGAACGGGCCTCATGGCCTTGCACCGACTTGGAGCCCCGAGTGGGGCTGCTCCTCCCACCCAGCCTCGTCCCCCTCCCTCGATGTGTGTGGCTGCCTTGCCTCCTAAGCACATCCTCTCCATCCCCCGCCATTTGCAGCCCATGACGCGGTCTCCAACCTTTGGAACTGGGTTTGCAGGGACCGAGCCCTCACAGCGAGCGCCTGGTCTGACCTAAAGGAGCATGTTCACCCAGATGCCAGGAGACGGGCAACACAGCCAAGGGTCTCAATTAGAGACCTTACATTACCCGGAACCCTGACTCAAAGAACGGGCCACAAGTCAGGGGATGAGAGAGGAAAACTTCCTAAAAGAGAATCAATAAAGCTGCAGTCAGAGAAATAAAGAGCTTTTCAAAACTCCCCCATCTACCCGTGCCTGGGCAATGGAGAGGCGGCGTCCATCAGAATGCAGGAACGACTCCTGGCTCGATAATATTGGGGCCCCCAGCATGGCGAGCGCGGCCGCCCAGGAAGGCAGCCTGCTGGAGATGTGGCGTGCAATCCCGGGAACGGATGCAGCCAGCGCGCCGGAGAATATCTGTAAAGGCAAAGGGAGGCACGGAAGCTTCCAGAACACGGCAGAACAGCATGGGGCACCATCAGCCAGGCACGACTCCCGGAGCTTTCCAAGTAATCCTGGCTTAGATGGAAAAGGGACAAAAGAGGGAAAACCAAAGGAAGCTCATTCTCAGGGCACAGTTGTTCTGCAGCCAAAACAACCGGGTTGCCAGGGACACAGTATCATGTTCAGGACATTCTTATCACACAAAGTGCTCAGAATCAATAATCCAGGAAGAGAAGAGACCAAAGCCAGGTGTTCTCAGCACCGCTGAGAGCCAGCGATGGTGATCAGGAGCAGGGTGACCCCAGGGACCAGGACAGCTGGAGTTTCAACGCGGGAACTGCCCTGGCTCAAGCGTCATCGCTGTGCAAGAAAGCACCCAGAGTCGGCGTCTGAAACCGGGTCAGCCCGACACTCGCCGTGCCCTTGTTCCTGGCCACGCAGGAGCACCCTAGGGCCCTACCTCGGAAGCTGCATTTTACAACATCCTTGGTGAGTGTGTGCACAGTCCCGGGGAGAGGCAGTGCTGTATGCAGGACCTTCAGGAAAGAGAGCAAAGCAGCTTTTCCAGGAAACCAGACCTTCAGCCCGCCTCCGCGCCACCGCACTCGCAGGAACTGGAACGCAGACACAGCATTAACCATCTCCAGCCTCCCCCGGAGCAGAGCCAGCACCAAAAACCTGGGAGAACCACCCCCCAACACATACCCAACCACCCCACTCCTCCCCTTCCCCCCCACTATGTTAGTCTCTTGAATGTTTTAATTTGAAAGCCAACACAGAGTTAAGATTAAAATGTGTTTTCTCTAAGAATCTTGACGAGTCGGATTCCACAGTACCACAACATCCCATGGGATAATTCAAGGGATCCCACCGCAAGGACAGCTTCCAGGGAAATCGGTTCAGACCAGATCAGAGGCTGCGCCAGTCTGGCTGCAAACATAGAGGTGCCCTATAACGCCACAGGCTCCAATCAAGAATATGTAATCAGTTAATTTTTTACATAACATTCCACCCCATATAAAACTGACTCCATAAAAATAAATATGGCTCCCAATTGTCTACACTCAACGGTAGAAGTTTCTAAAGGTACGTGCTGAGACTGACAAGCGTCTGGGAACAATATGCAAACAGAGCCGTGAGCACTGAGCTGTGGGTTTGCCATCAGTTCAGGCCAGCCAGTCCGTAACCACATCACGTCATTGCTGCAACCGGCTGAATGAGGGACCGTGCAATGTTATTTACTAGATATGAATAAGAGTGAGTTACTCAGTTTCTGAAACCTTAAATCCTTATTAAGCCTCAAAAGAAGTTGTAAATTGGGAAATCATAAAAGAAAATCTTTACAAATCTAGAGCTAACCATCACTTCCATAATGATAAAAAAAGCTTTTCAAAGTGCCACCCTCATTCCTTATAACAATAATCAAGAAAGACAAAGTTAGTGGATAGCACGTGCGCACACACACACACACAAACACACACATTCTCTAAGTATCCTAGAGGAAGAACAGGAAGACTCCACAGAGGAATCTCCACTGGTAGGACTGAGGTGGACTGAGGTAGCCATGACCACAGCTCCTCAACACACAGGGGACACATTAGCCAAGAAACTGGGAAAAACCCACCAGCCAGCAGAACAGAAATGGGCTGTTACATCAGAGCTGCCTGGCCCGCCATGGTGTCTGCAATACTGCTCACAACAGCAGAGACACGGAATCAGCCAAGGCACCCATCATCTGATGAACACAGACAGAAGATGTGGCGCACGTACCCAGTGCACCAGGCCACCGCAACAAAGAATGAACTCCGGCCACCTGAGGCAAGACGGCTGGAACTGGAGGACCCCACCTCACGCAGCATAAGCCAGATGCAGAGACGAATGCCATCTGTCCTCATGTGGAAGCTAAGAAGAAGCCCCCAGTCGAAACACAAGAGTGATCACCAGAGGCTGGAAGGGAGGCAGGGTGGCGTTTGGACCGGTCCAAGTCAGAGTCGACTGAAGGAGTAAGTGCTGTGCCCCAGAGCACAGTGGATGACTGTGTCCGCAATAACTTATTATATATTGATGAGCAAACAGCAGAAAGGAGTGCCAAGTCCCCATCAATCAGGTAAAGTCAAAGACGGAGAAATGCTGATCATCCTCATCTAATCAGAGCAGAGGCGTCTTGAAATGTCACAATATGAGGGCCAGCATTGTGATGGAGTGGGGTAAGCAGCCACCTGCAGTGCTGGCATCCCATAATTGCATCAGTCCAAGTCCTGGCTGCTCCACTTCTGATCCAGCTCTCCGCTACTGGCATGGAAAAGCAGAAGATGGCCCGAGTACCTCGGTGCCTTACCACATGGGGGACCCAGGTAGAGTTGCAGGCTCCTGGCTTTGGCCTAGCCTAGCCTCACCTCAGTTGTTGCAGCCATTTGGGGAGTGAATCAGCAAATGGGAGATCTTCCCTCCCTCCCTCTCTGATTCTGTCAGTCTGTCTCTCTCTCTCTAACTCTGCCTTTCAAATAAATAAATAAATAAATCTTTTATAAAAAAGTCATGGGCCGGCGCCGTGGCTTACTTGGTTAATCCTCCACCTGCGGCGCCGGCATCCCATATGGGTGCCAGGTTCTAGTCCCGGTTGCTCCTCTTCCAGTCCAGCTCTCTGCTGTGGCCCGGGAGTGCAGTGGAGGATGGCCCAGGTGCTTGGGCCCTGCACCCACATGGGAGACCAGGAGGAAGCACCTGGCTCCTGGCTTCAGATCAGTGCAGCGCGCCGGCCGTAATGGCCACTTAGGGGGTGAACCAATGGAAGGAAGACCTTTCTCTCTGTCTCTCTCTCTCTCTCACTGTCCACTCTGCCTGTCAGAAAAAAAAGGTACAAAACTTATAACTTTTACATGTACATATTTGTGTGTATACACACATGCATATACACACATATAGAGAGAGTTAAGTGATAAAGAATACATAAGATTGAAGGACGAAAGTGCATGCATCTATTTACTTGTGAAAAAATGCAAAAAGATAAATCAGAAGCTATTACAGTGACTACTACAGAAGGTGCCTGGAAATACAGGATGAAGAGTAAGAGGGCTGAACTGCCTGGTGTGGAGAGGGTGCGGAGTGAGCGAGGCTCCCCTGAGCGTGTTTTCTGTTTTGTTTTGCATGGTTCCAACTCTCAGCACCATGTTAATGATCCACATTCTCATGTGAATAAATAAATAAATATAATCAAACAGAGAACCATGGAGGGACCCAAGTGGATTGTAAACACTTACAATGAACTTGAACTCTACAACAAATGAATAATAAACTCTACAGCAAATAAATAATACTGAAAGAAGAAAAAAGAGCCAACCTAAGTCACTTCAGAAAACATAATTTCAGCTACAAACTGTAAAGCTGAAGACAAAAAGGACAGTACACAGATTTGCCTTTCACAGCAGTGTGCAGCTCTGAGCTGGCAATTCTAAAATTACTTTGTGTGTGTTACAGGACTGAGTAAATAAACAAATCAATTAGGAATAATAACAGCCAGGTTTCTCACAGTCACAGAAAGGAGTTGCAAATGAAGCATTAACTCGATGATGTTGTATTGGAATCAGAGGGATCAGCATGGGCTTGGATTTTATACAGAAAGGTAAACAAAGAAATTGATACGTGTGTGTGTGTGTGTTCACACACCTATGTCCTACCTCTGTCTCTGTCTATTGAGAAGACCTAGAGGTAGAAATATCCTAACAGCAAGAAACATGTGTAATGCCCAGAGTCAGTTTCTAAGTACCATTACCCAATAAGTGGACCCAGGGCTTCTTGGAGAAATGCCTGGCTCTAGAGAACACAGAATAGAAAAGTGAGGAGGGGCTGGCACCGTGGCGCAGGAGGTTGATCCTCCACCGGCGGCCCCGGCATCCCACGTGGGCACCAGTTCTAGTCCCGCTGCTTCTCTTCCAGGCCAGCTCTCTGCTATGGGAAGGCAGTGGAGGATGGCGCAAGTGCTTGGGTCCCTGCACCGTGCGGGAGACCAGGAGAAGCTCCTGGCGCCTGGCTTCAGATTAGCGCAGCTCCGGCCGTGGCAGCCATTTGGGGAGTGAACCAACGGAAGGAAGACCTCTCTGTCTGTCTCTCTCTCTCTGTCTCTCTCTCTCTCTGTAACTCTACTTGTGAAATAAATAAATAAATAAAAATCTTAAAAAAAAAGAAAAGTAAGGAAACTAAAAAATAAGGAGAACTTGCTGGAATGACAGAGATGATTCTAAGAGAACCTTAATGGCCAAATGAGTTGAGATTTCACACTAAAATAAGAGGATTATATAATAACCCATAGAATAAGTACTCATCATATCACACAGATCTATACAACCAAGGAGTAGAGGAGAAAGGACGGCTCCTTGGTAGAAATTCAGTTAACAAGCAGGAGTGAGGAAGATGGAGGCTATCGCTTGGCAAACCCCACAGGGAAAACTGCCGAACGCAGAGAACCAGCAGTGGATGCTGAAGCCAGCAGGTGAAAGAAAAATCAGTGGCAGACGCCTCCAGACGCTTGCACGTGCCAAAGGGGAAAATCACAACTTACGGTGAGAAGCCCGGCCGACACCAGCTTACCAAGAGCCCACTGGTGAGACAGGACGGCGTGACACGCTGAGCGCAGCACCACATCCCCCGTGAGGGTGTGCTCTCCCCACAACGCGAAGTAACTGCTCATCCCAAGGACGCAGCCCCCAAACCCAAATCAAGGCAGAGTCTAAATAACAGCCAGTTCTCTTTAAAGAGCACGAAGACAGACCAAGGGGTCCCAGCGGGTTGGAGGAGATCTCAAGACAGGACTGCTAACCCTAAAGCTGTGCCCGGGAAGGGGACAGGGATGGAAATCTGAACAATGCATGCAGAGTTCTGTTTGTTTTTGTTTTGTTTTTTTTGACAGGCAGAGTTAGTGAGAGAGAAAGAGACAGAGATAAAGGTCTTCCTTTTCCCATTGGTTCACCCCCTAAGTGGCCACCACGGCCAGCGCGCTGTGGCGAAGCCAGGAGCCAGGTGCTTCTCCTGGTCTCCCATGCGGGTGCAGGGCCCAAGCACTTGGGCCATCCTCCACTGCCTTCCTGGGCCACAGCAGAGAGCTGGACTGGAAGAGGAGCAACCGGGACAGAATCTGGTGCCCCGACTGGGACTAGAACTCTGGGTGCCGGCGCCACAGGCGGAGGTTTAGCCTAGTGAGCCACAGTGCCAGCATCGGCTGCTCCACTTCTGACACAGCTCTCTGCGATGGCCTGGGAAAGCAGAAGATGGCCCTAATGCTTGGGCCCCTACACTGACATGGGACACCCAGAAGAAGCTCCTGGCTTCTGGCTTCAGATTGGCTTAGCTCTGGCCACTGCGGCATCTGGAGAGTGAACCAGAGGACGGAAGAAGTTTCCCTTGTCTCTTCCCCTATCTGTAACTCTACCTCTCAAATGAATAAAAAAAAAGTAATGAACCCAAATAAGAACTTGCTCACTGGGACCTGCATGTGGCACAGCAGGTAAACTTGCAGCCTTCAGTGCCCGCACCCCATTTGAGCACGAGTTCAAGTCCCAGCTGCTCCACTTCCAATCCAGCTCCCTACCAATGCAGCTGGGAAAGCAGCAGAGGACGGCCCAAGTGCTTGTTCCCCTGCACCCACACGGGAGACCTGGGGGAAGCTCCTGGCTTTGGACTGGCCTGGCTTTGCTACAGCAGCATCTGGGGAGTGAACCAGCGGATGGGAGACGTCTCCCTCTCTCACACTCCCTGTCTCCCCCTTCTCTAAATACCCTGCCTTTTAAATAAATACATCTTTTTTAAAAAAGAAAATGCTCATGAAATAGTTTTTTTAAAAATCCAAGAAAGTGTTTTATAAATCAGAATATTGATCCAGAACAACCAATACCAAGACAAAATCCAGTAATAGGACTGAAACTTAATGAAAAGGAAACTCTAGGAATTTAGGTAACAAGAAGATGCCATTCACAAGCTAAATATGATATTACCCCTTTGTGATGGCAACGCTTCAGGAGAAAATTGCATGGGGATATTGGAAGCATTAAGTAAGATATTCAAAGAGAGAGAATGTGAGGCGATGGTTCTATAGCCAATGAAACTGATAGCCAAACAGAGAAGTGCAATTATTATCAATGTTCAGGAACACAGGAGGTGTTATTTGCCTTGATCACATCTATACAACTGCACTGGAGTAACCAACTGGGGTGACCACGACGACCACATGGTGGGGCTGGAACCCCAGGACCCTCTGTGACACCACAGCTGTGTGCTCCACCAGAAGTTCAGCCCTTCAGAGACAAGGCGGTGCCGAGTCTGCCTCCAGTCCTTGGGGCACGAGAAAGCACCTGTCCCTCAGAAAGTACTGGGTGAACTCGCATTAATGTGAATAAAATTATGTTTTTAAATTTCTTATGTGAAATGAAACCAACTGGAAAACAAATCAAATGCTTGCTGCTGCCATAAAGGCAAGAACACATTATTCTGCACATTTATCTTACACAGCTGTGATGTCTGTGGTGTGAAATAAGATGGGTAATTACTGCACTTCATGTAATATCGGAAGTTCCCATCACCATGTGAGAATGAACAAAGAGGCACAATTCATCCTTTCATTTTACTCCTTGTCAAAGCAACTCCCCCCTCCAGAGCACTTTCCCGGCCATCACCATCCCCAGCCCTGGTCCTGCCTGTGTCCCCCGGAACCCCACCTTCAGCCCTACCCCGGAACCCCACCTCCATCCGCATCCCGGAGCCCCACCTTCATCCCCACCCCAGAGTCCCACCTTCATCCCCACCCCGGAGCCCCGCCTCCATCCCCATCCCGGAGCCCCACCTCCATCCCCACCCCAGAACCCCACCTTCATCCCCATCCCGGAGCCCCGCCTCCATCCCCACCCCGAGCCCCTACCTCTCACCAAGCCCTGGGGAGCTCCTTGCCTGCATCATCTGCAGGAGTCTTTGCTACAGCCCTACAGGCATTTGGCAGCTGGAAGGTCCCGTGCCTGGACGGCCTTCTGGGTGGAGAGGAAACACAGAGGAGAGTGGTCCTGGGAGCCCAGAGCCTCAGGGGGCTCCTCGAGACGGGTGTGTTTCCCAGCGGAGGCTCTGGCACCACCCTGGTGACCACTGTGTCTGGGCTTCTCTCTGAGCTGCCTGTGGAACCTGAGAGCCACATTTGCATAAGAAATGTTTTCACTGTTTAGTGGTTTGTTGTTGTTGTTTTTTTTAACAGGCAGAGTGGACAGTGAGAGAGAGAGACAGAAAGGTCTTCCTTTGCCGTTGGTTCACCCTCCAATGGCCGCCGCGGCTGGCGTGCTGCGGTCGGCGCACCGCACTGATCCAAAGGCAGGAGCCAGGTGCTTTTCCTGGTCTCCCATGGGGTGCAGGGCCCAAGCACCTGGGCCATCCTCCACTGCCCTCTTGGACCACAGCAGAGAGCTGGCCTGGAAGAGGGGCAACCAGGACAGAATCCGGCACCCCGACCGGGACTAGAACCCAGTGTGCCTGCGCCGCAAGACAGAGGATTAGCCTGTTGAGCCACGGTGCCGGCCTCTGTTTAGTGTTTTAAAAGCCCTGGCCTAAGAGTCCAGTGTCATGCCTTGACCTCAAGTCCCAGAAACCTTTGCATTCAGCTTTCTTATCTGTAAAAATCGAATGCTCCCCTTCACATTTGTCCAAGCTGCTGTAAGACATGAAATGACATTCAACAAATAAAGTTATATAAAACCATATTGTTCACTAACTCACCAAACGTTTGTTATCAGCCAAAACACCTACTGTGTGTCAGACACCATGTGCACCCTGGGAGCAGTGAAGGGCCCTGCTGGGAATTCCATCCGGGGTTAACATCAAGTGGCCGCTCAACGCAGGACCCACGTGAGCCCTGGACACGCACCCCCAGCGCAGTGGCCGCCTGCAGCGGCTGGCAGGTTCTCCTTCTCCAAGAAGGAAGCTCGGCTCCCTGCTCTGCTGTTCCCCGGGTGTCGCTGCTCTGCACGGCCAATATCCAGCCTCAGGCCTCAGTGTGTCCCCTGTCAGTTCAACAGACTGAACGACGGACCGTGGGTCATTCCTGGTCACCTCCGCCTCCGCCGGGGCCGCCTCCCTGTGGGGCAGACTGCTCTGGACTACAACTCACTTTCTTTTACTTGTTGGAATAAATCTTCTGTAGAAAATAACTCATGTAAAGTTCAAAACTAAAGACATGAAAAAAATGAAAGTGCTTTTCAGAAGAGAGTGGAATTCCATCTTCTATCCCTAATGCAAAAGCTGACGGAGCTCCCGGTGAGAGTTCTCGAAGAGGCTGCGCAGCCAGGGTCCCTCAGGATCCAGAGACCCCACGCTCCTCTTCCTCGGGAAGGGAAGTCAGAGCTCTTCGCTTGTTCCCTTTTGTAGCCCTCCAAAGCCTCCCTGGAATTTCGGGAATGATTCCTTGTGGGACAGAAGGCAAACCAGAGAGTCCCATCTCCCTGATGGGTTCACGAGCCCCAAGGTGCCTCCGGGGGTCCCAGCTCTGGCCTTCCCTGCTGACCAGAGTGGAGGAAGGAGCTTCCTGCAGAGGGTGTCAGCGCCATCAACTCTGGTGTCTGATAAAGTCCAGATGAGCCTCCTGGGGTGAGCGACAGACCCGGAAAAATAATTTCTGCTCACTGGCACTTTCAGATGCTGCGGGACATCCAGACCGTCCCCAGAAAGCACTGGTGACTGCCAACGCCAGCCCAGGTAAAGGGACGAAAGTCACCCTGGGACTCGGGACATCCTTGAGGTCCTAGCAGAAGTGGGACGAGGAGGGCCAGGGCACTCACAGCGCTGAGGGAAAGCTCAAAGAACACCTGAGCCTCGTCCACACTGCGGCACCTGCTGAGAGTAATGGCGGCAGCTGCCTGGACTCCGCTAGATTCAGAGCTGGGTGCGTTTAAAACAAAAAGCTTAGAACGCGTGATCTGTAGCTAAAGTGAGTTCCCCTTTCAAGCATCCATAATTAGTGGTAAAGACACGCAAAAGCAAAGAGAAAGAGACGCATGGGTGGGGTGGGGGGGGGCACACGATGAAGCTTCGTCCTTGGAAACACAAATGCGGTCTGAGAAAACCTGTCCAGGACCCGCCAGCATCTCTGGCTGGCAGCCAGCGTCTTCACACAGCTTTCTCCTCTCCTGCCATTCGTAGCGTTTTTCCTCCAACCTGACACAGTCCCAAACTGATATTCAAATTCCGGCAGTGGCTTCCCACGACCTGAAGCAGGCTGGGGTTTAAGATCTTCCACAAGCTGGTCTCAGTTTACCAATCCAACGGACTTCTTCCCACACTGAGCCCGTGTTATGGGAAAGCCAAATTCCCGTCTGTGCGCCCCCACTGTCGAGTCCTCGCTGCTGCAGATAGAACAGGCTGATTCCTGACCCGCTCTCTCGCTGTGTCCACCTGGACTCAGGAACTCTCAGGCCCTGTCCCTTTCACGAAACTTTGACTTCTCCAACCCACAGCGACCTCTGCATCCTCACGCCTCCTTGAGAAAACAAGTTAGTGAGGAGTCACATCAGTGTCACCAGGGTCAGGCTGGGAGTGCCAGTCTGTCTCTCTTACTCACTTCACAACTTTGACCAAATTACTTAACTTTGCCAAACCTAAGAGTCTTCAACATCAGACGAGGAGTGCACCTGCCTTTGAATCTTCACCTTAGGGCGTATTAGTATTTAACTCACAAGATTTTGTTTATTTCTCTCTTAGAATTAAGTGACATAACACACTGAGGCACTTAGCAAACGCTTAGCACATCATCAGTGATCAACAAATGTTCATGTTTTTTCCAAGCGGCTCTTCCGCATTCGCATTTGCATCCCATCAAATGCTGTGTGAGCGTCTGCAGAGCTGCACCACAGACACAGTCTATGAATCACGGGAGGAGAGCTGGGTATCTTTAATGTGCATTGAACCTGCCTCAATACTTAGCGTCACACCCTACGTTAAATGGGTCTCGATAACTATTTGTTACATCAAGACTTAGAGATAATTAGATCATCAATATTGCACTTCTTTTGAGACTTTCAGTAAACCAGGATAATAAAACACTTTTTATATTTATCATTTAATCCTCACAACAATCCATCTCACATCTGAGGGAACTCTAGTTTAATAGGTTACGCAACTGTCTTCATATCAAGGGGACATCAAAAACTGCCTGGAAACGTGGAATGAAAAAATAAGCTGTTTGGGCATAAAAATTTTGGAAAAGCACTCCATTTTTTTCTTAATACGCATCTTCCATGGACTTTTGAAGACCCTCACACTTTACATAAGAATGCGAACCCAGGTCTTTCCCCAAATACAAACAGGTGTCCAGGAGGGGTCTGAAAGCTCCCTGAGTCCAAGGACAGTCCTCCTCCAGCCTCTCCTGTCCCTCGCCCTTGCTCCCCATTGTCCGAGGTCGCCGCGCCCCTGTGTGGCAGGAAAAGCTTCCGCGCTGGCTGGAAGCTCAGCCACGTCCTCTGGAGTCCATGTAGGTGATGGATGTGACTCTCTCTGCCTTCCTCTCTCTCTCTCTCACACATACACACACACGCGCGCACACACACTTCCATGAATTTTTCAAAAGGCAAATGACCAAGTCTTAGCTTCATAAACACCCAGGGGAAGAGCACCAACCCCGCTGATGCTCATACAGTGGGATCATTGTACCCCCGGGCACCGTTCTCTCAGCTCTGGAACCTCAGCGCCCCTCTGCCTCCTCTCACCTCTAATCCCATTCAACAACAGAGGTAGACAGAAAGCAGCCACAATGCGCCCGTCCAGCTCAGCGCCACCTCTGAGCCCGACCACTGCAAGGGCTCCACCCTCACCAGGGCCAGGACGCACACCATACCCTCAGTCGGCATTGCTTCCTCTCCCACTCCCTGCCATTCCACTCTGAATGACTGTCACTCCAGAAGACCCGACTGCACGGGCCCAGTCAACCCTCCAAGCTCAGTTTCTATGACTTGTACTTTCTTTTGATTCTCCTCACTCTGTGAGGACGCTCCCCTGCTGGGCGTTTGCATCTACCTGGTGACATCTTTCCCAGATGGCCACCATCTCCTTACTCTAGGTACTTGAGTTTCTTCTAAATGTTGGGTTTTTCTTAAGATTTATTTATTTATTTGAAAGCAAATTTAGAGAGAAAAAGAGAGAAAGAGAGAGAGAGAGAAAGAGAGAGAATCTTCCATCTGTTGGTTAACTCCCCAAATGGCTGCAATGGCCTGGCCTGGGCGGATCTGAAGCCAGGAGCCAGGAGCTTCTTCCAGGTCTCCCATGTGGGTGCAGGGCCCAAGGACTTGAGCCATCATCTACTGCTTTCCCAGGCCACAGCAGAGAGCTGGACCAGAAGTGGAGCAGCCAAGACTCGAACTGATACCCATATAGAATGCCGGCACTGCGGGCAGTGGCGTTACTTGCTACACCACAATGCTGGCCCCTGAATATCATTTTATCAGAGGTTCTTCTGTCTACCCTACAACACCTGTTGACTTCCATCCTATCACATTGTCTTGGTCACTGTACGAGCATCATCCACCACCTTACTACAGGTGCACCTTTAGTTTAGTTGACAACAGCAATGACTTGGACCGTGCCGTCTTGCCCAACCACCGTATCCTCAGCACTAAGAACAAAGCACATAGAGATCAATGGAGAGTTAGTAACATGAGTGGATTCTTCAGTCTCTAGCCTCTGGGAAGTAGATTTTCACAGTAAGAGTATATGAGTATACTTCAAAAAGTTTGTAGAATAGTGGAATTAAAAGATAAATTTATTTAATGCTAAAAAATGAAATCTGTGCATTGTTTTTCTATCAGATGCACTCCCATGAACTTTCTGAAGACCCTCTGTGTCTCACTTTTGGAGTGAGTTTGGCTGAGTATGGAAGTGGTATTAATAGTTCCTTTCTGAAATGATCATATCACCATCTTTATTACTGACAAAGAAATAAGCTCAATTCTTTTAAGTGGGCTAGCTGCCTAAAAGATATTACATTATTGAGTTATTTCACTTCAGTTTATTTCCACGAAGATCCATAGAGAAAATAAGAGGACTTTTATCATTTGAAGGAAGCCATTTTAGAGAAATCAAAGAATCCTTATAGCAAGGTTTCATGGATCAGGAAAAAGTTATTTTCAGGACTGGCACCGTGGAATAGTGGGTTAAAGCCCCAGCCTGCAGTGCCGGCATCCCATATGGGCACCAGTTCAAGTCCTGGCTGCTCCACTTCTGAACCAGCTCCCTGCCAATGGGCCTGGGAAAGCAGCAGAGGATGGCCCAAGTCCTTAGGCTCTTGCACTCATGTGGGAGACCCAGAAGAAGCTCTTGGCTCACGATCAGCTCAGCTCCAGCTGTTCCAGCCATCTGGGGGGTGAAACAGTGGATGGAAGCCCCCTCCCTTTCTCCCTCTCCCCCTTCCTCTCTCCCTCCCTTCTTCTCTCTCTCTCTTCCTCCCTCCCTCTCCCTGTAACTCTTTCAAACAAATAATCTTTTTTAAAAAGTTATTTTCCATAGACCAAATATTTGAAGCTAAAATGTCCACCTCAACCATAATGTAATCATTAAGAATTTTGCATTTCTTTTATTAAAGAAAATAATCATTAAAATAGTAATCAGTGGGAAAAAATATCCCAGATAAGCTAATACGTGTTCTCCTTCTTCTTCTTCATTCACTGTCCAAGGTATGGAAATTCCAAGTAAATCTTTAGGAAATAAAAGAAGCCTCCCTCCAGATACCATTGCTCCACCCCTTCTGGGCCCCAGGTCAGGGCTGCTCTCTGGGTCACCAGGAAGGGGCTGCTCTCTGGGTCACCAGGAAGGGGATGCTCTCGGGCCACTCCGTCAGCTGCTCTGCATTACACTGCCCGGCTCTGTCAGTAGAGTGCAGCAGAGACGGCAAGTGAAACCCAACGAGTGGTGTCTTGCACATTGCGTCAAGACTCTTCAGTTGAGGATGTTTTGTTGAGAAGTCACTGGATGAGTGTTATCCCCATTCAGCAGCACTGGTCTCTACATTTGACCTGATTCAAACTTACTGAATGAAAACCGACATTTCCCGGGGTACTGTGAAAGAAATTGGTGACAACTGCGGAGTGTTATGGCATCTGAATCAGTGGGCAATACGTAGACAAATCACACAACCGCTAACACTTAGAAACTTCCATACGGGAATTTGAATAATGCCAGCATATTCCTGGGGATGTACATGTACAGGGTTGTGTGCCAACCCAGGGCTGCCTGCACGCTCAGGAAAGACCAGAGAAAGCCTGAGTTCTTGGCTAGGACGATAATTGAGGCTCTGTATAAGCAGGAAGCGAGTGGACACCTCAGAGCTGTTGGAAACCCGAGTGAGTTTTGGAGGCACGTCCTCACACTCACACAAGGTCCCACACAAAGGCTACAGACTTCTGGTTCCAGGCAGGTCAGGGGTAGGTATGATGGTGCAGCAGTTCATGCCAGCAGCCACCATGGCAGCAAGGCCCGGCTGCTCCACTTCCAACCCAGCTCCCTGCGAGTGCGCCTGGGAGAGCCCACGTGCTTCCGCCCTGTCACCCCTGCGAGAGACCCAGAGGAGCTCCAGCTCCTGGTTTCAGCCTAGCCCAGCCTGGCCTTCCACAGTCATTTGGAGAATAAACCACCAGATGGAAGATCTCTCTCCCTCTCTGTCTCCCACTCTCAAATAAATAAATCGTAAAAAACAAGTTCACTAAGATAGCCATGCAGAGACTTTAATAATCAATCTCAACAAAGAACACATAATTTATAGACTTAGTTCCAAAAATTACAAAGCTAACAATAAACTATGGGTTAGGGTAAGAATCTGATTTCCACAGTTGAAATATTGTGTGTTTACAATGTTCCGTTTTCACTAAAGCAAATTATAAACGCACCTTTTAGTTAAAAAAAGCAAACAAACAAGAAATATGGCCTAAACCCAGGAACTAAAGCAGTTAATAGAAGCTATCGAACCCCAGACACTGACTGACAAAGATTGAGATCAGCTATCAAACTCAAAGAACTACAGAAAACCAGGTCTGAGGAACCACAACATGAGAATAAGGTTCCAACAGACAGAGACCAGCAATAAAGTAATAGAAAGAGAACCAGGCAAAAATTCTAGAGTTGAAAAGTATAATAACTGAAGTAAAAAATTCACCAGACACGCACAACAGATTTGGGCAGACAGAAGAATCATTCAGTAATGTAAATTAATGAGAGGTCAGTTGAGATTTTATAGTTTTACAAAAGAAAATAAGTAATGAAAGAAATTAACTCAGACACCACAGAGAGGACAGCACGCACTTGCACACGAACACACATTACAGGCACACGCGTACACACACGTACATACATGCACACAAACGCACACACACACACGCACGCACACTATGAGTTTCATAAGCAGAGAAAAAGAGGCAGAAAACAGTGGAAGCAATAATTGTTGAAAATTTCCTTAAAGCTTGGTGAAAACCAGCAATCTACACATCCAGGAAACTTATCAAATTCCAAGAAAGATAAAATAATCAGAGCCCACATTGAGATCCATGATAATTAAGATGTCAGCAGACACAGAGGATTCTGAAAATAGTGAAAGAATGGGAAAATATATACCACGCAAGCAGTAACCAAGAACGATGGAGCTCTACCTTCAGTACAGTAGGCCTGACTGAGAAGCTACAAGAGACAACGGAGGACATACATGATGGTAAATGGTCAGTTCATCAAAAATGAATAATAACTGTGAATGTGTGCATCTAGTTTTCGCAAAGCGCCATGATACATGGAAGAAGCAGGAAAAAGTCAATTGAAAGCAATAACTGGACATTTCAACCCCCACCCTTGGTAGATAGCACAAGTGGACAAAGAACAGAAAGGAAACACGGATTTTCATCATACTATAAACTCTTTATATTAGCAGGTATCTAGAGCACTCTCGATCAATACACTTGTCTCATGGACATATACAGTATTCTCCAGGGGAACCCATAAAGCAAGTTTTGATAAATTTAAGACTTCAATCATACAGTGTCTGATCTTTGACTAACCCAAATGAAATTAGAAATCAATACAGGGTTAAATGTGGAAAATTCAAAACTACATGGGAATTAAATAACATACTCTTAAATGATCAATGAGTCTAAGAAGAAATCACAGGAGAAAACAGAAAATATTTTTGTGACAATTGGAAACAAAAAAACACAGTATACTGAAACTTACAGCACACAATGAAAGCAATGCTTAGAGGAAAGTATATATCTACAAGAGCCTTTACTTAAAAAAAGAAGAAAAAAGAAAGATCTCAACCAATAGCCTAAATTTCTACCTCAAGAAACTAAAAACAGGACAAAATTAAACCCAAAGCAAACTGAAGAAAGAAAAATAAAAAGATCAAAAGAGAAATAAATGAAATAGGGAATAGGAATTAGAGAAGCCAATGAACGAAAAATTGGTTCTCTGAAAATTGACCAGTGTTTAGGTCGACCAGAAAGGCAAAGAGACGCTGCCTATCTCTTATTGAAGGTAGGAACGAAGGACTGTTACCATTGATCTTAGTGGAATCAAGACGGTTGCAAGGGAATACGATGAACTGTGCACCAACGATTCAGATAACCTAGATGAAACGGACAAAAATCTGCAAAGCATTTTAACTTGAAAATGCAATCACAACATGTGAAAAACATTCCACATTCCAGAGACTCCACTAATTAGCCCCTTCATTGGCAGGGTTTTCCATTTACATAAGGAACTTGGAATAACCTGTTCTTAACTTCCCTGCCTTTTGTGTGAATCTCCAGCTGTCATTTTCGGAAGTCAAATTCAATTTCAAATCTCAACTTGTTGGAGAGTTCCTGGAAGCTCAGTGACCAGCTGGGAGCCACGTGACAAACGCAGAGGCTGTCTCCAGGACCTGTGCGTCCCAGAAGGCGCTCCAGGGCTCCCCGGGCAGCCCCACAGCATCTCAGGCTGCCCCGTCCCCTGTCAGGAGCAGAGAAAGGCACCGCTTTCTTTAGTTGTCCGTTCTGTCTGGCAAGTCAGCATGACCACAACCCAGCAGTTCCTCAGCTTTCTCACAGCTAAGTAAAACTAGCTCAGATTGCCAAAGGAAAAGCTCTCGATAACCAAGGTAGTCACTCCTGAGAAGCCTCAGAACTGCACTGGTGACTCCCCAAGGCTATGATGTTGATTAATCTGAAGAGAGCAGAGAGGACCTGTGCCCCATTTACATAACAATGGGACGCTTCTGGCTGGACCTCCTGTGTGCCCACTGCTAACCAGGCCAGGCCTTCCCTGAGCACTTGCTGGTCATGTAAGATGGCAGAGACATTTATCTACAACCTCAGCTTCCTGGGATGCGTTTAAAATGCACACCTCCTACAAGCTGAATCCACGCTTAACCGCTCGCTGTGGGAGCATTGCAGAATTGACCTGTAACACCAAGAAGTGTAGGCTGCAGTCTGCGACATCCCAGGATAAGTCACTCCATTCCATGCACAACACTCCTTTCCGGCTGGAATCATCACCCTTTCAAGTTCCTGCTGGATCCTCCTTCCCCAGACAGGATTCTTGCTCTCACGATGTTTCCTAGACTTTTCAAACATGCTTTTGTCTTAGCCCAGTTTCCCTGGTTCCATTTCACTTCATTCTAAATTATGTGACCACAGAACCCAACAGTTATCAAACCCACTGGGGTTCTCGCTCCTGGAACCAAAAACCAGCCCAAATCCCCAGGCTTTCTGTTTCTTTAAGTTTAGGTTAGCAGGGCCCACATTAACAGGAGCAGTTAACGTGTTCTACCCTCAGCAAAGTTATCATTTATCCCCTTAGCTGACAAGTGTTGGTCATCAAGGATCTGCATAAGCAGAGACTCATGAGACATACGCTCGTGTCTAAGAACCCTGTGTCCTGTGTACAGCGCGGGTCCCTGTCCACTCAGAGTACTGAAGGAGACAAGCTCAGACTACAGTGGCTCCTCCTGGGGATGGGGCCTGGTGCAGAGGTGTGTCTGTGCTGCCACCGGCCGGAGGTCTGGCCCACAAAACACGTCTGATGGTGGAGGCTTTCCGGTCCAAGCAGGTTCCGACTCCCCTCAGAAAACAGGGGCGAAGTAACTGCCACATGAGCACGTTGCACAACGGCAGAGACATGAAAATTCACCCCTGTCCGTTGCAGTTGACATGTGATCTATGTGTGTTTAATTTTAAAAAAATTTAATACACATAAAATCATATATACTTACGGGGTACTTGAATTATGTTTTCCTGTAAGTCTACATTGAGTAACACCCAGTGCGTGTAAACGTATCTATCACATCTCAGACATTTACTATTTCTCCCTGATGAAAACATCCAAAATCCTATCTTCCATTTTTTTTTCCTAGAGAAACACATGGTGCATTTATCAGCGCAGCACTGAGTCCGGAGACACTGTCTCCTGACTCCTGGCCACTTGGCCAAGGCTGAAAGAGGGCGACCAAGGCGGCCCCTGGCCTCCGGACGAGTCCCCAGGGGTGCACACCAGGCCCACGCTAACCAGAACGAGCCAGGACTACTGCAGCACAGGCCTGCCCCAGGGCCGGGCAAGTCTCGAGGCTCCGTCTGGGAGCGCTGGCCTGGAGGCAGACGTTCCCAGGCTTTGACAGAGCAGGGTCCAGCAGTGCAGGGCAGCTCTGAGCCCCGTGGCGAGGTCCTCAGCGCCCTGTCCCACGCTGCTCCATGGCACCAGGGTGGAGGTGGCTGACAGGGGCAAAAGCCACCTGGCTGCGGAGCTCGGTGAACTCTGTCTGCAGGTGTGGGCCTGGGGGCAGGGGTGCAGGGGCCCTGCGACACTCAGTCTTGTTGCACTGGGCCTGGCACTGGGATCAGCTTCCCCTCTGTCCCCGAGCAGGAGGCCCCTGCTTGCCACTCAGGGAGGAGGACACACACATCTCTTTCCTCTCTCTCATTTTTTCCTTGTTGGTTTAGGAGAGCAGGGAGCTGTGGTGCCCCCCGGCCTCTGCAGGTCCAGGGAAGGCGGCTTGGACGTGAAGAGCTGTTCAGACGGGGAGGGGGTCTCTAGCCCACCTGCCATCCTGTGCACCCCGCCTGCTCCTCTGAAGTCACGTCCAGGGTGCTGTCTCTGCCCCCCTCATCTTACAAGATGCAACGTGAATAAGAGGTCTTCCCTATCTTCCCAAGTCGGTGGCGATCATCCACGGTGTAGCTCATATTCTTTGGAAGAATAAACAAGAGCAAAATAAAATACAGCCCAGACTCCCACAGAACTGCAGGAGTAGATGAAGGTGTCTGTCTAGATTCCGAATCTGGAAGCACCTTCAACAATAATCGAATTATCCGAGTGCAGAGTGACACTGCTACGTCGTCACTACTTGAGGTTTGAGCCTTCTCCTGGCGCTGGTTTCTAAACCCGCTAATCAATCACAGCCTGTAAAAAGGCCGGGAGGAGGGCGCGAGGACGCGGCGCACATCTGGTTCGGATTTCCCACCGAGGGTGAGAAGTCCGGTCACACCGAACACTCCTGCATAAGTTCTGACTCTGAACTGCTTGGAGCTACGGAAGCAGCAGTTGGGGAGTAGTGCTCTGCCCAGACACTGTGACAGGTGCTAGATACTCTCAGCTGCACCAGTGCCTGGGAGGCTGCGGCCCCAGCCAGCTCTGCTCTGCTCGGAAAGCCTGCCAGCCAAACCCAGAGCATGAGCAAGAGATAAAACAGGGATGTGGAAGCAATTCATCCTGAATCGGGGGTCAATTATGGAGACGAAAACACAACAGCCATTTATAATTGTGAGTTAATGTGCTATGTCTCCCTGGGATAGTTCTAATTATGACATGAAGACTCTCTCTGCTGTTAATAGAATTTCCAACGTCTGCAAAGACTTAATGGAAAAGATTTTTGTTTAAACACAGAAGATTGAATACATGCGCTCATCCATGGACCTCCAGGAACCCCCTCCAATATTCCTGTAAAGGCTTTAAGAAATATTGCTAAATCTGCAAACGCAGAGAAAACAGGACAGGTGCCGAGAACGGCTGAGAAATGCGTGGATGCTGAGTGGTCAGAGCGCACCTGGTGTCTCTGCAGGGGAGGACCACTCGACGTCCCCCGGCTGGTGGTGACGCCCGCGCGAGGCCTGGCCAACCTACAGGTCCCGCTACCGGCACTAAGGTCTCCCCTTCATGATGCGCCGCCTTACAGAGGTGTCCCCTGTAGAGGATCTACCAACGACTGAGACACGAGTCCCGAAGCTGGGGCATCCGTCACAGCCTGGGGAGGCTGCAGCGCCCTCTCCCCGGCCCACAGGGCACACGGTGCAGTGGCAGCAGAGACTACAGCACAGAGGCGGGGCGGCTCGTCCACAAGGACGGCCAAGCTCTCTGAGCAGGTTCATCACAGCACACAACTGCAGGCAACGCAGGAAATGTCAGAGCTGAGGGGGAGCAGCAGTTAAACTGGAATTCTGGTGTAGAGAAAGTATTCGAACGAAGAGGAAATAGACATTTTCAAACAGAAAACAAAATTTAGAATTATGTCTCCTAGATGGGTCGTGAAAGAATGCCTGAAGGGTGTGCTTCAGCAAGAAGCAGGAGGAGCGCATGGAGCGGAAGGGATTCCTGTTCCTTCTGCACGTGAGACAGCTGACTTCCTTCAGATCAGTGACGCTGATCTGCACACCTCACGTCGGCTGTCCCTGGTGTGTCAGATACCGTGTGGTAGACAGGACTGGTGCCTGTTAGAGAACCGTTCCCACAGAAGTCGGGTTCTCTGATCACAGTGGAATGACTTAGGCATCAAGTGTCACTTCAAAGTCTGTAAGGTCAATCATTTTTAAGGGTTAATTTTATTGTTTCATCCACTTGAAAGATAGAGCAATGGGGGCGGGAGGGGGGAGGGAGGGAGACAGAGACCTCTTCCATCCACTGGTTCATTCCCCAAATGCTGCGCCAGGTCAGAGCCAGGAGACTGGGACTCAGTCTGGGTCTCCCACGTGGGCGGCAGGGACCCCAGCACTCGAGCCACCACCTTCTGCCTCCCAGGACACGTGAGCAGGAAGCTGGAGCAGAGATGGAGGAGCTGGGACCCCAGCAGCGCTCTGGTACGGGCTGCAGGCATCCAGGCGGTGGTGTAACCCCTCCACCACAACGCTCACCTCGAAGATCGATCATTCCAATAACACCTTCCGGCATCCGGAGACAGAATCTATTGATTTGGAGACTACAGAAATAATGATGGAAATTACAAAATACAGAAAAATGAGAAGATAATGCTTACCGGATTTCAATTATAAGGTTTTTTTAGGAATGCAGAGTTAAAACAAGTTTTGTTCAAACCAGGAATCCGCGGGGAGAAATGGTGTAAATTCAAAGAATGAACGGAATGCACAAAATCGAATAAGAAGAATGAGATGGAGGAAAGCAGATGCCTCAGCAAGTCCAGAACTAGGCTGGGAAGTCAGGGACGTCCCCAGCAGCCACCCGGAAGAAATCATTCGTGGCAAAATCAATAATAAAGGAGACATCATGTGACCCTTAAGGGGAGGAAGCACTAAGAAACTCTCACAGCCATGTGCGTGCGTGGCTCTAACCACTCTCTTCAAAATGCAGAAGTAAAAATAATTGCAAGGAGAAATTAATAAAACCCCAGAAGTTGATGGATGAAGCTGGCAAGAATGATGTTGGAGACTTGTTTTAATTTGGGGATTTTCTTGGATTAATTAATGAAGAACTTTAATGCTTTCTATACAACATCATCAGTTTGTCATCTACAGATAAAACAATTGGCCGAAGACAGCGGAGAGAAAAAAGTGAAGCAGAGAGAAGGAGAGAGAGAAAAGAGGAGGAGGAGGAGGAGGAAGAGGAGGAGGAGGGAAAACGTAGAGGAAGGGGAAGGAGGGAGGGGGGAAGGAAGGAGATTATGACTGTGATGGATGGAAGGATGGATGGATAGATGGATGGATGGATGGATGACACGACTGATAGGTAGCTGGCTGTACAGGACGAGAGGCAGGCAGGTGTGTGACAGATGAACAGGCAGACAGACAAGCAGGTGGACTCACGGACAGACGGACACTTTCGGAATCACTGCATTTTGGAGAGAAGACAATGGAAACTGGACTGCGAATCGATTCAATGGGGACTTGAATTCTTATCCACAGCATTTTATTTGCTTAAAATGAAAAGCCTAAAGCAAACATGTAAAAGAACTAAAATTTGTTCAATATTAGTGCTAAGTTTCATTATACCGTGCATTGCGATATGTTTGAATCATTCTATAAATAAGTAAAACAAAACAAACATGAGTAATAACGGCTCCTTTATGAAATGATAATTACTGAGGTTCAGATTTTAAAGATTGGTGCTTCAGAGTAAAGGAGAGAATGTATTTTTTATAAAACAAGAATAGTTTCAGTCCAGTCTCTCCCTGGGCCTGCTGCTGCCAATGCTCCAGGGGCCCTGTCCTGAGACCGTGGGCCTGGGGAGTCTGTGCACGGCTGCAGCTCTGATGGCCGCCTCTTCTACACCTGGGAAACGTCCCCACGGAGGACAGGGGCCGGCAGGGGACAGAACCCAGCATCCCCTGTGTTTCTTGGAACATCACCTTGGTTCTCTTTTGGACATAAGCTACTTTCTGTGAGTATTTATTACAGGTAAGGGTCCCGTCCCTGTTATTCCAGCCTTAAGAACCAGGAGGCAACGCCAGGCCCTCTGAAGGGGGCTCTTCCAGGCAGATGGAAGTGCAGAGGCAGAGGCCGACCTCTCAGGGTGGGGCTGCTGCCAGCTGCCATCAGCCTCAGGACGCGGGAACAGCAGCAGGATGGGTGTGCAGCCTGTGACAACAGGAGTGGGATCCCCCACCCTGAGAACGGCCCTCGGCCTGCGTTTTAGACCCGCCGCCTCACACCAACCACCCCTGTGCTGACCTGCAGCACAGACAAGCAGCGAGCAGGACGATGGGACCCCAGAAGGCCACCTTCTCTAGGTGAGGACACAGGCAGGACCAGGCTGCAGCTGCTAAGAGCCCTGAGCTGCCCTAGAGTCCACTCCCGATAAAGCGGCCCACTGCCCCGCTCTGCCGGCACACTCCACAGGTGGACAGGCTCCCGCCCCTCCCAGGCAGCGGGGACCCAGGTCTACAGGGAGGCGCCCCTGGGAAACCCCTGGCCCCCGCCCTCCTGCTGGCTCCAGCTGCAGGCTGGGGTGCTGCTGAGCACCCAGGGGTGGGAGATGAAAGAAAATGCAAAGGGTGGGGCGGGGAGGGAGTGATCTGTGGCTCCAGAGTGGGCAAAAGGAGAAGGAGGGAAGGCATGCGGAGGGCTGGCACGGCACGGCGTGGAGCGGCCGGGGGGGCTCGGGTTGGGACGGGGGAGGACCACCAAGGATCCACTGCTGGAACTTAGTTTCAGGGACCCGGAGGTCCCCAAGTTTCAGTGGAGTCCATGATGCTCGGAGATGACTCTGCATGTTCTGCAGGGATGCCTGAGAGCAGCTGTGTGTGTGGATGTGTGTTCTGTGGGGTCATGTTAGGGAGCTGCGTGTGTGGATGCGTGTTCTGTGGGGTCATGTTAGGGAGCTGCGTGTGTGGATGCGTGCTCTGCAGGGTCACGTTAGAGAACAGGCGTGTGTGGATGTGTGTTCTGTGGGGTCATGTTAGGGAGCTGCGTGTGTGGATGCGTGCTCTGCAGGGTCACGTTAGAGAACAGGCGTGTGTGGATGTGTGTTCTGCGGGGTCACGTTAGAGAACAGGCATGTGTGGATGTGTGTTCTGCGGGGTCACGTTAGAGAACAGGCGTGTGTGGATGCGTGCTCTGCAGGGTCACGTTAGGGAGCAGCTGCGACATGTCCTCTCTCCAGTCTTCCTCATCCCGCATCAGAGCGGCCTTCTGTAGACACAGGCACCTGAACGCACACCTGCCTAATGGCCGCCAGCGCCCTCCCCTTTTTCACGCCAAGGTCCCCACTGAGCGGACCCTGAAGCCTCACTGGCCACTCAGCCACGTGCAGCGCCCAGGCGGCCTCTTTGTATTTCGTCCCTGTGGCTCCTCGGGCTGACCTCCTGCCTCGCAAACCACCCCCCCTCACCGGACAGGTGTGCCCTCCTCCGTGAAGTCCCTCCAACCAGCTCCACACCCCCCAGTACCACACCTCCCTCCGTGCCCACCTGCACCAGGCAGTGAACGCCCCACTCACACTGAGTTCACCCGCCCAGTCCACGAGCTGGTGAGAGTGGGAAACGTGTTGTCTCTAAGTCTCCTTCCCTCATCCACAAACGGAGGGGAAATCGACCTCCAAGAGCCATTGTGAGCAGCAAGAGAAACCACGAGTGTGGGATATTTGGGCAGCGCCTGGAATGAATCATTTTTAAATGAACACGACTTCCCTTCTGTTCCCTGTGCTCCCCCACGCCCACACCCAGGACCTAGCTGCAGGCCCAGAGCTAAGCATAGCCTCATTAAACGCCTTTCAAATGGTGACTGGAAACATCATTAACCTCGCCCAGTGCTTTGTAGCTTGCACAGTGCCTCCACTCAGCGACTGGCTTAATCATCGGCAGTAGCACAGCCTGCCTCCCCCCTCCCCACAGTGATTCAGCCACTGTTTCAGGAACCCACCCCCTCTGCCCCCGCCCAGGGCCAGTCTCCTTCCCGGGAAGCTGAGGGAGCCACCCCCTTGCTTTAAAATGGACCCTGCACACCCGATCATAAATGCACTGGGCTGGTGGCCAGGCCCTGCCCCAGAGAGGCCCCCAGGGACCTGTGTGCCCACCAGCCCCACCCTCCTGCACCCAGCACTGCCAAACCCTCCGGAATTTTCCACACAGGCCCTGGCGTTTCACACTCCGTGCTTCGTCACATCTACACATCCCTCCTCATCCACCTCAGCTTGACGACACTGACCCAAAACACATTCAGGCACATGTGGGGAGAAGTCGCCTGCGCACACAGACACAGAGAAACGTCCCTTCCTGCCCCCTGCGGGTGCCAGGGGACCCTGAGCGAATCAGGCTGGGAACATCCATTTGCGAGACTGCCCCCTCCGATACACTGAGCTGTGTCACATGATCACATGCTAGGCAAAGGACCTAGAAGCAGCAAACACTTAGGAGAGTCCTGTCACGTCCCACGGGACCACAGGGAACCCCGTGAGGATGGCAGAGGAACAGAGGGAGGGTCAGAGACGCCGCAGGGGCAGCGCCCGGTCCTCCTGTTCCCAAGCCCATGCTATTTTGATCCTGCAGGTGCCTCTGAGAAACAGGGAATTTCAATATTGTCTTTATTTGCATGATTTCACTTTAATCACGCAGTCTCTTAACCAGTCTGCAATCAGGTTCCTTATCAGACTCCGCGATGGAACAGACTGAGCGCCAGCCGCAAGATGAAAAGGCGAACAGCAGCTCCTTCTGTTGGACTTGCTGTGCAATGTCGGTGCTGGGCACAGGCAGAGCCAGTGTCTGCTGTCGGCAAATCCGGCCCCGCTTATCACAGGGAAGAACCGACCAACCGCATAATTCCCCCACAGCCAACCAGGTGCTTCACCACGAGGCTGCAACAAGAGGAGGCCTGGGTGCCACGGAGCAGACGGCTACAGAGGCGCCCAGCGCAGGAAATGGCTACGAGAGGCCCCATCTGTTCAGCCTGCTCAGGGCTCCACTGGGAGGAAAATGATCTCAGAGGGGAGGCAGCCCGCACCCACTGCACCCTGCATGGAAGACGGCAGCCGGAGCAGGCACCCGTGCCTAATTCCATTCCCGGAGCAGAGCTGCGTGTGCAGCGACTTCCCCACCACAGCCATGACAGAGAGCGCTGGGCCGCCCAGGGGACGCCACAGCTGCCGGTGGAGCTGCGGGCCCTCGCGGGGGCTGCTGCTGAGCCTCTGTGGCCCCCAGGCAGACTGGGCTCGGCCCCGGGTCCTCTGGTGCCCTCCCTGGTGACAGCCCCGCTGTTCTCCAGCCACGGCCGGGCCTCCAGTGCAGAGGAGGAGCCTCCGTCCAAGCAGCAGACGGGGTCCAATGCGAGAGGACGTTTCCTGTTTCCTCCACGTGCTCGGAAGTGGCAGGTGCCGTCTGCCGAACGAATGCCCGATGCTCCAGGCTGGGGCACGGCCTTTGAGTCAAGGACACGGAATCTGTGGCTTCGCAGACGTCACCTGTCACAGCCACACAGCTCCACCGTGGCAGGGAGGTGTTCCAACAAAACTCTGTACCCGACAGGGCACGGGGTCACAGGGCACGGGGTCAGGGCCCGACAGGGCACGGGGTCAGGACCCCGACAGGGCACGGGGTCAGGGCCCGACAGGGCACGGGGTCAGGGCCCGACAGGGCACGGAGTCAGGGCCTGAAACAGGCCCCGCAGGCCAGACAGGAGACGGACGCCCCGTCACTGCTCCTTCTGGCTGGATCTTCGGCTTCAGATTTGTTGTTAATATTTTTATGCTCGGCAGCTCTTTGGCGGAAGTGCAGAAAACACTGACAACCCACTAATGGGAACAAATGTGGAAACGTTTTGGGAAATCTCGCAGATACAAACCATGATTATCAGTGCGAATGGACCAGCCGAATCTGCTGGGTTTGCACTGTCAAGTGTGTGTTAGGTGCCAGACACCGCGTGACCCCGGAGACAGGAGACAAACAGAAGGGCCCTTGCCTACAGTGCCTCGGGTCCACAAATCAGCAGCCCAGCCAGCGCAGGGAGCGCCGAGGGCCCGGCTCTGCCGCCGGCTGACGTCTCTGGACTGTCCGTTTGTGCTTCCTCTCTGAGCCTCTTATCACAGCCCCCCCCCCCAGTTCCTCCAGGAAGGAGAGAACACGCAAATCACAGGAAAGCGATGGCCTAGAGAGCTAGCGTTCGAGTGGAAGCTTGGTTACGTTTCTCCCCGACTCTCAGGGAGAAATGCTCGGGGGATAAGTGATCGAGATGGAAGAATGAGTGTTGGCCACGGGACCTCTCTGCTGTAAGGGAAGAGGACAGGCCAGTCCGGGCGTGGGAGAGAAGTTCAGGACAGATGGATGCTCCCCCAGCCTCGGAAGAGGCAGGGCAAGGAGGGGTGAGGAGTGCGGAGCGAGGGGGATGTGCGGGAGCTGTCTGGAGCAAGGGGGTGCGCGTGGGGCGGGAGGGGCAGTGCAGGGTGGGGGCGAGAGGCTGCGTGGAGCCCTGCGGGTGGCGCTGCAGGGGCTGCTGGAGGGGCTGCCTCTGCGACCCCGGATCTCGTCTCAGACCTGCACCAGGTCTCACCTTCCGGCGTTACCTTATCATCGCGTCCCCTCCCCAAACCAACCGATCAGCTCCCTGGCTCACTCTGCAGCTGCATGGACAAGCCTGGCGCCGGGTCAGCTCCTGAGGAGAGGAGAGCCTGGCTGGGGCTGGGAGCAGACTCCACGCTCTGGCAGGGATCTCGGGGGTGAGAGCGGGGACTGCCAGATCACAGCACGGAATAGTCATCTTCAGGGGACTCCCAGCTGCGGGGTCCTGGCTGCTCAGAGCCTGAAGTCTACCCACTCCATCATCCTTGCACAGCTAGAAGCAGGCGTGTCAGCCCCAGCTGTTGCTTAGCTTAAACACCACACGAGACACGGTGGCCAACACGACCGGAAACTGAACAGGGGCTGAGGGAAAAGTCTGGGATCAGTGAAGGATGCTTCCTGCTGCGTGTCTGCCCACACCAGGTGGACCCTGCTCCCTAGAAGAGGCCAGAGGTGGGGGAAGCTGAGACCCAGGCGGACACCACAGGGCACACCTCACAGCTACCAGAGCCACATGTGGGGTGGGCCAGGGGCCATGGGTTTGGAGGTGTAATTTACAACAGGTAGGTTTGGCTGGGAAAGGATGTCCCCAAGATTCAACCACAGGTGTCAACCTCAGGGCCGCCACTGGGTCCCTAGAGATGGGGCTCAGTGGCTGCCCAAGAGCAGAGAGGCAGGGATGGGTACACAGGCCCAGGGATGGCTACACAGGGCCAGGAATGGGTATACAGGCCCAGGGATGGGTACGGAGGCCCAGGGATGGCTACACAGGCCCAGGGATGGGTACACAGGCCCCAGGGATGGCTACACAGGGCCAGGATTGGGTACGCAGGCCCAGGGATGGTTACGCAGGCCCAGGGATGGCTACGCAGGCCCCAGGGATGGGTACACATGCCCAGGGATGGGTACGCAGGCCCAGGGATGGCTACGCAGGCCCAGGGATGGCTACACATGCCCAGGGATGGGTACGCAGGCCCAGGGATGGCTACGCAGGCCCAGGAATGGCTACACAGGCCCAGGGATGGTTACGCAGGCCCAGGGATGGCTACGCAGGCCCCAGGGATGGGTACACATGCCCCAGGGATGGGTACACAGGCCCAGGGATGGCTATGCAGGCCTAGGGATGATTACACAGGCCCAGGGATGGCTACTCAGGCCCCAGGAATGGTTATGCAGGCCCAGAGATGGCTACACAGCACCAGGGATGGCTACGCAGGAGCCAGGGGCACAGAGCCTGGCCCACCTCCCAGGAAAGTACATGGTCCCAAGAGCATCCCCTGGGCTGGAAGGGGATGGAGATGAGCCTCCAATGGTCCCATGGAGAATGCAACATGGATCTGCATTCGCCACTCAAGCTGAGGACAGGCTACTGGTACTGGTGTTGTCAACGGCCATAGGGAACAATGTCCAGAGAGCCAGGCTGAACAGAGGTGCGTAGCCAAGAGGACGCAAAACGCGGTCAGGCACAGCTGAGACCCAAGTGTCCTCCGCAAGGAAACACAGAGGAGGGAGGCACAGAGGCAGAGAGGGAGAACGCAGAAGGGAGGGCACCGCTGGATGCCAAAAACAATAGGGCTGCATCACACAGATCAATAGCTCACTTGCAGGAATAAGGCTGAGAAAATAAAATTCTAATAAGAAGTCTATGTGATATAAAAGATGGATTTTCATAGCTCCTCTCAAATCCTTTACTCATAGCAACTATTGTATTGATCTCTTTCATTCACACAGCAAACGGCTGTTGACGCCTGCTCTGGGAGACAGACAGCTGCAGAGGCCAGGCCCAGCGTGCAGGGAGCAGACAGGCACACGCTCCTAACGTGACAAGCGTCGTGACACTCGGATCAACCAGGCACGAGTAGGGACAGTGGTCCCTTTAAGCAGGGAGGGGGGAGGGAGAGAGAGAGAGGGAGAAGAGAGACAGACTTCTCGGATCCACGGGTTCACTCCCCCACATGGCTGGGCCAGGCTGAAGTCAGGAGCAAGGACTCCATCAGGGTCTCCCGCAGGAAGCAGAGCAGCCAGGACACGACCCAGCACTCCACCATGGGGACGCCAGCTCGCAGCGATGGCTTAGCCTGCCCACCACAACGCCGCCCCGCCGCCCCACCCGGCACCTTCTTAACCTGGGCCCCAGACTCATGTCCTTCAGTGGCTCTGGGCTGAGCTCACAAATATCCACACTAAGCCTGCGAGCGGCTGGCCACTGGGTAGGAAGCGATGCACTCCTATCCGTGTTTTAGAAGCAAAACAAGGACCTCGGAGGGAAGGCAGAGCTAGGAGCACGGCTGGTCGGTGTCACGATCTGAGCGAGACACGGAGAAAACCGAGACCACGTCAGAGTGGAAATGAGACGCGGGGTAGTGGGCGGGCAAAACCACGGGGTCTGATCACTGCTCAGATGCAAGTGGACAGGGGACTGAACGCGTCCAGCCTGCATCGCTGGGTGGGAGGGAAGGCTGTGGGGAGAAGGGGGGTGTTCATCAGAGGCCAGGTGCAACCAGGCACTCTGTGAGCGTCCCCTTCGTTCACCAACGTCCACGAGGCGCTGGCCACCTGATGGGGCAGAGGGCAGATGGACGGAGAAAGAGGTCACACGGAGGGCCCGCGCTGTGGCGCAGCAGGTGAAGCCGCTGCTGTGGTGCCGGCATCCCACACGGGCTCCAGGGATCTGAGTCTGAGTCTGAGTCTGAGTCTGAGTCCGGCTGCTCCACTTCCCATCCAGCTCCCTGTGAGTGGCCTGAGAAAGCAGCAGAAGACGGCCCAAGTGCTCGGGCCCCTGCACCCACGTGGGAGACCTGGAGGAAGCTCCTGGCTCCTGGCTTCAGCTTGGCTCCGCCCTGGCCATTGTGGCCACTTGGGGAGTGAACCAGCTGACAGAAGACTTCTCTGTCTCTACTTCTGTCACTGTAACTCTGACTTTCAAATAAATAAATAAATCTTAAAAAAAAAATAGTTAAGACTGATGCACGCAGCATCCAGTGGAACCACAGAAGAGAAGACTGACCCCGGCTGGTGAAATCAGTGATCCTCATCCTAGCCTCATCCAAGTGGGGAACCCTCTCTGACAGCCTCCAAACACCATCCTGGGCGGGAGATTCTGGCTTCCACGGTTCTCGGGTTATCACCACTTTACAGATACGGCCACAGAAATGGAGCCGCGTGACACTGCCTCCACATCAGCTCAGCTAGCGATGGAGCGGTTTCTGTCTCAGATGCCAGACTCTCTCAGGGGGAAACAGACCTGAGTTTTACTATTTTGAGTCAGAAGTGGGCGAGAGAAAACTGGGTCGAGGTGGAAAGATCAGATACCACAGCACATGTCTGATAAGAGATAGGATCCAATCGCTCTGCACACAAAGGAAGAAGTCAGGTGCTCTCAGCTTGAGGTCCGGAAGCCTCAAGGCAGGCCGTGCCATCGAGAAGCCTGATGCTCCCCAGAGTTGGCGCTGGGCATTTTTCTGGAGCCAGACCAGTGATTCCACCAGAATCTCAGAGATCCAGAAGCCGTGATGGACCCCAGGGTGAAGACCCAGCCGTCCGGGAGGCAGGAATTTTACACAGGTTCCTGTGCCTTGGTGGAGACAGATGCTGAGAACCAGCACACGCCCCTGCGAGCTGTCTGCAGTCCTGCATGGACATGCGCCAGGTGCTACCCAGCAGGGCTCCTGAAGGGGCGCCGGCCATCCTCCCTGCTCCCATCAACGCCCTCTCGTAGGTCTAGCCTAATCCGGAAGTTGCCTTTCCAGCGAAACCAGCAACTTAGGAGACAGTGGGGCAGAGGCAAAGGTAGGGACATGGTGATGGGCAGAAAGAGACGATTCTGCTCAGAATATGAAGGGCATTTCAGGGAGCACAATGAACTTCAAGAAAAAAGTGTCCTCGCTTTAAAATTAAGATTTTGCACTTAAAATGATATATTTTGAGCAATTGCAGATTCAGGAAGTAAGGAATGTTATTATTTGAATGTTAATTGTTTAAGCGCATAACACTTAAGAGTGATTGAGTACTTCTTATGCATCAAGTATTTTGTTAGCAATTTACATGATTTTCCCCTTTTAATCCTCACAGTGAGAAGAACTTAATTTCCTATGCAGTCCCGAAGATAAAGCTGGGGTTCAGACAGATCAAAGAACCTGCCCAAGTCAGCCAGCTGACAGTGCAATGCAGGGCACGCGCCAGGGGCATGACTGGGGAGCCCACATCCGCCCAGCCACAGCACTGACCTTCAAGGCCTGGGCAAGCACCGGATGCATGGAAGCAGCCGGGCCCTGAACACCTGGAGGAGCCCGAGTGCGCGAGAACAGAACAGAGCGCCCACAAAGCCATCACTGCCACCTGCAGCTCGTCAGAAGCGTGGGGTCCCAGGCCACCCACCAGACCCACTCAATGCCATCCGCATCTCAGCACAGTCCCAGGAGGTCACCACACAGCGCTGCTCAACTCCACAGCTGAATACAGAAACAGAGCCAACCCCGCAAGCTTCGGCTCCCACTCTGACCATTTCTGTACAGACAGCTGCGCCTAGTTTTCATGGATGTCAGGGGTCAAACCAAGTTCCATCAGAGAACCAACATCCAGGCTCTGCGGGCCGCAGTGTGCGTTTCAACTGCACAGCTTCTCTAGTGCAGGGCGAGGGCAGCCATAGACGGCATGGAGAGGCCACACAGAATCTCTGGGAGAACGAAATTAAAAGACACGTGAGCACACTGAGCACACTGAGCAACACGGCTACGGATCTGGAAGAAGGGAGCGAGGCCTTGGGGTTCTCAGGAACACGCGTAACGCGTGACAGAGGGCTGCCCTTCAGATGCGTCTCCATGGGCAACAGCACCTCATGGTGCCACGGCAGTGACCCCACCCCACTCCCTGCTCCCCAGAACCAGGAGCATGGGAACGCAGAAGTAGCATGCCCCCTTGCTCTTGACATCAGGTGCAAGGTGGGGGAGGCTTGGGGAGAATCAAAATGATACCTGTCACTTCCAGAGATGACCCCTTGCATGTTCAGCTCATGGGCATACTGAGTCCATTGATTAAGTTTTGTCTAATTAGAAAGTGGCATGAGTCCTCGTGAGCGGGTGCCGCAGGAACTCCTCGCTGTAGGTGCACAGCTGGAAATCAAACCCTCTTCCCTGCCTGGCTCTTCCCACCCTGACCCCTTCACAAATTACCCCAAACCTCCTCTGCTTCGTGATCCCCTCTCCTCCCACTCTGCTGTGGTTTGTAGGAAGTCTGTGCACGCTCCCAATCACAGGTTCTCTGTTACACCACTTGTACTTGCTGGAGGGGACAGGAAGAGCGGTTACACTCTCCACAGCTGCCTGCGCCAGATGTTGCCCTGGGAGGCTGTGATTGGCTGGCAGATTGAGGAGAATGGCTCTTCCCAGGCAGACTAGAGACAGCCACAGGCCCATTTCAGCCCTGAATTAGCAGGTCCTCATTAACCTGATTGGAAATGTCCTTCAAAGTCGGACGGGAAAACGGGGAGGATGTTGTCACGGGATCTTTCAGCTGGATACCAACTGCTCCCTCCCTGGCTAAAATAGCAAGCAGCTTATTTGGAGAGATCATAACAGCATTCGAGATGAGCTGGGGCTCATTCACACAGCATCTGCACTGGCAAGCGGTAATTGTGGAGACGCAGAAGTTTGTTTATTTTAACAGCTAAATGTTTGTATCTCAAAACCCAATGAAAGTTTTCTGTAATCACTTTGATGCACTTGAACCATTCCATCCACCCAAATCTTTCCATTGCGTTTCCCAGCCAATGACAAAAGACAGAGACTGGGGCAAAGTCAAGCAGCCATCGCCTTCCCCTGCCTCCTAGGGACAAGCGTGAGACCCAGGAAATACACTCTGGGCTGCTGAAGCGTTTGTGCGGGTGCTTAGGACCATGCGAAGTCTGTCCTGTGTTGACCATGTACAGACCAAGTGGACGTTGCAGGTGGCCAGCGCCTGCCCGTAAGTCACACAGCAGGAGAAGCACACGTGGGTGAAGTCAAACCACCTCGCCCTTGACCTCCTCACCCCACATGGAGACACCCAAGTGCACTTTCCTCACATCGCTTCCCAATAGAAGACACAAAGCATACAACCAGGATTTTAACGCAGCTTGTTTTAGTAACAGACGCAGAAAGTCAGCAGATGAAATAGGAGGCGGAAGGGCTGCTCATTTAGACAGATCACGGGAAATCAACATTTTTAAAAAAAATCTAGCAATGGAGCTAATCCTTTGGAGACATTTGCTGTTTATTGTGCACTGGACGGGCACCTGCAGCGACAACCCAGGGATGAACCGAGGCAGAGGCGTCCGTCTCTGTGGCGCCGAGCAGGAGTCGACAACCATGATAATTAATAACCATTTGTGCTCGCTGGCTCCCTTCAACTGCGATCTCAAGGTATCTAACTCACACACATCCCTTAGCCTCAGCCACACCTGGGCATTCAGAAAGCGCTGGAAGGCTAGGCTGTTACTATTTTATATTCACACTGCACTTTTCCTCCAAGAAGCTCAAAAGGATTATAAATATATTACCAAAGTAGGTTAGCTCATCTCAGCGATGGGTCAGGAAATCGGCGCTTTTCTCGCCTTAGCCCAGGACCTGCTAAGCTGTGACAGACGGGAAGGCTGAAGACAGCACTGCAGCCGACTGGACCTGGTCCTAGCCGCACTGACCCATTCCTTTCTCTGCCCAGCATTTAACCTCTGCACCATCAGACATGGCTCTGCCTCACTCGCTCCACTTTTCAGCTGCGTCAAATGAGTCATTCAAGTGCAATGCAGCCCTCTGTGCTTCAGGCAAGTTCTGTAGCAGCAAAAACCCACCGAGCTGCTGGGGGAGGGTTCCCGTGGGGTGGACGGTGAACGGGTGATGGCGGGAGTGCTATGCAGCTCCAATACCTGGGCTTGATGAACCTGCAGAAAACAAAGCCCCCCCTCCAGGCAACTCTGCCAGGTATTCCCCACTCATGTCACGTCCAGCCCGATTTGCCATGGGCCTCAGACACGAGGTAATGAAAGCACAGGGGAGGGTCTCGCTCCCAGAGCTCCACCTATCAGGTGTGAGAAAACAGTGAGAGCACACGGTCTGGAAGCAGACGATGGAGGTTTTATTCCCAGCCCTGTAATCAAAACTCACATACCAGAACAAGGCAGTGACCCACTTACACTTTGACTTCAACATCCATACATTACGGCTTTAAACACCTACCTAAAACGTCAGGGGAAAGGCCAGGGCATCCAATAAAAGGCGAGGAGCTGGCC
>CM027402.1:1234586-1289464 GCA_015711505.1 Sylvilagus bachmani
CCCCCCCATTACACCCACTGCCCCTCCCACCCCAAGGCTAGGTCAGGAGCTCTGCTCCAGGCCCCTGGAACAAATGCCCGGGTACAATCCAGCCTTCTGCTTACGGCAAATTGTCGGCGCCTACGTGTTCCCAACTCAGAGGACGGTCCTCCCTGGAGCAGAGCAGTGCTCTAAGGGAATTTCTTATTTGCAAAGGGAAAAGGCTCAAGATACTGTTAAAGTAGGATACACGCTCACATTTTGGTCTGGGGATCATGAGTCATTTTTATTTTATTCCTTTTGTCTATATTTTCTAAATGTTGTTCAATTAGCATTTTTCCAATTAGAAAATATATTGTCAGATGAAAACAAATTAACAAGCATACTATAATAGCTGTCTCTTTTCATTAGCTAATATCCAAAATACATGAGAGTTTTAAACAATTTAATAGCAAGAAAACAAATAATCTTATTTTTAAAGTGAGCGAAGAATGTGAATAGACATTTCTAAAACGAAGACACACAAATGGCCAAGAGGCATATGAAGAAATATTCAACATCACTAATCAATGAGTTATTACTCACGCCTGCAAGAATGGCAGCTATCAAGACAGAGGGTAGAAAGTGTTGGGGAGGGTGTGGACAAGAGGACCCCCGTACACTGCTGGACAAAGTGCACAATGACAAGGTCTACGAAAGCAGGATGCCGATGTCACAGAGCAACTCCCGTGGAGCTGCCTGTGGTCCCCAGGCCCACAGCTGGCTGCTTATCCAAGGGAAGCCGAGACAGCACATCCAGGAGCCAGACACAGACTTGACCCGCGTGTCCACGGACAAAGCAAATACTACACACACACGGCTCACACCGAGACGGAACAGAGTTCACTCCTAGAACCACATGAATCCCTGGTCCAGACAGCATAGACAAACCTGGGGGCTGTCGTACTACGGGAAATTAGCCAGGCACAGACACAAGCTCGCAGGACCTCACTTCTACTTGGACTTTAGACCAGTGGAACTCACAGAAGCAGAACACAGACTGTTGGCTGCCAGGGGCGGGGCTGGGGAGGGGAGGGGGGATCTTGGTCAAAGGCGTTCGGCTTCCGTCAGGGCCAGGGTCACGGGGACCGTGGCCAACAGCGAGGGTTTACATGCTGGAGAACTGCTAGCAGAGTGGATCTTGAATTTCTCACCACGAAAGAAACTGACTCTGGGAGATGATGAATATGCTAATGAACCTGGTTGTAACAATCATTTCACAGTGAATACATATATCAAAACATCACATTGTACATTATAAATATCTATAATTTTTATTTGTCAATTATATCTTGATAAAGAAAAAAAATCACAATCCGCCCTCCTTTCCCACTTCATTCAGCTAAATTAGATTCAAAAATGGGAGACAAAAAAAATCTATTCTCATTCAGTCTCAAGACGGATAATTCCTCAGCCCTCCACACCTCCCTTACATCTCTTGTGCAAAACTCTCTTTTAATGCCGCAATTGCTGGAGTATTAGCTAAGGAGTTCACAAACCCCGCTCATTGCTCCTTGGTGATGAAAGGAAATGCCAGAAACACGAGAGCCACACTGAATCGCACAGGAGCCTTCTAGGCGAGCCCTGGCCACATCAGGCCCTCTCAGAATGGAAGGTACACAGCCGAGGGGCACCAGAGCTGGAAATGAGACCACCCCCCTACCGCGCCCCCGGAAGATGAGGACCGACAGGCAACCTGCAGGTGCGCCCGTTATCCTGCCATTGGGACTACTCTGAACACGTGAGAGAGCCGAGAGCACAGGGCAGCTTCCGCCGTGGAACTGGGAGGCTGCACCTGGGGAGGCCTCAGCCACAGTCATCCCAAATGCAGTCTGGACTTCACACAACACACAGGGCTGCCAGACTCACAAGGCTTGTCTAAATCCACCGTAGGGCCAGTTACACAATGTGCTGAGGCCCTGGAGGCCTGGTCTAGGGCTCTCTCCGCACACGGCAGGAGAACAAGGCATTGCTGTGACCTGTGCAGCAGCGAGCGCCCTCCCACCCCTGCCCCTGGAGGCTGCAGTCCAGGGCGGAGAAACGCGTGAAGGGATCCCACTTGCAAGGGTGGGAACCTTCTTTCTGCCAAGGGCCACCGGGGTTTTATCACATCATCTATGGGCCACACAAAATTATCTACTTAGCAATTAGCCTGCTGAGATGTGTGGAGTTTTGAGTGCGGCGGGCGGTTGCCTTGGCAGGGCCAGACCAGATGATCTCCAGGACGCTATAGGGGCCGGACACCCCCAGCCCCGCGGAGGGACGCTCGCCAGGGGGGTCAAGCAGGGGCGATGAGGAATCTGTGCAGCAGCCGGAGAATCAGTCACGAGTCGGGTGGACAGGGCAGGGGAGGCTGCACAGCCAGGCCTCAGCGTGGACACGGCAGCAGTTGGATGACCGCGGAAACAGCCCCCAAGCAAGCAGCCACGCGAGGAGTGCATGGGCCCCGAGCGCAGCCGTGGGAATTCCAGCTTAAGGAGAGAGGAACGCGCTATCAGAGGGAAGGAGAACGGAAAACGGGCACTAACGAGCAAAAGAAGGCGTTGACAAGAAATGGTGGTGGCGGGAAGCTCACTTGGGGGTTAGGATGAGCACACGCGAAGGGTGTTTCCTGCCTTACACACTTTCATTTTCTTTTTGACAGGCAGAGTTAGACAGTGAGAGAGAGACAGAGAGAAAGGTCTTCCTTCCGTTGGTTCACCCCACAAGTGGCCGCTACGGCGATCCAAAGCCAGGAGCCAGGTGCTTCCTCCTGGTCTCCCATGGGGTGCAGGGCCCAAGCACCTGGGCCATCCTCCACTGCACTCCCGGGCCACAGCAGAGAGCTGGCCTGGAAGAGGGGCAACCGGGACAGAATCCGGCCCTGACCGGGACTAGAACCCGGGGTGCCGGCGCCGCAGGCAGAGGATTAGCCTATTGAGCCACGGCGCCGGCCATGCCTTACACACTCTTACACGACACCTACGCCCACAGATGCCTATGGCACACACGGACCGTAGGGCGCTCACATGTCCTGAAGTAGTTTTCACTATTTAGTGTTGGCGTCACGCTCCTGTGAGATCTCCCATGAAACCTGGGGGAGGGCTATCATCTGCAAGGTGGGTGGCTCCGAGGCGATCAGCTATGTAAACACCAGGCTGGGCACTCTCCCCCACGACCAGGTGCGTACCTAGAGCAGAGACTTGGCCCAGCCCAGGCGACTCCTGAGCACCGCGGCCCCAGGACTTCTCGGGCGCTGTCCTCACCCCCGGGCGCAGCAGAGGCACCGGGACGGTCAGGCCCAGTCCCAGGCCAACTGCACCCCCACCCCTGGGCAATCTGGAAAGCTCCAGGAGGCAAATCACCCACAGCAAACGGAAACCAGATTTGTCTTTGAGCACCTTGGGCCAGAGGTCGTCGTGTGTGGAGCTTGAACTGCGCGTTCTCTCACACAGGGCTGACAGACCCAGAGCACAAGGCCAGCAGTAGAAACAGCCAGTGGCCGCGGCCCAGAGGCGGGAAGGGGACCACAGACGTCAGCAGCAGCGGCTGGGGCTGGAAGAAGGCAGCGCCGAGGTCAAGGCCACGACTGGCAGGAAGGAGCCAGGCACTCGGAGCAACGTCGTTGGGAGTCGGCTCTGCCGGCCCACATCATCTTAGTCTCAGCCCTGTCTGACGGCAGGGACCACCTGGAACGTGGGGTAAGTGGGGCCCCCAAGGCCGGCAGCACCCCGAGTCACAGACACAGGGGCGCACCAGGAAAGTCACACAGTGGGAATGCTTCGAAAAGTTCTTGGAAAATGGAATTAAGAGCTGTACTTATTTTCTTGCAAAATACTTGCAATCCATACATTCAAGGGGTCTTCAAAAGGTTTATGAAAAATGTATTTTGAAAAAAATTATGTACGGATTTCAAAAGGTTCTTGCACCAAGCACGTCTTTCGACTGTATCCTCCACAGACTTTCTGAAGGACCCGCATGCATTCAGCAAGCACCTCTGCTGTCTGTCACGGCACAGTCTGCCCTGACGTCGCAGCAGATACCACGGACTCCCACGACCAGGACACCAGGACGAACTGGGTACCAACCCAACCTCGTCTCCGAATTCACACAGCTTGGCACTGGCACAAAAAGTCCAGCTTTTTTTTTTGACAGGCAGAGTGGACAGTGAGAGGGAGAGACAGAGAGAAAGGTCTTCCTTTGCCGTTGGTTCACCCCCCAATGGCCGCTGCAGCCGGCACATCGCGCTGATCCAAAGGCAGGAGCCAGGTGCTTCTCCTGGTCTCCCATGCGGATGCAGGGCCCAAGGACCTGGGCCATCCTCCACTGCACTCCCGGGCCACAGCAGAGAGCTGGCCTGGAAGAGGGGCAACCGGGACAGAATCCAGTGCCCCGACCAGGACTAGAACCCGGTGTGCCGCAGGTGGAGGATTAGCCTAGTGAGCCGCGGCACCAGCCAAAAGTCCAGCTTTTGAGCCGTTTCCCCACCTACTGCAGAAGCAAGGGGATTTTGTCATTGATTATGCACAAGCCTTGATCATAAATTCGTTCCTGATTTTTAGATCTCTGAGGTCCGCATCCGTAGCAAGTCCCTGGGCTGTGTGTGCTCATTCTGTTTGTCAAAGTGTCTCCCTGAGGATGTTCCCAGGATTTGATTATGGAATCAAAGCTGGGTAGAGTCGCATATTTAAAGATTTTTATCTTCAAGTCTTTCTTCTCATTCAGACCAGGATGGAATGAGAACTGGGAGATTCATCTTCACCATCGATACAAGCAACTTAACAACAGCGGCGTCACCACGTGTGGCCAGGCAAGCTGACTGCGGGGAGTAGCACTGATTCCAGAGTCGGGAACAAATGCCGCCAGTGTGGCTTCTGTTCCCCTCGTTGTGTGGACACACACTTGTTGGCAAAGTGCAATGAGACTGGATGAAAATCAGATGTGCACATGCCACTCCAGCTCACCTTACCAAACTGGCGGCCAGCTCCCAAACCACACGGAACCAGCAGGGAAACAGACCAAGCACAGCTGTTCTCCGTGAGGCGGGCCCTGGCCAAGAGCCTGCTGTGCCCACAGGGTCACTGCACACAGGCAGGGAAGGCAACAGGAGGGGCATCCCAAGTGCACACAAGCCAGGGAGAAGAAGACACCCCACCTCTCCCACGTCCAACTCAGCTTGCAGGCAGGAATCCCTAGGCACAAAAGTTTTAGGAGGACACGCAAGAGATTCTGCTAAGCTCTTAAGGCAAGAGCTAGTGATCTGCTGATGACACACTGTGTAACTCACTCACGGGGCTCTGGCTAGTGATCGGCTGATCACACACTGTGTAACTCACTCACGGGGCTCTGACTGAGCAGCGCTCGAGAGGACCTCCATACGCTTCTCGGCCTTGACTGCAGATCAGCTGCAATGTCTCATCTTGCAGGCTCATGTCCCCACGACCCCTCAGCACACACGACGGCCTGCTGCTGCAAACTCTGTGGGCTGCGGCTTAGGTCGGTCATGCGGCAACAGGCACTTGGTGATGGCGTGCCCCTGGGAGCCACTCACCTCTCCTGCCTCCATTCCCATCTCTTAAACAGCACAGTACAGGTACGGCTCACATAAAACCGCAACAAGGAACATAAATCGGAAAATACAAATAGGATGCCTGGAGCATGGCCCATGGATGGAAATTACTGTATCATAATGTAGATTATACAGGATATAAAATACTAATAATAGTGCATTTCATACAACAAGGTTGATTGCAATAATGTACTCCTTGACATTGTGCCTCTTATAAAGAGAGCCACCTCCCAAACATGGGGAAACACAGCCTCGTCACTCTAATCCGGGCCACTAGGGCCGACTGCTGGACCTTGTCACGGAGTCTGTCTACCTTGGAAGTGGCACCGGGAGGACGGGAGCAGTCGCCCTGCAGTGAGGAAGGCGGGCCCATCGTTCCTCCCTGCTCACCTGGTCTCTCCTTCACACCACCACTGCGCCAACGGAGGACTGACAGCAAGAGAAGCTGAGACCAAGCGCCCGCCGTGGATGAGGTCGGGGCTCTCGCTGACCCCAGGCGGAGACTTCTCAGAAGAGTTGGGGAATCCAGCGACTCCCACTCGCCGTGTGCACCTCGCGGTGCCCTTCCTTCTCTTGGGGGATACCAAGCTTCTCTTCCCCTTTATGGAGTAGGTGACTCTACTCCTTCAACGCCATCCAACCAGGACCTCCACATCCCCTGAACACCAGGACCAAGCCAGACGCTGCCCCGCAGTGAACCCAGAACACATCCAAGCTTGCTTCCTCTCAGGGTTATCTGTTCTTAAAAAAAATCATTTATTTGAGAGGTAGAGTTACAGAGAGAGAGAGAGGGAGAGACAGAGAGAGAGGTCTTCCATCTGTTGGTTCACTCCCCAAATGGCTGCAACAGCCAGAGCTGGGCTGATCCGAAGTCAGGAGCTGGTAAGTGGGTGCAGGGGTCCAGGGACTTGGGCCATCCTCCACTGCTTGCCCAGGCCACAGCAGAGAGACAGATCGGAAGAGGAGCAGCCGGGACACCAACAGGCGCCCGAATGGGATGCCGGCACTGCAGGTGGAGGCTCAGCCCACCACGCCACGGCACCGGTCGCCTGTTATTTGTTCTTAGATACTTGCACAGGAGAGGGGGACATTTGGCCCAGACTCAGAACTTCTCATCCCCTTCTCCCAACCCTAGAACTCCCCTGAGTGAAATCAGACAAAACCTGAGCATGAGCCCATGGGGCTGAGTGTCCCCGTGACCCCCACCCCATTCTAAAGCCCAGAACATTCCATCTGTTAGAATTTGGTCCTGGTGGGCTGACAAGAAAGGGGCCCCCGCCAGCCTGTAGAGGACCCTCCTCTTCAGCAGAGTGGGAGAAACAGCGTGGGAACCCCAACCCGGCTGCAAGTCCCAGACCTTCCACAAATCACCTGGGCTGCAGAACAAGGCTCATGCCAGCTTCAGCCTTTAGGGAGAAGGTCGCTGTCATGACGGAGACTCACCAAAGTGAAGTGAAGAATTGCAGAGACAGAGAAACAGGTATTTTCCTTTTGTCTCTTCACACGGATCTCCAGGAGACACAGGCTGAGGCAGTTCACCGGGCTCTGATGAAAGGGAGCTTTGTCCTGGTCTACAAGACAACACAGTGTGTGCTTCCCTCTTCCGCCTGGGAAGCTGTCAGTCTGCAGCGCGCACGCAGTCACGTACGAGACCTGATTCCGCACGCCGCTCAGTCCACACAGTAGCAGGGTCACAGAGCCCACGCGTGGAGCCATACAGAAGCGCTCCACTGTGTAAAAGCGACTGGGTAGCTCCGACCCACGCAGAGATGCAGCGATTCCTGTCTTGTAACCGAGGCACCAAGACTGCCGGGCACGACATTTCGTTTGCTCTACAAGCCAGGCTTCACGGCGTGTCCTCACTGAGCAGCCCCGTCAACCCGGGACTCTGACGAGACCTTCCCTGCCCTTCTCCCCCGGAATCCCCCCGACACACGAGCCCGCCTGTGGGCACAGATGTCAGCCGGGAGCAGGAACACTGAGAGCCCTCCAGCACCGTGCTGGCTGGGGTCTTCTCAGCCTCCGCAAAGGCGCTACTGCGCCAGGACCGCCTGCTCCTGGAGAAACGTCCGTGAACTTGGGAGCCAAGTTCTTCAGTCGCCGAGCTCTAGGGTTGCCGTACCATGAGCACGTGCTAGATGCGGCCAACAGATTATCCAGGAAGGAAAAACCAACACGGACAGGATCGGCCAGGCAGCTTTCTGAGGGTGGCCACTAGTGTTCTTTCACTGTAAGGTAACCCATCCAGATAGGTGTGGTGTGGACTGCCCAGGCTCAATTCACACAACTCAGCGACCACAGCGTTACTGTCAATGGGTCCACCTGTGTTCTGTTTATTTTCGGGTTGTTATCTAGGCATGACAGGTCAACTCACTTAAGCCAGACTTCTGGGTCTCACTATTGAGTTTGCTTAGATCGTTTGTAAAGTGAACTGTAAGGATGTGACTAATTTGCCTTCCAACGACACAACCTCTTCTCCCTGGTCAACTCATGTGTCCCCACTTTCTTTTCTTTTTAAATATTTTTATTATTTATTTGAGAGGTAGAATTATAGAAAGAGGGAGAGACAGGGAGAGAGGTCTTCCATCCCCCGGTTCACTCCCCAAATGGCTGAAACAGCCAGGGATGGGCCAGGCCGAAGCTGGGAGCCAAGAGATTCTTCCAGGTCTCCCACATGGGTGCAGGGGCCCAAGCATGTGAGCCATTTTCCACTGCTTTCCCAGGCCACAGCAGAGAGCTGGATCAGAAGAGGAGCAGCCAGGACTTAACTGGGAACCAGAAGGGGAGCCGGCACTGCAGGCAGAGGCTTAGCCCACTGTGCCACAGTGCCGGCCCCAACTGCCCCCACTTTTATTCCACACCTGTTCTCTGTGCATCAGACCAGGTCAGGATTTAAAACACAAGACGCGGAATGAGACCCAGTGCCCCGCCCACCACAGATGAACCTGGGGCACTCATTACTGGGCTAATACACAGCAGTGGTTCGTGTTCTGAATAAGCAGCAGGTAGAAATCTCAACAGACATGAAAAGCTGCATAACTTGCTCTCTGCTCATCTCTGTGGCCACCGACCTGAATGACAACAAGGCGAAGGGCATCACTACGTGGACGCTGTTTACCATACTGTGAGGGAAAACGCTGAGACTACCGTCCTGGAGGTGGCTGGATGGCGACGGATGGGCGGATGGGCGGATGGGCGGATGGGCGGATGGGCGGATGGCCCAGCGAGCGAATGGACGGACGGGAGTGTGGATGAGCGCGTAGCGTAAATGGACAAAAAGGTTCAGGGTAATGATGGTGCGAGACTTGAATATAAACCACCATGTTCAATCTCTGCCTCTCTTTCTCAGGATTCTGGGAAAATCTGTGTGGATTTCCATTTCCTCACACAAAATGGAGGTCATGAAGACGACGATGATGATGGTGATGCTAAGACCCACCTCATCTGGTTTTGATGAAAGTCAAGTGATTATACATACTACACGTGATATCACTTAAAACAGCATTTGGGGGCCAGCGCTGTGGTGCAGTGGGTCAAAGCCCTGGCCTGAAGCACCAGCATCCCATATGGGTGCCGGTTCTAGTCCCAGCTGCTCCTCTTCGATCCAGCTCTCTGCTGTGGCCTGGGAAAGCAGTAGAAGATGGTCCAAGTGCTTGGGCCCCTGCACCCATGTGGGAGACCTGGAAGAAGCTCCTGGCTCCTGGCTTTGGATCGGCTCAGCTCCGGCCATTGTGGCCATCTGGGGAGTGAACCAGAGGATGGAAGACCTCTCTCTCTGTCTCTACCTCTCTCTGTAACTCTGTCTTTCAAATAAATAAAATAAATCTTTTTAAAAAAGAAAAGAAAAAAGGGAAAAAACAGCATTTGGTACATTTTAAGCACAAATGTTAGCTTTTATTGTGATAGGAAAAAAAAAAAAGTTCTACCCTAAATCACATTTCTACTTTTTGTATTTCTACAAAGCTTTAGATTTTACAGATGGCTCAAATATTGTAAATTATTTGTCAACATAGACCTGTGACTTACAGCGTAAGTCTCCATAAGGGAAGCTAACTGGGAAGCCGTGTAATGTGTCTTAAAGTTTCATTTAACGAGAAAACCTAGCGGCAGGAACCAGGCTCTGAAGCCTGCCCCGCTAACTACTAGGGGAGATCTGGGGAAGTCGCCTCAGCTCTGCGGCCGCAGCTTCCTTAATCTGTAAAGCGGAGACACTTCGGATCAGCTCCGCCTACTCAAGACACCGTGACCGGACCACCCAGCCTGCGTCTCGGCGCCTGGCTCGCTGTGCGAGAACAGGGGGCCTGAGGTCCACCCACGCTACAGCAGGCATCCGTGCAGGCGTCTGCTGCCAGCCCCTGCAGAGATGAACCGCAGCTGGGCCCGCGCATCTGCGCGTAAACGTTTGGGTTTCTGGCGTGGGTGGTTGGGAGCACAGCTGTTAGGAGCACTCACGCGGAAGTCAGATTTCCTTGCACTGGAGTGGACACGTAGGAGTGGGATTACCGAGCACATTGTGATCAATGTGTTTTCAAATAAAAAAAAAAGTCTTCGAAAGTGTTTTCCATGGCCGGCGCTGCCGCTCACTAGGCTAATCCTCCGCCTGCGGCACCAGCACCCCCAGTTCTAGTCCCGGTCAGGGCGCCAGATTCTGTCCCGGTTGCCCCTCTTCCAGTCCAGCTCTCTGCTGTGGCCCGGGAGTGCAGTGGAGGATGGCCCAGGTGCTTGGGCCCTGCACCCCATGGGAGACCAGGAGAAGCACCTGGCTCCTGGCTTCGGATCGGCGCAGCGTGCTGGCTGCAGCGGCCATTTGGAGGGTGAACAGATGGAAAAGGAAGACCTTTCTCTCTGTCTCTCTCTCTCTCACTGTCCACTCTGCCTTCCCAAAAAAAAAAAAAAAAAAAACACTTTCCAAAGTCAGAGGTCCTTTTTGCACTCTGGTAACACCGTAAGAGTCCCAGTGTCTCCTCATTCTTGCCCACACCTGGGTTCACGTTAGTGTGCAGAGCAGTTACTGTCCAGGAGGAAGGGTAGAGAGGGAGCCCACATGCTGCAGGCATTTCAGTCGGTCGTCAGCTCACGAAACCCGGAACACAACGCACCAGACAGAAATCAACAGGCAAACACGGGCCAGGCTGGGACCGTGTCACCGCCGCTGCCGCTGCCGGCCTCACTCAGGGCTCCACGCCGGGCGGCGGCTGTGAGGCCTCTTCAGCACCCACCATCAGGAGTGTAGACACTGAAATCAGTTACTCTAGGGTCGGGCACTGGGCAAGGTGCTAATAAAACAAATTGACCAGCCACCTACGGATGAGAACTCTCTAAACCCCGATGGCGTTTTACAGGCGACCACAGCAGTAAATTCAGGCAATTCTGGGTAAATGTCAGGCTGCTTTCTGGGGAAAACGCCTTCTTCAGGCTTCCAGAATGTTACTGCAAGAGGCACGGCACTGCCTTTGGGAGCAGCAGTCAGGCCCTCTCTGCTCCCCAAACCTGCTTCCCAGAACGGCGCCGGACGCGTGTGCTGTGCGTTATTAACACCATTGCACCTGCACTGGACTTGACCCCAAACATGCATCTGTGTTTAATGCAGCATCTGCTCACATGGAGAGGGATGGGGCGGCTGAGGGGTACGGGCACCTCCGTTTAGTATAACAAACGCGGGCATTGTCCACACGCTCTGTGCTCACCCAGGCCTCTGCATTTCTTTAGCACGTATCCATTTATTTCTCAGGTTCTGAGTAGCTGCCCTGGGCTGGGCCTGTTATAAAAACCACTTCGGCCCCCCGCTGAGATACTGCATCCCTATCAGAACACCTGGCTCTGCTCCTGGCTCCAGCTACCTGCCATGAACACCCTGGCTGGCAGCTGTGCGAGTTCAATTAATTGGGTGCCTGCCACCCATGGGGAGACTCAGACTGAGTTCACGGATCCTGGCTTCAGCCTGGCTGTTGTGGGCATTTGGAAATCCCAGTGTATGGGGATCCTTTCCCTGTCCCCTCTACCTGTTGGAAGAGGCAGTCTTAGGATAGAAGAACCAAGCCAATGAGTCCCTAGATCAAGTAGAGATTTCTGAACAATGAAATGATAAATGTTGAAATAGAAAGATGGTGTATGGCCTTGTATGTGAGGGGAGAGGGGCTCAAACTTCATTCAAGGAGGATTAGGAGTCACTGAGGGTTTAAAACATGGTGAATGTGCTTTTTGGAAAAATTAACTCTAAAAGACATGCCAGATTTATTAGAATTGGTAGAAAAAACCAGCAGGTACGAAGCCACATTAGAACAGTGTTCACTGTTTACTGGAGAAAACTGGAGGAATGTGAAAGAAGTCGAGGAGGTTACCTTCAGCAAAGGACAGAGCACAGAAGATGGGCGGCGCCAGTGCTGCCTCCCACCCCCTCCCCCATTCCCCTTTTGTAGCTGCAACTGGAATCTCCTTTGAGGACTTAATCCCAACTCCCGGACTCCACTGGCCAAAAGTTGGAATAATGACCACATGCATGATCCTGTCTAAAACTAATCAAAGATTCAGACACATAACCAGGCTGCTTTGAGAGGTTCTGAAGGAGAATCCAAACATACTTCCAGTTCAACCAGTATTTTAAACGACAAAAATGGGAAGAATGGAAGAATGGAGAGGGTGGGGTCTCTGCCCTCAAACCTCCTATTGGAAATGATAGAGGCCGTTCTCTCCTCCTGCATCGTTTATAATCCTTCTTTTTTTAGTTTGCATTGCCGTCAGTTACAGAACCAAACAGCAAAGGGAATGAGATGCCAAAAATTGAGGAATCACACATCCCAAAACTTCAGAGAAAAGCATCCGAACAGCGGACTTCTGGCAAAAATGGCGTAAAAAATCAGCGATGACCTTGTATATACATTAAGTATGTCTGTACAGACATGAAATTTTCAAAGAAATCATGGACACTCATTAAAACACACTATAGGATATATTATTATTTTATAATCTCAGCCAAAAAAGAAACCAATTAGAATCTACAAATATATGGGCTGATATAAGAAAAATGCAATAAGAATACCATTGATTAATCAGTCAACAATAACGATAATTAAATTATTATTAATTATAGCTACTGTTTAGATTTCATCCCATGGCCAAGAGTTGAGCTAAGGGCTTTATAGGCAGCGTCTCTTGTGACCCTGACCACAGACACAGGACATGGTGTCTTCTGCGTTGGACAAATTAGGGCTTAAAACAGGGAAGTTGTGGGGCCAGGTTGTGGCACCCTAGGCTACTGCATTGCCTGCAACACCGCTATCCCGCTGGGCACCAGTTCAAGTCCCCAGCTCTGCTCCTAATCCAGCTCCCGGCTAACGCTCTGGGAAAGCAGCCCAAGATGACCCTGCCAGCCCCGCGGGAGACCCAGAGTTCCAGGCTTCCTGGCTGCTGTGGCCACTTGCGGAGTGAACCAATGGATGGAAGATATCTCTTTCTGTCTCTGTCTCTCTCCCCCTCTCTCCCTCCCTACTTCTCTTTCTCTACTTTTCATATAAATTAATCTTATTTTAAAAAAAAATGGTGAATCTGCAGCCCCTAAGTTATTATGTAGCTGAGTTGGAATTTGATCCTATGTAATAACAATAATCAAAAAGGTTTTATATAATCAAGGAGTGACCCTTATATCTCAACAAATGAGATGAATAATGTTTTAAATTTTCTGTAGGTTGAATTTAAAAGGAAGCATGTGGCTCCACTTATTCAGAAAACACAATTAAAAGCTAATCCAGCGCAACTGTCCGAGGACACAATTGCATGTGGATGACTTTCACCCCCCACTGCACACTGGAACCACCCATGGAGCTTAGGAAACGCTCTAGGAATCCGAGTGCACCAGCCTGGGGCGGGGATTAACAAAGCAGTGAAAATGTGAAGCTTCGGATCCCCAAGCAAGAGCACTCTCCTTAGAGAGCTGACAGTCAAATCCATCGTGCAATGGGCCCCTGTGCATGGAAGGGGCTTAAACCAGATGCCCGTGGAGCCACCAACCCTCTGTCTTGACCTGCAGAGATGTGGTTCTCACCAGGCTGCCATCCGTGGAGTCAGGGGTCACTGGGAATTAGTGGCAGGGACATTCGTGAGTTGTTGGCATGAGTCCATGTGCAGGACCGTGGTGGCTAGGTGAGCACACGAGAAGGCACCCTGCCACGCCACTGACGTGCCACTGGCTTTGTTGGTTTTGTCTGAGTAGGCCAATGCAGCTCAGGTCTCTGCACACAGAGCCACTGATGTCACTGACCACAACATCAAGCCCAAGTCTGGCTCTCAGTGCTGGGGCTGGAAGCACCTTTCTCAGGTGCAACACTGAGCACAAGGAGCCTGCGCTCACTGGACGCACGGCAGAGTCCCCCAGCACAGTCTCAGGGGGCCTCCGGCCTTCTCCACACTCTACACATGTCTGTGTTGAGCACTGTCCAGCAGGTGGTCTGCTGCCTCATCACCATTCGCTATGGGATCCTTGCAATGGGCCCACCAAATGGGGCTCTCGGCTGCAAACTCGCAGCCAGCCAGTGCGGAGCAGGCGTTCAGTCCCTGGACCCGTCTGCCCCCCAGCTTCGGCTCTCAGCCCCCTGAATACACTGCTCTGGGCAGAACCTCGTCCACCGAGGCTCTCACACTCGGCTTCAAGAGAACCAGCGCAAGTCGCCTCGGATTCTGGAATCACGTCTTTCCCTGGTCTGCGCTTCTCCGCTTGGGTGATCCTTCCAAGGCAGCCTTGGGGACAGCTGACCTCGTAACCCACCACTGTCACGTGACTGCTGCTGCTGTCGTCGGCACCGCTGTCTCCCTGCTAACTCCAGATCCACTTGCTGTCTGAGTTCCGTGTCGTCCTTTCTTCCCTGAAATGTGCTCCCGATGCTCTGAGCTCCCTTATTGTCTGATATGCATCTCTACATCTGCAGCTCGGTGTTAAGGAGTAACATCTGTATGCCAACTTCCCTTATTTCCCACATACCTGCCAGAAATAGCTCCATACAGTAGCCGGTCAGCCAATTGAGTCAAATTCTACATATTTAAAATTCGAAGAAATATGTTATTCCAAAACTCAATTCTTCAACATTTTTTCCTTAAGTTAAATTCCAGTGTTACACTAAATCTCCTGCTCAGGGCAAAATTTCAAAATCACATCTGACTCCCTCCTCTGCCCTCGCCCGCCTCACTCAACCAACTGCTGACCACGCTTCCGCACCGGCCTGACCACACTCCCTCCCTACAACCTGTCGCCCTACGTTTGAGATTGGAAGCTTGATCACATTGGGTTATGGTGGGGGATTATCACCTTCTGGTTCACCTGTCACCATACGTGTGAACGACAGGGCTATATGTACAGATAGATCAGGTGTATCCTATAGGTGTTAAAAATCCACTGTTGATTATGAACAAAGGTCTTTTGTAAAAAAAAAACAAATTATTTGAAAGGCAGTTACAAACAGAGAGAGGGAGAGGGAGAGGGAGAGGGAGAGGGAGAGGGAGAGGGAGAGGGAGAGGGAGAGGGAGAGGGAGAGGGAGAGGGAGAGGGAGAGGGAGGGAATATGCTAACTTCCATCTGCTGGTTCATCCTCCAATGGCTGCAACACGCAGGACTGGGCCAAGTCAAAGCCAGGAAACTGGATCTCCATCTGGGTCTCCTGCAGAGTGGTAGGAACACAGTATTTGATCCGTCTCCTGCTGCTTCCCAGGCACATTAGCAGGGGGCTGGGTTGGAAGCTGAGCAGCCGGGACTCGACAGGCACTCCTCTATGGGACGTCAGGACCACAGGTGGCAGCTTAACCCCAGCCCAGGCGTCTTTACATTTGGGTCTGAAAATTCAGAAACGTCATTCCACTGGCACGGCCCTCGAGGGTGTGAGATCATCTGTCTTGTGAGCACCCATCTGACCTCTGCGTGATCCTCTCCTTGGTCACAGGAGTCACCCATAAGATCCCGAGAAAGGGGACTGGAGCTCACTGATTCCAGGAGGATGGCCAATCGCTATGGGGAGCCAAGAAAAACAAAGCTGGATGCTCGCCTCCCTGTGCAGCCGTGCCCTCTCCCTTTGTGGGCTTGCAGCCTCCCGGAGTCCACTGGGTCACCGCTTCTCTCCGACGTGTCCCTGCGCTTTGTGCCGTTCCTCTCAAGGAACATTCCCTCCTCTTCCAGCTGGTAAACTCCTCGGGGTCAGAGCCAGGTTCTCACTCCTGGGAGTCTGAACGACACTTGGCCAGCAGGTGCCAGGTATGTGGTTGAAGCTGATTTTGGATTCTCTGCCTGTTTGGAATTAGGTTTAAAGCAGAGTTCTTGAGTTTGTTTTCACCAGGTGGAAGTTTTGGTTTTGAGGGATGTAAAACCCAGCTCCTCTAGGATGAACGACTGGCTGATGCTACCAAACGTCTAGATACAGGTTTCGAGGCAGATGAGCCTGATCCAGAAGCCAAGACATCCACCAACCGATCATCACGGCTGCCAGATGGACCTGAGACTCAGAAACTTTGCACCCAGGGAGGAAGACAGGCATTTGCATGACAGCGGTGGGAACACAAAGAGGGAGAAATGCAAAGAAATCCAGAACAGAGGTTCCCTCCTGCACAAGCTGCTCTCAGAGGTGGGCTGCAAGGCACCCACCTGGGCAGGTGTCGGGAGCCTGCCGTGCCCACGGGGCTGCGGGGCACCCACCTGGGCAGGTGTCGGGAGCCTGCCGTGCCCACGGGGCTGCGGGGCACCCACCTGGGCAGGTGTCGGGAGCCTGCCGTGCCCACGGGGCTGCGGGGCACCCACCTGGGCAGGTGTCGGGAGCCTGCCGTGCCCACGGGGCTGCGGGGCACCCATGTAGGCAGGTGTCGGGAGCCTGCCGTGCCCACGGGGCTGCGGGATGCACCAGAGGGCTCCACAGGTGCATCTGGCCCAGGCAAGTCCCCTCCGCGAAGCAACAGAGCAAGTGATGGCTTCATATGCTTGATCAATCGAGCTGAACAGAGCGTGAAGGAAGCAGAGACTGACGGGGCGAGGGACAGGCAGGTTGCAGGAGGGACTCGATCAGCTCATCTTCCTGGTTTGCTCTAAGCTCAGAGTTTCCTTCCTGGCTTCCTGCAGCTTCGTCCTGACGCACACACCTCACCCTGCAGGCTCCCTCTCTTCCTCCTCTCCTCCTCCTCCTCCTCCTCCTCCTCCTCCTCTCTCCCTCTCCAGTCCGTGTTTGGAGGGAGCTGGCATGATGGATAACATGTGCTTTCACACACTGTGCCATTTATCACATGACAGCCCCAATCCTGCGACCAGGCCCTTCCCCATATGTCACTGTCAGTTTTCACACAGCCCCAATGCATCAGCAGGAAATGGTCTAGCGCAAGACCCGCATCCCAGCTCAGTCCAGGGGCTGGGGGTGCTGAGCCCCCTTCCTTTCCCCTTCCTGATACATGGGTGGATGGACTCGTCCAAGCGCGGGTCCAGGGGAAACTGGACCGCAGACGTATGCTCCGGGCTGGAGGTGACGGGGAAGGCAAGTCTTGAGCAGGAGGCCACACCCACCACGTCCTTGCCAGAGGCACGCTTGTCCTCACAGGAGCACAATGTCCGCCACGCTTGCTGACGAGGACCGTCCAGGGATGGAGGCCAAAATCCAGACGGACTCTGGTACTGAAGGAAGGAGAGTGGATGGTGTCAGCCAGCAGGCAGGTCCCCTGACGGAGCCTTCACTACAGCTGCTCCTACCCCTGGCAGAAGCCAAAGTGTTGGGAGGTGGTTCTCCTGGCAAGGCATCATCCCAGAAACATCGCCATGGCAACTGGTCACATCTGAGGAAGCACCAAAGGCCGCCATGGGTCACGGGCTCCCCGGATTTCCCTCTCCAGACGCCCACGGAAGGCTCACCTCCCACCAGCCGGCATCTCCCCCAGGGTCAGGGCTTCGGGCCAAGCACACGCCAAAGGCGCTTCACCTGCAAGGCCTCGGAGCAAAGGAAGCCAAGAGGGTCCAGCACCAGAGTTTCTAACCTGGGACTGTTCTTGCTTGCACTGGGACGACCTGGGTACACACTAAGAGGTTTCCTGTCAGCCGCCGGCGCCATGGCTCACCAGGCTAATCCTCCACCTTGCGGCGCTGGCACACCGGGTTCTAGTCCAGGTCGGGGCGCCGGATTCTGTCCCGGTTGCCCCTCTTCCAGGCCAGCCCTCTGCTGTGGCCCAGGAGTGCAGTGGAGGATGGCCCAGGTGCTTGGGCCCTGCACCCCATGAGAGACCAGGAGAAGCACCTGGCACCTGGCTCCTGCCATCGGATGAGTGTGGTGCACCGGCCGCAGCGCACCGACCGCGGTGGCCATTGGAGGGTGAACCAACGGCCAAGGAAGACCTTTCTCTCTGTCTCTCTCTCTCACTGTCCACTCTGCCTGTCAAAAAAATAAAAAAAAAATAAGAGGCTTCCTGTCGAAGTCCCAGCTGGATAAAGTTTTCATTTCTATCTCATGTGCACTTTTCATTCCGGGGGGGAGTGTATATTTTAGTGCACCTGTCTTGACTGCTACCCTCCTTCCATGCCCAGGCGTGGACTTTGCCACCTGTGGTGTGGTGTTCAAAAAGCTCAGGTGTGGAGCATCTCAGAGCACGTCTGAGTTAGGGGTGCTCATCCTGCAAGCTCTCGGGTTTTCCACCTCACTCAGATGCACCGAGACAAGGTGGCCTCCACCTCTCCATACACACGGCCCTGTGCCACTGGACAAGGAAACACATTGTCAAGTTAAGTGTCTCAGTGTTTTCTAGCTTTCTGTGGGGGGACAAAGAGTCCAATGATAATGTTCCTTCCTTCCTTTCCCAAGATGACACCTGATTTCAGAGGAACCATGAAGGCCGAGGGTGGGCAGGTAGCCCCCGGCCTCGTGCTGCAAAGCCCTTAGGTGTAGCACCTGCTCGCGCGGGGTGGCTCTGGTGCTGGCCCGTGCACCTGCTGGGGCGGGGTGGCTCTGGTGCTGGCCCCTGCCCGCCCCTTCTCGTCCACAGCCCTACCTTCACTGAAAGGATTTTGTCCCCTGGGCCCCAGTGGCCACCTTGGTCCCCAGGGTCTGGGGGGGGACCAGAGGGGACCTCAGCCAGTGTCTGCCTTTGCTGTGGTTTCCACAGCCCACCTCAGGCCAGAATCCTCACCCCACTTATCTCCTGGGATGGGCACTTGACAAAAGGTGGGGGTGGAGCACTAAGTGGGGTGCACAGCGGAGCCTCCACACCTGCCGCCTATCAGGGTGCTGGTCTGAGTCCCAGCTCCGCTTCCAGCCCAGCTTCCTGCTCACAGCACCCCGGGAGGCGGCTCCAGGCTACAGGTTCCTGCCATCCCTGTGGAAGTCCAGATGGAGGCCCAGGCTGCTGGCTTTGGCTTGGCCTAGCCCTAGCTGTTGGGGAGCGGATCAGCAGAGGAAAATGCTGCCTTCCTCTCTCTGTCTTGCAAGTAAATGAAAATAAAAATTTTAAAAAGGGACAGGAAAAGGGGAGTGAGGGAGCCGGTGGGGTGAAGGGAAGCACGCGTGTGTGTTCTCGTCAGGGACCCCACGCACGTGTCCCATTGCCCGCCGGCAGACAGCAGTTGCACTGCCCATGTGGCCCGAGTCCCCGGGCTGGGTGGGGAGAAAGAGCTGGTGGCCACCCTGGCTTGGCCACTGCAGTCCGGCTGAGGGCAAGTGTCCTCCCCCACAGGCTAGCCTCTGGGGTAGGAGATCCACAGGGGGCAGCCACGGTACCCAGGCCACAGCAGTCTGCCCCTGCCTCGGGACCCTCTCACACAGCAACCTCACCTCGGCTTTTTCTTCCAGGACTAAATGCAGACAGGAGCAGCAGCCCCTCGGCCTCCTCCGCACCCACCTGCGGACTTTCCCGAAAGGATGGCCAAGCCCAGCTGTTCCTGCCCGTGATCGGGGGAGGCTGTTCCCCGTCCTCGCCGGCTCCACCTGAGTCTCTGGGGAAACATGGCTCCTCCACACTCAGTCTGCTGCTGCAGATGAGGCAGGACGTGCCTTCCTCTTTCGCTGACCCCACCGTGTGCCCGCCACCCTACACACCACAGGCTGCACAGCTCCTGGCTCCACACGCCCAAATGTGTCAAGTGGGCGGCCATCGCTTTCAGGGCTCCCAAAACAGACGGTCCCCCAGCAGTGACCCCCCGACAGCCCTTCACAAATTACGCTTGGCCAGCAAAACTGCACCTGCTAGGGAGGAGCTGGCCCTCATTCCTGGGTCCCGGCTGCAGCCTTGGCCATAACCGCATCTCTGAAGGTTCGCTGTCCCCGCCAATGGTCTCTGATCTATGCTCTGAGCCCAGGGTCCACTCCTGCACTGAGTTCGATCTTGATGCTTCTTCCTCTTTTCCCACGCCTTTCTCTGCCCCTGATGTCTCTTCCACTTAGCTCACGTCCCGGTAAAAGCCACTTCTACTCCTAGGCGGCTGCTGCTCCACTCTCACGAGAACGCCGCGGAGTTTGGTTGCTGCTCCCTGGCTCTCGCTCCACTGCGATCACTGCGGTGGCACCCAGCAGGAGGCCACGGTAAATCACCACAGCCGGTGCTCCTCGCGGGTGACAGCTCCAGTGATGTCATTCGCTATCTGCACCCATTTCCTGCCTGGTAAGAAAACACACACAGGACGGTCACGAGGAATACATGAAACCACATCTACAGAATGCTTAGCACAGCCCAGAACAAAGCGAGGGCCCAGCTGCTGCTCAGCACAAGTCCCCTTGCCATTCTTCTGGCCCCACCCATGCAGAAGCTGGACGGTCGCCCTGTCTACCTAGACTTTGACGGACTCTTGATCAGCACCCAACTTCTGCTCAGTGGTCTCATTAATCTATGTTTCACAGAAGCCCAGTCCCAGATGAACCGATCACGAGTGTATCATGCACTTTTTAGCATTTTCCCAGTTGGAAAAATTTCTCTTATTTCTTAAAGCTTACACACAATGTAAAAAGGCTCAGGCCCCAAGGATGGTTTTCAGAGGATGATAATGGACACAGTGTTTCCATTTCATAAAATATAATATGGCTGCATGGGACTCACAGACAAATTACGGTGGAAAATTAGTCAATAAACTTTTATTATAAAAGTCCTTAATGCTGCTATTAATATGGAGGAACTTAAAATTAATTTCTATCCAGAGCAAGATTTGCTGCAGAACTCCAGAGACACAGCTGGCTGGGCACCCAGGGAGGCCCCTACAGGGCCTGCGGCTGTTGGCCGCTGGGCTGTGTGCGTGTGTGCACGTGTGTGACGCAAGGACCCGCATAGGACAGCTGGGCACGCTGTGTGCACAGAGCCTCACCAGGGCTGCACTGGTGAAAGAGGGCTGAGCAGGGCAGTGCACAAGACAAAGAGAAGCCCCCTCACCCCGACACCTGACGGCTGGGCGTGCTGCAAAGCCACAGCACAGCACCCAGATGGGAGTGTTGCCGCCTGTCCTGGTGGGAGCAGCCGTCGACCTCTGCGCTGTGGCGGGTGCTCCGTTCTCAGCGCTGCTGTCGGCTCTGCGTCTGATCTCCACGGAGTCCTGCTACCCTGAAGCGTATTTATTCCGGGATGCAGCCACATATCCACCCAACCTTTCAACGGATAATGCTTCAAATACTGAGCCCTGGACAACCAAAGGTGGGCGTCATCCTTACTTCTTGGAGTTGTCTCCTTGGGAAAAAAATAAGATCTACACACTAGGCCCTTCCTACGGAGCCAGAACGGGGCCACCTGTGGCGTCAGCTGAGAGGCCGCCTCCGGGGTGGGCTCTGAGAAAACACTAGGGGGGGACGCAGCAACCCTGGCCAGCACAGGGACCCCTAAGACATTAACCAGCTCTAACAGTTAAGTATTGCACATCACACATGCTTCTTCCTTTCACTTCTGCCTACTTGTGAAAACTGGGAACTCAGAGCCTTGCCTCGCCGAGGGAAACAGCCGGTGGGTACCACCCCGGCCCGGTGTCAGCGCCAGGACTTCCGCCCGCCCGCATTCCAGCCCAGCCACTGCAGACATTGGGTTTGCCATCCCCAGGAAAAGTTTCAAATATCAGACAGGGACTGGCAGCCAGAAGGGAGTGGAGGAGGAAGAGAAGTGCCAGATAAAATACAGACTGTCGGGTACAGCTGAATTCCAGACAAACAGTAGATAATTTTTAATAAGTACAGCCCCTGAAATCGTGCATGGGACACACTTGTACTCAGAAATCTGTTGTTTGTCTGAAATTCAAATTTGCCTGAATGTCCTGTATCTTTCTTGCTAAATGCATTCAGGAGTGGAGGGGTTGGGGATGGAGTGGTCAGCTCCGATGCACTGAATGATAGAAAGGCAAGGAAGACAAGGAGAAGCGAGTGCCGCCGCCTGCCCAGAGCGTGTGACTGGACAGTCCAGTGCGGTGCCGCTACCTACCCGTCCTCTCCCCTTCTCTAGAAGTCAGGACACTGAGAAGGGACTGGAGGGTGCTGGGTCCGGAATGGTGCCGTTGGCCATGGGAAGAGGCAGGATTGACCTCAGGAGGCTTGAGTGGCTCCCACCCCCAGCCCACACAGCTACCTATGACAGGAGCAGCAACAGAGACTGGGGCTTTTTTTTGCCGTTGGTTCACTCTCCAATGGCCGCCGCGAAGCCAGGAGCCAGGTGCTTCTCCTGGTCTGCCATGGGGTGCAGGGCCCAAGCACCTGGGCCATCCTCCACTGCACTCCCGGGCCACAGCAGAGAGCTGGCCTGGAAGAGGGGCAACCGGGACAGAATCTGGCACCCCGATCAGGACTAGAACCAGGTGTGCCGGTGCCGCAAGGCGGAGGATTAGCCTATTGAGCCGCGGCGCTGGCTGAGACTAGGGCTTTTTAGCCTAGGATTGTGCACTGTTCAGCATTTCACGACCAGACCCCCACCCCCACCCCAAGTGCTCCGGCTGTTCCCTGACACTGTGGATGCCCCTACACAGGCTGTCACCGCGGTGGCTAACTCGGCTTAGGGTCAGCAGGGCCTGTGATGGCAGCGGGAGCAGGACCAGCTGAGCTGGACGAGGATGGGCACTGGACGGAAAGCCCGGGAGAGCCCCAGGCCACTCAGGCAGAGGAACTGCATCTCGCTCGCTCGCTCTGACAGCCCCCAGCAGCTCAACGGAGGTCTCAGGAAGAGAACCCAGGAAACACCCCCGTCCCCAGGAGCAGCTTCTCCCGTCCTCGACTGTGGGGAGAAAGTGGAGGATCCAGGGGGCCAAAACCATCTCCACACTCGGGAAGGTTTGGACAAACCACACCCAGAAGCTTAAAATGCGATCAACACTGAGCAGCACTTGGTGCCAACGTTTCTCTGTTCATCTCTCCAGGAAGAGGAGTCTTCAAAATGTTCGTGGAAGATGCAGATGACGAAAAATCTGCATGGGCTGCAGAGGTGTTTGCACCCAAGTAAAGGCGGCTTTTAGTTCCATTGTCCACGAACCTCGTGAAGCACCCTCGTGCACACGCTAACACAGTGTCTTCAAGTTGAAATACTGTATAAACTCATAAACGTGACGGTCCATTCAGTGTCCCCTCTCTGGATACAGGAAATTGGGAAAAGCTGGTCTTAAAAGATGCTGTCAGCGGAAAAGCCCCAGAAAAAGTCTTCATTTGGCATAAAGCAAAAACTAGCACAGCAAGACCCCAAAACCCCACCGGAGCCCCAAGCACGATGCTGGCCTCCCCAGGCTCAGCAAGCCGCTCGTGTCACCTCCGGGAGGTGCAGAGGCTGGCACACAGAGCTCCCGACCCCCTCGTTCCCTTCCTGGGTCATCAGCGGGTCCTGAGCACCCTCTGAAAAACTGTTCCATTACACTAATTAACTTCAGGTACCCACTGCTTATTAGAGCTGTCACTCAGCCTGTTTGTAAAATAACAACTTGGAGATTATGGCTGTCAAGCCACATTAACAACCTCCAACACGATCTTTCCCATTAGCTTGGAGCAACTGCCCTCCCAGCGGGGCCCTCTCTGGTCTCGGCCACTGTGCCTGAGGCTCACCACTGCTTGCCACCTGAGGGTGCCACTCAATACCCGTGGAGGGGGACTGGATGTCCTGACCCCAAGCTCTTCTTGCATCCCAGACTCATGCTGGGCAGGACCACCGTTGTCAACAAGAGCCTTGGTCCCAGCAGACACACTGGCCCGTTGTCCAGGTTTCCCCTTAGGGTAAGTCTACGATCGCGCACATGCTCCTGTTCTAGTGACTTATTCCCCTTCTTCAGTCCATCTTCTGCTGCAGGGCCGCTTCCTCCTCCAGCCCACCTGACTCTCGGGATGCACAGTCAGGGCAGGAGACGGAATTCCCATCAGCCTCAGCACCAGGTCCCCTGTACACACACTCCCCGCCCCGACCTGACCCCCACAGAAGCCAGGGCAGTAACGACTACACGCACACAAGTCTTGGAGCTGACACAAGCGGAGACGCAGAGGGTGCCGGGGAGGCTGTGTCGCAGTCACCCCAAAGTGCCGCGTCTGGGGCAGGCAGCCCAGTGTGCTGCTCCCTTAGGCTGGGAATGTACTTTAGCCAAACAGGAAGCCCGTGTATCTGTTGACGATTGTGACACATTGTCCTGGCATTGATAATTAACCACAATAACGCTCGTCTAAGATGTACCGGGCATTTATGATACGCCAGGCTCAGTGTGAAGCAGGTTCCTTGATTTTTTAATTTGACCGATAGGTTGTTGTCTTTCCGAATTTCCCAGAGGGAATCTGTGCTGCACACAGGTTCACACAGGTATCCCAGGGGAGCAGCCTGGCCCAGAGCCCATCTGCACTTGCAGCATACGCGACGGTGGTGACCAGCCCAAACAGCCACTTCAGGCGCTCCGAATTCTAAAGGCGCTCACTGAGTCTCAAACTCCATGAACACACAAATCTGTGACTTGAACTTCTGATTCTCCTGGAAATGACCCTGAAAACTCAGCCTACGGGGAGCACCTGTCACAGCTTAAAATTTAAGACACAGAAAATATAAAGATGTTAACCCCAGCCCATCGTGTGAGCCTGGTCCTCACTCAGCAAGAACGAAATGAGGCTCCCCACAGCGAAGTAGGAACCTCCTGGCCCAGCGCCTCCTCCGTGCCTGGTCCAGAGAACCCCACCTGCCTCCGCCCAAGTCCCAGCTCGGGACTGACGCTGTGGCGGAAGTCAAGGACATAAACTGGGGAAGACAGGAAATTCTTACAGGTGTATTTTCAATGCGGGACCCACGTGCCCGCGTGGAGGTTTACCTGGGTGGGCTGATGCCTCCTCTCCTCTTAGGGAAGTCAGGGGAGCAGCCGTCCCCATCGGCCACTCACACGTCTCCCCGCCCTGCCTGTCTCAGCGGAGCGGATGTACAGGGGCCTGAGCACGAGCCGGCACACACGCTCAGTCAGGAAGACGCACAATCCGGCGCACACCCGCATTCAGAAGCTTCGAGCTCGGCCGTGGCTGTGGGAGCAAACAACTCCAGAGCCCCGCGACAGATGAACACTGAGCACGACGTGTCCGTTTCTCCCGCACGGAAGCCGCAGCGGCACCACGAACCTCTTCTGAGAGGAGGCCCGGTCCTGCCAGCCACGCTCTGCCCGAGACACGCGGGCATTAATTGCTGTGTGGCAATGCTCCAGTCCCCTGATCGCCCTGACATTCTCCGGTGCCGGAGCCTTTGGCAGCAGGTTAGCAAAGCCGAGGACAGGGGAGCGACTGATGCATTCTATTTAAGGACATTTGATGAAAATGTTGACTGGCCCATGACCAATTTTATTCTTAGCGCTTAAATGTTAGTTAGTTAGTCAATTTGAATGTTAATTAGCCATAATGACAAGGAGTGTCTCTTTTTACAATCCTCTTAAAATGTGCCCAGGGGCTAATAAGCAATGGGTGCATCCCATAAATATAATAAGTAAATAAATTAGCATCAGTTAATTTAAATGTAAGCAGACTGCGCTATGCGGCTCTTTCTGCACTCCCAGCTCCCCCCCCCCCCCCGCCCAGCTCTCTCGTCCTCGCCTCATCAGTTTCACGACCCACACAATGCACTCTGCAGCTGCAGAGCAAGGTCGGGTGTTATTGGATTCAGGGTGAAGCCAGAGGGCCTCTTCCACTCTTCAGACACGCGCCATCCCAGAACCGGGCGGGCAGAATAAAGGTCACAGGAAATGAGACTCGTAAAACCAAACCGTGCTTCCGCCATGCCAGCTCCACTGCAGCGGTCATCCTGGACAGGCAGTCCGGTTCCCAAAGGCCCGCCTGCCCCACTGTATGGAAAGCTAGGACGCCTGGCCCGCCGAGGGAGTAGCCCAGGGTCCCCCGGGGTGAGCAGGCTCCATACAGTGTCCACAGAGTCCCCCCCTGGCCGGATCCACTGGAACTCCTGGCAGGTGCTCTGGTTTGGAGAGTGGAAACAGGAAAACCTTACAAACGGGACCCCCAAAGCTGTACTTGTAGAAACGACACCCCTGGGGTGAGAGCCGGAGTCACAGGCCAGCTAGGAGAAGGGGCAGGAACAGAGCCATCCAAGAAAGCGTTCTGCTGTTCCCCCTCGCCCACTCACCCAGCGGATGTCGGTTTCTGGACTGCAGTGGTGCATACACCAAGGGTTCCCCGGCCTAACAGGGAAAGCCAAAGTCCCTGCCTGGGCAGTGCGTCTCCCCGGAGGTACGAGCTGCCACACAGCACGCACCAGGGTTCTCCCGGGACGTAGAAGCCCTGTGGACGTGGCTCTCTCCAGGAATCACACGTGCCCTGCAGCTGAGCCTGAGTGGTGCAGGCACAGACCTGGGAGCCACTGGTGTCCTCAGCTGGCTGGGCTCAACCTGTCCCACTCAGTCCTTCCGCCATGGGAAACACGGAAGCAGCCTCCAGGGAACAGCAAGGAGCAGGAGCCCACCCCCTCCTGCTCCAGAGGGAGCTGGCCGGGCTGCTTGAGGTGGACACTGCCCTTCCTGGCTCTGTGGACCACCCAGCCAACATGCAGCCAGCACCCTAAAGAGGAGCCACGGGACTTCATCTCTGCAGGAGCGTTCTCCGAATCCTTGCCGGTCCACGGAGGTGGCCCTGCCTCAGTGCCACAGGGGCCAGCTCTCGGGTCAGCTCGTGCCTGCAGCTCTCGGCTGTCACCCGCGCCCTGGAGTAAGTGCAGCTGACTCACTCTGCTCCTTGCACTGTGAACATGACGCTGGCCCCACTGACCAGCCCTGGACCTCCTGCCAGGGCCCTCCAGGCCTGCAGTCCCCCCAGGGTGTGTGGGACGGGGCCACTCGCCTGTCCGTGTGACCCATCCCTGCGAGACACCTGCCAGGGGCCACACCCTACTGCTCCCCTCAGTGCTCTCCCATCCCTGTGCCTCTTCACGTCACTGGACCCGGAATAACACAGCAAAGAGGAAAAGCTCAGCCGTGCGGTCTCCCTGCTTCCCTCTGGCCCCACCCAGCTCCTCCCAGCTCCGCCGTCGTGGCAGTGGTGGGTAACGTCCAAGCGGGAAATTCGGTCGGCAAGGGTGCAGCAGAAAGCATGGCGGTCACTAGAGCAGAGAGGCTGGTGGCCCTTCACGCACGGGTCAGCCTCAGAGGCGGCGAGGTCCTCGGCCAGAGTGACGCATCTGTGACGGAACGGGACGGATGCCGTGGACGCCTGTGGTCCACTCCCCGAGAAACACATCCACGAGGAAGACGCGAGGCAGGTCCCAGTCAAGGGGCCCTCCGCGAGACCGTCTCAGTGGACAAAACCACAGCCCGGGCCAGCACCGCGGCTCAATAGGCTCAATAGGCTAATCCTCTGCCTGCGACGCCGGCACACCGGGTTCTAGTCCCGGTCGGGGCGCCGGATTCTGTCCCGACTGCCCCTCTTCCAGGCCAGCTCTCTGCTGTGGCCCAGGAGTGCAGTGGAGGATGGCCCAGGTGCTTGGGCCCTGCACCCCATGGGAGACCAGGAGAAGCACCTGGCTCCTGCCGTCGGATCAGTGCGGTGCACAGGCTGCGGCGGCCATTGGAGGGTGAACCAATGGCAAAGGAAGACCTTTCTCTCTGTCTCTCCCTCTCACTGTCCACTCTGCCTGTCAAAAAAAAAAAAAAAAACAGCCCGAGAAGTGGCCAGAGCCGGGAGGAAGCTGCAGAGATGCGACGCTGAACGTAGCAGACGAGGACGTGGACTTCAGCCCACGACGGTGTGTCACTGCTGGCTACTGGCGGGAGAAGTCCCCGGGCAGCTGGCCTGAAGCCCCAGAGTTGGTCCTTGGGGAGCAGAAGCCTGAGCCACACAGCTGAGGCCCAGCTCTGGGAGCTGCAGTGCTGGGCACCACTGACCGCCCAGCTTGAGAGGATAAGAGGCAAGTCTGTGGGCCCAGGGCTGGCCGGTGGGAGAGGCCACTCAGGACCTCAGCTCTGCTGGTAGGCGGGGAGCTTTGGGGCAGCCGGGCTCCCTGCAGGGGGGCCCAGGGAGGGCCAAGAGGGGATAACGCCACCCCACGGCACCAGGGTTCCTACATGATGACCACAGTTCAGTCCAAGTGCTGCTGAGCGTTAGCTGTCAAATTAGTGTATTTAAAAATGCACGTCGAGTCCTACAGCTAGTGAGATGCTGCAAAACCACTCGGGCTGAGGAATTAAGTGAAACCAATCTTGTTAACCAGAACTAAGGAGTATGAAGGTCAGTGTGAGCTACAGACGCCCACCTGCGTCCTCCCCGCCTCCTGCCCAGGCAGACGCTGAGGCCAGACACAGTGCTGGGAAGTCCTCGGACGGCGCACACGGGCTCATGGCTGCCCCTGCGTGTGGATACAGCGCATTGGGCTCACTGCCACCCCCTGCATGTGGACACCCCACACTGGGTCATGGCTGTGCACTGGGCTCACAGTCGCCTGCCTCCTGCATGTGGACACCCCACACTGGGTCACGGCCACCCCTGCATGTGGACACCGCGCACTGGGCTCACGGCTGCCCCCTGCGTGTAGACACTGTGCACTGGTTCATGTCCACCCACTGCGGGTGGACGCTGCACACTGGGTCCCGGCCGTGCACTGGGCTCATGGCTGCCCCCTGCGTGTAGACACTGTGCACTGGGCTCACAGACGCCCCCTGGGTGCTGTCACTCCTCTAACCCTGCGAGGGCTTCGTGGGGCAGCAGCTCCTACAGTGCAGATGAGGAAGGGGATGAATTCAGTTTCATGAAACCTGTCCAAGACCACCTGGGTGGTGAGTGGACACAGACACCGAGAGTCCCCAAACGGCCAGGCCGTCGTGGGGCGGGGCCCAGTCTGGGAGATGGGGTCCATTGTGGGCTGTCCTAGTTATCACATTACCAAGGTCACTGCTGACGAGGCGGTCCTGGGACATCACGACAGGCGGGCCGGGTTCCCACCCCAGCTCCAGCACCTGGAGAACTTGAGTTTCTTAGTCTCAGTTTCCCTATCCAGGGAAGGCCGTTCTGCACGGCCTCTGCCCACACGGGGCTGCCACAGGACCACATGGGACTGTCGCAGGAAATTCTGGGCAGACCCCTGGCTCAACAATGCCTTGCTATATACCGTGTGTCACAAGACAGACGGTGACATCACCCCTCGCGGCTCCTTTCAGCCCCACCTGCTGCACCTCTGGAGCGAAGCTGGTTCTCTGTGCTGCTCTTGGCCTGCACAGCTCACTCCCTGCCATGGCGAGAGCGCATCCGGGCAGGGACATCTGCTGGGGTCTCAGGCTGACCGCCCCTGTGGGGACAAGATACCGTCTCTGCTTCCTAAGACCTGCCTCGGGGTCTGGCCCTTGGCCAAATAATCCCGTGTGTGTGTGTGTGTGTGTGTGTGAACATTTTCCCTGTTTCTTTAATCACCTCCATCCCCGAATTCTGCCTCCGGGTGCTGAGCAAATCTGGCACGTCCTACAGGGACCCGTTCGCACTGACAGCAGGAGGGCACGGACGTGGCTCAAGGCCGCGCCCCCCACGGCGAGAACAGAGCCTAAACTGTCAGAGCTGCGAGCGTGCGGGGCACAGAGAACGCTGGCGGCCATCGCCCGTCTGTGGGATCTGCACTGAGGGCCTGATGCTGAGCCCGGCAGTGTGGCTCACAGCCCAGTGTGCTCACACAGTTCTTTAAACTCACACCTGCACAGAGACATCACAGCGTCCTCTTGCCTGCAGCGACCCAGCAGCTGCCCATGTGGAGCCATGGAGCCTTTTCCCTCTCCAAGGGCCGGGAAAGACCCAGCCCAGAAGCCGGCCCCGGGAGAGGGCAGAGGCAGGACTGACCCAGCCCAGAAGCCGGCCCCGGGAGAGGGCAGGGGCAGGACTGACCCAGCCCAGAAGCCGGCCCCGGGAGAGGGCAGAGGCAGGGCCCCCGAGGCCACACCAGCCGGAGTGTGACAGGAGTCTTGCCACTGGGGACATGGAGTCCACCTGCTTTCTTGTTCACACCTGGGCGTCCTCGTGAGCAGCCCCAGGGCAGCCAGGACACTCGTGTGCGTCCGAACCCTTCTGTGAAGCCAGTGCACTCTTGCCCTCCCACATCTCCTGGCATCACTGTCAAAGACACAGCTCTTCTAGAACATTCCATGGGCCATCAGCCTCCCAAGTGTTTTCTTTCCCTCTGTGAAAGAGAAGAACACGCATCTCCAAAGGGGCAGAGTTACACAGTCGCGAGACAGGAAGGGGTCTCCTGGAGCCCTCTGCCTCCAGGTGCGGTTTACCCCTCGCTTGTCCCAGACGCCATGCAGGGGTCCACTCTCCTGGCTGAACCCCGCAGTCCGCGTGCGCGTCCTTGTCTACCCGAGCTCTCCTCTACAACCGTGTTCCTGCTGCTCGGTTTTCTCAGAGGAGAAATTAACTCATAAAATAACAATTAAGCACACACTAAAAGCACAGCGTGTATCTTCTGAATATTGTCCAGGAGACAGTAGGGACACCAGAAAGTAGATTATGTCTAAACACAGCGACGACAGAACTCTGTGGATAGCAAGAAAGAAAGAAAACTAAGGAGCATCCAGGAGGAGGTCGGGACCTGGCTGTTCCTAGAGCCTCCCTTCAGTGCACGGCCTCTGCCTTCGAGGGTGCCGCGAGGACAAGGCCGCACGGTGGCCCTGGGCACAGCAGGTGCTGCCCCCGTCCTCCCGGGAGAGTGCAGACACTGAGGGCTCCACATGCCCGAAGCTGCATGTGAATTCCTGTAAAACGTTACCGCCACGTTGGCGCAACTGTTTCAGCTCCCTGCCTTTAATCAGTTTATTTAGGGACCTTCTAAAAATACACAGAGGGGGCCCGGCGCTATGGCACAGTGACTAAAGCTGCTGCCTGCAGTGCTGGCATCCCACATGGGCGCCGGTTCTAGTCCCGGCTGCTCCTGTTCCGATACAGCTCTCTGCCTTGGCCTGCGAAAGCAGTGCAAGATGGCCCAAGTCCTTGGGCCCCTACACCCACATGGGAGACCTGGAAGAAGCTCCCAGCTCCTGGCTCCAGATCGGTGCAGCTCCAGCCATTGCAGCCAATTGGAGAGTGCCCAGTGATGGAAGACCCCCACCCCCACCCCTCCTTCTCTTTGTAACTCTGACTTCCAAAGAAATAAATCTTTAAATAAAAAAATAATACACAGCAAACTGATAGGAAAAGACAAGCTCCCGGTGATACGGGACCAGCCCCCAGGATCCCAGGGTCCTCATCTGCATAATTCCGGGCACAGACGCCAAGGAGTCTTGCAGACCCATCCCACCCAACACTGAGCCCCTTCCCTGACGTGGACATGGCTGAGAACGAGGCGGGGTGGGGGTGCCCCGCACCACCTGCTGTTGTATCTTCACTGAGTTTGCAGCCCGAAATGTCTGGCAGTAAAGCTTCGGTTTCCAGAGAGGACACAGCTGGGAGGCAGCGAAATCAGCAACACGGAAGTGGACGTCAGGCCAGCCGTGAGCCCGCCGACCACACGGAGAGACGCTGTCAGTGTGCTGCCCATGGCATGGGGCACAGAAAGCGTCCTCGGAACAATCATGCCCACAGACGCGAGCCTGCAGGAACGGCGTGGACCCCAACACCTAACGAATGGTCCCAGAAACTGCAGGACCGGCTTTCCCGTGGACTCCAGGCCTGCATGCCCGGAACAGGCTGAAGAAATAAAACACGAAAGATGGAACGGCGGCATGAAGCTGGAAATGTCATCCTGGACTCTGGAGAGGCCCTGGTCCCCACTCGCAGAAATACTGCCTAACTAATGGCTCGCCGTGTACTACGACACCGCCTGAAGACACTAACGCTCACCCGGACGCAAGTTCTGTTCTTGCTTATGAGATTGCAGAAAGGTCCAGCCCATTTGTCACCATCTTCGTAAAATGAGACTTTGATAATTTCACTCTGTGAACTGTTCCTCTTCTCCCTCTGCCCATGAAAAACATTTGATCCGGGGTCCACGCCAGTAATTCAGTCAACCACAAAGTCTTCTGGTGACAAGAAAGTAGCAAGTGGATTCCTTCCCTAACTGATCACCGTTTCACTCAAACTAACATAAACACAAAGCACACAACAGAGCAGACGAGAGGCACGGCGGAGCAGCCGCAGCCGCCACCCAACGCGGGCAGCGGCAGTGCCAGGCCCTGTGTTCCGGGGCCAGCAGGCCTGCACTTGGTGGGCCGGCCCATCACCACGCCTGCTCTGGGACCCTGTGTGGGGCTTCAGGGCTCCAGGTGGCTCAGACTGATGCCACATGGAGGAGCCCCTCAGGGCGGACCCCGGGTCTTAGCACTGTTCCTGCCAGAATGAACCACTCATTCAAGTCTCCTCGGGCTCCTCCCCTCCACCTCTCATCTCAGTCTCAGCTTTCTCTCCCAGAGAATTAACCGATTTTCAGAATTAACTTTTAAAAATGAAGATTCCCAGGGCCCTCTCCCTCCCTCCTGAATCGGTGTGGACGCCGTCATGTCAGGAGGCGCCTGACATGTGCAGGACGCATTCTCTGTAACACGTCCCACGTGAACACGCTCCAGACCCCATAGCAGCTATGATCTGCTCCCGCTGTGATAGAACTCCATTGGTACCATAGAGCGTGAAGGCAACAGAACTGAAAACACTTGGAGCAGTCACAGAGAATTTTCTAGATTAAAACACCTGAAGACACAGACCATGATCCATGTGGGCACCGCAGCGCCCACACCCCAGACTAAGTCGTGCCGACAGCCGGTGGAGCCGTCCATCTAGGGGACAGAGCCAGACTGGTGCAACGTCAATCACCAGAGGTGCCACAGAGGCCGGGATTGCACAGTCAGGATCTGGGGGCTCCTTTCCCCCTGCAGGACGCTATTTGTGCCCACCCTCGACTGGGGACAATGAGGTCGACACCCCTCCGTGTGGGAAGTCAGGGAAAACCGGAAGAAACCCGCAAACTCGGCACTGGCTTTCAGCAAATTCTGGATGAACGGGGAACAGAACCCAGCACCAAGGACGACTCAGCACATCACCCCAGCTGCGTTCTGCGCTCTGGTAGGCGATTAGACAGGAGACGGAGCCCAGCGGCTGTCGGCGAGGAGTGAAGTCTCTCAAGACATCCTCACAAGCTGTATAGAGACCGGTTCAATGACAACTCTGAAATAGATTAAGAAGAGGTTGAATGATCACAACTAAAGGGATCCATGTCTTCTTGTACAGTGTCCATGGTTCACTCGAGCTCAGCAGATCTATCAATGACACGTGAAAAACACGGAAGAATTCTTGTCAGCCCTGAAGGCCCATGAAATCAGCATCAGTGAGTGTCAGATTGAAGGCTCAAAGTGTCCCACGGTCTCCCCGGATAAAACCGGGATGCGTGTGAAGTCAGGCACTCGATCCAGCCCGGTCAACCACACACACGGTGATGCAGCAGGAACCATCAGGTCAGTGGTGATTAACAGAAAGCAGGAATCCGCGGCTTCACTCAGCCATGACCTGAAGGGGCTAGCCACGGTCCAGGCTTCGGGAGAGCTTGGTCTCAGGCTCAGGGACAGCACCTGGGTTTTCTGCATGGTGGTGTGACCATCTGAAGCCTGAGCCGTCCAGCAAATCAGGACCTGGATGACACTGGGCTCCGGACGTGCTGCCCGTAGAAAGCTCTCGGGACCCGACCCCGGCTGCCCGCACTCCCCTGGCTGCCACCTAACCCTCCCCCTGCTCTCATGCAGACGGCTCAGGAGGAGCCCCAGACCAGGGTAATCAGGCGCCCCTTCCTAGGCGTCTCTGCAGCCATCAGTCACTTCTAACACTGCCCCGGGCTGTTTCCCTGCTCTGTGCCCACCTCGCACAGGTTTACGTGTCTCTCACCGGGAGATGTGCAGCAGGCAGTTATAGAACAGATGGACAAGGCGATTCAACAGGCGTCGGGATGGTGTGGAAGAGTCCAAACCACACCACAGGCAAGTGTTTGGGGGTTGCAGATGCTTATCCTGGGGACGGGAAGACTCCTGGGGGAAGGCTATCACAGTGATTGTTAGCTCTGTCTAACGAGGAGTGGCTCCCTGCTCAGTCACGGCACCGGAGTAGGAGCTTTGAGGGGAAATGTTATTTTTTTTTTTTTGACAGGCAGTTAGAGAGAGACAGAGAGAGAGAGAGAGTCAGAGAGAAAGGTCTTCCTTTTTCCGTCAGTTCACCCCCCAAGTGGCTGCTACGGCCGGTGCTGCGCTGATTCGAAGCCAGGAGCCAGGTGCTTCTCCTGGTCTCCCATGGGGTGCAGGGCCCAAGCACTTGGGCCATCCTCCACTGCACTCTCGGGCCACAGCAGAGAGCTGGCCTGGAAGAGGGGCAAACGGGACAGAATCTGGCACCCCGACCGGGACTAGAACCCAGGGTGCTGGCACCACAGGCGGAGGATTAGCAGAGTGAGTCATGGCGCCGGCCAAGGGGAGATGATTTAAGATGGTTCAACAGCTGATTCTGTAACAGGACTATCAGAACACACCCCAGGAGAGGACCACAGCTGCACACTGGCGGTGCCAGAACACGGACTCCAGCCCCACGGCCCGGACAGCACAAAGGGATTTCTAGCTCAGGATGGAAGCTGGGCCGGCACGAGGCCCCTAGAGCTCACGGCTGGTAATCCAGTCAGAGGCCTGCAGCCCTTGTATCTCACACAAGCTCACTCTGCGGAGTAATGCAGACAAGAGAACGTGCATTCATGGAAATAGCACTGGCCAAATGGGCTTGACCTCATCTGCTAGGAAACTGGGTAAATTTTACAAATAGCATCAAATCACTAAGTGAAAGATTAGGTTGGGCCAAGTGACTCTGAATATTCCTTTGGATATAAAATCAATTCTGTGCTATTCAGTCGCGTTAAATGACTCACGCAAGGGAAATGCATTGTTTTTCAAGGGATATCCATTGTGGGCAAGCCTCTTGATGGCAAATCCCCGGAATTAGAACACGCAATAACTCAGTGTCAAGACGGTTAGATTAATAGCTAGATACTGAATTACATTAAAAGAAAAAGCCTTCCCACATTAGATCAGAGGGGCTTCAGTGACCTTGATGACCGCTGAAGGGAGTCTCGCTGTCTGCATCACTGGGCTTGCTACCACAGGTGATAGACACTAATTACTCTCCCTCTGAGAGAGCCCTCCCAGTAAGGACCCGCAGGCACGGGGATCCTTTGCCCTGGCATTGGAAAGTACAGCCCAAGCTCCGGGCATGTTCAATCAACACTGTGCTCAGATTTCCACTATGCCAGCATCAAATACCCTGACATCACATCAGCACAGGCCATCTCTCCACGCACACAGCTCCCCTAGATCTTACCAAAGCCACAATTCAGTTCATAGGAACCAGTGAGTGTCTGGCAATTTCTATGCAACGTGCATCTTCGCCTGGGCTGAACTTCACTCGTTTGCTTTTTGGCCCAACACCTGAAGAGGTAGACGGCTCATCAGAGAGGCCTGCACGGTTAGAGAACACACCGGAAATGCAGTGTGGGGACACGGCCTGCAGACACCGAAGCTGCTAACTCGTTAGCAACAGAGCACGTTCCTGTGTTCTTTCCGTTCTCATTGTCTTAACCATGAAGTCCATGCCTGGTTATTAGTTTTATATGGCTTTATTTATATTTTGTATCTTAATTTCTTGGGCCTTTGTGCAGTGCTACTAAGCACCAGGCACACTGCACAAAACTCTGGATTCACAGTGGCCTGTTCAGAACTGCGGCTCGGTCCCGTGGGTCTGCGGATCTACTGCATGCCTCACCACGCTTCGCTGCCTGTAGGCTGGGATGGATTGTAGTCAGGTGGCCGAGTGACTCCTCCTCTGCTGCTTTCTCTCATGACCCCTTTGGCTACTCAGGGTGTTCCGTAGCTGCCATACAAATTTGAGTGTGTTTTCCAGTTCAGTGCAGAACGTCACTGATATTTTGATAGAGCCCTTACAAGCAAACCTATGCATCTGTAGCCATATGATCTCAAATAAGTGTGCCAAGAACATGCATTGGAAAAAGAACAGAACCATTCAATTTCAACTACGCACATGCAGAATCAAACCTGACCATTGTCTCTCAAAACGGATTAAAAACCTAAATGTAAGATTTGAAATGCTGAAACTCCCAGAAGGAAACACTTCAGGGAAAGAGCTTTGGGGATCGGATCCAACAAAGCACAGGAGACAAAAGCAAAATAATACACAGATGGGAATTCACCAAGCTAAGGCGAACGGAGCACTCGGCAGAGTGAACACACGGTCTCCAGCCGGGAGAAAACATTTGCCGATTACACCTGAGAAGAGGTCAAGAGCCAGAATCTGTGAGGAACTCAAACTCAACAGCAAAATAGTAACAATCACAACAAATGTCAGATTTGTCCAGGCGTTTCTCAAAGGGAGACATTCAGACTGACGGTTGAGTTCACAGAAACGATGCTCAACGTCACTGACCGTCGGGGAGACGAATCAACACCGCCACGAGATTCCACCTCACTCTAGGCAGCGCGGCTCTTACCAAAAGACGAAGGGAACAGATGCCGGTGAGCATGCAGAACGGAGGCAACACTCACGCACTGTCGGTGGGGAAGTAATAACCACAGACACCATGGAAACAGTATGGCAGCTCCCGGAAAAACTAGGAGTTGCCACAGGACCCAGGAATCCGACGACTGGGTTAACAGCCAAAAGCAATGAAACCCCTCGGCCAATGAGACGCCTGTGCTCGCAGACCCAGGAGCACATCCACCAGACCCCGTTCAAGCCAGCTCAGGGAGCCGCTGACATCCCAGCGCGGGGGCGCAGGACTGCTCACATTTCAACAGCACTAATAAGTCCTGCAGTGGAGCCCCTGACCAAAGCTAGGCTGCACTTTTCCAACCACAGCGCTGTCTAACGCGAGGCGTCTGTCAGCACCGACCCGCAGCCTGCCTACGTCTGCGAAACACTGGCCTAGAGACGTCTTTGTTCTGCCAACGCTCAGGGGCCTCCTGCACGCCTCTCCTTCATTTCACCACTTGTGTCCAAGCTCGTGTGTCCCCGTCTTCCTCAGCACCACGCAGAAGCCCCCACTTCAGTGTCTCCGAAGGCCACAAACACGTTCATCTCGCAACGGCCACCGGGGAGTGGGGGAGACTCCCAGACCTAGACTTCAAATTCACTTCTAATGCCGTGGGAGCTCAGAATTGAAGAACCCACTACACCGTTAGGGCATCTGGGTTCTCTTCCAGAACGCTGGAGGGAGGCTGCGTTCCTGGAGACACAGCTGCCCCTCCACAGTGACGTCACAGGGCTCTACAGCTCCTGACGTCACAGGCAAACACTGGTGAGCGGCCAGGAATCGCCCACACAGAAAGCCAGCCACGGTCAGCATCCTCTCTACCCAAGGCCGTTACCTGACCCCAACTTTCTCATGAGTAACGCAGGATGACACGAACGCTCGCACAGAGGGTGGCTGTGGGGTGCGGCCACTGGGGTGAGAGCCCAGTGCCAGGAAGTGTGTCGTAAGTGCTTGATGAATGTCAGCCATTTTCTCGTTGTCGATGGTGGTGACAGCAGAGACAGTGGTGACGGGAGGGCACTCTGCCTGTCCCGGATTTCAAACGTGTCGACGCCCGAGACCAAGCTCCGACGGCGACTCAGGAGAGCGCGGCCACGTGATGGTTTATCAGAGGGTTTGAGGCTGCAGGGTTAGGCTGAAGGGTGACGCTCAGAGGCGCAGTGAAGCCGCTGGGCCTGGCCTGCCATCCACACCGGGACGGGAAGGAAGCCACACTGTGGCACCGCACTGGGGGCTGGGGCTCAACACAGAACACACAGCTCAGCGCCCAGGAGGGAGAGATGGCTCTCACGAGTGGAGAACGGCCGCGGTCGACGAGGAAAAATAGCTGCTCTGCATTTCCACTGCAGGCCAGAGGACAACTGGACGCTGACCACTGTGGGGCCGGAGAGAAAGGCCCTTCACCCTGGGACCGGTGAGCACCGTGTGTCCCGCCGAGGCAGGCACCGCGGCCTCCGCCCGGAGCCCCGCAGACGACGGGGCAAGGGGAGGTCTGTGGACAGGGAGAGGGCAGCGCGCTGAGGGGTCTGGTGCCATCCCCGGGCTCTGGCGACGAGGTGACTCGGCTCTGTGCCTGTCCCCAGCGGGCACAGGGCTGCTCCCTCCGTGAATCTCTGCAGTGTCTCCCCTTCACAGACCGGGGCGTGTTCCGAGAGCAGCCACTGTCCTAGGAGGCCGCGTCTCCCGGCAGAGCATCCGCAGGGCCAGGACACGGTGCCGGCATGTCAGTCACTGCTCTGGCAACGCCCCTGCCCTAAGCTCTGCGCTGTTACTTTTTATTTATTGTAATGACTTCAGCAATAAGATTTGTTTCCCTGTTATATATATGACCGTGCAGAGTAACAAAAAACAGAATAGCCAAGAAGAGTTATGCTTCTTACTTATCTCCTTGGCCGTTACTGGGCCAGGGGGAAGGGCGGGGAGCAGGGAGGAGCCGTAAATAGAGGAGAACGTGCTTCTTGGGGAGGAAGATGTATGGAGGCCCATTTGCAAGAAGGAAGCAGGGCAATGGGGCAACTGGGCCACCATCTCACAAGAGCCAGGGCAGCTCAGGTGAGTGACCAAGGCAGAGGCCGCCTGAGGCCAGGCCGGGGAGGGGGCCTGCATCACCAGCCGTTACAGGTCCTGTTCATAGCTCCCACCTGGTGGGCAGAAGGTTCCAGAACCACAGAGCATCGGGCCCTGGGTGGGGCAGTGCCCTCTGGCCTGCCGTGGAAGGGAGATTCTCTCTCTGCTCCCACTGGCTGTATTTCTCTGGACCCCGAGGCTGGGGTGCAATGGAGAAGGGACCTGGGTTCGGCACAGGCTGCACTGGCACAGGCTCCCTCAACAGCCCCAGAGACGCCTCGAGGGAGGCTGGCTGGGCCCACGGTCGCCAGTTGCTAAGGGAGAGGAGCCGCATCGTCTGTCCACGCCAATGGACCAACCACGTCTGTTTAAAGGAGAAGGGCGCTGCTGCAGCCCACGTTCCAGGCGCCCTCGCCTGCTGCGTTTTCTGCGCAATTCGTGCAGGGCCCACTCCATCGCGGCCAAGCACAAGGACGACCGGAGCTTCACCAAGATTCTACTCAGAAGCCTTCGTCTGCGGAGCCCTGTCCCATGGGGCTCATCCAGGGACCTCTCTGAGACACCACACATGGGAAGCAAGAAAGCGACCATTCCCACAGCTCCACTGGGCCGTGCAGAGCAGTGAGGGCCACGGAAACGCAGACATCCAAGCCCGGCTCAGTCCTCGGCTTTGAACCTCGGGCATTGACGGTGATGCTACCGTGACTGGGCAAGACACAGCGGCAAGGGTCCAGGCGCCCTTAATGAGTTGAACACACAGCAGCAAGGTTATGCAGGTTAAGTACGTGTCCGCAGCCACACAGCTGGAAGGAAGCCGGTTTTGCCCTCGGCCTGTGTTCGGATCAGAATTCTCATCGTGATCATCCAGGGGGACAAGAGCCAGGGGAGCAGAGGAACGGGGGAGGGCAACGAGGTCCCATCTGGGGAGGGAACCAGCAGGCGGAAGACACTGTTCCCTCGCTCCCACTCCCTCTCTGTGTCCTACTCTGCCTTTCAAATAGACAAACAAATCTCTGACAGATAAACTCAGATGCAGCGGGATGGGCTCCCTCTGCCTGCACGAAAGCAGAGCCCCTGTGCCCCGGGGCCACTCGCCCCCCTCCAGCTGCAGGCACCTGCCTCAGGGAGCCACGTACGGAACATCACGAAATGCGGGATGGACGTGAGGGAAACTGAGGACTAGCACATCCACACTGCACCAGGCTCTGCTGTAGAAAGACTTGCAAGTGCAGCTTCAGAGCTGGGGACACGGCGCCCAAGAGGGACATCTAGGGGCACTCAGAGCAGCGGCTCTGTCCCACCCCTCCAGCCCCGCCTCCCTGGCCCTGTGGCTTCCCCTCCGTGGGTGGGAGGAGGGGAGGGGAGGAGAGTCGCCAGCAGGCGCTGGAACAGCAGAGCAGCACGCGGTCATCCGGCCAAAGAGGAGGAGCGGAGCCTTTAACAAAACCAGCGCGTTTCCCCGGAGCCGCGGCCGCGTGATCAATGGCTCTGCAGCGTGGACTCCTTTTTGATTTACTGCTTCTGGGAAGTGAGGGGACCCATCAGCTCCAGGCACAGTTGGCGAGAGCTGGGGATTAGCATTTGGCAGCATTTATTATCGCTGTTTATGATGGCATAAATTAGGTTTATGCTGATATAATTAATAACCCTAAATTTGGGAATAATAAATAGTAATATTTTTTCGAAGCTGCGATGTCAGAGAAGGCAACGGTGTCCTCAGGTCCCGACTCAGCTCTGGGTGCAGTCGGTGGGGGGAGGAGGAGGAGACGTGGGGAGCCCCGCACCCTGCACCCTTCACTGGCGCACAGGGCTGAGCAGCGGTGCCGTCCCCGTTCCCAGGCAACTGATTTCCATTTCCATCTCCACGGCCAGGCTCAGCAAGGTGGAGCGCACTGCGCATCCTCCAGAACCCAGATGCCGACCACTCATGCAGCCCACACAACGCCTGTGGCCTGGGCCCAGCCGCGAGGTACGGGCACAGCCTACTGCCCCTTCACGGCCTCTCCAGCGCCTTCCACTGGGAGGGGTCTTGCAATGTCCTTCACCTCCCAGCCAGGATCTGAGAACTCCAGAGCAACTCACAAGGAAAGAGCTCAAGGCAGCACAGAGTTCAGCACTTTTAGGTTAAATATGCGTCCGTCCTCCACGCAGGAACCTGTGAACAAAAGCCGCGAGACGAGAACATTCCTGCCACCGTCCGGCTGTCGGGAAGGCGCTGCAGCCTCCTGGGTGGCTGGGCGGGGCCAGGAAGCGGGGGACAGAGCCACAGCGCCTCTGTCCCACGTCTTTTCTCACCGTCATGTGGAGCAAAGGGCGGACACTGAAGACCCTGAGCCCACTCCTCACAGAGAGAGAAATAGAGAGAGATTGATTCCATCTGCTGGTTCACTCCCCAGATGGCCACAACTGCCAGCGCTGGCCCAGGCTGAAGCCAGGAGCAGGGAGCCTCATCCGGGTCTCCTACTTGAGGGGCAGGGGCCCAAGTACCACCTTCCGCTGCTGTCCCAGGACATTGATAGAGAACTGGATTGGCCGTGGAGCAGCCAGGACCCAGACAGGTGCCCGTAGGGGATGCTGCTATCCCAGGACACTGATAGAGAACTGGGTTGGCTGTGGAGCAGCCAGGACCCAGACAGGTGCCCGTAGGGATGCTGCTTTCCCAGGACACTGACAGAGAACTGGGTTGGCCGTGGAGCAGCCAGGACCCAGACAGGTGCCCGTAGGGATGCTGCTGTCCCAGGACACTGACAGAGAACTGGATTGGCCGTGGAGCAGCCAGGACCCAGACAGGTGCCCATAGGGGATGCTGCTGTCCCAGGACACTGATAGAGAACTGGGTTGGCCGTGGAGCAGCCAGGACCCAGACAGGTGCCCATAGGGGATGCTGCTATCCCAGGACACTGATAGAGAACTGGGTTGGCCGTGGAGCAGCCAGGACCCAGACAGGTGCCCGTAGGGATGCTGCTGTCCCAGGCAGCAGCTTTAGCTGCTAAGCCACAGCGCCAGTCCCTTGTCTGACGTTTTCATCCAAACACGCAGCCTCTGCTATGCACCCAAAAAAGACCTGGATTTTCTTAAAATCAAGTAAAGTGCGAATTTCCATGCAGTGTTGACTCTGCTCCATCCGGCAGGATTTAAAACAAAGCCACCGAGAGGCCCATGTCTGCACAGGTGCCGTTGTCAGCTCAGGGCAGAAGGCTGACTCTGCGCACCTGAGCTCCCTCCGCTGAGAGGCTGTGGTCTGAGGACAGCAGACTCCACAGGGCCTGGCTCAGAGGAGGCCTGCGCTGCCCCAGCTCGCTCTGGAAGGAGAAATGAGGAACGAGAGTTTGCAAGGAAGCACCGTGCCGAGGTCAGCCGTCACACCATCCCTGAAGAAATGATGCAGCCAGTGCCCCATCTTTGCAGAGGCCACAGAGCAGGCCAGATGCTCTCATATGCCCCTGCAGCCGGCCATCACCCAAGCTTTCACCGGGGGACACAGTGCCTTGCTGGGAGGCCTCTCGTCCCGCCCTACTGCAGCCGGGTCCTGGTCTCTGCCCTTCCTACACATGGCGCTCCAGAAGCCAACTGAACACCAGATCTACAGACAAGGGAACCATTCGCGTCTGATCCAGGAGCCGTGGACCACGAGTCTCACCAGTGTGGTTACCAAACCCTGGCCGTTGTGACTACCGGACAGGCCCCAGCTCCAGGCTGCATCCCAGGCGTTCCCGAGGACCACAGGTGACAGCTGAGAGGAGGAAACGGCCTTGGTGAGGACGACGCCCACAGCTCAGCAACACTGAAGCTCCACTGGAGCGGATGCCAACTTCCCCTTCTGAGCTCACCTGTAGCAGGACACGGCTGCTGGGTGCCCGACCTAGTACTTAGGTGCCCACACCCTACTGTGCGGGTTTCAAAGACCTCACCTTCAGAAAGGCCAGGTGCACCCAGGGTTCGCCCTGAGGGCACTCACACCAGGCACCACCTCTTCCCAAGGCTACGCCACACACATTCAGGGCAAGGCCAGGAGGACTGCAGAGGCTGACAGCCCAGGAAAGAGCCAGGTTTGGTCACCGGGTGCCCAGCATGGAACCCCTGCCCCTCCGTCATGGGGCGGTGTGTCCTGCAGTGTGTCCCTCAGTCTCCGTTTGCCTCGTGTTTTTAAGTCTGCAAAGCAGGAGTAAAATGTCTTCCTTTTCAACCAGCTGTAACAAGTAGAAGTCAGAGCACAAAATTATACGTTTAGCCTACCAGACTGACAAAAAGTCAAAAGGTGGATGATGCACAGTGGTAACAATGGTATAATAATAATAACAATGGATAATAATTGCACCCGCTACTGGTAGGAATTTAAACTCCGACTTTTCTTTTTTTAATTTTATTTATTTACTTATTTGGGGGAAAGGGAAAAGAGCTCGCTCCTAGCCGCTGGTTCACTCCCTTAACTTCCTGCACAGACCTCAGCCCCGAGCCAGGACTCACTCCAGGTCTCCCACGTGGGTGTCAAGGACCCGAGTCCTTGAGCCGTCACCCGCTGCCTCCCAGGGTGGGTATCTGCAGGAAGTGGGAGTTGGAGACAAAGAGGACTGCGCTCCAGGACGGGATGCAGGCGTCCAGGGCAGCCTCCCATCACCAGGTCAACACCTGCCCCAAGCTGGGCCTTTTCCAAGGAGATTAACCTGGCCATAAACTGCATCAAATATAAATTCACCCAACATTTGGGTCAATGACTGCTTTTGAAAACTTATCTCAAGGAAATTAGCAGAGAAATTCACCAAGAATAACTGTCTATTGTTTATAATACAGGAGAGTTGTTTAAATTATTATGGCCCATCAGTAACATGAGATTGTTATATTAAAACCTGATGATATCATTTGTATCCTTTGCCATAGGAAGATATTGTGAGTTTATAAATTATACCCTAAAGGTATTATCTTGCGAATTAAAACAGGCATGGTTCTAGAAATATACCTAAAGAAGCAACTGGTGTGCCTGGAGCAGTCAGTTTGCAGACAAGAGACCGGAGGATTTTCTCCGACTTGCTAAACATCTGAGGGAGAGCCTCCTGCAGCTGCACTGTGTGGCGGGCACAGGCGTGTGAATCAACCCCCGCAGCGCTCCTGGAGTTGGGCGCCTCTCAGCAGCGTCTTCCCCCGTGCGTACGGAGTGTCCCAGGGTAAGGATGCGTCCTTTGCCCATGGAAACAATACAACCACGCTGTGCTCCAAAGCGACTCGCACAGCCGGGGGAGCACCACGCTGGGTGTGCCGGGCACCCAGGAAGTGCGTGCTTCCCGCTCGTTTTCTCCTGTTGTCCAATCGCAAACTGCAGTGGGCAGACCCCCCACCCGCTGGATTCCAAGAAGGTCTGCCAAGGAGAGGCACGAGGAAGACAGGAAGGCCGAGAGAGGCAGAGAGAGACCCGCTCTGGCCCAGTTCCAGGACACGCGGCTGGAGGCTGCAGGGGGTGCAGCCCTGCCTTCACGCTGCACTCCCTCCGAGGGGCCAGCACAGCAGGGACCACAGAGACACCTGCACCCTCCAGTGTCCCCTGGTCCGCTGATGCCCAGCCAGGTCCAGTCCCCACCCCAGAGCCCAAACCCAGTCTCATGGAGAGCCCGCAGCCCTGGTTCTGGGAAGACCCCTCCTTGTGGCTCACTGCCCCTCCCACAGCTGGCAGCTGCCTGCGGTTCTCTCACCTTCCGTACCTCTGCCTCCTGAACTTCCAGATTCTGCTACCCAAGGGGTGTGAACCGACTCCCACTTCAGCTGTCGTCTTGAACCCCAGTATCCTGGCTCTGTCATTTGCAGTCCTTAGAAAACACTGGAGCTGGGGCCACCATCTGCAGTGCCGGCATCCCACATGGGCGCCAGTTCGAGTCCCTGTTGCTCCACTTCCAATCCAGCTCCCTATCAGCACACCTGGGAAAGCAGCAGAGGATGGCCCAGGTCCTTGGGCCCCTGCACCCACGTGCAAGACATGAAAGAAGCTCCTGGCTTTGGCCTGGCCGTGGCAGCCATCTTGGGGAGTGAGTCAGTGGATAGAAGCTCTTAATCTCTGCTTCTCTGCGTAACTGACTTCCAAATAAATAAATAAATCTTTTAAAAAGGCATAGAAAACACTAAAGCTATTTTAACTCCTTTAATGCCTCAATTTTACTGCATGCAATTCTTGGAAGAGATCAGCTCTTATCCTCATTATTCACTGTTCCCTAGGGCTTCTCGCTATGCTCAGTCGCTGCCTCCACCTTCCCAATATTAACCAAGCCTCAGTTTCTTAAATCCCAATGGCACCACGGAAACAAGACTGAGGCTTCGTGGCACTCAGCTGGAGCGTCAAGGAGAGGGCAGAGACAACCACTCAGAGGACATCTGAGGCCATTACTGCGGTCTTCATGGTCAAGTGGCCGGTCAGGGACGGCCTCTTGTAATGGCCTCCACGTGACAGACGCTGCTTTCCCTCTGTGACCGACAGGACAATACAGTTAACCACAGAGCCCCATGCGAGGCTGAGACCCTCTCTCACCTTCCAGCTCCTCCCCGGGCACACTGCAAGCACCCTCAGGCCGCCATCTGCAGCCGCAGCCTCGCACTCTCCTAGGCTCCCTGAGGACCCCTGGGAGACGGGGGGCAGGAAGCAGCAGCTGAGATCAAATCGCTCATCAGTCTGCTGGGGGTCCCCAAAGCTTCCATTTCTGCACAAATTTTTAAATGATTTGCTTGTTAATCAGATCTTATGTACTTGCAATGGATCCACATGTCTACAAGCCACTGCTACGTGTGATTTTATAACGAAGAGATGTTCAAAATAGAGCTGAGGCCAAAACGAGACGGAAGAGGCATGGCCCAGCCCGCGGGATGGTGAGCCCAAGGAGGGAGAGCCAAGTGCTTTGTGACCCAGCCGAGGGGGACACGCCACAGAGGGGCCGTGGCACAGGGCCCAGGGCCACACCCATTCCACGTGAGCTGGTGGTGCTGGCAGCCAGTCCTCGGGTAACCGAGGAGGAGGTATCTTAGTGCAGCAGGCTGGCGGGACCCGGCAGAGCGCCAAGGCCCCAGCCGAGCTGGGAACGCAATCCCATGCCAGGGAGCCGCATCCTGGGTCAAGACGACAGATCTCTGGGAGTGCTGTGCCTTGGCCCCCCGGGCCCCCAAACACAAACATCTGGATCAGCAAGCTTCAGTGTCTGTCAGCTTCGGGGCTCGAACTCGGTGCAGCTCCATCCCACCCTGCGATGAGCCCCTGGCTAGAATGAACTGGAGCGTGTCGTCGTAAGGAAATGAGCCTGGGGTGCTTCGCGTCTCACGGCAGAGGGCCCCACGTCTCGGCTCCTGAGCTGTCCTCAGAGCACCCCAGGCACGTGGTCCCCCACGTCAGCTCTGCAAGTTGAACCTGGCAGACTGGGCTCAAAGCGCCGCTCTAGCAAGCCGGCCATTGACCTTGGCGTGGCCGAGTGTGCACCATCAAGACAATTTCTCCAAGCCATTTCACCTTGAACTATCGACGTGACCTTGGATAACGCTTTCCCCTCGTGCGTCTCCACGTCCTCATCGTTGAGGGGCTGAGAACACACAGCGCGCACGAACACTCCCGGCCAGAGCATGTTAAGAGATTTTAGTTCTAATTTCCTTAACTCACAACAAAGCAGGGCGGGAGAGACAGGAGACAGGCATTCCGGTTCTGGCTCTGCAGTTTCCTTACTGGGAGACCCCACAGAGACTTAGGTGCCGCAGGGCCACAGGGATGACTAAATGACACAGTGTCCGCAACAGCAGTGGGCTCCTTGCTGACCTGGAGAGAACCAGCCCACGAGAGCCCTTCTGGTGAGGAGGGGAGCCTTCACCCGCAGGAGAAGAGCCGGCACAGCCTCAGACACCGACTGCCGTGACCATCAGGGCCTCGACCCGTTTTCCGTGGTTCGACCGTCTCCTCCGGTGCGCTCGGCTGCTGCTCCACAGCTTCTGCCGTGTTGACTTACAGTAGCTCCTACGGCCTGTGCCCCTGCTTGCTCCAGCCCACGGAAGAGAAGTCTGTGACGTGCACACTCTAAACCTCCCGAGCTCTGCGTGTCGTGGGCAGACGATGTCGGGCTGTGTCACTGTCACCAAAATAAGAAAAGTGGGCCTGGCACTGACTTCACGTCCCACACCCCGTCCCACCCGCATCGTGTCCACCTCTTAGGCAGTTGAGGGGGTCACCCGCCTTCTCCCACTCTCTGCTCTAATCTCCCGTTTCACTTCCACCACAACCCAAGGTGGTGACTCCCTGCTCCGCATGACCCACTCTAACAGAACCCTGAGAGCTGACGAACCATGCCCTCTGCGGCCCCGAATCTCACGGAACTCAGCTCGATTCAGTACGCACCACCAGGCCAGCAAGGTGGCAAACTGTTTCTTGTAGAACGTTCTTCACTGTTCATCTCTGTATTTTTTTCCTGTTCAGACATGACCTATGTCTAGAAAGTCCTGGCTTTGTCTCCCTGTCACCATTACCAGAACCTGCCCACGGTCCCCGGAGGCCCTGCCAGCATCGCCACAAAAGGAAACTTCTCCACTTATCCCTGAGAACTTCAGGGAGGCCCGTGTTACGTGTCGAGGAGAAGGCCTGGAAGCTTAGTGCCGCGCTCAGAATCAGGTTCTGGGATTCCTACCGTGAGCACCTGCAGCCGGCCAGGCGGCAGGCAGGGCAGCCGTGAACAAGAATGTGCCCAGGGAAAATCAGCAGAGATGGGAACACTGGACGCAACACCACGGAAACATTTAGGGGACGTGCAAAAGCCGGGCAAGGGGTTCCCACGGGGAAGGTCAGCGTGCATGAGAGGGGTCACATTTGTACCCAGCGTTCCTCCAAGGAAGCCCCACCTCCAGTGGACACAGCTCGCGGGGCAGAGCCCCAAGCCAGGAGCACACGATCCACCACTTATTCACAAAGAAGGGGCCTGCCCTGAAAGGGTGCCAATCGCAGAGCCGACGTGGGGACCACGTGCCTGGGTGCTCTGAGGACAGCTCAGGAGCCGAGACGTGGGGCCCTCTGCCGTGAGACGCGAAGCACCCCAGGCAGCCTCATTTCCTCACGACGACATGCTGAAGCCTGCGCACTTTCCCATCAGCAGAGTTAACACCGTGGCTTCCAAACCTCTGCAGGCCAGAATCGTCCGCCTGATCCAGGCGGTCACCAGGTGTCTGAGAATCCGGGATGAAAGATGCAGCTCAAATGAGAAGGGGAATTTGAGTCACAATAAATAACGGTAATGATGATGGATGCCGGTGTCACTGGGAGTAAGCTGGCCTGCCATCTGGGAGCCCGAAGCGGCCAGCTGTGAGCTGCAAAGACCGTGTGTCCAGGCCAGCAGCTCACGCGGGTCTGAGACCACAGGAATCCTAAAGCCGAGGACCTGGAGCGGGAGACCACAGGAATCCTAAAGCCGAGGACCTGGAGCGGGCCTGCTTGGGAGGCTGGAGCCCTTGGAACGGGAGCAGCTGCAGCCCCTCATCTGCAGACCTGGATGCTCCTTGGGCTTGTGAGGTCTTTTCCCAGAAAGGCGGACAGCGAGCACATCGCCCTCCTCTTCCAGCAGACAGAGGACGGGCCAGAGCCGGGACAGGGGCAGGGCTCAAGGCCAGGGCTGTTCCCATCCCCCCGAACCCGCACAACCCAGCGGGAGGAAAGACGACCACAGAAGACTGCCAGGCTGGGGGACAATGTCCACGTGGGATCAAGCCTCAAGACGCCGGCTCGGCTGCTTTCTGTCCATCAGCGTGAGGAAGTCTTGGGAGTAAATCCCACGGCTGCTCAGGTGGGCAGGGGCCCCTCGCTGATGACCTGTGTGGCCAGGTTTGTCCAGCCCCTCGTGCCAGGGGTCTGACCGGTGCTGCCCAGTGAAGGACACGGCCCCCAGGCCTCCCATGTGTGAGGGTGAAGCAGTCGTGGGAGGGACAAAGGAGAGACCCTGCCCCCTGCCCTCTGCCCCACTGTCCCTGCTGTCCCTTGCCAGGGCGACGACTCCGGGAGCTCCGAGCCCCAGGCCCTGACCCATCGGGAATCCACAGCTGCTCCCTGTGTCCCCGGCACGTGTGAATTCTCCCCACAGAGCAACCTCGCTCAGCACTGGGAACCTGTGCTATTCCTCTCTTTACCCGTTATCATCTTTATAGTTTCAGCCTCTTTAATTATCTGTCTTTATTCTGAGCTGATCCTTTGAAGTCAGTCTATTCTCAGCTGTGTAACAGTTCATTTCTTAAAGAACTTACTGCTCCACCTACTTTAAACCATTCGTATTTGTCACTGTAATTTTATCTCCTTGAAGTTTTTGTTTTCTTTTTATAGTACCTCCTTCTAATTAGCATTTCTTTATAATTCTCATTCTATCTCTTCTACTTCGCATTATTAATACTGCTCTATTTTCTCTACTTTCTAAAGTTATGTTTTTACATCTTCAATACTGATATTTTAAATTGAAAATACAATTTGAATTTGCAGCTTCTGAAATTATTTTTTCAGTATTTGCTGCGTATCCCATGTTCTGTCTTCCTTATCCTGAAGCCAGAGACAGGGTCCATCCCTGGATAACAGGAATTCACCGCCACCATGGGCAGGGCCGAGCGCTCCAACTCCAAGGTGGAGACGAGGTGAGTGAACCTGGATCCTACCGCCTTGGGCCTCCAGCCACACATCCTGAGAAAGCTGACGCCGCCCACTCCCCACCAGACTGTGCACCCGGGAGGCCCATGGGGCAGGCTCGTGCCCTGATTACAGCCGACACGGAACTCAGGAAAACGCAGCAAGAACAACACGGCTGAGCCGCGAAGGGAAGCATCGGCCAGGAGCCTGACGTACTTGCCGCTGATGACGCCGTCGGGGTTGAGCATGGGGACGATCTTGAAGATGAAGGCCTCCCTCAGCAGCCTCGCCGCGGGGGCCCTGCTGACCAGGAACTCCAGGGCCCCCTTCATCACCCAGCTGGCGTTGCTCTCCCCTGGGTGGACCCGGGCCGTGATCACCTGGTAGGGACGATGTCCTGCGGGAGAAAGGACACAAGGAAAGCCAGCCTGAATAGTCTGCCAGGCACAAGGAGACAAGTGGGGCTGTTATCTGTGATGCGCGTCTCCTCTGCACCTGCCCCCCGTCTGCGAGACTCCCGAGACCCGGGCCAAAAGATGCAGGCTGTCAGAAGCGCGAGCCCCGAGTGCCGTGGGGGGAGCCAGCGAGCAGATTTTAAACCTGTAATTCTCCAGAACCTTCCCTGTGACTCCGCGGCCACAGGTCTGAGACCGCGCTCGTCCTCATGCGCGTCAGCTGTGGGCTCCCACGCGCTGACCTAGTTTCTCCACGGCTATTTCCACAAGTGTAACACGGGACAGACGGCAGACCTCACACAGCTGCGACGAGAACAACGCAAGCATGAAGTCGGAGCACGGACGCCTTTCAGTTCACGCCTCCGTCCCGGTGGACAGCTCCGACCGCCCGGCGCCCCCACCCCCGGCACAATCAGGGCCCAGGACAGGCACGGACGCAGCGGGCGCCCCGTCCCTGAGAGGGGCTGGAAGCTCAGTGCTGGGGTTTGCCTTTACCCTTGGTAGCCTCTGCAGAGGGAGTCGGGGACAGCCCAGCCGCAGGGCGTGCCGGGAAAACAGCTCCAGGACCAAGGGCAGGCTGACTGAAGGCTCAGTCCACGTCTGGCTCAGGAGGGAAGTGCGATGGATGACATCCGCCCCACCCAGCGTGTCCTCAGGGGAGGGGCTGTGGCATGAGAACAGGAAGCCCCAGTCTCCTCTGACCTCTTGGCCAATCTCGTTTTTCCCCACTTTCTTTTCTTTCTTCTTCTCACCCAATTCTTTTTTTTTTTACTTTTATTTAGTAAATATAAATTTTCAAAGTACAGTTTATGGATTACAATGGCTTTTCCCACCCCATAACTTCCCTCCCACTTCCACCCCTCCCATCTCCCGCTCCCTCTCCCATTCCATTCGCATCGATTAATTTTCAATTATCTTTCTATATAGAGGATCGAGTTAGTATATACTAAGTAAAGATTTCATCAGTTTGCACCCACACAGAAACACAAAGTGTAAAATACCGTTTCAGTACTAGTGATAGCATTACTTCACATTGGACGACACATTAAGGACAGATCCCACATGAGGAGTAAGTACACAGTGACTCCTGTTGTTGACTTAACAATTTGGCACTCTTGTTTATGGCATCAGTAATCTCCCTAGGCTCTAGTCGTGAGTTGCCAAGGCTATGGAAGCCTTTTGAGTTCACCGAATCTGATCATATTTAGACAAGGCCTTAGTCAAAGTGAAAGTTCTCTCCTCCCTTCAGAGAAAGGTACCTCCTTCTTTGATGGTCCGTTCTTTCCACTGGGATCTCACTCACAGAGATCTTTCATTTAGGTTTTGTTTTTTTTTTTTTTTTTTGCCAGAGTGTCTTGGCTTTCCATGCCTAAAATACTCTCGTGGACTCTTCAGCCAGATCCGAATGCCTTAAGGGCTGGTTCTGAGGCCAGAGTGCTGTGTAGGACATCTGCCATTCTATGAGTCTGCTGTGTATCTCGCTTCCCATGTTGGATCATTCTCTCCCTTTTTTATTCTATCAGTTAGTATTAGCAGACACAAGTCTTGTTTGTGTGATCCCTTTGACTCTTATACCTATCATCATGATCAATTGAATTCTCACCCAATTCTTTCTTCTTCCTAAACTCTAATGACAAATGAAGTATTTGCCAAGTATAAATACCCCAACCGCCAAGTGACCTGAAAGTAATAAACCAGTAACTTCTTCCCAAATCATTCAGATCACTGTGAATTAAATAGGTCTCTTCTCTTCTTAACAGAGGCTTTGCAAGGGCACCTGCTGGGTCAGAACCCAGGCACAAGGAAAGATGACGCTGAGTAACTTCTGACAACAGAGCTGACGGACACATGACAGGAGAGGCAAAAATAAACCTTTAAATGGCAGCATCACACTCATCGTCGCCAGCCAAGACGAAGAGGGAAATGCCCCAGGTCTTTTCTGTGTTTCTGCTGACAGCCACTAATCACCGAGGTCTGGCCCAGGCACAGGTCAGCGTGCTTTTGTGACTATGGCGAGAGCAGGCCGCCCTATGTCGGAATAATCCTCGGTCACGTCTTTCCTGGAGCAGGGGCCGGGGCAATTCCAGGAACTAGGTGGGGGCACTGAGTAGAGGACGCTGAAGCCATTACAGTTCTTGTTCTCTCAGAGGACACGGCATTGGTCAGTGGGGAACAATACACAAGCCAGTCAGGGCAGGTGAGCTAACGGGGCTGCACGCAGAGCCCCACGATGACTCTCCCTGGACGTGGTCAGGACATCCTCGGGGACGGGGTGTGACGGCAGGCAGCTGGGTCTTCCAGGTAAGCACCATCTCGCTAGACTGAGAAGGGGGAGAGAATTTTCCAAGATGGTGACGCTTGCAGAAAAACAGACTGAAAGCTGATGCATTTAAAAGTAAAGAAAAGGTTTGGTGGTGGAAGCAAAGAGCTAGTGGTGGCCGAACATGAATTCAGAAAGAGGCTGGAGGGTAGCGGGTAGAGCCGCTGCCTATGATGCTGGCGTCCCACATGGGCACTGCTCCGTGCCCTGGCTGCTCCACTTCCAATCCAACTTCCTGCTGTTTGCTGGCCTGGGAGAAGCAGCAGAAGACGGCTCAAATGTTTGGGTCCCTACCACCCAGGAGGGAGACCCAGATGCAGCTCCCAGCCCCTGGCTTCAGCCTGGCACAGTGCTGGCTGCTGTGGCCATCTAGGGAATGAACCAGTGGTGAAAACGCAGGCACTCTCTCTCCCAGTCCCTCTCCCTCCCTCCCTCTCCCCCCCTCTCTTGCTCTCTCTCCATTTTACCATCCCCACCCCCAGAACTCTTCCAAATAATTAGATCTTAAATAAAAAGAAGAGGCTGGCGCCGCGGCTCACTAGGCTAACCCTCCGCCTGCAGCACTGGCACCCGGGTTCTAGTCCCAGTTGGGGCGCCAGTTCTGTCCCGGTTGCCCCTCTTCCAGTCCAGCTCTCTGCTGTGGCCCAGGAAGGCAGTGGAGGATGGCCCAGGTTCTTGGTCCCTGCACCCACATGGGAGACCAGGAGGAAGCACCTGGCTCCTGGCTTCGGATCGGCGCAGCACCGGCCATAGCAGCCATTTGGGAGGTGAACCAACAGAAGGAAGACCTTTCTCTCTCAAGGTCTAACTCCGCTTGTCAAAAAAAAAAAAAGAAGAAGAAGAAGTGTCGGCTGGGGTCAAGCTGGTAAGACCCCTCCTCACACACTGTGTTCAGGGTTTGGACTTCACGCTCAGGGCAGTGGGCCTCTGGGGGGTTCCTGGGGTAGTAACAGGACCTCCTGTGGAACCATCAGCCACCCGTGAAAAACAAGTGCTGGTCGTACCGCACGTACGGCAGCAGCTGCTGTTTCCTGCCCAGGAGCCTTCGTCCCGCCCCTCACTTCCAGAGCCCTGGTTTGGGGGTGGGCGGGTTTCCCCAGATTGAAATGCTCAGCTGTGGAGATCTGCCGTAGGTGGAGTGGCCATGGCTGCAGGTGTGGCCAGCGGCATGAAAACGGTAGCCAAGGGCGTCTTCTGGAAGCCGAGGGAGGGGCACAGCGTCGCCGGCGAGGCCTGCTTGGCTTTTTTTCACCTTGACAGGCAGAGTGGACAGTGAGCGAGAGAGAGCGAGAGAGAGAGAGAAAGGTCTTCCTTTGCCGTTGGTTCACCCTCCAATGGCCGCCGTGGCTGGCGCACTGCGCTGATCAGATGGCAGGAGCCAGGTGCTTCTCCTGGTCTCCCATGGGGTGCAGGGCCCAAGCACTTGGGCCATCCTCCACTGCACTCCCGGGCCACAGCAGAGAGCTGGCCTGGAAGAGGGGCAACCGGGACAGAATCCGGCGCCCCGACCAGGACTAGAACCCGGGGAGCCGGCGCCGCAGGTGGAGGATTAGCCTGTTGAGCCGCGGCGCCGGCCTGCTAGCTTGGCTTTGTCTTGCTCTTTGCCTGTCTTGTCCCACCTTGCTCACAGATACGACAGCGTCAGGGGGGATCCAGCGTGAGAATCAGTCACAGGCCAACTATGGTGACCACAGGGGCAGAAAGAGCCAGGACTTCCAAAAACACCCGTTAGGCAGCCACACCACACCTTCACCGGCTCCTTCTACACTCCTGGATATTTGGAAATAAGAAGCCACTGCTTGGGTCGGCCGTTGTAACCATGTTTCTGCTACAGCCTCTTAACTCTGGTCCAACACGTGAATAGAAGCTCAGGCTCACAGCCAGCCTACAATGACCGCCCTGAGTGGCCTGCAATCAGACGTGCTCTCGCACTGGGGAGAGAGCGAGAGTGAGCGGTAATGAGAACGACACTTGACACGTCTTCCAGGGAACAGCGAGCAGCACCACTTCAAGGAAAAGCGAGTCCGCGACGGTTTCTCATCAGGAGGCAGACGAGCTGTGACGGTGCTTTCGACGATTCTTCCGACTCCGGGAACTCCCCGGGAAGCACCTGCCTGAACAGAGGCAGCAGGGGACGGAGAGCCACATGAAAGTGACACCAGATGTCCAGGGCCCACGTGGCAGCCTCATCTCTTGTACCGGAGATGCGCTGCATCCATTTCTGGAGAAACGGAACGCTGGGACTTGTCTCCACACCCGTGAGCTGCTACGAGAGTGCGCCATGGTCAGGGCGGCTCATCCACCCGGACACGTGTCCCTCACAGTCAGGGCGTGGAGAAGTCCACTCTCAAGGCGCTGGTGAATACCATGTCTACTCGGTGTCCGGTTCAAGGAGGCCATTTTCCAGGGTATCCTCACATGGTGCAAGGGGTCAGGGGTCTCTCCGGGGCCTCTTCTGCGTGGACACTAACCCCATGTAACCCCATGTAACTCCCAAGGCCATCACCCTGGGGCCTGGGATTTCGCCACAGGACACAGACATCCAGCCCCTGCAGATTTGCGGATGCGACTAGCAGTTGACCAACTGGCGCTCTCTATGTAAGCACGATGGGGGAGCCACGGTAGCGCGTGGGCACAACTGAAGCTAACTGGGGTCACCTTTCCCACTCCCTCCTCTGCTCAGTCACCTCTCTCCTCCCAGAGCAATCTGTGTTGGCACTTCAACAAAAAGCCTGTTGATGGATCTGTACCCAATCAGCAGCCCATTTTCAGGCCCACAATTCCACATCACTCTCTTTGTGGTTTTTGAACTACGCTCATTTGCAGCATATTGGACAACAACAGTGAGTGCTCCTAGGTCAGCAAGAAGAAATAAAAAAATAGCTTAAGCTCTTGCCAATCATTGACATCAGCTGAACACGCATTGTCGGGGCC
>CM027402.1:1289964-1342236 GCA_015711505.1 Sylvilagus bachmani
GGGGAGGGCGGAGTTGGGGGGCCTGCCTTTGCACCTCGCTTCCTTCTGCACCGAGCCCCGGGGCCCTGGTCCTTGAGTTCTCCAGGGCAGTCTCTGCGGTGCCTAGAATCCAGCAGCCAGGCCCGGGGCACTGCGTGCAGCCTCCCACGGGCCAGCTTCTCAGACACTGCGGGTGGCCACACAGAGACAGCCAGGATAGCAACCAGGGGAGAAGAGCCAAAGGCTGTGCCCCCACCCGAACCAACCAGAGGCCAATAATGGAGTTCCCACGAACTTTCCCAGCCCCTGTGAACGCGTGGGCTTTAATTTCATTTTCCAAGAACGTTTAAATACCTTCAGATGTATCTCACACGGTGTGCACATGCAGTGTGATAACGATTATTTAGATACCATCTAAAGCTCACAACTCTCAAGGTCAGGTCCCCAGCCTTGACCTTGGCTCTGAAGCACGGATGTCATAGGCCAGCAGGCTATACAGGCGTCAGGAGGACACGTGCGTGCCTCCGTGATGGACTTCACGCGCTAACCCCTACTGTCCGCCTGCCACACACAGCCCCTGACATGACTTGGGGGGGGTGTTGAGATCTCCCCCAGCAAGGAGGACAAGCAAGCCACAAAACACCACAGCACAGGGCAGACGGAGCCACGCCCCGAGAACAGAGAGGTGCAGACAAAGGAGCGTGGATCAGGTCAGGTTTTGGAGCAGAGGGCACACTGTGGGGCAGTGCCACCTACCCTGCCACTGGAGACTGGGAACAGCGGGAAGAGACGGGCAGCCTGGGAAAAGGACCAAACATTTGAGCAGGCGGCTGCAGCTGTGGATCCCACGCCAGGTGCCCCAGCGGCTGGATTGGCTGCATCCCACACACCTGACAGTTCTGATTGTCTTCAGCACAGGGTGGCTGGAAATTCCAGGGTGACTTCTCCTGAAGAATTAAATGTTCAAATATTTTTGTGCAATCAGATCGCCCGGCTCATGAAGCCTGTTAGCGATTCTCTGAGATTGCCTGGAAGTTGACAGGAGCCAGCCCGGGTCAGAGTGTGTCCGTCTGTCGAGGACGGGGATCCGCATGTTCCAGTAAGGCGTGTATTCAAATCCCCCACCGCGTGGACGTGTCCACGTCCCCTGGTAGTCTGCTCCGACTCTGCTCAGTTGGCATAGTAAGCAGAACGCGTGGCTGCGTGTCCCATTATGCAGTGGCGCTCGGCTCCTCCATACACAGTTTCCTCAAATTATCGCCCATCTGGTGCCAATACTACCACACAAGCTCACAACTGTGAACTTGAAACGACGTCTTCAGTGTCCTTCTTGTTAGCACAATGGAAACAGGTTTCAGTTTTATGAATTTCAGCCTAGAACAGTTGATTTTAATCCAGTTGTATTTGCTGGTACTACGGTAGTTCGTAGGTTCATTTCCGCCCACTCACACTGACGACCTCCCCCCCCCCCCGCTCTATGCCTAATGTGACAGAGTCAAATACATTCCATCCTGCTTTCTCTCTTTAAGTTTCAAAATTACAGAATTTTATCTCTATCTTTTTAGTGATTGTCTTTAGACTATAACTCTTCCAAACAAAACAAAGTTATTTACAACGTATCACCTCCCCTGAAACATGACAGGACTTGTATCATATGATTCATTTAAAACAGGCTTCCACCTTGTTATTGCTGCCTAGAGTTTATCACATGAAATGATAAATTGGTTTTTACGGCCAATCCTTACTGTAGCTTTTATTTAAAATGTATCAGTTGCTGTGGCCACAATTATTTCTCATATACCAGGCCAAGCATCTCCAGTTTACTCTTCTCTGGCTGAAGTACGTCTACTAAACTCTCTCTCACACAGGGCACTCTGATAAAATTCTCTCCCTCTTCCCTGGCTGAAACTATTTGTACTTAAACTGTATTCCCTCAAGACAGTGTGCATTCTTGCTGATCCAGTTCTTTCCATCACACGTCTTTTTCCCTTGAGGAGGTTTTAAAGTTTCTCTCTATCCTGTTGTTCTGCTGTTGCAACACGGTGTTTCTAGATATGGCTAATCCCGATTCCTCCTCTGGCATTCAGAAGGCACTTTGGAAAGACCCAAGTCTTCCTCTATGCTTCAAAATCTTCAACCATTCTCCTAAACCTGTTTCTCTCCCACTCCCTCCATTCTCTGCACAGTCCCATAGAGAAACGTTACAGCCCCTCAGTGAATCCTCTGTGTCTTCACTGTCCTGTCAGAGATTCTCTCTCTCCCTCTCTCTCTCTCTCTCTCTCTCTCTCTCTCGTGCGCACGGACTGCTCTCTGAATGAACTTCTTCCAATTCATTAAGTCTCTCTTCAACCATGTCTAGGATTGAACTGATCTCATTTACTTCTTAAAAAGTGAGCCCTGTATGTTCTTAAATGCAAGATTTTTGATTAGTAATTTCTTTTACTCTCCTAGTCTAATTTCATTTCTGCCTTTTCTGTCTCAACTGTTCTTGTACTTAACTGGTATTATCCTTCATTTCCCACTTTGAATACCCTAAGTGTAGCAACTTTGAAATCTGCAAATGAAGTTTCCTCTCTTTGATATCATCTGGGGGCATATGTGGTTTTGTTGGCTTTCTTTCTTCCACGTATTTTGGCTTTTCTGTGGAGAGGCTCGTTTTGAGCATGGCGTTTGCACAGCTGTTGGTGATGCTTCTCTGCCCTCCATCCCTCTGTGCGCCCCACATATCCGACGGTGCAGTCTGCCGCACCACGCCTCCAGACCCCGGCCCTGTGCGCCCCACACCTCCGACGGTGCAGTCTGCCGCACCACGCCTCCAGACCCCGGCCCTGTGCGCCCCACACATCCGAACTGACAAATCTGCTTCTAACACAGCTTCCTGCCAATCCTGGGAGCAGAGAATGATGGCTCGACTGCTCAGGCCCTGCCACCCACGTGGGGAAGCGAGACGGAGTTCCGAGCGCCTGGCTTTGGCCTGGTTCAGCCCCGGACACTGCAGGTATTTGGGGAGCGAACCACTGGATGGGAAGATGGGAGACTCATTCTCTCTCTCTCTCTCTCTCTCTCTCAAGTTTATTAAAAGAAATACACAAATATTCTAAAATAGAATGGACCCAAAAAGCTGAGGGAAGAGGGCAAGAGACTGAACGCTGAAGCAGTCCAATCCTGGGGTAGAACCAGGCCTCAAATTCCCCTCTCCTGGACACGCAGTCCACATGAGCCCGTTCATTGTCTACTTTATTAAAGCCAATCTGCACTGAGTCTGGTCACGGGGTCTGAAGACACTGCTGACTGTGACACAAGCTGGAAGGGACACATCTGCACTTCCCTGCACGCTGTGTGTACACCGAGGACATAACAGGGGAGGGCGTGCGCTCACACCTAGAGACGCGACATGGCAGCAGCAGTGAGAGTCGGGCCACCGGGGAATATTCTCGCCTGCAGATCCTACCGCGGATGACAAAGTCTACAAACGCACAACTCACGTGGGTCCTCAGCAATGCCACCGGGGACCAAAGCACCACACATGTGCTACGAGTCTCTGGTCCAAGTCTGATTCTCAAAGCACGTTACAGCCCAGGTGCTCTGTTTCGGGGCTGCTCCCACCACAAATTTTGTCCAAACTGAGAAGTCAAAGCAGCAACAAAGTGGCTCCCCGCTGGCTTCCGGGGCTTCACACTCACAGCCTCTGGGGCCTGCGTGCGGCACTTGCGTCTTGGTCTTCAGGGCTGTGGTACTGCTCTGCCAGGCAGGACGTACCACACAAGAGACTATCGAAGACAAGAGAAACCCAACGCTTGCTGGCTGGGGCAGTCGCTGCACTCAAGGTTCTACCAGGACAGAACTGGGGGACGGCTTCCACCTGACACCAGCCCCCCAGAGCCTGACTCAGATGTCCAAGCCCAGGGTCCCACAGAGCCTAGGTCCCAGTGTAGACCTGCACACCTGACTGCCAGAACAGAGCCAACTGCCCCGCCCAGCCGCATCGCCTGCCGCGTGCCCAGGAGGTAGCCAGGGAGCTGTTCCTCCTGCAGATCGCGTCGCTTGCTTCTGACAGCTGGGAGTGTCTCTCTGCAGCCCGAGTTGCTCCAGGACTTGGGAATCCGCACATTTCCCAGATATTTTTGACAGAATCCATTTGGAGAGTGTAAGGGAATACAACGGCCAAACCTTCCCAAGAGCTCAACAAAGAGGGTCTGGGGAGAGGTCTACAGATACGAAAGACATCTGCAGCATCCACAGACACGAAAGACGTCTACACCATCCACAGACACAAAAGACGTCGGGGCACCCTTAGAGATGCGCGATCCAGGGTGCCCATACGGATAAGAGATGACAGGGCATGTGGGAAGATGCCATCTGTAGAGACGCTCTCTGTGGAGATGGGAGATGCCCGCGTCCACAGTGATGACGGCGCCAGCCTGGCACCTCCCCAGCAGCACAAGGACACGGCGAGGAGCCGGGATCCTGGTCCTGTCTGCATCTGAAAGCTGTGTTCTGCCTCCCTGGCAACTTTCCACGTGACCTCTCCACGCCTCGGTTTCCACAAGCAGAAAACCAGATGAGCGCTGGCCTGACAGGACGGCCATCCGTTTCTGCACGACTCAGTGTTTAAAGACCCCTTGGAATCGGGTGCAGTCCTACAGAGTCCTCAGTCACTCCTCCGACCCCCGGGGTCCCTCTTTCATTGAAGAAGGGGCTGGCGGAAGAAAGTGGGGGAGGGAGGGACACTGCCTGTACTCCACACACTTCCTGAGGACAAATCCTGGATGGAGCACTTTACACCCAGGGCCTGAGCAACCTCATGGAGACACGGGCGGCCCCCTGGGGACACAGAGGCTGCGGGACCAGGCGGCTCCTGCACAGCGTACACAGAATCGCTCTGCTCTGATTGGAGCGTCTCAGGAGGGAGAAAGAGGGTTTTTTTTTTTTTTTCAAAATCATGAAAAGGCACCACAATCAGAATCTTCCATTATCACACGGATAAAATATCAATTTTTGTCAGGATAAAATGAAGCACAGATTGGTCCTGATAGCGAAAATTAAATTTCTAGCCTCCACTTGATTTGATATTTATCACTCCTTTACCCCAGGAATGTTCTGTCACAAAACATTAAAAACATTTTTATTCATCACACACCCAACAAACGTAAAGCCTCTCAGAAAGCAGAACTGACAAATAGTGGGTGTGATGAGAGGAAATCAAAGGGTGGAGAGGGAAAGGGGGATAAGGAAATCAGAAATGGAAATACTTCCAGGCAGCTTTGCAAAGACGGGGCCGGCGCAGAGAGGAGCGAAGGCCGAGTGCACAGGAGGCAGGGCCCCAGCCCACTGCAGCTTGCCTTCTACAGCTGCAGACGCCACAGCCACCACCTCGGGGCCTGCGGCCTGGGGAGCCACGGCAGGGGCTTCGCTCCCCACTCAACATCAGAGGATTCAAAGAACTCAGAATTAGCTCTTCCAACAGCACTGCCGTGGAGACTGCCGACGTGAGTGGCCGGGGCAGGAGATCAACACAGTGCTGCTCACTGACGGACCAGCTGTGCTCACAGTGCCACTCTCCGGGCACTGGCGAGGGCCTTGTTCAGTTAGCACCTCTCTCTCTCGTGGATGAGGCTTCTGCCTTGCTCATCGGGAAGGGCCGTTCTCTAAGTGTAAACACATCAGCGACACAGATATCAGTGACGACAGATCAATGATGCTCCTCCAGTTTGTCCAAACACTTGTGCTGGAAGTAGAATCAGGAGCACACGGACCGTGCACCACAGTGAATTCCAAGCAAATCTGATATCCAGTCGACGTGCTACCAGCCATTTCAATTTCACTGAAGACTCTACCATACTGGGGCAAGGCAGGCTTCCATATGTCTGAAGGGATAAAGGGATGATTGACAAACAGTCCCCGAATTGAAGGAGATAAAAAATATCAGCGCTGGAAACCCACAGGTGCACGTTATTACAAGTAGTCTTTAATGAGGCTGTGTATAAAAGCACAAAATAACTGGTGTCAGACTTCAAGTAGGGAGCAGGACCCAGCAGAACCTGTCCGCAGAAGAGGGCGTTTCAAGTTCAAAAACAGAATTAAAAGTATGGATTTATTTTGGTACAGACAAACCGTGCAAATTTTCTTTACAAAATATCAAATGTGTACTTTTTAAATGTATTGCTTATTTACTTGAGACAGAGAGAGAGAGAAATCTCCTGCCCACTGGCTGATTCCCCAAACGCCTGCAATAACCAAGGCTGGACCAGGTCACAGGCAGGAGCCAGGACCCCATCCTGGTCTCTCACGTGGGCAGCAGGGGCCAGGGCACTTGGGTCTCACCTGGCCTCTATTAGCAGGACGCTGGACTCAGAAGCAAAGTCGGGACTTAAACCCAGTCACGCGTCATGGGAAGAGAGCATCCAAGAGGTGTCTCAACGGCTCAACCAATGCCCACTCCAAGAAATGTGCGTTATGAAAAAATCTAGGCATGGGTTTCCATTTTGTACCTCAAAATAAACTTATACTTCCAGTCACACTTCCACAAACATCCCGCACCCCCTTGCACTGCCTGGTACAAACCTGACGGGGCGGGCAGGGCAGCGGTCAACCGCGGTTAGCACTGGTGCGGTGCAGCAAGCGACAAGACAGCGGGATACGAAGGCTGCAGATTCTGGCGCTGCCCTAAACTCCGATGTTTGCTGACTGCGAGACCACCAGCATAAACCCAGCATTGAATGATTCAATCACAACAGTAGGCAGAGCCTAGACGGCGGCACAGGGGGTAACACACCCACCGCTCAGGACATGGAAAGAACAAAGTAAGGACTCTGTTTCCAGGGGTTTCACTAACAGAAGTTTTCAGGAAAGAAGTCAAAACCACAACAACAACAACGAGGATGAAAGAGGACAGAGGCACTCCGCACCAGCTGTGCGGCACTGCCGGCTGCCGGCCGTGAGCCTCCATCACCATGTCGCGGCTGCGAGCCTCCATCACCACGTCGCGGCAGGAAGAAGTTGCTACACGCCCCGCGGCACAGATTCATCTGGAATTCCACGTCGCCCCGACTTGACATCAGCCTGGAGACTGGCTGGGGTCTGAGCAGCTGCCGGGTTTGGAACAGGAAAGCTGTGTTGTTTCCTCTCCTCCCTTCCCCCACCAGCACAGAGCACCATACTCGGCAGTGAAAAGCCACACCGCTGTTCTCCTACGAGCATCGTAGTCAGAGTCCAGGCAATGTGTGGGGTGGAGGACAGAGCCCCTGCAGCCTGCTACTGCGAGTGGGGCTACACTCACGCACTCCGTGTGAGCTGGGGGTTCGCCTACGCCAGGGGCTAACACCAGATGCAGGGATGAAAATCCACTCCCCAGACCCCCTGCATTCCATGACTATGGGAACTCTATGACTGCACAGTAGGCACAGGGTGTAGCTGGGCCTCTGGGCAGTCACTGTGTCTATACCAGCAGCTCAGAGCTCCCTGGTTCCGTGGGGTGGGTCATTGCAGAGGGACCCAAAGGTGGGTCATTGCAGAGGGATCCAAGCTCACACCAAGGCCTGCGCAGATCCTTTGTGCAGTTCACACGGCAGCACAGATGAGTGTTGCACCCACTATGGGCTAATCCCAGGCATTGGTCACCTTGGGAGAGAGGAGGTGAGGGTGTGACTATGCCAAGAGAGGTGTTCATACCCTCCCCACTGTTGATAACAGAGGTCTACCACATCCACCTTGGATGGCCGCTCACCCCACACAGCAGCACTGACCACAGCTCCCTGTCCACACCCAGCACAGGCCTCTGGGGATTCACTGAAAGAACAGACATACCACTAAGCCACAGAGGCATAGTTCAAAGACAACATCCATCAGAGAAGAAAACCAACAAGTATTTCCATAAATCCCTAAAAATAAATGCAGAAATTCAAGAAACAAGAATAACAAAGACAATATGACTTCCCTAAAGGAACCCAACAACACTTCAGTGTTAGAATGTGAAGATGAAGAGACTGACAAAATACCTGAAAAGGAATTTAAAAACTGATCAAAAGATTACTCAGAAGCAGTGAGAAGCAAATTCATGAGTTAAGGAAATCCAAACATGACTTGGAGGGAAAATTTTTCCCATGAGATTTTGAAGATAAATCAAACTGAAATATTAGAAATGAAGAATTCAGTATCTCGGAGCCGGTGCTGTGGCTCACTTGGTTAATCCTCCGCCTGCGGCGACGGCATCCCATATGGGCGCCGGATTCTAGTCCAGGCTGCCCCTCTTGCAGGCCAGCTCTCTGCTGTGGCCCGGGAGGGCAGTGGAGGATGGTCTAAGTGCTTGGGCCCTGCAATGTGTGGGAGACCTGGAGGAGGCTCCTGGCTCCTGGTTTCGTATCAGCCCAGCTCCAGCTGTTGAAGCCATTTGGGGAGTGCATCAGCAGATAGAAGTCCTCCTCTCTCTCTTTCTCTGCCTCTGCCTCTGCCTACTGTAACTCTGACTTTCAAATAAATAAATCTTAAAAAAAAAAAAGATACAGGCTGGCTGAATGGTTTAAACAAGATCTATTTGCAACCTATAAGAAGCACCTCACCAACGAAGATACACACATATTGAAAGTGAAAGGGAAGCCGGCTCTGTGTCATAGCGGGTTAATGCCCTGGTCTGAAGTGTCAGCATCCGACATGGGTGCTGGTTCAAGACCCGGCTGCTCCACTTCCTATCCAGCACTGTGCTGTGGCCTGAGAAGGCAGTAGAAGATGGCCCAAGTCCTTGGACCCCTGAACCTGAGTGGGATACCTGGAAGAAGCTCCTGGCTTCGGATTGGCGCAGCTCCAGCCTTTGCAGCTATTTGGGGAGTGAACCATTGGATGAAATCTAAAAGATTTATTCATTTATTTGAAAGTCAGAGTTACACAGAGAGAGGAGAGGCAGAGAGAGAGAGAGAGGACTTCCATCCGATGGTTCACTCCCCAGATGGCCACAAAAGCCAGAGCTGTGCTGACCCGAAGCCAGGAACTTCTTCTGGGTCTCCCACGTGGGTGCAGGGGCCAAGGACTTAGTCCATCTTGTACTGCTTTCCCAGGCCACAGCAGAGAGCTGGATTGGAAGAGGAGCAGCTGGGAGGCACCCATATGGGATGCCACTGCTTCAGGCTAGGGTGTTAACCCGCTGCATCACAGCGCCAGCCCCTAAATAAATAAATCTTTTTTTAAAAAAAAAAAGTGAAAGGATGAAAAAAGATATTCCATGAAACAGAAGGAAAAGAGAGCAGGTGTAGCCATCCTAATATCAGACAAAATAGACTTTAACACAAAAGCTGTTAAAACAAAGAAGGGCATTATGTAATGATTAAGGGATTAATTAAACAGGAAAATGTGACTATAATAAACATATATGCATCCAATACTAGGCCACCTAGCTATTTAAAACAATTGTTAATGAATCTAAACGGAGGCATAGACTAAAATACAATAGTAATGGGGATTTCAACACCCCGCTTCCATCGTAGACAGATCAACCGGACAGAAATCAAGAAAGAAACCGGAGAGCTTATCTACACCATGACCTAATGGATCTGACTGATACATGCAGAACCTTTCATGCCACAACTTCAGAATGTACATTCTTTTCATCAGTGCATGGAACTTTCTATAGGAACTTTTTCCATAGGATTTCTAGAGCAATCAAAGGCCATAAAGCAAGTCAGCAAGTTCAAAAAAAATTGAAATCATAACCCTAAATCTTTTCATACCACAATGAAATGAAGCTGGAAATTAACAACTCAAGAATTTCTAGGGGACAGTGCTGTGGCATAGTAAGCTAAGCCTCCACCTGCAGCAATGGCTTCCCGTAAGGGTGCCAGTTTGTGTCCCAGTTGCTCCTCTTCTGATCCAGCTCTCTACTATAGCCTGGGAAAGCAACAGAAGATGGCCTATGTGCTTGGGCCCCTGCACCCACGTGAGAGACCTGGAGGAAGCTCCTGGCTTCTGGCTTTAGATCAGCACAGCTCCAGCCATTGTATTCCTTCGGGGAGTGAACCAGCAGATGGAAGACCTCTCTCTCTCTGTCTCTCCCTCTCTGTGTCTGTAACTCTATCTCTCAAATAAAAAAAAAGTTTAAAAAATAATCTCTAGAAAATATGCAAACACATGGAGTCTGAACACCACACTCCTGAATGAATAGTGGGTCACAGAAATCAAAAGGAGAATTTAAAAAACTTCTGGAAATTAATGAGGAGGATAATACAACATATTATTCCAATTTTAGTATAACTGCTGCCACAGTGAGCGTGACAATACAACATCAACACTATGGGATACAGCAAAACCAGGATCAGGAGGGAAGTTCATGGCGATTGGTGCCTACATCCAGACATCAGAAAGGCATCAAATAAATGAGCCACCGATGCATCTCAAGGAACCAGAAAAACCAAACAAATCAAACCCAACATTAGGAGGGGGGAATAAATTATTAAGATTGGACAAGAAATAAAAATTTAAACAAAAAATTATAAAATGAGTGAAATGAAGTACTGTTTTTTTTTAAAAAAACATAAACAACATTGATACAACATTGGCCCAACTAACTACAAGATGAGGAAGAAGATCCGAATTAATAGACTCATAGAGAAAGGAGATGTAAGAGATGTCGCAGAAATAAAAGAGCCCTCAGGAACCACTACAGACAGACAGCTGAATGCCAACAGCAGGGGAATCTGGAAGAGACGGGCAGATTCGTGGACACAGACAATCTTCCAGAATTGAGTCATGAAGACCGAGAAACAGACCATGACCAAGACTGAGACTGCATCAGTAATAAAGACCCTCCCACCAAAGAAAGACTCGGGACCAGAAGGTTCCACCAGAATTCTAGATAACTAACATCAGTTCTTCTCACCCGAAAGCGTGGGAGTCCTCCAAAACTCCTAACTGAGGCAGCATCACCTTAAGTACAAAATCAGAAAAGATAAAACAGAAAGAGAACTATAGACAACATCCCTGATGAACATGAGGCAAAATTCTTCAACAAAATACCAGCCAATTGAATCCAACATCGGAAGGATCATTCACCTAGACCAAGTAGGATTTATCGCTGTTATGCAGAGATGGTCCAACATACGCAAAACAATAAAGGTGATGCACCACATTAACAACGTGACGAATAACACCATGTTATAGCGGCAGAGAAAGCATTTGATAAAACATTATATCTTTTCATGAAAAAAACTTAGGTAAATTGAGTACAGAAGGAGTGTTCTTCAACACAATCAAGGCAATTTAGACAAACACACAGCCAGCATCTTACTGAGTGGGGAAAAGTGTGAAGCATTTCCACTAAGATCGAGAACCAGACAAGGATGCCCACTTTCACCATAGCTGTTTACTATAGGCCTGGGAGTTTTATACAGATCTATTAGGCAAGGAAAAGAAATCAAAGGATGCCAATTGGAAAGGAGGAAGTCAAATTGACATGATTCCATATATAGGGAAACCAAAAGACTCCACTAAGAGACTATTGGAACTCACACTTCCCGATTTTAAAATCTATTACAAAACCACCATCAACAAAGAGGCATGATACTAACAACCAAAGTATAGATCGATGGAACAGAGGATAGAACAGAGAATCCAGAAACAGATCCACGCAACTACAGTCAACTGATCTCCACCAAAGTTGCCAAGAACACTAAGTGGAAAAAGGACAAGCTCTTCTTTAAAAAAATATTTTATTTATTTATTTGAAAGTCAGAGTTACATAGAGGAGAGGCAGAGAGAGAGGTCTTCTATCTGCTGGTTCATTCCTCAGATGGCTACAATGGTCAGAGCTGTGCCAATCCAAAGCCAGGAGCCAGGAGCTTCCCCATGTCTTTCCATGTGGGTGCAGAGGCCCAAGTACTTGGGCCATTGTCCACTGCCTTCCCAGGCCACAGCAGAGAGCTAGATCTGAAGTGGAGCAGCTGGGACTTGAACCGGCACCCATATGGGATGCCGGCACTGCAGGTGGCAGCTTTATCAGCTACGCCACGGTGCCAGCCTCAAGGACAAGCTCTTTGATAACTGGTGTTGGGAAAAGTTGATATCTACATGCAGAAGAATGAAATTTGGTTCTTATCTTTTATCATACACAAAATTCAAGCCACGTGGATTAAAGACTTAAACATAAGATCTAAAACTTGGGGCCAGCATTGTGGAGTAGAGGGTAAAGCCACTGCCTGTGCCACCAGCATCCCATGTCCTGGCTGCTCCACTTCCAATCAGCTCCCTGTGAGCGGCCTGAGAAAGCAGAAGACGGCCCAAGTGCGTGGGTCCCTGCACCCATGTGGGAGACCCGGATGCAGCTCCTGCCTGGTTCAGCCTGGTTCAGCCCTGCTTTGCAGGCATCTGGGGAGTGAACCAGCACATGGAAGATCTCTCTCCGTGAACTCTGACTTTCAAAATAAACACAAAATTTTTTTTAAAAAATCTAAAACTATAAAATACCTGGAAGACAAAGGGGAAACTCTTCTCAGCTTCAGCATGGGCAACGACCCTCACAACACAGACAACGAGACAGAGAGCAGAGTGGGGACGCCTCCTGGGGACAGGAGAATGGGTCTGTTCGCCATGCATCCCCCTGACAAGCACTGACATCAACATGCAAGGGGAACTCAAACTCCATAGCAATAAAAGTAATCAAAACACGGGCTAAGGATTGAGTAGGCATTCGTCAGAGGACATACAACGCCCAACAGGTGTGGGAAGTGTCCTCGTCACCAATAATCATCACAGAAACGCAAATTAACACATGAGATATCACCTCACACCTGTCATAACTGCCATTATCAGAAAGACAAAAACACTTTTTTGCAAGAATATGGAAGGAAAGAGAAGTCTTGGATAATATTAATGAAATGTAATTTGGCACAGTTACTATAGAGATAAGTACAGTGGTTCCTCAAAAAACTAAAACAGCATGATCCAGAATCTCACATTTGGGTATACGTATAACGGAAATGAAATCAATACATCAGAGAGATACCTGCACCCCCATATCCACTGCAGGAGAACTCACAGAAGCAAAGAAATAAAACCGCCTAAGTGCCCATGAGCAGATGAATGTATGATGCATATACAAAACGGAGTATCACTTGGCCTTTAAAAGAAGGAAATGTGCTGTTTGTGACAATATGGATGAACCTAGAAGGTGTTGTGCTAACTGGACTAATTCAGATGCAGAATGACAAGTACTGCATGACCTGACTTCTGCACGAAATCTGAAAAAGTCGAACTCAATCTGATGGTTCCCAGGAGAGGAGTGTGAGACAGAGAGATCTTGGTCACAGGGAACTAAGGTCCCATCAGGCAAGACAGATACGTTTTGGGGATCTATTTATACTGTGGCGACTATAATTAATAGTACGAAATTGGCTGAGAGAGCTCATCTTAAATGTTTGTGCCACATCAAAAAAATGTGTGAGGTGAAAAACGTGATTGTGGTAGTAATTTCAAAATGTGCACACATTTCAAAATATGTTGCCCATCTTTTTTTTTCTTAAATATACTGCATAGAATTTTACTTTGTCACATCTACCCCCAATAAGGCTGGGGAGGGCGGGAGAGAAAATTTAGGAGTAAGTTTGAATTGAGAACGTGGAAGTACCAAGCACAAACCAAAGTTACTGCTTCACTAGAAGTTTCAGGTCGGAAATGTAAGTGCTGGAGGCGCAGGTAAGGAACCGCCATCGTGATGCAGAGAACCCCGCGTTGCGTGGCCGTTACCTGGCGGCAAAGAGTTCCCTTGGCGGAGACATTTGAAAAGTTAAGGGGAGAACAAACAGGGATGAATCTATCAAACGATGGACTTCACCATCCAAAATGTCCTTTGTCACCAAATATGGAAGCAAAAGCTTAGATGGAGTTGGAAGTCAAGAGGAAATAGCAAAGGAGCACACAGAACTTCAGGTGGAATATGTTAACTTTGAGGGGAACAATGAATATCCAGCACAAGCCCACTCCGCTCTAACACCGTATTTTTAGACACCTGTTGGACATTGTATGTCCTCTAAGGAATGCCTAATCAATCCTTAGCCTGTGTTTTTTTCGTCTCTCGAAAACGACCATCAGCCTGGACTTAACTATCTGAGAAGACACAGAATTTGTTATCATATAAAGTAGTTAATTCCATTTAAGGTTGTTAGAATTGGAAGAAAACCTTCCCTTTCTGGGTTGAAATCTGCGTTCCCGCAGTTGATACTCAATCCTGCATTTGCCCCTGAAACCACAGGGATCCGGCACATCGCTGTCCTGTGGGACTTCCTAGAAACCTCTGACGGGGGCAGGCATGAGCCAGCTGGGCTTCCAGTCCTCAAATGCTCTCTCATCCACAGACTGGCTCTACACTGACCGTCTCCATTCCTGTTCCCAGAAAACAAAGAAAGGTGACCCTCAGGGAAGACATGAATGGAATCGGGTTTTAGGACTTGAGGAGAGTGGAGCATAGTGGGGTCAATCCTAGCAATGCTGCCCACTGTGGGATGCTGGACCACGTGGTCCCCTCGTGGCACTCAGCCAACTTTAAGGCAAAATGAAGACCTCTCCATCACACTCAACAGACGAGGCCACGTGGCCAAATGCCAGGGAGCCTCCAAGAGGAACACGTCCTCGCTTATCCTTGGTGGAGTCAGGCCCAACACCTGACCCATCCTCCTGGCGCAGCTCTGAGCGTGGCATCCTCTGCGAAGCCTCAGATTCGTGGACCTGACACATGACCTGTGCCGAGCCCATCAGGACCACCCAGACCTCCTCTAGATTCTGGTCTGGAAAGAGCAAGCTGGCGTCCCATCCCTCCCTCCCCCCGAAAAGGCGGGGCTTCCTGTACTGTGTATCAAGACGTAAACCGAAGTTTCGGCATTCACACGATTCTCCCCGGTAAACACGCGACTCCCTGAGCTGGCTTGTTTCTTCCTCTTCCCTCATCCCGAACAGAAATATGCAAAATCCGCCTAGTGCCGCCCCTAAACACAGGGAGTTTTTCCAAGTTATCCCACTCAGTGCCTTTGTGGACAACTCCGAGAAGTTTTATTCTTCACCCTCATTTTATTCCCAGCCAGCCTCTGTGTTTCTCATTCATTCCACTCCTTCCAGCCTCGCCACGCAGCCGACCCCTGTGCTACCTGTCAATCCAGCTCTCGCTTACCATAAATTAGCATTTCCAGCAGCCACACTTACATTTCACACAGACGGTAGCTCAGTGGACTGCACAGGAGGGGTGCACACAAGCCCACAGCCGCCCTGGGCTGTCCACCCAGGCAGACACGCGGCTCCCGCAAGCACGTCGCCACGTCCTTCTGATCAGGATGCCAAGACGAAGGCGCGGGAGCTCCTGTTCTCTCGCGTAAACTCATGGACGAGTTTCCGAAACACAAATAAGGAAAACCTGTGAGATGTCACGGTTGGGGAAGGTTGGGCCCAGTGCGGACAGAAACCGAATCTCCCCCTCACGATGCAGCCGCATCCACCGAGAGGGGCTCCCTTGGCTCCAAGGCCAGCTCCCACGTGTATTTTTAACACATTACAGAACCGTCTTGAACTGGCAATTATAGTCTGCGTGCGCATGTGCTTTAGATGCACAAACACGTCCGGACACAGAGACTGCTGGGAGATTTGTCGATTTTGGCAGAAGCTTAGGGGAAGAGTGAGTTTGAATTTCTGACAATGAACACGAGCCAGCAGCCCACAAAAGCAGAGCATGAGAATGTCACACAGGCAGGCGCGCCTTATCGCTCAGGATGTGCAAGAGCGTGAGGTGCCTCCTATTTCCAGACCAGCGCTCGGCGGTGAACGCCAGCATTCGGCCCGAGTACGCATGCACTGGCCCACGCACTGACAGTTTTCTCCAGTATGTTATATAGTGCAAGATACATTTTGGAGAGGATGATTGTGCATGCACACACGTGTTTATTCATATGTGTGTAAATCCTGATATGCGGACATATTACTTTTCTTTTTTTCTTATTTGACAGGCAGAGTTAGACAGTGAGAGAGAGACAGAGAGAAAGGTCTTCCATCTGCTGGTTCACTTCCCAAATGGCCGCTGAGGCCAGCGCTGCGCCAATCCAAAGCCAGGAGCCAGGCACCTCCTCCTGGTCTCCCATGAGGGTGCAGGGCCCATGCACTTGGGCCATCCTCCACTGCCTTCCCAGGCCACAGCAGAGAGCTGGACTGGAAGAGGAGCAGCCGGGACTAGAACTCGACACCCATATGGGATGCCAGCGCCGCAGGCAGAGAATTAACCAAGTGAGCCATGGCACTGGCCCCCTGGACATACTACTTTTCTATAGCTGTCATAATAAATTACCACAAACCAAGAAGTTTAAAACAGCACCCACTTCTCTCACAGATTTGTGGCTTGGAAGCCAAATGCCGGTCTCCACAGACAAGCGTCAAGGTGCCACCAGAGCAGGGGTCTTACGGAGTCTATGCTGGGGACCCCAACGGTCAGCAGGTCCTTGGCAGACGTCAGTTCCCTGTTGTTATGGGGCTGAGGCATCCCTGCCTTGCTGGTCATCAGTGAAGAGCCCCCTCTCCCTTCTTCCCTCCGTCCACCAGGCAGCGGCACCATGGGAAGCTCTTTTCAGATTCCAGTCTCTCTGCAGCATCCCTTCCGTCTACCACACCCGCCTACGACCACAGAAAGTTCTGGTTTCAGACGTTGTGTGCAGAGACCTGCCTACTTTAAGGGCTGTGATCTTGTTAGTTCTGCAAGGGTCTTTAATATGTAAATTAACCCACTGTGGGTCAAGGATTGGGGCGGAGATCTCTGAGGAGCCAGGATGAGTATGTCATCTGAATTCCTTTATCCACTGAACTGACACTTCAGAAATCTCAACTGGTGCCCAGACCACGCACACTGCTCCAGATCTCCATCTTCCTCCTTCACTTGTTTGCAAACCCACTCACCCTGTTTAACCACTGGGTATCCTCCCTACTCTAACCCTAACCCTAACCCTATCTGCGAAACAAACACCTCCCACACAACCCCTTCCAACTCTGCACCATTTCTGACAATGGCAAACAGCAAAGCCTTGCGCTGAAGTCTAACCACCATGGTGAGCCACGCCCATTCACACACATGTCCTCCGGGACATTAAAAACTCGTCTGTGTCCTCCCTAGTCCAGGGTGTGCCCACCAGGCACTTCACGTTTCACGTCACCTCGGTGCCATCAGTTCACTGTCCTAGGCCTTCCATGAGCTTTTCTATCTCCTTGATGTTCAAGTCCCCAGATGAACCCCTCCTTCCCCACGCTGACCTGAACTACGCCGTAGAGCAGGTCCACCCTAAGCACTCGTCTACTTGGTTGTCCCTGGGTGCAGTTTCCTGGAGAAAGGGCAGCTTGCCCCCTGTGCCCGGCGTGGACAGAACCCCTTCTCAACAGAGGGGCGCCGCACAGCCATGCCCGCGTCTCTGAGGCAATGAAGTGCAAGTCCACTTCCCCACTGTCCTCCCCAGAGCCACATGCTCCGGACCGGGACTGCTGCTCTGCCTTGAAGCCCGCAAGAAGGAAAAGAGCAGCTGCTTTGCCGAGGTGTGTGACGTCTCTTACAGCAACTGCCACTGCAGCGTCTCCCCCCTCCAGCTTCTCCCCCTCCAGGCCTGCCTCCCACGGGACTCTCAGGTGTTCCCTCAACATCTGGTCCTCGCTCCTGATTCTCTCCCACTTTGTCCTGGGAGCCTGGCTTCAGCGCTGGGAATTTTTCCTCTCAATTCAACTCTGCAGATGTTACACGTCCCACCCTCCTGTTCAACGCTGAATTCCCGAGAATCCTGTCCGGATGATGGGCCTCGTAGCTTCCAAGACACCTGCGCTTCTCTGCCACTTGAATGATGACTTTATCATAAACACACACGCTGCAAAGTAACTGGCAACGCTTGCTCGACGTGAAGAAAAGGGAACGGCATTTCCTTCACTCTCCTGGCAAGGGGCGGCGTCTGCTTTGGCACCACGATGGGCTTCGTGAACGTTCCCCACGCTCCGCTCTCCCTTGGCCAGTGGGTGAAGCCTGACCTGCAGCTGGCCCCAGCGGCAGCCCAGGAGATGTGCCCGCAGTGAAGGACTGCTCTGCACTGATGGGCCCTGGCCAAAGGCGCAAACCAGATGGAAACTGCAAGGCTGTCCCCATCCTGGCCAACTGAATGTCATAAATAGATCTCTGCGAGTCTCTTCCTCTTTTCCTGGCAGCAGCCTGAATATTTTCAGATAGTCCACTGCCAAGACAACCAGCCTCTCCTACTCAGACTCTGCGTACGGTGGGAACACTGTAATGGATAACACATTGTTAGACAAAGAGCAACAGTTAGAATCACGCCTGAACCGAGGTCAGCCGTTCCCCGCCCCAGGCTTCTCTCAGCTGGCGCGTGCTCCACAAACACGATGGTATGCTCTTGCCAAACATCTCTTTTTAAATACGCTCTATCTTGAAAAAGCTATGCCTTCCTCTGACCTTCTCAGAGAATGCAGTCTAATGCAAGACCCTCACGTGACCACTAAGCCATTTTCTTTCCAACTTAAGAAGCTTTATTGGCCTGTGGTCCCTAGGAAATAGAGCTGTGGGTAAGAATTGAGACGCTGATGCTTGAGAGGCACAGACCACAGGCCTAAGCAGTGAAGAAAAAGCGGAAGGACAGAAGACACACCCAAAGCAACGCAGCAACCTCCCCTGACCACCTCGACTCTCAGCAGAGCAAATGAGAGCCACGGGGCCGTCTGAGGCAGGGCGCGAAGATGCGATCGTTCCTCCCAGGAGTCAGCACAATGGAAGAGCGGGGACCCTGCCCACCTCCTGTGGTCTCCAGGTGCGCAGAGGTCGCCTCACAGAGCACTGGACTTTCCTCCAACACCAGCTGTCCTGGTCAGCTCAGCCCCTCACTGCGGCTGCCCCCACATCCAGAAATGGCTGTGCTGTGGGGTAACAGGATTTCGCTCATTAACTCAAGCAGACGTTAAATCCTTAAGTTGCTGATGGTACTAAGAGTTTGGGAGCAATCAGTTATGGTGTTTAGGAGTCAGGCCTGGTGAGGGGCCATCCGGCTTTTGCGGGGGTGCCCTTTGAAGGGGGTCCCAGGAAAGTGCCACTTAAAAGCTCAGTCGGTCTAGCCCCGCCCCTGCCTTCCTGGCTCACCACAGGGCCGCTGCTCAGCAGCTGCTCGGCCACTGCTGTCTTCCGGGCTGACCGGACAGCTGAACCGCGGGAGCCAGCCGGTCTGGGACCGTGAGCCTGCGAGACCGCGAGCACACAGACCTCTCCTTCACAAGCGGTCTGCTTCAGGAATCTGACCGCAAGGACGGACCAGGCTGCAGGGGTCAGAAGTTGTCCTTCCGCTCCTGGTCATCCCAGCTCTGCGGGGACAGCTGCAGAGGACGCATCGACCCTCTAAGGACAAGCGACTGGGCAGTCCGCGGGGCGTGGGCAGCCCCTCCCACAGGATGAGAAGGAGAAATCCAGGAAGTGTGCACCCCACACGTCTGATACAGTGGGACTCACGTTTAATTCAGGTTAGAGTCAGCTGGTGCAGTGGGCTAACCCACAGCGTGCGACACAGGCACCTCACGCCAGCACCACTTCCAGTGCCAGCTGCTCCACTTCCGATCCAGCTCCCTGCTGACGCGCCTGAGAAAGCAGCAGTGATGGCTCAAGTCCTTGGGCCCCTGCACCCATGTGGGAGGCCTGAATGGGGTTCTAGGCGCCTGGCTTTGGCCTGGCCCAGCATCGGCCATTGTGGTCACTTGGGGGCGTGAGCCAGCAGGTGAAAGATCTAACTCTATCTATGTCTCTCTCTTTCTCTCTCCACCCCCATCTCTCCTGTGTGTGTGTGTGTGTGTGTGTCCCTCTCCCTCTGTAACTCTGCCTTTCAAACACATAAATAAATCTTTAAAAATAGATAATAAAAATTCAAGGAACACCCATCATGCATGTTGTGTTGAAACTGGATGAACCAGAAAGGAAGTGTAAAAGTATTTACGTCACCGTGCATACAGAAACACATGCCTCAGCCTGGGGGAGAAGGCAGAGGTATACAGATGGACGAAGAACCTGAGGCCTCCGCCCCTAATGAGGTGCATGTAGAGCTGTTTTGCACGGGATCCTCTTGGGAATGAACTTCCGAAAACCCAGAGATGTGAGACTTGTGGAGTGAGACATAACAGCAAAATTAGTATCAATTTGGCAGTGCAGCAGGCAGTCACCTGTTTTCCTCTGGTGATCAAAGACCTGCTCGTACAGCGTCTTGGCCGAAGACACCAACAACTCCTCAGCGGTGACCGCCTGGGATGGCCCGTCCCCCCTGGCCCTGACAAACAGCACCACGCGGGCTCAGATGTGCAGATGGCGCCCGAGTGGGATGACGCAAGCCAGCTCCCCAAAGGCGAGACGGGCGGCGTGGCGTGTCAGTCCTCGGCGGTGCTGCGGGACTCTTCCAGCACAAGCCCCTGGGGTGGCAGCCTGCCACAGCTGGACAGTGACCACACCTGGACAGCAGGCACAGCTGGACAGCGACCACACCTGGACAGTAACCACACCTGGACAGCGGCCACAGCTGGACAGTGACCACACCTGGACAGCGGCCACAGCTGGACAGTGACCACACCTGGACAGCGGGCACAGCTGGACAGCGACCACACCTGGACAGCGGCCACAGCTGGACAGTGACCACAACTGGACAGCGGCCACAGCTGGACAGTGACCACACCTGGACAGCGGCCACAACTGGACAGTGACCACAACTGGACAGTGGCCACAGCTGGACAGCGGCCACACCTGGACAGCGGCCACAGCTAGACAGCGACCACAACTGGACAGAGAACGCGCCACTCTGAGATAACACAGCACTACGTTTTCCTCGCCCCAGTTCTGGTCTCAGCCGGAAAAATCATCCTCCTGGATGTGATTTGAACACAATTATTCTCTAATTCATTTAAATGCACTTTTTCTCGAATTTCATTTCCCCTGAAATGTTCCACTGGACGCCTTTCCATGCCAGCACATTTTGGTCAGGGCAGAGACCCTGCACTGGGCCGTCTCGTCTCCCAGAACAGCTGGCTTGGGACCGCCTCCTGCCTGGCCACCTCCCAGCCCAGCACCCCCCCCCCCGACTCTCAAAACTGTCCTACTGGAGCTCGGAGAACCCAGTTCTGAGGCTGCAGACAGAGCGCGGGGTCAGCCAACTCACTGCTCCTGGCAGAGAGACACGGCCCAGAAGGGGGCCAGGAATGCGGCCTTCATGAAGACGACCTACGAGCACATGTCACGCCATCCTCCCTCCGTGTGACGTCTCCTGCACCAGCGCTGCCTGGGCCCCGTCTGCCCCACGTGCCCAGTGACCACCTGGACCTTCCACACAGCCCGGAAGCCGGCACGCTCCACCGAACTGTCACGGGCCCCAAGATCCTCGAACTGAACTGCACACTTGACCGTGGCCCTTGGTGTGCCTCAAACGCAAGCTGAGAGGCAGACCTGCTACCTCGCAGGGCATCCTAACCACCACCCCCGAAAGCGAGCCTGGTGCACAGGGCATCCCTCTGAGCAGCACCCCCTCCACGGTCCTGTCTGCCTCCCGCCCCGTGTACTCACGCCGCCTGGGTGGGCCGCCTGCGGGAACAGGAGCAGAGGCCTGCCCCCGTTGTCGGGTGGGGGTCCGTCCACACCAGGCACCACTACTCCCACACGAGTGGCCTTCTCCTGCCTGTGTCCCACAGGCCACACTCTCTCCCCGCCCCGTCCACGCCAGGCCCTCGAGGCCTGGGCAGTGCTCGGCTGACGAGTGTGGACTCAGCGCCACTGTAACCGATGACGCTCGGACAGCCTCTGTTTACTCGCTCAAGGGCAGCTTCTGAGTTCCTGCTCGTCTGTTTCAACGGAAGCAGAGAAGCCAACACAGCCCCTGCCCCTGCCTTCTCAGAGTTAACAAGCTGCCAGCGCGATACACAAAGGCCCCAGGAGTTAAAGGTGAGAGGTGAAAGGCTGCACGCGCAGAGCCTGCCCGGAAACACACGTGACACAGCGGGCATCCCGGGCAGGGCTCCTCAGACCGTCACCTTCGACCCCGGACCACGCGGCTGCTGCAGGCGCCGTCCCGTGCCTCCCGCACAGCGCAGCGGCACCCCTGCGGCACGCATCGCCACACCGTCAGCTGCCTAGACAAGAGATGACCTTCTCCCTCCGAGGCTGCACCACGGAGCCAGCAGGGCTGGGGCTCGCCCTCCACGGCTCTCTGGAAGACGCCGTCCCTGCCTCTCCCGGCTTCCGTGCCAAACATCCTTGTGGTAAGACACCAGTCATTGGGTGAGGGGCCACCCCAATCCAGTGTGACCCCAGCTTCACAGGGAGACCTCTGCAAAGACTCCATCGCCAAGTAAGGTCGTGCTCACAGGGACTTTGAGGGGAAGCGGGATGACAACCCTCCAGTCCAGACAGCTGGACCCTCCCCGCGACAGCACCTCCCTCCCCACCCTGCCAGCGTCTCCAGACACCACCAGCTGTCCCCTGGCGGCACAGCAGGGACTCGCCTGCGCTTGGGCACCCACGCTCTGCAGGGTCAGGGAAGGAAGCAGGAGCATGGTCCGGGCCTGCTTAGCAGAGACGCACAGAGAGTCTGGCTTCCCCAGCTCCCTCCCTCCTCGTCTGCTCCTGCCTGAGGCTCTGTGTCCTTCTGGGCCCCTTTTATTTTCTTACACTTTCTGCCTCTCCTCCTCTTTGCTCCCTGCCCCCTGGCAGGCCTGGTTGCCATGGAAAACATCAGATCCCCTGCGGGGTGAAAGGGAGGCGGTGATGGGGGAGAAGGGCCACAATGGTGTCACTCCGTCCCTGTCTCTGAAGAAACGCTCTCCCCCAGGCGTCTCCCTTCAAGGGTTTATTAAACCCATTCAGTGAGGGGAAAAAGAAGTGCAAAAGGAATTATGAACTCTGGAGGAAAATTACTTTTTTAAGGCTAAGTAGCATGACAATGGCAGTTGATAGAGCAAATTAAATTCTAACTGCACCAGTGATTTGATAGATATCATTTTGCTAAGTGTTACCGAGAAAATGCCTTCTTGGGGACAGGAAGCTCAAATCCAGAGCGAACACTCATCAGTCGAACATCCACTTCAGTGAGGTGCAATTCATTAGCACAGGGAGGAAAGGGGTCGGGCGGGCATCGGAACGCAGAACACGGGCCCGGAGCCCTTTGTGGGAGTCAAGCACACAGCGTCTCGGGAAAGCACTGCCTTGTCTCTGGGGACGAAGGGCGGGAAGGGGCTTCACCTCTGCCTCATGAGCAGGCGTCCCGAGGACAGAAAAAGTTCACTGTTTGTGACATTTAAAAACCCAGCGCAGAATCCGTCCCCGTGAACCAAAGGCAGAGCTCACCACGGACTCACGCTCTCCTGGGACGTGGCCCTGTGTCACGGGCAGCGAGGCCAGGCTGGCGACCCCTGCAGGCACTCGGAGACAACCTTGCACCAAGAACTGAGCGCCAAGGCAACTGCTAACTGGCTTTTCCAGTAGTCACCTAGTTATCCTTAAAAAAATTAGCAAAATGGGTGCTGCCAAATGCTCTCCATGAAATATTTATCACCCACTTAGTAGATCACTTCTCCTAAGGCATTCATGCAGGGCCAGCTAAAAGAGTTTCAAAATCTTATTTTGCCTGGATACAGGCAAGTCCGCCTCATTAGTGATCAATTACCAGCCAGATCTGCCCTAATAAGTCATTAATATATACCTTGTACTGTCAGATCCAGTAATTGGGCACCACATGTCCAATAAACCATCAGTCGCTGTTATTAATAAAGCCCTCCCAGCTCCACCAGGATCCATACTGTGTAAACGAGGCACCAAATGGGGTCATTTTTCACTGCCTCCCAACTTGGCCTGTGATGGATCAACACAGAGCGGCGGGGCTTGGACCCAAGGCAGAGTCTTGCTGAACAGCACACCACCAGCATCGGCCCCGGAAGCTCTCGATGAGGGATCCGTCGCGCAAGCTTCTTCCTGGGCTGCAGGCCGGAGGAACCCGGCGAGCTCCACGTCTCCCTCCTGACTCCCAGGTCTGCGATGCCGCTGCTCGCTGGGTCAGGAAGAGCAAGGTCTCGTCTTGGGCCCTGGACTGCTTTCACAGGTGGAGCCATCTTGTGTCCGGTGGGGAGAGAAGGAAGGGTCAAAGAGAGAAACGGCAGCAGCCAAAATTCCACAAGGAGAGGGCGCAGGACCAGGCTGGTGACTCCCGCTGTCCACTCCACCTCCTGAGACGCCACTCACCCTTGGGCGCCTCCTGGGAGACCCTCCGTCGGAGGACTTCTGTCGCTCACCTGCTCACGCCTGGGGCTGGACGGTCTCGCCACCGCACACATACTTAGTCACCAACCAATCAGCAGCCCCTGTGCCGACCCTCGCGGGAAAGCACTGCTTTGAAAAACAGCTTGAGATTTCTGAACCCCTCTCCCTCCACTGCCCCCGCCTGCAACTTGGTGTCCCCTCCGTGTCCCAGCTGAAACGCCACCGCTTTCAACCTTCCCAGAATGTCCACATTCATCATTACACTGTGACTGAGGCTGCGTTCAGCTCAGCATTCCTGCGGCTCAGCACAGTGCCTGGTACACTATAGGTGCACGATTAATTGTTCCTGAATGACTGACTGTTGATGCCACAAACTACAGGAGGCAACCGTGGGACGGCTTGTCCTCAGCAGAGCCTCCAGAAAGGGAGACCGTCACGCCTTGGAGGACTGGGCCCGCTTCCTCTACCCTCAGGAAGTCTCCTCCACGTGCTGTCCTCTCTCTCCTCCCACCCCCACTGCATTGTCCCAAAGAGGCTCCGTGCAGACACACGGGAGCTGTTTGGCAGGCTTTGCACATGGGGTGTTTCATGTCTTTGTTCTCTGTTGCTGCCCAGAACCCAAAACAGCACTCGAGGAAGAAGAGGTACTCAATCAATACTTTAAATCGACGAATGAGTAGATTGATTAGGTCATTGATTGTGTAAAAGCTCTGCTCCTCTTTGCACCCCACTAAGGACACGTGACCAAGCCAAGACAGGGAGTCGCGGAGGAGCTGAGGACGCTGGCGTGGGCTTGACGGACGCGTGCCCTTTCACTCCTTGTCGTCGCCGGGCAGAGCCGGCCTGGCAGCCACGCGTCTGATTAGGGCACCAGTGAGGCTCAGGCGCTCCGGCTCAGCCTCCAGCTTCCCGCTAAACAGCTCAAACACTGAGTCCCTGCACCCACACGGGAGACGCGGATCGAGTTCTCTGCACCCAACTTCAGACACAGAACTTGTAGGCGTTTGCAGAATGACCCGTGGACTGGAGTTCCAGTCTCACAGTCAGTCGGATGAATCATCATTCCTGCCACCTGGCGTCTGAGGCCCACCAGGAGCCACATCTTTACTGATAAAAGCATCAGTAGTTGGCAGATCGCTCAGCACGCTGAGCAGAGCCGGAGACGCACGGTCTGATCCTGCGGCTGAAGCCACACAGGCGATGCCCTGGTCGGCAGCTTCCCAGCGGACACTCAGCAGGGCTCAGGGAAGCCTGTGTTGCACTGCTCACGGCAGCTCCGTGATGCTGCCCGGGCTCCCCACGCGGCTGCTGGGCTCTGCCGACCTCTACACCAGGTGCTGTGAACCCAGGGCCGCCTCTGGCCACAGCTTACCCACGGCACAACTCCCGGAGTCCACGCTCGGGGTGGCCATGGGAACGGTGCCCTCGGGGTAGGCTACAAGGAAACTCGGACTTCAGGACACAAGCTCAGGACACGAGCTTTCGGCGCCAACCTGGCAGAGCTTCAACACCCACCTCCCGCAGGAAGCCTTGGACGTGAGCGTTGCTGCCACTGTGACGACTCAGCACGACAATGACCGTGACTCCAGGCCCTCCCCGTGCTCAGACCACCCCGACCCGGGAGGCAGGCCCCGGCCCACGCTGCATCCATCCACACGCATTTCCAGGAGATTTCTCTCCATTCCAGTGGCCTCTGGTTAATTTACACAGTGCCAAACTGACCTTTCCCAGTGCATCCCACAGCACAGCAAGAGCGAGGGAAATTTACTGCCAGGAACCAAAAATAGGCACTTTGTGAAATATGGGTTTTTCCATGGCTTGATTTGAACTTCACATCAGAAACTGTGGAGCAGTTCAATGATTATTCACCATCTGAGGACGGGAAAAGGCAGTCGGGGGGCCTTCAGGGGCCATATTTCACAGCCCTATCAGACGCTCACACAGGTGATTAAGAGCCCAGCGAGCAGCAAGTGCATGGGCCTGCTGGCCGCATCCTAGAGAGAGATGGAGAGAGAGAGAGAGAGAGAGAGAGAGAGAGGCTTCTGTGAGAGGGAGGAGACTCAAGACCCACAGGCCCGGAACAGGTGCTACAAATTCCCCAGTGACTTCACTTGCAAAGAAAGTTTTCAAACGTCCCTTCTTCCCATCTTCTGTTCTTCCGTGCAAATCCACCCAGGGCCCTTCAGCCTGTGTCTTCCCGAACACAGGCCCGGCTGAGTGACAGCTGGGTTGGTCCATCTGAGCACGAGGAGATGCAGGTGTGAGAATGGCCTCTGAGAAGGTCAGGGGTCGGTGTCAGCAGACAGCACTGAAACGGGGGGCACAGCGGGGGCTGCAGCAAGCACCCCGAGGAGAGAGCTTCCTCACTTGTAACCAGAAAGGCAGAGGCGTCGCGGAGAGGAGGGGTGCAGCCGACTCACAGCCAAGGAGGCGGCCAGGAAACAAAGGCCGTGCTCTCCCACTCTTCCAGCACACGGTTTCTGCACTGCCTCCCTCTGGACACACCGTCCCAAAGCCACTGCCGCAGAGGATCCTGCTGAGGTACGAAGATCAGCCGCTCCCAACACACAGTCCCTGTGCTGGGTGGGAGGTAGGCATCAGATGCTGGAGTGGCCCAGCTGGAACTGCCCAGCAGACCAGGAGAATCCCTACAGCTGACCTTTGTCCTGACCTCCAAGCCTGCCCCCGTGCTAGGAGCCCATGTCAGGTGCAGGGTGCAGCCAGAGCGCCAGGTTAAGCTACACGGAGCAGTGCCAGCTGCACATGAGCAAGCTTTCAATCCACAAAACGCTGCTCTCACAGCAAATTTCCAAAATGTTCCAATCACTTTGAATATATCATCCCTCCTCCACCACACTTAAAAAATTTCTTTGAGGCAGAGAAACACAATTTTGCTAATAAGCAACATAATTTGAGTACCTTCTTTACTACATAGGCTATACTTTTGTTACTGCATTTAATTATCATCATCAACATCCTGAAAAGGAAACCAAAGCTCAGAGAATCCACATCCCACAAAGGAACACAGCTAGGACGAGGCAGCGTCCAAACTCAGATCTTTCAGGAGCCAAAGCTCAGGTCCCGTCCCTAGCCTCCAGGTCATGCGGTCTTGTGTCTGCCTTTGAAATCCCTAGCCTGCTGAGATGCCCTCTATGTGTGGGTTGGCTGGACGGATAGATGGATGGGCAGATGGAGCCCAGCTGAGTTAACCCTTAACTCTCAGCCATTAGTAGCCAACTCCTCTTGCATCTTCTTAGCTATCCCGGAAGGTAGAAAAGTAGCAGGAAACATGACCATTGAGCCTCCTGCAGTATAAACATCTAAGAAAAGCTGTCTCGACGTGCACAAGTCCAGGAACATAGCTAAGTGTGCACAGAAACAGCCAGAACTCAGCCCTTTGCCAAGTGCAAAGCTTGGGTGATGCTCAGGACACAGTGTACCGGGCACACAGAGGGCAGCAATGGAGACAGGACAACAGGTGAGAGACCCAGAGGCCAGGGCAAATCCAGAAAGGGGTCATTTCAGGCGGGAGCTCTCGTTAGTGCACAGAAAGCTCGAGAAGGGAGAGCAGCAGCCCCGCCCCAGGCCAGTGTCCCAGCGAGTTCCCGACTCCCGCACCTGTGCTCAGGCAAACGCTCGCAAGCTGAGTGACATCCTTCCCACGGGACACACCAGCCTTGCAGGAGTCTACGGCTAAGCGTCCCGAAGTGAAGGCCCCTTAGAAATTACTATTGAGCAGGATCTCACGAGCGAACAGGACAAAAGCCATTTCTGCCCAGAATCTCACCACGGCCTGCAGCAGCCACTCCTGAGTTTGGGAGACGTGATTGTCTTCAGCTTATAATTAAAGTTCAGGTATAATGGCTCCCTTAGATCTCTGTAGGGCCTGAGAGAGACGCTAACCAAGAAAGGGCGTGCACTAAGTCCCACAGGGGCTTCAAACACCCCTGAGCTCTGCCCTGGGAACACGTAACAGAGGCACCGAGCCTTCCCCTGCCCCCAGGGCTGCTGAGCATGGCCACCCTGGGTAAACAGGAAAACTCTGAGAAGTGGGGAAGAGGGGCCAGCCAGGGCCTCCGACCCCAGGATGACACAGGGGCAGTGTCCTGGCTTTTCTTCTGGCCGCATCCTTCCCCAGCTGGGAACAAATGAGTTGGCAACCCAAAGACTCCAGGGGTCACAGACAAAAGCGTCCCAAGGATCGGGGCAGGGGTGGGGTGGGATGACATTTGATATAAAGTTTTAGACTCCTGCGCTTCCTGTCAGAAGGCCAGGGTCAGGCCCAGCTTCCCTCCAAAGTCCACCCTCCTGCTACACGCGCACTGGGAGGCCACGTGCTTGGGTCCCTGCCACTCACAAGGGAGACCTGGATGGACTTCCGGCTTCCTGGCTTCCGCCTGGCTCAACCCTGGCTGCTGTGGGCCCTTGTGGGCCTGAACCTGCAGATGAAAGGGTGCTCTCTCTGCCTCTGTGAGTGTGCAGCTGCCTTTCAAACAAGTAAACAGAAATGGAAACGAAGCCCCGAGGAAAGCCTGCTCCCTCCAGTCGAAGGCGCAGGCCGGGGGTAACCCAAGCCAGGACACTCTTCCATGCAAGAGCAGCCAAACACCTACCTCACCTGTGGCGACAACACTGTGAAGGGCAATGGATCTCACCAAGACCACGGAGGCCACGAGAGGAGGCTCACTGCGTGTCCAGTGGTGAAAGGAAGGACCACCAGCCAGGCCCTGTGAGGAGGAAACATCCTTCCAGAGGAGGGGGCCACGCGACGAGACCCCGGATCCCGTGAACACCCACGCGGACACAGCAACCGGTGCAGAGAAAGCACCGACGAAACCAAAACCCTCTCCTGAGGAAGACCCTCAGAAGCAGGGACAGAGGCGACCCTGGGACGTCACCGTCCACAGCAGACCCGCTGCAGGAGCCACACCCAGTGGCTGTCGTGGGCCGTTTGCGTGGCTGGAGCACGATGCCACAGACCAGATGCTCGGTAGAGAACAGAAACTTCTCACAGGCCCGGGGACAGGGAAGCCCCAGCCCATGAAGCAGTTCCTCTGGCCCGGTGAAGGTGCTCTCGGCTTCCGAGTCGGTGCCTCCAGGTGGGTGGGGCGCGGGTCTCCCACGGCAGGAGGCAGAAGGGTGAGCCACACCAGACCCTGTCACTGAGCCCTTTCCTAAAAACTCCAGATTCCTGTCTCGAGGCCTCGTGGCCTCTTTTTGAAGACCTATTTTATTTATTTGAAAGGCAGAGTTACAGAGAGGCAGACACAGAGAGCGCCGATGGGAAGGAGAGCCTTGCACCAGCAGTCCTACTGGCGGCCGGCGAGGCAGGAGGCAGCTTCAGTTGCTTTGCTGGGCCCTCCCGGCTTCTTAATACGAACGCACTGGCAATGCCTGCGTGTGGAGGAGACACATTCCAACCGCAGCGCTGGGGACAGACGACGGGTGACCCACAACAGGCCCTGCACTGGGGTCCTGGCTCCAGCCTCTCCAGTGGCTCCAAACTGCCTATCCTGAGAGTCGTCCTGGATGCTGGTCTCTTCCCCGGACCGGCAGTGACATCTGCGGCTCTGCCTTGAAGGTGTGTCCAGGACAACCACCTGCCAGCCCTGACTGTTCTGTTCAAAGCCAACACCGCTTCCAGCGTGGACAGAGGCAACACTCCTCAAAGCCCTCCCGCGGCCCTGTTAGCCTCTCAGCCTCATCAGAGCGGCCGGGGCGGCCGTTCCCAAAGGCAAGTCATCCCACATCACTCCCGACTTCAACCCCAGCAGTGCCAAGTCGGGCAGAAGAAAAGCCAGCATCCCCACAACACCGCAGGGGCCTCCGTCGCCTCACACCTTCCTGGCCCTTCCTCTGGTCCACGCCAGTCAGCCACGTGGACTCCCAGGCTGGAGCCCTACACCCACTCCTGCCTCGGGCTCTGACACGGCTGGCACACCAGCCTTCCGGCCGTTGTCACTCCTGGCCACGGATGGCCCTGCAAGACCCCTCCCACGGGCACCTCCCGTGGGCTTCTCCCACCACTTCTCAGGCCGACTCGGAGCCCAGGCCCCTGGCACTCCCTCCCCACACTCCCGGTAGCACAGGCAGACCACCGGATGCGTTTTGCAATCACCACACAACACGCAGGCTACAACTCCACCGACAAACATGTGCACGTACAAATCTGCACAAGTTCTCATGGCGATGAGCAGAGAGAATGGAAGACAACAGCTCCCAGGATTGACGTTCTGTTCACAAGTCTTCACCTTCGAGGGTGACAGCTTTACCCCCGCTCCCTGACGGCCAGCGCCCTGCAGAGTGCTTGCCGGAACCAGGAGACAGAGTCCAGCAGCCCTACTCTCTTAGGCAATGTCCCCTCTCGGGACGACTGTCTGTGGGTGGAGAGGCGGCAACACTGTGGGTGGAGAGGTGGCGGCACCATCAGTGGATGGAGAAGCGGTGGCACCGTCTGTGGGTGGAGAGGTGCCAGCACTGTCTGTGGGTGGAGAGGCGATGGCACTGTCTGTGGGTGGAGAGGCAATGACACTGTGGGTGGAGAGGCGATGACACTGTGGGTGGAGAGGCGATGGCACTGTCTGTAGGTGGAGAGGTTGTGGCGCTGTGGGTGGAGAGGTGGTGGCACCGTGTGTGGGTGGAGAGGCAGCGGCACTGTCTGTGGGTAGAGAGTTGATGGCACTGTCTGTGGGTGGAGAGGGGGTGGCACTGTCTGTGGGTGGAGAGGCGATGGCACCGTCTGTGGGTGGAGAGGGGGTGGCACTGTGGGTGGAGAGGCGATGGCACTGTCTGTGGGTGGAGAGGCGGTGGCACTGTCTGGGTGGAGAGGAGGCGGCACCGTGTGTGGGTGGAGAGGCAGCAGCACTGTCTGTAGGTGGAGAGGCGGTAGCACTGTGGGTGGAGAGGTGGTGGTACTGTGGGTGGAGAGGTGGTGGCACCGTCTGTGGGTGGAGAGGCGATGGCACTGTCTGTAGGTGGAGAGGCAATGACACTGTGGGTGGAGAGGTGGTAGCACTGTGGGTGGAGAGGCGATGGCACTGTCTGTGGGTGGAGAGGTGGTAGCACTGTGGGTGGAGAGGCGATGGCACTGTCTGTGGGTGGAGAGGTGGCGGCACTGTCTGTGGGTAGAGAGGCAGGGGCACCATCTGTGGGTGGAGAGGCGGTGGCACCGTCTGTGGGTAGAGAGGCGGTGGCAGGGCGACTCGTACACAGGCCACAGTCTGGTCAAGCTCCCGTGTCAAAACAGGAGCTGCACCCACGGCCTCCTATCCTGCTCTGTCTTTGGGTATCAGACTGGCTGCTGCCCAGTTTCAGAACCATGCAAAGTCCCCAGCGAGTCTCTGCTCCAAGGTTTGGGGAGAGGTTTGTGTGAGTGAGCAGGAGCCCCAGTGATGGGTGGAGCCTTGTCTGCCATCCCCACCTCAGCACAAATCGTGGGTGGGAACTGCAGAGTGTCCCACCACCCCCACAACCCTGCACGGACGGAACCCCCATGCACCCCTCAAGCCAGGGCACCGGGTGACAAAACACAATCAAAGGCCAGTGTGCGTGCAACGGCTGTCACTCCAGACGAGGCTCGCTCCCGTCTGCCCGAGGACAGGCGACGATTACTCATTAGCTCAGATGCAATTGGTTTCTGGACTTGTTTCAGTTGGATTCGCTCATGTTTTACGCGCCATAATAAGTTTATATCTGTTCTACTTGAATCAGCAAAACCTCAGGGGCATCTCCTGCAAGTTAGAGAGTGATGATCATTAGCAACTCGAAACAGAAGCATGTTCCAGGCTTCCAGAAACAGAACCCAACCCCGCGGAGCAAGAGCCCGGAGCGGTGGCCGGAACGAGCTGTGAGGGACCGGCTGGCACCAGCACTCGTGGAAACCCCTGCTCTGTTGGGCTCCGAGCCTCGGCCAGGCCTGGCCACCAGGGCTGCTCCGAGGTAGCAGGTGGACGCGGGGGGTGGGCTTCTTCCTCCACCCTGGATTTCTCCACAGCCCCTCCCTGCCGGTCATAGCTGACCTCAACTTCTCCACTGACCACTCCCTGCCAGTGACCAGCTGACCCCACTTCCCCTGCTCTCGGTCAACCTCCTAGCCCAGGCACATGGGGTCTTGTGGCAGAAAATGCCCGTTGCTGAGAGGAATGATGGCTGACGGTGGGAGCCAGCTTGTCCGCAAAATCAGAACCACCAGAGAAACGCCTGTGTGCTCCTGGCCAGGAGAGGGGCAGAGGGATTCCCACAGGTGTTGGACCGAGAGGAGGGCCACCCAAAGCCGCCCAGAGCTGCCCAAAGCCACCCGAGTGCTGCAGTTTCCCCACTCAATGCCTTGGAACGTTTTTCTTAGATTTTCCTCTTTTTTCCACAACTTTTGCACAGTAACACCTTTCTGAGTTTTAGAAAACAGTGATCTGGGGGTCGGCGCTGTGGCGGGGTGGGTAAAGCCGCTGCCTGCAGTGCCAGCATCCCATATGGGCACCAGTTCGAGTCCCGGCTGCTCCACTTCCTATTCAGCTCTCTGCTGTGGCCTGGGAAAGCAGTGGAGGACGGCCCAAGTCCTTGGGCCCCTGCACCCATATGGGAGACCTAGAAGCTCCTGGTTCCTGGCTTCGGATTGGTTCAATTCCGGCCAAGGTGGCCATTTGGGGAGTGAACCAGCAGAAGGAAGACCTCTCTCTCTGCCTCTCCTTCTCTCTGTATAACTGTGACTTTCAAATACAGTAAATAAATCTTTAAAATAAATAAGAAACAAAACTGATCAAGCACTAGGCCAGGCCACCTGTCTAACTTCCCCTCCACATTTGCTGTTCTGCAATCCCGCTTTGCTGTGGATTCAAGTTCAAAGCGATTGCTATCCTCCACCTAAGGACTCGTCTCCTTCATAATTCTGGGAAACTCTCAGCCAATGGAAGGCACGGCCTTCTCACCACCCTCTGCTCAGTCTCCACATCCGTCCCCTGCATCTCTGTCTTCCGTGGTGCTCGGCTCCTTCTCCAGGCCACGGGGACTGCGCTCGGCTTCCAACACGGCTTTTGTTCTCTGAGATTCTTCACCCGTGCTCAATCAGCCTAATCTCAGCGTGCACGGCTGTGATTTCCAAAACACGTGTTTGCTTTAGTTTCCCCAAACACACCTGCTGGTTTTCACAACTTCTTATTCGACCTTTAATTTCCTACCCCTTCCCGGCCTTAGTTTGCTGCTCATTTGACACAGGCACAGTTGGAAGCATCTTTAGATGATTCTGCCACCTCAGGCAAATCGCCCCATTACCATGACCGCTGGGCTCCCGGCTGGAGCAGGCTCGCTCCTAGCAGAGCTGTGATTGCACCAGCAGGTCATCAGCACTGGGCCCAGGAGCTGCCCCCGTGGACGGCCCTGGAGAGGGGCAGGTTCCCCACCTGCAGCCCATCCCTGCACTGTGCACACGTCTTCAGAGGAAACTCCGTCCCCAGCTCTGGGCTGGGAGAATCCGAGCCGGAGGGCAGGACCCTTCCGCATGGCCATGTTCCTCGCATCCTGTTGCCCACACGCCTTGTCCTTGCCACACACGCACGCGGCCCCGCGCCTGCCTCCCCATGCACCCGCGTCTGTTCTCACAACCTCACACGCTCACCAGTCAGCCACTATTTCTCTTTTATTTCTGGCACACAGGCACTTCCCTTTCTGTTATTCTTGGATGTGTTTTCTTTCTAAAGGTTTATTTTGAAATAATGTCAGTTGGACAGAAAAGTTGCAAAAATAGTTCAAAGGACTCTCGTGTACTTTTCACCTCCAATCCCCGGATCTCCCGATTCCACAGCTCACCGCTGCATCCCCGCCCCCGCCCTCTGCTGCCATTATGGACGTGTAATTGGGCAGGTGGGAGCAGGGTCTGCCCTTGACACAGCAGACGACCTCCAGCAGCACTGACCTGCTCTCCCGCACTGGGGACGGGGAGTCCTTCGGTCGGGAAGAGGTAGGAAGACAGGAAGAGCAAGAATCCCTAAAATCAGTAACCAAGTCTGACGTCCTCAGTATTCGACTCACTGGCTCTTCAGAATAATAGCAGGCTGGCACCGCGGCTCACTAGGCTAATCCTCCACCTGCGGCACCAGCACACCAGGTTCTGTCCCGGGTGCCCCTCTTCCAGGCCAGCTCTCTGCTGTGGCCCGGGAGTGCAGTGGAGGATGGCCCAAGTGCTTGGGCCCTGCACCCCATGGGAGACCAGGAGAAGCACCTGGCTCCTGCCTTCAGATCAGCGCAGTGCGCTGACCTCAGCGGCCATTGAGGGGTGAACCATTGAAAAAGGAAGACCTTTCTCTCTGTCTCTCTCTCTCACTGTCCACTTTGCCTGTCCAAAAAAAAAAAAAAAAAAAAGGATAATAGCAGATGGTGTCTGAGCTTCATTGTTAAGAAAAATAGAGGCTTAGAAACAAAGACTTGCTCCACCTCAGAGCCGGGAGGTCCAGGAGGTCCACGTGGCTGCGAAGCCAGAAGGCTAAGCCGCGCCTTGTTCTGTTCAGGACGCTGCCTGGGCCCCGCCTCCTCATCACGAGTGCAGAGTAAATAAATGAGAACGACCTTGCTTCTCCCGCCAGCGAGCAATCAGCAGAGGCACACCCGCCCGGGCTCATTTGTACAGGCACCTGGCGCCTCGGAGTTTTGTACCTGTCTCTTTCGGCAATTAGCAGACTCACCTCAGAACGCCATATGCTCACGACGGCCACGTACAGAAAAAGCAGCTGACGCCCGTGGAAAACATCAGCAAACACGGAGAACGCAGCGGCTCTTCTGGGCACAGACGCTGAGATCTATCGCCTCACATGGCCACTTTACTTCTTGAAACAAATGCGCAAAACTGAACTAATTTCTGGTGACATCTGCATTCAGACGAGCGTTTCTGCTTCCAGAGAGCACGCCTCGCTTGCTCAGGAGGAGCCGGAGCCGCAGCAGCTCCCGCGCCGGCAGAAGGGCACGTCTGGGTCTCACACCGTAGGAGCGAAACCGCCAGCCCGGGCTTGCAATGCCACGGGCGTAGCACGTAAGGACGTAGAAAACAAGGTGCTCATGACCTTAACCCCCTTCAGTCCTCAGTCTGACACTGCCCTGCACAGCTTTCCCACCCACATGTGGGAGCCCCGACAAGCCACAGGCTCACCCTGGAGCATCCGCCCTTGCTGGCGCCCTCCCTCCCATCTCCCAGAAGGGCTGCCCTACTTTGCCCATTCCCGCGGTTCGAATGCAGCCCCCAGAGGTCCACGTGCCGGATGCTCGGCCCTGCCATGCGACAGTGTCGCTGGGGGCGCCAGCTCGGAAGGCAGAGGTGTGGTTCTCAGGGTACCCAGTAACTTCCTGACAGTGCGGGTGGTCCGGAACGACGGGGCCTGCCTCCTGATCCTCTGGCTTCCTGTCTCACAGCGACGTGTTCCTGGTCACGTGTGCCCTGCTCTGATGTGTTCTCTGCCACGTTGCCAAGCGGACATGGCCGCCCCGTCTGAACTCGCAGCCTCCAGACTGTGAGCTAAGTAACCCCTTTTCTTTATGCGTGAGCTTGATACCTTATTACAGAAGCAGAAGCTAGACCAGTGCACCCCTCAACTCCTCCGACCCTCCCCATCAGCAAGGATCTCAAGATTCCCTATGCAAAAAACCAAGAGCTGGCCCAGCGCTGTGGCACAGCAGGTAAAGCCGCTGCCTGCAGTGCCGGCATCCCATATGGCCGCCGGTTCGAGTCCCGGCTGCTCCACTTCTGATCCAGCTCTCTGCTGTGGCCTGGGAAAGCAGTAGAAGATGGCCCAAGTCCTTGGGCCCCTGCACCCACATGGGAGACCTAGAAGAAGCTCCTGGCTTCATATTGGCGCAGCTCTGGCCATTGCGGCCAATTAGGGAGTGAACCAGCAGATGGAAGATCTCTCTCTCTCGCTCTCGCTCCCTCTCCCTCTCTCTGTCGCTCCCTCTCCCTCCTCCTCTGTGTAACTCTTTCAAGTAAACAAGTAAATCTTTAAAAGAAGCAAACAATGGCATGGGGCATGACCTCCCCCCGCGCCCTGGCTCCCCATCTACAGGTCTGTCTGCTTCCAGAGCCCCCGTTGTCCTGTGGAAGGGACAGAGTTTCCTTTGCCATCATCCACGATTCATCCATGGCCGATTCCCTTCCAGCCTCCTGGAAACAAGTCATAATCACTTGTTAACCAATTCTGGCTACATTCTTATCCTTCTTTTCCCCAAAAACTGGCTTTTTTTTACACCCGGAAGTTCTGAAAGCTTGCTCAAGTGCTGCCGTCTTTACACAAAGAAGCAAGCAGTCAACAAGAACATCAAGAATGGATACAAACCCCTTCCGTTCTCAGTATTGCCCTCGTGGTCTCTCCCTCTCAACAATCCAGATTCTCGAAGACTGTAAACATCATCTGTTTGCTCCCTGGCCAAACTTTCCCACAAGGAAGTGAATCACCTCTCAGTCTGCGTCCTCAGTTACGTGTGGAATAAACTGAAAACGGAATGTGCTGGCTCCTTAAGCGCCAGCAGGGAATCAACTCCTTGCTGACGGAGACCAGCATGGGGGGCTCCCACCTGCCGTCCCTCAGGGGAGCAGAGCCGGGCCCTCCTCCTTTTCACCAGAGGAAAAGCTGCACCCAGATCCTTCTGTGATCGCGGCCAGCACCCTCCCGTGGCTTTGTGCGATGTCTGATACTGGGCCTGGGGCTGCGGCACCGTGGGTTAGGCTGCCTCCTGCAACAGCAGCGTCCCGCATGAGCGTGGGTTCGAGTCTCCCCGCTCTGCCTCCCAGCCAGCTCCCTGCTAATGTGCCTCGAAAGGCAGCAGCTGGTGGCCATGCACTCGGGCCTCTGCACCCACATGGGGGGCCCAGACGGAGCTACAGGCTCCTAATCGGCCTGGCCCAGCTCCAGCCATTGTGGTCACTGGAGAATGCACCAGTGGATGAAAGAAATCTGTCTCTGTCTCTGTCTCTGTAACTCTGCCTTTCAAGTATATAAATCTTTTTTATAAAAGATAGACATTGAAGGGGACGGAGGAGCGAGACTTCCTGCTCGTGTCAGAGGAGCTGGGACCTTCTGGAGATGGCAGTGCTGCATTTGGGGGTTTCCATGTCGATTTTGTAGGAAGCTGGGAGAAATCATAAAGTAATTCTTGAAGAAAAGGGGCATTCCTGTGAGGGCTTTTCCCTTCCAACTTGTAAGTCCATAAGGCGTTTCCCACATGGATGCAAGACAGGAACCAGACCACACAGAGCAGTGACTGCCACCCCTTCCACTGTGCGTGCACACACACACACACACGCCGTCACTCTGGGGGAGGGAATGACAGCCCGCGTTTCCACATGCACTCAGTGTTCTGCTGGTGAGAACAAACCGGAGGCAGTGAGGACAGGGACACTGTCTGGCCCGTGTTCATCTTCCGAGGGGGCGGGAGATGACTGTGCCGACAGAGACGGGGCCGTGGGCCTGGCCAACTCCGCTATCCAGCGACAGCACACTCGCAGCAGGGGTGGGCATGCCCCAGGCGTGACACCTGACTCCTGGGTAGATCAGCCAGTAGAACACCTGACAGGCACGGGTCGTTTCTAATGCAATCCTGACTGCTCCTAGAAGTCCCACGTGGAGCTTCACGTCCAACTACACGCTACACGCTCAGGCTCTCAGACAACAAAGGTCACCATTTGCCTCCTGCAAAAACCCCCTCGTGGTTTTAGAGGCGTGGAGCCCACGGTCCGGGGTTTCCCGAAGTTCCTCCTCTTGCCTTGGCAAACGCTTCTCTCGCGCCCCTTCCTCTCGATCCCGAGCACATTCACTGTTTCCTGTTGAACGTCTCCCTGTCACATCACCACCATCAGCTGGCATGCGGACGTGCAAAAGGCTGCAACAAACAGATTAATGTCTAACAATTCCATCCCTCCCGGAACCGAGACACCACACAGCGGAGAACCTCCCCAGGGAGCGGTCAGGACAAACACCACGGAGAGAGGCGAGTCCGGAAGCTTGCGAAGCAACGTGCAAGGGTCCGAGACCTCAGAATAAAGGAAAAGTTTCAGAGGTCACATGACAAAGACTGGCGAGCAAGGTGGAGTCCAGGGAGCTCGCCTATTAGAGACCGGCCCTTCACCTGAACGCTGGGGGGCGACGGCACAAGGTCCACGCGGGCTCTGCAGCCGACGTCTGACCTCCGGGCCTCCGGTCGGATCGCCTTAGCCCCCCATCCCATCACCTCCAGCCTTCCCAGTCCCAGAGAAGTTGGCCGACCTGATTATTTCTCCAGACCCGACATGTGTTCCATGGACTTCTAAAGTTACTCAGCTGTTTAGATAAGCAGAGCAAAGCCAAGAACTTTATTGTTTCTAGAGATGTTTCTCATATGTCACTTGGCTGATCCCCTCAGCCACCCCGAGAACGAAGCATGAAGAACGCTCCTCAAACAGACTCTTCTATTTCTGGCAACGTGGGAGACGGGAAACCTCCCTCAGCCTCCTCAGAGCGGCCGAGCTGATGGATAACACACAAAGCATGCAGACGCTGCTCTGTGCGCCCTCGCAAAGTGAAACCAGAAGGCACTGGCGGTACGTGCGCACTGAAGACAGCGTGGCCAACCGCGGGGGCTGCGAGGTCTGCGTTGGGAGCCGCACAGGTCCCAGGGCACAGGAGCAGCACCTCAAGGTCTGACTGCTGTGGAGAATCTGCCAGGAAACCATGGCCAAAATCTGGTACTCAGAGGTCAGAGTCCGAAGTGGACCAGAAGCAGAGCCTTTCACTGAGGGCTCAGCCAGAGAGGCCATGTGACTTACTCTGGCGCCGTTCTTGGAAAGCGTCCCTGCCCGACCTTGAGCTCGCTTTCAGTCCAAATTCCCATGAGCAGGGGGAGGAGGGCAGCCAGCCGAGGAGCAGACACACAGCGGGCCCATGTCCAGCCCACCGTGAGGTGACCCACAGAAGAAATCCCCAAGAGGAAACTGCGCCCCATCTCCAGGGCGCTCCCCCAGATGCACTGCAAGTGAACGGCGCCTTAGCAACCAATTTCACAAAGCATGCCAGAGACCTGCAGAAAGCAAGCGGCATGACAGACAGACCTCCAAACACATCCATTACTGGAAACAGACAAGAATATACTGACCCCCAAAGTGTAAAGTAGAAATGCTAACATCAGAGATCTCTCTAAGGCACTAGAGAGGAAGATCACTCCATAATGACCAATGTTTCCATTAGGAAGAATAATAATTCTAAACTTATATGCAGCAAACAACATAGTGTCCAAATCGATAAAGCAACATGTGTTAACCAAATAAGGAAAATTAGTAACTATCATAACAAAGAAGTTAACACAATTTTCTCAAATATGGATACATCCAGCAATCAAAAAGTCAGAAAACAGGCTGAAACAGCACAAACTAAGCTGTCTGATCTGAAGTATGTATGTGTGTATACGTACATACATGTGTGTACATACATATGTGTATGCATATGTGTATACTCCACACACCTGAAAAGTTAAAGAAAGTGATGTACAGCTCATGGGGTGAAAGTTGTACAATGAATATTTGAAAAAAATGTGTTATTGACAAAAAATGAAAATATCACATAGAAATTCTGATGGGAGAGAGCTAATCATGGAAATGAATTTCCTAAATGTGTACAGGACAAAAGAAGAGGCATGAATAAACATTAAGAAAGGAAAAACCGAGTCACACAAGTTGAAGCTCTTGAGAGATTAATGAAAGACCATAGGATGAAGTTTATTCCAGCGATGTTGAACATTCAATAGATAATTACAAGGGGAAAAAGTTTATCAAACTTTTCTCAAAAATAAATAGCAAAACCAGGAAATAATAGTCAACAAAATAACTGAATCAATAGGTTAAAAACTTTTCATAAACTTTTCACAAGGCCCAGAGAACCACAGAGGCAAATTCCCCTAAACACACAGGAGAGAGAATTCTAAAGTTGTACAAAGTCCCTCAGAGAACAGAAAAGAGGCAAACCCCCAGCTCCACTCTAAGGGAGAAACACAGCCCTGACAAGGAGAGAGGAGAGAGGAGACGCGGCCCCAGGCGGGAGTGAATTCCTGAGCTCATCCTGCACAGAGCAGAGCAGGCTTGCTGCAGGGTGCGGACGAGCGGACCATCAGAAACCCAATGCATGTGACTCACCCTCGTCACAGACTCAAGGAGAAAACAGATTTGAGAGGAAACAGCCACCAGGACTCAGCAGTCACTCGGGTTACAAACTCCCAGGAAGTGCAGATGGGCCAGGCACCTCCTTACCAGGTGACCACACAGCTTCTGTTAACAGCGTACGCGGTGCTGGAATGTTGAAAGCACTTCTGCTAAGGGCCGGGCCAGTACAAAGGCACCCATCACCACCATTTCGACCACAGACATTGTCCTAACCCAGGGGAACATGAGAATGCAACGCTCAGAAACAAAGTGGGAAGTTAGCATCCACACGAGGTATGATGACCCACACAGAAACCCTAAATAAGCCGAAAACATACCTAAATGGTAAAAGTGCTATACACAATTTTCTATAAATTGATATGGAAAAGTCAGTGTTGTTTCTCAGTAGCAATCATTTAAAAAGGAATTTGTAGAAAAAATATCATTTACAATAGCACACAAGTACATAAACTACCCAAGAATAAATTTACCATGTGCAAGCAGGTATCTTACAAAAAACCCATGATGTCTCATAGAAACCATTGAAGAACCTTCGCTAAGTGGAGAAAGAAAACATGCTCTTGGAACCTTCTCGGGTAAGTGTTCAATATCATGGAAACATCATTTTTCCCTGATATTTCATTTCAACAAAATTCCAATAAAAATCCCAGTAGGTATTTTGTATTTTTGTAGGTTAGACAAGCTCATAAGAAAATTTACTTAGAAATGGAAGAGTCCAACAATATTAGAATATTCTTAAGCAAAAAAAGTGTAGGACTTCCCCGTAAGACATCAACACATATCTAAAGAGAAAGACAGGAAGCTGGTATGATGGACAGAATAACAGAGAGTCAGAATCAGGACACCAGAAACAGACGTGACTCAGGTCAGAGCTGGCGGGGCACAGGGAAAGGGTGACACGGGAGAGACACAAACCAGGGCGAATACTCGTCTCCGGGAGAAGGAATCCTAGACGCTAGGGAAACATTACAAAAGGTGTCCAGCCTTGCTTCCAAAGAATGCCACTGAAAACGACCACGAGAAAATCAGATACCCATCAGCCCGGATGCCCTCACGTACCCGTCAGGTCGTCATACTGAGAAAGTTGGCAAGGGTGTAACTGTCACCCACAGCTGACCGGCGACCACTCTGGAGTCACCTCAGCACCCAGGCTGTTTGCCAATCGGTTCAACATCTGCATATCCCCAGACACTGTGATTCCTCTCTACATGAGACACTCTAAACCACATCAGAGCAGCATCAACGTCACAGCGAACACCCAGGAACGATCCAAATCCCACCAACAGTCAAACGGTAGGGAGACGTGAGTGTATCTGTGCCTTGGAATATCATGTAGCAAAGCCAGCTTTGGCTGGCTTGTTTGTCTGATTCCCTTGTGGGCAACAGGCTGAAGGGAAGAACTTAGAAAAATCCACCTTGAGTCCCGAGAAAAACCAGCCAGCCGAGCCTCGGCAGGCAGCACACGCTGCAGAAGCTCAAACTCTTTCCATGGCCCTTCATCGACGTCCGAACACTCCAGGTCAAAGCCACAAACCAACTCACCTACCAGACCCTACATGGACCTGTGTGTTCCAGCAACAGCTGCGTGGGTGATGACAGTACCTCCCAGGTTATAAATCCTGCCCCTTCCCAGCCATAAAAGTCTCGACTAGCCCAGCTTCCAAATCCTATAAGCTCCCTCCCATAACTCCCCCTCTGAAGGACCCGGTGAGTTTCCACTCTGTCTGAGGCAGAAGGTTGTCACTGTAACCTGCTCGGCTCCAAGTCTGGCCTTAGGGGTCTCTGGAGCTCGGGCTGTCCCAGGCATCCACGTGGAGGGTTTTGCAAAACAACTTGAGGGGACCGCTCATGTCAGAGGAGGCGCTACAGGACGCTCAGATAATTAAAGCTCAAAGAGGTGAAATTGTGCCTTTATATGTGGTGAAATCATAAAGACAAGCAAGGGGAGAGCGATGTTCTGAGAGTGAGACTTGGGAGACGCACACAGTATTGGCATGCTCTGTTTTTTTAAACATGAGTTTGCAGGGAAAATAAGTACTCATTGTGTTATCCTTTAGCCGTGCATACATATATCATAGATTGTTCTACATCTCTAATGAGGCTCACGAGAAAAAAAAATACATCTCCAAAAGAAAAAACTGGGAGTGACTTTGGTTAAATCATTTATTTGGCCAAGTTAGCATGGCTAATTAGAGCATAAAGCTTCTGACAGCGACGTTTGTGCACTGCTGTGTTCCCAACGCCCAGCAGAAAATTCTTCATGAAACAGATCCACAACAAACATGTGCTGAATGGACGGAAAACCCCAGCTCTCAGTCCCCATGTCTTCCTCCCGCTCACAACGCTGTAACCGTGAGACAGGGAGCCCCCAACAGCTACCGTGTCCACACTGCCACTCACAACCTTTCCCCGGGAGCAGGAAACGGAGCCTGTGACCCTCAGCTCCTACAGGTTCGCGGGCCATGCTTGGCCACCTCCTGTGCCTACAGATGACGCATCACTGGAACACCACACAGGCTAGTGCAGGCCTGGCCTATGGCTGCTTTTGTGTGATGAAGTCAGAGTCCAGCAGTTGGGAGGAGACCATCTGGCCCCCTGAACCTCAAATATCTACATTGCAGCCTTTACAGCAAGAGCCTGTCAACCCCTGGTCCAGGACAGCGTTCCTATGTACTGCACCCAGCCATCTCTCACAGTCCTGGGCTGCACCCGGCCATCCCTCACATCCCTGGGCTGCACCCGGCCATCCCTCACAGCCCCGGGCTGTACCCGGCCATCCCTCACAGCCCCGGGCTGCACCCGGCCATCCCTCACAGCCCCGGGATGTACCCGGCCATCCCTCACAGCCCCGGGCTGTACCCGGCCATCCCTCACAGCCCCGGGCTGCACCCGGCCATCCCTCACAGCCCCAGGCTGCACCCGGCCATCCCTCACAGCCCCGGGCTGCACCTAGCCATCCCTCACAGCCCCGGGCACGTCCCTCTAAGCTCATGTGCTCGGCGTGTGTGATGCTTGTCATCCCAGGAGAGCTGTGCAGATCGCCTTCTCAATGCCTGCAGCCACAGCACTGCTCGCCAGACTCCACCACTCCCATCCCTAATTTCCCTGACGCCATTCGGAAAGGCTGCCTCTTCCTCTCATTTATCTCTCCGAGTTCTTTACCCCCAAGGAAGTCTGTGTGTGGACAGGATACTGCTTTCCTTGTCTTCTTTTCCGAAAGCCCATCTGCTCTCTGGCCACCTAAGTGCCACCTCAAGTCATCACCTGCCGTGACATCACTGTTGGTTGCTAGGGAAACAGGTGAGCTAGGAGCTAGGCTGGTCCACAGCCATTGCGGACACTTCCTTTAAGAAATGTGCATTGAGTCTCACTGCATGCAAATTGCCTTGCAGGGAAACAACGGGGAAGCAGCAGCACCAAACAGGTGAGAAGCAAGAAGCCCCAGGCTCCCTGCTGTCCACGGCGACGGCAACACTGAACGATGATGCCAAGGCAGCCATCTTCTGTCGTCCACAGGACCGCTCATCACACTCGCGCTCTCAGTACAGACCTCCACCATCATTCTACACAGCATTTTCTCACAGGACAGCATCACCCTGGGCAGGATTCAGGCAGCCAAGGACCAACACCAGGTACCGAACTGAAATCAAGGAGGGGAACCAGGACCAGGTAACCGAATTCAGATCATGGAAAACTAGTGCCAAATACACAACTGAGACCAGGGATGAGAACCAGGACCACGTACCCAACTGATCATACAGAGCTAGTGCCAAGTACCCACCTGAGACCAGGGAAGAGAACCAGGACCAAGTACCTACCTGAGTCCAAGGAGGAGCACTGGTACCAGGTACCCACCTGAGACCACGGAGGAGAAACAGGACCAAGTACCCAACTGATCATACAGAACTAGTGCCAAGTACCCACCCGAGACCAGGGAGGAGAACCAGGACCAGGTACCCCCCTGAGACCAGGGAGGAGAACCAGGACCAAGTACCCACCTGAGACCAGGGAGGAGAACCAGGACCAGGTACCCCCCTGAGACCAGGGAGGAGTATGCACAGTGCCTTGACCCAATCAGGATTCATGGAGTCCAACTCAGACTGGGACTATCAGCACAGTTCGGACAGACAAGAGTCGGGAAACGACAAACGTGGTGTTTCCTCCCCAGACCCTGTGGCCTGCTCCCTCCCTCTAGGAAAGTGTGCCCAGTGTCACAGGTGAAGGTCAGCTAGGAAGTGACCTCTGCTGCCTCTAGAGGAGGAGGGAGGCACACAGGCCTGCAAGTGACGGCTGCTGCGGGAACCAGGGCAGTCTGGCCCCAGAACCCAGTCTCTCCAAGCCCACAGCCGACAGCCTCTGCCTCTACCCGCGAGGCATGGTGGGAGTGATTCTACAATGTCATCTGTGTGGGAAAGAGAGGGAGAATCCAAGCAAATGAATCAAGCACAACCTAAAGTCCTTGGCAATCATCTGCGGTCCCTGGAGGAGCCCTTCACGCCGAGATGAGCTGGGATTTACTTCAGTCTCAGGACGCCTCTGATTCCCTTACTCTTTGCACTAATATGGGACCTTCCAGGCAGTCTCACGGGCCCATCCTTGGTGGACGAGCTAGGTGTAAAGAACCAGGCCAGGAGAGGAGGGATCCATTGCCCATGCTAGATCAGGTACCTCTGGATTCATTTGGCCAAAATGAGTAAGATGAAGCTTTAATCTGCTGACAGGCACCTTTAGCTCGGGATTAAACCTAGATAAGGGTTTCCCCTCTGGGAGCTTTAGGCTGAGACAGAATGTTTTTTATTACGTGTTACTGCCGGTTCATCGGCATTGTCTAATTTTACAAAGAAAAGGCTACACTCTCCCTGTAACAAAGCCACTCTGGAGGCAGGTCCTAACTGTAGAACGCTCACATGAGAGCAGTAAGAGGGACACAGAGACTGAGGTGTGCCTGGCACTGTGGTTTATGTGTTCAAATTCCGAACTTCACCACTGTCGTAAGAGAACGCATCACTGGTGTGGGTTTAGGGACGAACAACAGTCAGCATGTGCACACGCCTACCCAGCCACTGCACGGGCAAGCCCAAACGGAGGGCAAAGTGACTTCAAAACCGTCTGGGGCTGTCTCTCTCTCTCTCTCTCTCTCTCTCTCTCTCTCTCTCTCTCTCTCGACATTAAATGTGGGGAGTTCGTCCACCCACTTGGATCCCGCCCAGGGCCCATCTGTTCCAAAGGCTGTGAGTAAACCTCTGTGATAAAACAGCGCCCTAGATGGTGGGCGGTTTCCACCTGCAACAAAGAGGGAGGCGAGGGAGAATGTGAGTATCTCCCCACACACCGCGCCGTGTCAGGAAAATACACCTCATCTCGTCAGCTCACCACAACTTTGCGGGGTGTAATATCCCCATTTTGCAAACGAGAAACTCGAAGCTCGAGTTTAAATCACTGCCCAAGTTCCACACAGGAAATTCAAGATTCCAAACCACACCTGATGATAAACCCACACTCCCACTCCTGTCAAGACGCCATCGTCCCTGGGGAGCATACACTGGAAAATGCAGCTTCTAACGGAACTCCCAGAAACAAGTGAAGGTGCCCAAAAACCGGATCTCACTTCTTACCTGCTGGTTTCTGAGCTCAGGGCTTGGGATCAAGGGTGCGTTCCCCTGGAGAGGTCACGGCTCAGGGGAGCCAGCTGCCAGCAAAGACCCCCGACCCTCTGACGGAAGCGCCACTCCAGTGCCAAGAGCCAAATGTGCTGCTTGTGCCTGCCACAAAGCCAAGACCAGGTCCCCACCGACAGCTGTGGGAAGTGAGGAGTCACCACGGAGTTCTCACATCTCACCCTCCCCTTGGCATCAGACGAGATTCCACGTGAGGTCAGAGGCTGGCTGGCCTTGGGAGCACCACCCTCCCCTCCATCAGCTCCTGTTCTTTGTTCCTCTGGCATCGAGTGACCAGCCTGAGGCTACAAGGCAGAAAAAAATGGAAATGAAACCCAGGGAGGCAAGTAACCTGCAGGGGGTCTAACCTGCCTCGGGTAGGGTGTCTCCTCTTCACCCACAGGTGCCTGTAAGATACGCCTTCTCTGGCTGTCGCTGTGGCGTAGCAGGTTAAGGCTCCCATCTGCAGCGCTGGCCTCCCATATGGGCACCTGTTCAAGTCTCAGCTGCTCCAATTCCAAGTCAGCTCTCTGCTGTGGCCTGGGAAAGCAGTGGAAGATGGCCCAAGTCCTTGGGCCCCTGCACCCACGTGGGAGACCCCTGGGAGGCTCCTAGCTCTTGGCTTCAGATCGGTGCAGCTCTGGCTGTTGCAGTCATTTGGGGAGTGAACCAGCGGATGGAAGACCTCTCCCTCTCCCTCCAGCTCTGCCTCTCTCCATAACTCTTTCAAATCAATAAAATAAATCTTAAAAAAAGATATGCCATCTCCCCGAATGGCACACACCCAAGGAGAGGTCCCACACTCCAGCAATAATCCCCAAATGTCCTCAGACTCATCCACGCTGCAAGGATGGATGTACTCCATGCCCCAGGACGGGGGACAGTGGCTGGCTCAGTGGCATATAGCAGGGTCTTCTCTATGGACAATTCCTTGATACAATCTCAGCTGGAAAGTCCACTGAGGTAGCTGGATACATCTCCCTGACGCTGGGCATTTCAGAGTTGTCTGTCCTCAGAGGCCCAAGGACCATCTTTCATACTGCAGATTCCATTTGGTCTTTAAGGAATTGCTTCCTCCCCCCAGGGCTGATGACCAAAGCATCCCTCTCTCTCAGGTGAGACCTCCACACCCTACAGGCTGGGGCTCAGTCTCACTTTACGGCCTCCACAGAAGAATTCACGGAGAGCGGGGAGTTGGAGGCTGATGGCACTGATACCACCCACATCATTTAGCATCCGCGGCTCCCTTACCTGGCGCTGTGCTGGCCTCCGACCAAACCTTTTGATCTCGTGAGCTTCAGCTCTTAAAGAAGCTAAACGCCTGATCCTCTTAATTAACAACACAGGGTTGAGAGGGCCTCCCTCTTTCTGACCAGCTCTGAACTAAAGATAATCTTGCTTCATTAAAAACCCCATCAGCTTTATCTCCACAGTTATTCTAAGAAAAGTACTTGAGCATTGTGTAATTAACATGTGGCAGCAGGTGCGATGAGCAAAGCAGGCACAATTATAATAACTTGAAGTCAATAATTCATAAATGATAATGCATTATTAATCAATTATTGGGGCCTGAACATTTAATGAGATTAAGCTGATTGCTGGGCTGAACTGTTGGATACATATTGATTTAATCCAAGTGCTTAATTAAACTGTGCAAGTCGCCCACCAAATCATTACATCACAGCTTCCTTCAACGGGGAACAATTTTCCTTCTTCTTTTCTCTTCCTTGTGAATTAGGAATCGTTATCGATTGAAAAGAAATTAAGATAAGGAGTCTTGCTTTTCATAACAACTTCAGAAACTGCCATGCCATCTGGCGACATTTCTTCTCCATCACAAGGAATAAATGGGGTTTGCCTGAAGTGTGCTCAGAGTGCAATTTGGTATGCAGGAATTCTTTGTTTTTTCCAGAGCATTCCGAATCTTAATAAACAAGGCTACTTTGTACGCCCAGACAAAGACGACAGTTCCCTATAATCCTCCATGGTAAAGACCGAAAACCAAGCCTTAGAGAACTACAAAGCCCTGCAAAATATGGGAAGAACGAGGACTCAAATCCAGGTGGCCCCACCCCTTCCCCAGCCACAAGTGCTCCCCAGGCCTCGAAAAAACTTCAGGTAAAAACCAGAAAAGCAAACCACTTTGTTCTAGAAGGTTCTCCCAGAATCTCCCAGAACCCAAAAGTTTTCTGAACCATTCGGCTTTTCCAATAACGCATAAATCCTCATCTGTTGACATGCAGGTCCTCCTTTCACTTGTCACACTGCTAATGATGGGAGTTATTTATGTTGAACAGAGAACAAAATGTTTTTTGCTCAGTGTTCCAGCCCAGTGATCCTGCCTGAGGGGACAGTGACAGCTCTGTCTTGACATCTGGGGTGCAGGAGCCCTGCTGGTCTTTCCAATTAGGGCTTTACCCTGTCAGTTTCATGATGGCCTCTTCCAAACGCTCTGGGCATCACCACATGCCAATGATGGCCTCGCTCTGTAAGATTCCACAATGTCAGAATCCACAGCTGGCACCTGGGGCAGAGCTCAGCGAGCCACAGGACGCCAGCTGCACGAGGTCCTGGGGCAGCACCGACTCCCCGCGCCTGTGTAATCACCTGCTGCGCACACCAGCTCCAGGCAGAGCTGCTGCGCTCCGTCATTACCCAGGTGGCCACTAACAAACATTCCGATGATTCATCTGGGGCGGCTAATTGGCCTGGTGACTCAGCTCCTAACCCGCCTTCCGGAATCTCTCTTTCAGCTGGAATCAGTGGGGCCGGGGGAGCTCCAGCCACAGCCGACAGGGGCTCGCGTTTCACGGATTTCTTCCTTCCCACGCCTGCCTTTGGGAGAGTGGCAGAGGAAATCCATGGACAAGCCAGAAACTGCCGTAGCGTTCCCTTCAGTCTTTCTGCTGCAGTTCCACGCCCTGCTCTCAAGGAGAGAATGGGGAGGCGGCCAGTGAGTCAGGCAGCCATGTGTCCTGTGCATTTCATCACTGGGAGATGAAGTCCCAGCTGCCAGAATCACCTATCACTCACTTCCAGAGGAGAAGGCGAAGAGCCCCAGCGGCCATGAGCACTCACTCTGGAGACACGACCAGGGCCATCCCCAGGTTCCCCTGCGTCACTGGGTCCTGGCTTTCTGCAGCCATCAGTCCGCCAAGAGTCAGTCACAGCCCAGTCACACAAAGGACATGGCCCTGCAGGCTGGCGACCCCGTCCTCGGACCTCCCAAATCTCAACCAGCTGCAGCAGAACAAGCTGGGGCACAGCCGCAGGCGCCCCGAGCAGTCCCCGTGCAGCAGAAACCATGGGGGGATGGCATCGCCGGCCTTTTTGAGCTTCCTGGCGTTGATGCTGGACACAGGTGAGTGACATCAGACAGAGGAGGCACCTCTGGGCAAATCAGTCACCTTACACGGAAAAAATGCACCCTGCCCCTGGTATTCCTGCTGTCAAGGAAGACAGACTCGGAAGAGCCAGTGCTTGGTTGGAATTGTAATTCAGAGATTCCAAAATATTTCTCCACTAAAATCTTACTGTTGGCTAGGGAGAAAAATTAGCCAAAGAATCATAAAAGAAAAGGAATTCTTTTCGACAAGAATAATGTCATTTCTAAACACAGAACAGCAGATATACCATTTCAAATTATAAGCAAACTTTTACTCTCACATTATCCATTGTAGTAACAGCAAAACTCCGCTTTCATTTCCTAAGGGAAAGGAGCCGCGGATACAGTGGAGGGACCGAGGGGCCTGGGACCTCCGTTTCCCCAAGAATTACAGACTAAATACCCTGAACAACCCTCCAAAAGAAACAACAAAACCGCTAAAATCTTTCTCCAAAACTCTTTGTCGTTGCCATGCTGAACTAGCCTGAAAGACTAAATCGGTAGCTGTCAAAAATAAAGTGACGCCCAGGAGCCTGGGAACTCAGGCATCACGGCTTCTTCTGAGGGTTTCCCCGAGCCCTGGGGACCTCGCCATCCTGCTTTGAGGCCAGAGACTCGGGGAAGCAGAGAGGAAGCTGAGCCCCACCCTCGGCAGCCGTCCAGCAGGACAGCTGTGCACAAAGCTGAGACCCCGAAGGTCTTCACTCTCAGTTCACGCAAGGGGAGAGGAAGTCCAGCTTTTTATCTCAAATTTCCCCTAGGAATGTGGACCCAGAAGCAAATCCTCAAATCCGGATGAGTTCCCAGCACACACAGTGGGGGATTATTGCCGGCCCAATTTAACACACTCTCAGGTGTGAGAAGAAGCAAATACAAACGCCTGCCAGGCTCCAGCCCAGGCCCGCGGCTCCATGCTCCATGGACCAAGGGTAGACTCGTACTCTGGGTCAGTCCTCGCAAGTCCAGCCTCCAGGCCACCTGCTGAGTAATAGTCACCAGGTCCACTTGAGGGGGCCACGACCCCTGCCGACCGGCCCAGACCCACCCTGGCAGACCCTAGCTCAGGTTTTCCTGGTGGAACCAAGCTCTAGACCAAGGCACCTGCTGGCCCAGGCACCAGGTTCCCGCTCGGGACTGCAGAAGGAGCCCACCTGTGGACCACGGGATGGCCCACCGAGAACTTCTGGATCAATGACTCTAAGCATTAATTTTGCAAAAATACAAAAATAGATAAGCCTTTAGCTAGACTAAGAAAACAGAGAAAATTATAAATGAAATGAGACATTGAAACTGACCCCACAGAAATACAAAGGATCCTAGGAGAACACTGTGAAAAATTCTACGCGAACCAATGATCACCCAAAATGAAGCTGACCTTGCCTTGCTGTGCCGCCACTTTCCGTAACAGCCTGTGAGCCCGTCAGAGCCTCTGAGGGAAACCCCGCACCTGAGCAAAGTCATTCACACCTGAGCCGACTTCCCCTGCCCACCTCATCTTCTGCCCCACGCCAATCCACAGCCCTGCAGCCCGAGGGGCTCAGAGCCCCACTCCTTGGAAAGGAGCTGTGTCCATGTCACCGCCTGTAGGAGACGCACACCACTGACATTGCTCTCAGCCTCAGTTTATCGTCCATACGATAGGTGCAATAAGCATCTTGCTTAACCCACAAGGCTACCAGGAGGACAAAATAATAGTATGTGAAGCTTTGTAACAGGAAAATGATCACAAGACAGGGTAGAACACAAAGTACCAATCCCAATCAATTTCCACCCTCATAAAGCCATAAACCAGAAGTTAAAAGCAATCATAACATGAACCTTTCTCATACACATGCACCTACGGCTGAGCCCACACCACCGTACACAGCTCAAAACACAGGCTTGCCTACAACTGGAACACAGCACCTCACACAAACCCCACCCCGAAGCAACATGTTAATGTCTCATGCACTTGAGGGAAGAGATGATGGGGTGCAGGGAAAAACAAACTCAGTATCCACAGAACGCTGGCACACCGCACAGGGCCATCACGAGTGTGTGGCTGCAGGAGCTGCGTGCACTGCCCAGCTGCCCGGCATCCGGAGGCAGGATCTGACCACACAGCTCCGGCCCAGAGACCCAAACCCAAGTCTCCAAGTACGGACTCTTCGGAGGGCAACTGCTTCTGTTTCCCTGCAGAGTCAAAGAATCAGGAGCCAACCGTGGTACACCAGACGTCCCTGGGACAAAGATCTCCATCTTCCCCACCTGTCCAGCTTCAGAAGAGTTTTTCAGCTTCCCATCTGCTGGAATGACCAGGCCAAAGGGGGTGCAGAGTTCTGCCATCAGAGTTCTGAGGGTCTGTACCGAGAGTGACAACGCTTGAGTCACCTTGTGCGAAAGGACCGATGACAGAATGACAAGGACAGATTTAAGGCGGTTGGTGTGTGTTTCACATACTCTCCTCTTCATGTACCCTCCAGCAGATCCAAATTGTTCTGCAAAGGTTTTCATTCCCAACGGAGGTTTCTTTGAGAGCAAAGCTATGTCGACGTGGGGCTGCTACAGGCGACTTGGGCTGTGGGCTCCCCGATTTCACCACGTGCCTAATTCCTCTCTCTTTGCCGCCACCCCAAACTTTGCTCGGCCCCCAGTTGTAGTGTAACTCGCTGTGTTACAAGACACACTCCCCACAGCTTGGGAGTAATGACAAGGGGAAGCAGTCCTGACCCTGGCATCCAGAACACCTGCCATGGTTCCCAGCCCGGGCGCCCACGAGATGGGCAGGCCTGGGAGAAGCGGGCACGGTTCAGGTTCTCTCTGCAGCTCCTGTTATTAAAGCCATCCACAC
>CM027402.1:1342736-1367167 GCA_015711505.1 Sylvilagus bachmani
CAAGGAAGTCGTGTCTGGGGGTCCCAAAGCCATGACCAAACTCGTCCCGTGCGTGCTGGGCGGTGTCGACTCTGCAGCCTTTTTCGGGGATGAGTGACCTGGATCTGGGTACAGCCCGGTCTGTGTGTCTCGCCATCAGTCTCCATCCAGCGCCACTGCTCCTTGTTGAGCAGAATGGGCTTGCACGCTTCCATTTAGATTTTTAAAGTGTGTACGTGTGTGTGAGAGCTTGTCCCTAGACACACAGAAGTGTGTGTGTGCGTCTAAGCTACCATCCCTCCACCCAAACGCAGAAGCATAAGAGGGAGAGTGAACGAGCCCACTGGGCCTGGATCTACACACAACAGATCTTTCCAGAAACTCACTCGGGGCTGCTGTAGCGGCTTAGCAGGTTGAGCCACCATCTGCGGTGCCAGCACCCATATGAGCACCGGCTAGAGTCCCAGCTGCGCCGTTTCAGATCCAGCTCCCTGCTATGTGCCTGGGAGAGCAGTGGACGATGCCCCCAGTCCTCGGGCCCTGCATCCCTGTGGGAGACTCAGCTCCTGGCTCCTGGAATCAGCTTGCCCAGCCCTGGCAGTTGCAGCCATTCGTGAAGTGAACCAGTGAACAGAAGACCTGTTTCTCCTTCTCTCTCTGTGACTCTGCCTCTCAAATAAAGAAATCTTTAAAAAAAAAAAAAAAAAAACACCTCATTCCTGGCTCCTACTTCTCCCACGACGTGGATGCTGGGCAAGGGAGCACTTAGGGCTCAGAGCTGCAAAGCAGCGAGGATCGCAGTCCAGAGAGCCCGTGCGCAGCCGATGTCACTCATGACCTCACACGGCGCCTGCTCAGGCCAGAGCCCAGGAGCACAGAACCCCGCACACCAGCTGCCTCCGGTCAGAAGGACAGCATCACCGTCCAGGCCCACAAGGCTCCGTCTCAGTGGCCGTGAGACACACAGCTGCTGCACCGTGCAGACATGAAACCTAACCAGGGATCAAATACACATTACCAAATACTGATGGCATCACCAATGAAAACCCACGGACAAGGGAGGAACGAAGGGGCAGAGGGACCTTTGTCTTTCGTAGACCTGGCAGGCTCACTTAATTCTTGGAAATGCGAGAGCAGCAGAGCAAGCGGCCACAGGCAGGCGCATTCCGCTGCACACCTGCCTTCCGGCGGCAGAGCCGGGCAGGCGCCGGAGGTCCTCACCTAACCCCCGTGGGACTCGGTGGCTGCACACCTGCCTTCCGGCGGCAGAGCCGGGCAGGCGCCGGAGGTCCTCACCTAACCCCTGTGGGACTCGGTTTTCTCATCTCTAACTTGGGTGTAGGAGGAGCATTCCAGCCCTGTGCAGTGGCTGCTCTACTTCATCTAATGACAGCGAAGCCCCTGCTGGGTGTCAGCTGCTCTGTCAGCGGGAAAAATGTCAGTGCAAACAGATTATTTTCCAGACCTGGAAGGGAAGCCCTGGTGTAACTGCAAACATCAAGGAGAAATGTCAGAGGAAACGTGACCCACGCTGCAACAAGAAAGAAAAACCAGCAAGAAAGCATGGAAGATGGCGTGGAAGATGGCGTGGAAGATGGCGTGGAACCGCACCGGCAGAAGGAAGGCAGAACTTGGTACAAACAACAGGTCAGTCGGCCTGGTGCAGAGGCACGACTTTCAGAGGACTCCTTCAAATCCCAAGAGACACTGTCAGAGAGCGACAGCGACATGATGCGTACGAGGAGCCTCTACATTACCTCTGCTTCCACCCCGACGTGAAAGGAGAAACACTGGAGCTGAACGCAGGCAAACAGCCAAAGCAGTCATGCCCACCACATGGCCACGTCACGACCGAGGGCACTGAACGGGATCTGAAAATCTTACTTTGAGAACGGGCACGATGCACGATGAACATAGACAGCTCATAAATCTTAAGAAGCAAATCACATGGAAGAAATACACAAAAATGGCAGGGAAAAAGATCGTACTCAGAGTGGGAGCCCTGAGGACAGCCACTCAGTCGTGCACGAATCAGAGCACAAAAGGAGGGCAGCGCGCACGGCCTGGTCCCGTTTCTGTAGCCGGGCTTGGGCTCGGTCTTCAGAGAGAGCACCCTCCGCCTCCCCACACAGCCGTGGGGCTGGAACACACTGCAGCGCCCGGGTGTGGACGGAGGAGGACGAGGCAGAGAACCCATGGCACAGGCGCGTGGAGAATGGAGCAGGAAACAAAATGAAGATGTTATTGGGCCTGCAGATGCCCCCCACTCAGGAACCTGCCCACGGGCACCGGCAGCAGAGAGGCTGCACAAAGTCTGTGTGTGTGCATCTGTCTCAGTGTCTGTGTGTCTCAGTGTGTCTCCATGTGTGTCTGTGTGTCTCCAAGTGTGTCTGTGCGTCTGTGTGTCTCGGTGTGTCTGTGTGTCTCAGTGTGTCTCCATGTGTGTCTGTGTGTCTCCAAGTGTGTCTGTGTGTCTCGGAGTGTCTCAGTGTGTCTGTGTGTCTCAGTGTGTCTGTGTGTCTCCATGTGTGTCTCTGTGTCTCCAAGTGTGTCTGTGTGTCTCGGTATGTCTCCATGTGTGTCTCTGTGTCTCAGTGTGTCTGTGTGTCTCAGTGTGTCTGCGTGTGTCTGTGCCCCAATGTATACACATCTTTCTCTGTGTCTCTCTCCAATCTCCTGTCTCTCAGCCCTGACAGAGGCTGCTGGCTGCAGTGGGAGCCTTCTGCACAGGTCAGTGGCTGGGGTTCTGCGATGGGACAGCTCTTGCCACCTGTTCCCCAACACTAACACCACGGTGCAGTCTAGACCTCCCGAGTCAGAGCTGGGAAGCAGGGCTGGTCAGTGAAGGTCAGCAGGCACAAGTAGCTAAGAGGACAGAAAGAGTCACAGAGCCACGGCTGTGCCACGCACACTGTGCTCAGGCGAGTGCTGGCCCAGCGCACACCCTCCCCACCAATTCAGAAGCACGCGATGTTTGCAAGTTCTCTCTCCTGTTTGGTGTCGTTCATAACATACACTCCACGAATGCGGGGCGTCGCTCATCTTGGGGGGACACAGGTTCGTCACGAGTCCCTGTGTGAAATCTCTCCACTGGACCTGCCGCTGACGGCACTGAGCACGCCAGAGCCCACGCTCCAGATTGTCCGCTGCCTGTCACACGGAAGCCTGCTGCACACAGAGCAGCTGTGAGCTTCCGCTGTGTTTCCTCTTGGCAAAAATGGCTTTGTCCTATTCCCCTGAAAATGAGGTCCCAGCAGATGTGCCCATCTCACCCCAGAGAGGCCCCGACTCACCAGACCTCACTGGGATCGTGGAGGAGAGAAGTGGGGCCTCTGGAGGCACCTGCCGCCGGCTTGATGAACGTGGGGATGAGCCCGGGGTGTCCGAGAGGCCGACTTCGCAGAGAAGTCCCTGGTGACAGACACTGAGCAGAACACTCGGCCTGCGCCCCACCCTGCGTCTCCCTCTCCAGGAAAGCCCCCCGGACCTCCGCGGCCCCGCTGATCTGAGAGGTGGGAACATTCTGAACTGGAAAAGCGTCCCTTTCTTACCGTTAGCCCCACTGCCGCCCCCGCCGCCCCCGCCGCCCCTGCTGCTCCCAACTCAGAATGGCCCCCCTGCACACGAGGTTGCTGTGCTGTGCGCGGCCCAGGTCTCAGCTGCCACTCAAACACCCTCATCAGGAACCTGCGAGTTCTCACCACGAGAGGACAAGTAACCACTGACCCCAGTGACCGCTGCCCAGCCTGCAGAGTCCCCCGGCCTCTCCCAAGTGCCCCAGCCGGCCCACGCGGCTCTCCCCAAGTTAAAGAGAAATTACTAGACTCTGACTACAACGAAAGGAGGGATTAATATCCCTTTTCCATCAAGATTAAACACATTTTTATCACTGAGAATGTTGGGAAGAGTAAGGAAGATCACCGAGCACCCTACGAGAGCCATGAGCGGCCTTCCTAGTCATGTCTGTTGGGTCTGTAATTCGGATTTCTGGAATAAGCTTAATTTCACTATAAATTATAGAACATCTTCCACTCAGTTCAGCAGAGAAAACGATCGCACATCATCCCACAGTAAGTGCACAGCGCATCCACGGTTCCATCAGTACTGACACCGGCCCTTTATTAACCCAGCCCACGCATCCCTCAGGTGATCTGCGAGCAGGCCTGCATAGGAACCACTGCTGTGTGTCCACCTCACAGACGAGAAGGCTGAGGCTGAGGGACGGACGGTGGCTTTCCCCGGGTCACAGCCAGAACACAGAGGGCCGGCTGGAGACGCCGCCGTCTGTGCCCAGCGTGGCCCTTCAGGATGGCCACCGCTCTCCCTTCCTCAGCAGGAACCCCCTGGGCGCCCGGCTCTGGCTCAGGCGCAGACAAAGCCGCCGCTGCCTACTGGTCACCTGACAAGGCTGGTCCATGACTTGCTCCGGCATCCTCGCTCTCCCACGAAGGCAACATTTGCCATGTGACACTGTTTAAACTCTCCATTTTTCGGAGCGCTCTGTAGGACAGCGTACATACAGCACTCTAAGTCTCTCTCCCTCGCCCACTCCCCATCTCTGAAGCTAACGGCCCACGCCTGGTGAGGACACTGCCTGAACTCTCCCAGCCTGTGGTCTACGTCGGGCCATCCTCCCTGCCTGCGCCAGCTCTCATGGCTGCGAGCTGTCAGCGAGTCTCCCTTCCTTCTTTCCTGAGACGCCCATCAGCATCACTCTTGGGTCCCCGCAGCCATCATGTAGTCCCGACACTGCACCCAGCATGGCCAACAACACTCAACCGCCACTGCAACGCAGGCGTCTCACAGCGGATTAAACCATAACTCCTTGTTTGTTTCAGAATGACAACAGTGTGGTATTTCTTCCTCTTCGCTTTATTTTAATTCTGTAATTTGGCCAATTACCCAGCAGAGCTGCTGGCAAGCATCTGGGAGATATCAGAGAGAAGGAAGCACTAATTGTCTTATTATGGCGGAACAATACAATCCTCCAAGTTCCAAAACTGTGTTCATGCTGAAAAGCAGCCAGCACCAGGCCCCCCGCCCCCGACCCGGTAAAAGTCCCCGCAAGCGCTCAGCATGATCCGCATTACCAGAGGAGTGCAGGACCCAGGGCTGTGGTGCACTGGGTTAAGCATCCGCCCACACGGGCCCCGGTTACAGTCCCGGCTGCTCCACTTCCCATCCAGCTCCCTGCTGCTGGCCTGGGGGAGCAGTGGAGGACGGCCCAAGTGCTCGGGGCCCTGCACCCGTGTGGGAGACCAGGAAGGAGCTCCTGGCTTTGGATCAGCCCAGCTCCAGCCATTGCAGCCGTTTGGGGAGTCTCTGTCTCTCCCTCTGTCTCTAACTCTGCCTCTCAAGTAAATAAATAAATCTTTAAAAAAAGAGAGAGAGAGACGTGCAAATCCGAGGAAGTGTTCCCAGCCCTCGGCACAGCCCCAGGCCGCTGAGCCCATCCTGCCCTCGGGCACTTCTCGGTTAATGCATCACAGATCAGTTGGGAGAAAAACCTTTCCTCCCGGGACAAGTCCAGAGATAAAAACACCCAGCTGCATCCCAAGGCCCTCATTACCCGACAGCAGGAGGGTTTCTTAGGAGAAATCGTAGGGTCCATGGCCTCCAGTCCAGGGAGGACAGAGACCGAGAGTTATTCAAAACGCAGAACCTAAAATTGAGATTGTACGTTCGTCACTTGAAGGTGACAAACGGCCTCTGGGACCCGCGTCACTCAGGCGGGAGCAGGAGTCATTCCTGCACGGGAGAGCCCACAGGCTGGGTCAGTGACGGGGCCTCCCTCCTGGCCCTCAGTGCGCTCAGGGCTGGGGGACCCCGCTTGCTCCTGTTCCCCTCCTTTCAGGGTGGAATGAATGTCCCTCTCAGGGAATTAAAAATTAGCCCCTGTGTGTGTGAAAGGCCTGAGACCAGCACCTACTGGGAGCCCCAGAAGCCCAGCATCTCATTTCAAAGCCACCCCGCCAGTGAGAACCTCCCAGGGGTCCCAGCCCTCCCCCCAAGGAAAACTCCCAGAATTCTCTCCTCAGGACCAAAGGAGCTACCTGACCTGATAACCTGGGGCAATGAAACCTTCTCAGACGCCCTAGCGGAGCCCCCCAACTCTGCCCAGTGCCAGCAAATCTGGGGAGGAACTTGCTAATTTCCACCCAACAAACCCCATCCTTTGTCCTGGAGGAGAGCGGGGTGGGTAAACAGACTCCCTTAAAACCTAGGGAGTCTGGACAAAGACTGTGCACTCAGCCCTCTGCTCTCTGCTGAGCCTGCCCGCCTGGCCTGCCCAGGTGTGTTCTCTCCACTCAGCCATGTAACCTCCCTCTCCCCAGTCCAGCAACTGGGCGCTCTCTGTCCTTTCCATTCTGACAGATGCCCTGTCCCCAGGAAACCTTATCACTCCGCTCTCTGTCTCACGCTGGAATTAATTCTTTCTTGTGTGAAGACAAGAACCCCATGGTCTCCATGGCCTTTTCTCCAGTGACAGCCCCATGCCCCAGAGGCTCCTGTGTGCCTGTTGTAAACTTCAGACCACGTTCTCTGCTCTGAACATGAGGGCCCAGAGGCACAAGGTGAACACCAGGTACAACAATGACAGGTTGGGGCCGGCGTCGTGTTGTAACAGGTGAAGCCACCACCTGCAGTGCCCGCACCCCATATGGGCGCTGGTTCAAATCCCGGCTGCTCCACTTCCATCCAGCTCTCTGCTATGGCCTGGGAAAGACGGCCCAAGTGCTGGGGCCCCTGCACTCACATAGGAGACCCGGAGGAAGCGCCTAGGCTCATAGCAGCCTCCAGACCAGGACTGGAGAGGCCGACAGGGACTTCCCGAGCTCCTCCACGGCCTCCACCCACTCCTTTCAGTGAGGGGTCTTCACACTTGCCCTCAGCTCCCCAGTGCAGCTCCACCCCAGCTCAGCTCCATCTCCCCACGCTAACCCTGAGGACTGAATACAGAGCTCCTGAGAGACTCACCCACCTCCCACACACAACCTGCGCCTTGGGCTTCTCAATGTCCCCCTCCCACCTGTTGGGGTCCCCAGATTGCTTAAGACAGCCCCAGTGAGCCCTCGGCTGCCGGTCCCGTGGCAAGGGGCACGTTACCATGAGGGCTGTGTAGGTGTAGGGGTAGTGGTAGGCCACGTAGCAGACATCCTCGCCGTGCGGGAAGGTGATGGAGAAGGTGAGCGTGTAGTAGCACTTGCTGCGCGCGCCACCGGCACCAGCCACGTGCTGCACGTAGTGATTCCTAGAAGAGAAGCACAGTGTGAGGCGGGGTGGCCACGGGCGTCCCCTCCCTGCCACATACGGGCCACGACCCTCGGACACACGGGAGAGACACAGAAGACATGGAACTGCACTAGTGGACCTGCTGCAGGCCGAGTCAGCTCCCAGTGCCAGCCCTGCCCCACCTCGCCCGCATGGAGTGCAGGCCACGGGCCCCTCCGTGCTGTCTGAAAACCAGGGTTGGGTGGGCACTGAGCTAGAAACCTGGGGGACTGCTGGGCACCCCATTAACTCTCCTGCAGAGAGTCTTCATGACTCACAAGGGCACCCCTAGGCGCTGTCTCTCCCTAGGCAACAAGGGCTGCAATGCCACGGGAGGGGGTGGCGTGGCCATCTACCAAATCCATGCTTGAACTGAATTCTAAATCATGGCTGGCGAACGTCATCTTCTGTTCGTTTTGCAGCAGCCTGCTGTGTGGATGAAGGGGAGAGCATGGAGAAGTCAATCGGTAGCTACAGGACCAGAACCCAGATCTCTCTGGCTGAGGAGCTTCTGTTCCGTCCACTCCATGATGCTTGTTTCCAAAAGGACCCGTGCGTCCCCCACTGGGGTTCAATCCCAGACAGCCCGAGAAGGCGCAGTGCCTGCGTCAGGATGAAGAACCAATCCCGATAGTTCCGGGAACGGGGCAGAGGAAGCCACAGCTAGAAGTACATCCAGGCGATATTTGTCCCACACGCTGCCCGCCATGCCTTCGCCTGCCTGCTGATGCCGAGACAGCGTCAGGGCGGTGCTCGACCCAGAGCGCACCCCGACACCACCGCGCGAGGCCACCTTCAAACACACGGCACTGCTTCCCGGCCACGGTGCTGCGGGGAGGGAGGAAGCAGCAGGCAGTTCTTGTAGAACATACAGGCTGTGGGGCATCCTCCTCTGCCTTCACACCGCCCTCAACGCAGAACAGCAAGCGTGTAAGAAAGAAGCGGATAGAAACTCCTATGTCTCGTGCTTTGTAGACACAAGAAGTATTTCTAAAAACTACGAGGAACAGGAGTCGGATGAGCTGGTGGCCCTGCCGACTATGGCCGGAGCCACTGCTCAAGCCTCAGCCTGACAGCCACCTGCAGCCCTGACCACTGGGGACCCCGTGACTGCCCGTGCACCCCTGCGCATCCCAGCAGAGCAGCGAGTCTGCTTCCTTTGTGCCTGTGGCGCAGAAGCTTCCAAGGTGGTGGTTTCCCCACGAGTTTTCTAGATCTTGACACCGGCACGTGGCTCTGTTCTTCCTGGTTTCCCGCAAGTTTTTCCGAAAGCCAAGATGCTGGCCCCTGGGAAGTCCGCAGAGCAGCAGGTGGGAGCTCAGAGGCCTGTGGTCGCACGCGCTGTCTCTCTCCGGCTGAGATCGCTCTAAAGCCCAGTCAGCAGCCCCTCCTCACAATGCAGGAGCCGATGGAGATGATGTGAAGGGGGAGGGATCACCTGGAGACACACACGTGTGAGTGAGCACACGCATGCAGGAATGTGTGGTGGAAGTGCACACCCAGGCCTTCACTGCCCCCATGTTCTTCCCAACGGACACCGAAGGCACCCTATCTCCACTGGAGGACAGAATGTCCTGAGGGCCCGAGGATGGTCTGGGGGGGTCCTCCCTGAGCTGGGGTCTGCCCTGGCACGGCCACGCTCCCCGGGGGTTCCCCCACCCTGCCTGGAACAGCGGAGTCGGCCAGGAAGCCCCGCTGCAGACAGCAGCCACCACAGCACAGGGAGAGCAGGTGAGCAGCTGAGATCCCCAGGTTCGCCCCGGGCCTCTCCCCACTCAAAGCAGCCCTGGCTCTGAGGGGACAGCAGTGGCCGCAGAACGGGAAGCGGCACAAGGCAGGCCAGCCCCAGGCTCCCCCGCCCCTGAGGGCCCAGGGACGCACAGAAGCATCAGGCCATCCCAGGGTCACTGTGGCTGCTGAAGTCTGCCCTCTCACCGGCCTGACGCAGCCCCGATGTGCCGCCGGGTGGGATGGGACTGTCCTGACGAGGCTGGACACTTGCTGGAGGTCCACAGAATGGACGCCACCTCGTTTAGAAGCAGTTTCAGCGGGGGGAGGGCCAGCTCCGTCCCTCCCCCCGGGTCTGAACTCCCGGCTGCACTTGGAGCAATTGCTCTCAATGGAGTCACCTAGCACTACCTGGAGCAGGCCCCGCACCCAGCTAGGCAGGCCTCGGGTTTAGAAGCCTTCTGCCCGGTGGGACTCTGGCTGTCCATGGGAGCGCGGTCTCACCCATGAGCGGTTTCTGTCCTCCCAGTTATGATGTGAACATATGCAGCGAGGTCTGCATGGCGGTAACCCGCATCTTTCCTGTCCCACCTGCTTCCTATGTCCTCCCTCTGTACGCAGAGCCACCTCCCACGGCCTCTCAGCTTCAGGTCTCCAGTGTCTCCTGCAAACCACCCCGCCTGGTGCCAAGCCCCAGCCACACTGTGCCTCCCTCACTGCCAGCTCCCCACAGCAGGGCCTGGGCTACGCAGCTGTGCACCCTCATGCTGGGCGCAGAGTCCGGCCATAACAGCTGCTCGTGTAAAGTTTGTAGAATAAGTGGGCCTAACTCCAGGAGCAATCATTAGAATGGCCATAACCACTTATGACATCCTTCAAGGTCACTATCATCACACACATCCTACAGAAGGGAACATGGAGGTGCGCACGTGTCCATCGTCTTGAGAAACTCCACATGAGCACAGTAAACAGGTCCAACGCGCCGTGGGGGCTTGCTTCCATGACCACAACTTTCATCATTGTCATCAGCAGCCTCTAGGGACTGGACAAAAATGCAAGAGGTCTTCCAGCCAATTCAGCGAGTAAGAAGTCTGACGCTCTGGACTTTGTAGACTAGGGTCGCCTGTGAACCGAGGGTCTAAACCCCGGGAGGAACACGCAGTAATCGGGAGAGCTGGTGGAGACCTCCTCACTGCCTTGGGCCCGAAGTTCACACTGTCCCTCCCCTTGGCAGTGCTGAGCCGACCAACAGTCCTCCAGCACCTGCGGTGTTCCGGGCGCTGTGAAAGCTCCCAGGCGTTTGTCTCCTGCCACTGGCCCTTCAGAACGGCCCCACTGCACAGAGAATCGCAGGCCAAGAGGGGTTGGGGGTAATTCCCCAGGGTCCCTTGTCAAGGTGCAGCATGCTTCCAAGAACTGCCGCCCAAGCCTGCTCTTCTAGGTGAAGCCTGGCACCGCTCGGGTGAGCCCTCGGGCCTGCTGGGGGCCCAGCCAGAGGGATCCAGCCACCCACGTCTAAACAGCCCCCTCTGCTTCCCACCCCTGGGCCCTTTATCTATGGGAGGAGTGCACTTCTGTACCCTGAAGCCTCCAATGAGGCGAGCAGGAAACACAAACACATAGTTAGGAACACAATCTGTTTCCATCTTTACTTAGAAATCCGCTGGGAACTCCTGTCTCTCCTGGTGTGCGTGAAATGAACAAGCGCCAGGACAGAGTGAATCAGGTAATCTCGTAACGAGGTCACTCTGCTTGGCAAGGGTGCATCGGCCGGAACAGGACCTCACAGGGCAGAGCGGCCACGGCCCGGCCAATCGAGACTGTGTCACCCAAGTGCAACCCCAGCTCGGGATGCAGACGGCCACTAACCCTGCTTGGAAGTCATCTCTGATGATCGGCAGAAACCGCAAGCACAAACGACCACGAAAGTGGCCACACAGACTCGCGGCACCCGCTCTTTCCAGAGAATTCTCGTCTGGGTAAAAACAATCGTTGGATCCGGAATGTGAGGCTTATCCCAGACTGTTCACATTCCTTGTTCATATTTCTTGCTGCTGGCGCTGTGATATCCCAGCAGCCTGTGGGTGACCCACAGACCAGGCCGCCTCCCTCCCCGTGGCACATCCACCTCGAAGGAAAGGAATCCTCCCCTCTGGCCTTCGCTGCTGTATACCCGAGGTACAAATTCACAGAACACGGAATTAGAAGACGAGTCTACTGTGCTGCTAAAACGAATACTGAAATGCAGGCAGCTAGAGGGCCTTCCTAAGGTTCCTGGAAAATGAGACTGTGGAACAGCTGTGCGTGGGTCGCGAGGTCTTTTGTTCCAACATAAACGTCCTTTGACTCCATTTTCCACAAGCATTTTAAAGTCCTCCCGCATTCGCTCACAGTTCCCCCGCCATGGAACACCACAGCTGGCCAGAGCATAGCAACATGCTATGGACCGTAGTAACACACCATGAATGGTAGCAACACGCCATGGACCATAGTAACATGCCATGGACCATAGTAGCACACTATGGACAATAACAACACGTCATGGACCGCAGTTACACACCATGGACCATAGCAACACGTCATGGACCGCAGTAACACGCTATGGACCATAACAACACGCCATGGGCCATAGTAACATGCCATGGACCATAGTAACATGCTATGGACAAGGAAGTGCGGGCCCCGAGTTCTCCCAGACTAACAAAGTCAAGCCGAGGATGAGGCCAGGCAACCTTGTACACAGATCAGCTCAGGGACTGCGATGCCGTGAGATACTGCAGAATAGGAGGCGGTAACAACAGGGAGAGCTGTTCTGATTCGTAGCTGAACGGAACTGCACACGTCCATCCAGTTGTTAGACTCCATTACTGGAACATGTTAACATAATGTGTGAGTAATTGTGCAGCAGGCTTATCCGCTCATCTGCTGTATTCAGGCTGTGGATTACATTCCACCCCCACCCCGCCCTTGCTCTTTAATCACATAACAATTGTCTCCTTAATGAATCCAAAATCCATTTGCATCTGCTTTTCCCTTTCGGGGCTGGACTCCGGGCTAGGGTTAGGACTTTTCCTCTGCTTTTGGCTGATGGAGACCCCCGTCCCAAGAGCTGCGTCCACCCACCAGGGAGGACACAGGTCGCTCCCTCGTCCAGCCCCTTCTCAGGTGCCAGAGCCACGCCAGCCTGCAGCCAGGTCTTCCGAGTTCAAGTGTCACCGTCTTCAGAGGAAGCCGAGGTCATTCCTGCACAGATGTGGTTTTCAGACTCCTGTCCTGCAGCCGTGGCCTCTCTCACACCCTGAGGTGGCTTCCCATCCACACCTCTTTCATCAAAAGACCGGAGAATCCTCAGAGTGGACGCCAGAGGGTAGCTGCACTCAGCTGAACGGGAGGCAACAAAGCTACTGTGTCTGCTGCTGTTTGCGAGGACGTCTGGGAGCCACGCTCAGATTCGGTCACGCCCAAGGGCCGAAGTTGCGGCTCCAACTTCACTGCAGGGTCAGCCCGGCACGGGTTCCCAGTCCTGGTCTCCCGTGCTGGTCTCTCCCTTCCGTCTGACACAGCGGCAGGAGCCCTGCCCGCCCCCCCAGTCCCCATGGCCCAGATGCCCGGGACACACACCCTCTCTCTTTCTTTTCTTCTTAAATTTTACTTAAGTACTTGAAAGGCAGAATTACAGAGAGTGAGGAAGAGACACAGAGATCTTCCATCTGCTGCTTCACTCCCCCGATGGCTGCACCGGCCAGGACTCAGCCAGCTGCTGACCCTCTGTGCCACAACACAGCCCCCACCCCCTCTCTGCTGGTGAGACAACCTCAAATCTAGAATGTGTGGTAACAGAATTTTAAGGGCTTCTAAGCCAAGACTGACTTCATGCAAGAAAATAAGTACCAGCCCATCAGTTTTTAGAAGAAACTGGCAATGAGTTAATGGATCCTACATGCCCTGACAACCTGCCCTTTTATGTCTCTTAGACTTGAATTTTATTTTCCACCATAGGAAAACGCACACAGAATCAACTCATGGGTCTCAAACACATTCTTTCATCTCAGGATAAGCGTGTTTTAACTTCATTATAAACCGACAGCACTGGCTACTGAGCAAGGGCTGGAGGTGAAGTTTGAAACCCACCCCCCTCTGCTTCCACCTGATCACCCTGCACGAAGCCGCTGCTCAGGTGCGTGGTCCCCCTGGGAAGGAGAAGCCCAGGCGGGCAGAGCGGGCCAGCGCCTCCCAGGCTTGTGGGAACAGCTGAAGAAGTGTGGCTTGGTGCGTGAGCTTCAGCTGCACCTGCTCGCCTTAGTGCACCGGGAGGACAAGCCAGCCCAGCAAACCAGAGGCTGCTGCCTGGGGTCGGCTGTGGGGGCCGTGCCTTGCTGTGCCTCTGAAGGGCGGGCATTTGCCACTGGGACGGAACAGCCACAGAGCAACATTCAAGCCCATGCCGCTGGGGTTTGCAGACGGGTGTGGAAAAGCCACACAGTGAAGACAACTCCTGGCTTACCTGTAGTAGCAGATCTCCGAGCCTGCCCGCACCCAGGTGGGTCTGCCGAGGAGGGCCTCCTTCATGGAGTACAGGGTCGGCTGCATCCCTGCATGGGACAAGAGTGGGCTTGTTAGGTAGGAAGTCAGTTATGAGCTTATGTGTGTGTGACATAAAGGCCTAAAGAGAAGACGTCTATGTCCAGCATATGCACCTGCACCTCAGAGTCCTCCTGACAATGTTTCAGGGGCAGCCCGGCCTTCGCATCCTGCCCTGCCCCCTTCTACCTGATAACCTGCCAGGTGGGGGTCCCGCCCCTTCTGCCTGACAATCTTCCACAATCTCCCAGATGCAGCCCAGTATCTGGATTTCAAACACCCGGCTCAGGATCCCCATTCTCCAGGGGGTCCCGCTCACCCTTCCTCTGAACCCAGGATGGCGCCAGCTGGGCTTCCTCCTGTCTGATACCTTCAAGGGAAAACTCAGAGAGGAGCTTCTTAGTATTTACAGCCATAAAATCCTTTGTTTCAGGAGGAGATGTGTGAGGACAGAGACCCAGCTCCTTAACTCACCCCCCCGGCCTCAACCAGGCGGCACGCTCAGCCCTCTGCCCTCTGCTGAGCCGCCTGCCTGACCTGGTCAGGTACAATCTCTCTACTCAACATGTAACCTCTCTCCTCCCCCCCCCACCCCAGTCTCTCAGGCTCTGTCTGGAGAGGTGCCCGTCCGTCCTTACAGATGTCCCTTCCCTAATAAACCTTGCTATTTTACCTCCCACTACTCTCTGTCTCACGCCTGAATTCTTTCTTGCACGAAGACAAGAACCCTGCATTTCTTCAGTAACAGGCTCAGGCCAGGAGGAAGGAGAAAGGGACACAGCCTTGGGGGCAGGCTGCGCGGTGGCCTCCAGGAAGGTCCAGGTCCCAGGCTCTGCACGCCATGAGTGTGAACTGGGCGTGGCCAAAGAGGCCTCGCAGAGGATCTTGAGATGAGGCGACTGTCCTAGGGCCCCATGAAATCCCGAATGCCCTTTGAAAGGGAAATCTGCCCAGAGGAGCCGTGGGACAAGAGCAGAGAGAACCCTGAGCACGTGGCTACGCTGGCTCCAGAGACGGGAGGGGCAGTGAGCCATGCACGCGTGGGGAACACTGCAGTGCACACGCCTGGGCTGCGGCCCCGACACACGCACTTGGACTCTGGGGCCCCAGAAGCCCGAGGGAAGGCACGGATCTTGTTTGTGGCAATGGCCACAGCAGCCACACAAAGTGGATGCAAGGGTCAAGTCCACATTTTCCCTTTCTGCACCACCAAGGGTCTGTGTAGTCAGCACGAAACACAGGCAGCCCCTCCCCTGTGCCTGGGCCGTGCAGGAGCCAGCAGGAGGGCACACTGGGGCCACAGGTCAGCCGTGGGCTCCTGGACGTCTCCTCCAAAGTGGCCACAGGAACCCGGGAGAGTGAAGTTTTGCCAGAGTTTTCTGGGAGTGTCTGTCGGGGTGTCCCATTGCTCCTGCTTTGCGTTGTGACGAGCAGGTGCAAAGTCTTACTCCCAGGGGACTTGGGAGATGGCGGGAAGGAATAATCAAGCCGGCTCAGCAGCCTCAGTGAGTGCAAGGTGGGCAAAGGGAGCCTGGAGGCAGCAGAGGGCCCTGTGCAGGTCAGCTGCCAGGGGTAGAGGGAGGGTCCCCAGCCGCCCCTCCGTGCTCACAGCTTGCTAAGTGCCACTCCTGGCCACCAAAATGTGCCAGCCCCTCTGGGCACCGAGCAGGGCTTCTGCTGATTATGCAGACACATCGAGAAGTGGCCTCTCCTGGCGCTACTGAGACCGCCGCCCCCCCCCCCCCGCCCCTGGGGCGCGTACCGTAGTTGAACTGGCTGTTGGGCTTCTCGCAGTTGATGACGTTGAAGCGGTACGGGGTGGCAGCCCTCATCCCGCTCACCTGGAAGTAGAACCACTGCTGGTGCTGGGAGCTGCTCAGGTCGGCGTTGATCAGCAGGTCGTACTCACACCTGCAGTGGAGCAGGGTTGGGTTACTGCGAGGTCCTTAGGGAAACTTCCAGAACTGGGCACAGGCATTGAAATTCAAGGTGGGGGTGGGGGAGGGGGCGCCCGGCACCAGAAGGGTCAGTGACACAAGGACAGCTGCAAGTGTGCGGGTCCCAGAGAAAACTGTCACACCTGCCTGGGTTTCGCCACTTCTACCTGCGCCTCAGGAAGCAGCACCTGAACGTGCAGGGCTGTGTGCAAAGAGGAACTGGTTGGGTGGTAGGAATCCCCCACGGCAGCCACACAGACCAGGCTGGCAACACAGTGCTGCTGGTCCCGTCTCTCTGTTTTGAGGCAGAACCTGCGTGTGGCCAACTGTTGCACACATGCTAAGTGCACGGGTCAGCTGGCCGCCGGCATTACCAGCACCCGGACGCAGGCTGCTCGGAGCACCCGGCAGGCTCGCCTGTGTCTCTTCCCAGGTGCTTTGTCTCCAAAGTTAATTATTTTCAGAACTCTGCCCACAGAATTAGCAAGGCGGTTTTGATTTACACATCATGACCAGGATTCGTGGTCTTCAAAAACATTGCCTCATCCCCTTGGTATTTGAGCTGCTCTTTTAAAAAGAACACTGTTGTGTCTTGATCCATCTACCCTCTCCCAGGGCGGGCCCCAGACACGTGCACGTGACTGCTCAGTGAGATTGAAGGGGAGGACAGCTCAGTGCCGGACAGCGGTCAGCAGGGCGGGGCTCACTGGTGCAGCCCCACCTTTCTTGGGGTTGTTAGAATCACCACATGCTGACCACGGGGCTCCCCAGGCCACATCTGAGGGGTACCTGGCCACAGCAACTCTGCAGGGCCTGACACCATCCCAGTGTCTCTACTCCCACACCGAGGTCAAGACTCCTGAGCAGGAGGTGAGTCTGTTTTCCTTCCTCTTGCTCCACTGCCCTGCCCACATCTGATTAGTTAAGGATCCTACACACGGGTCAAAGCCAGAGCAGAGACCTAGGCCAGGCCAGCAGCCCAGGCACAGCCCGACTGACAACTGCCCTCCAGGAGATGTCCGGTCGGGCCTGGTCTCCTGGACCCAGCGCTCGTGACACGTGGCGAGAACCAGGAGTGACAGTGGTAGCCACGGAAGCAGGCGCTGAGCTGAACTTGACCTGGACTTGTCTCTGGGCGTGTGGCAGGCTTCCTTGAAGTATTTCACATACCAAAAGTAAATGAATAAAAAACACCCTTTACCTCCCTCAAGTCAGAATGACTCTGGGCAGATACAAAGCTGGCCTGAGCTTTTCCAAGTGCTGAGCCCATCACGGGGACCCTGCAGCCCTGAACAAGAGCGCATGCCGACTGCATCTCCCCTCCCCAGGGCACTCAGCGCGTTCTGTAACTCCCAAACCCACCCAGGCCGGTGCCACTGCTGCCGCACGGCGTGCATGAAGCACAGAGGCGCGGTCTGTGAACTCGCGCAGTCTCCCCTGGAAGGGGTGAAGGCGCCCTCACGGCTGGACTCCAGCGTCTGGGCCACCGCCCACTCGTGTCTGGGACCCTCATTCCCCCACCCGCCTGCAGAAGCCGAGCCGGCATCTCGCCTTCGGGCATCAGGAAACAGGGTCCACCCAGCCACAGCAGACGGAATTACACCTCGGCGAGAGCGGGCCCGCTCTGCGGTCGCCTGGGCTCGGGCCCCTCAGCGCCCCGGCCTACGAAACCCTTCTCTGCTCCTCAGAGGTTCTGCCAGGGAGGCACGGCACGGCGCCTTCTCTTGAATAAACATTTCACCATCACCATGATTTTTGTGAGACCAACAGACACAGGGAGGTGCCAGAGCGAGGAGCCCCACAAACTCCATGCTGGCAGAATGAGGCCTGGCATCCGTCGGACACAGGTCTCCCGTCAAAGGGTTCCCGCACCCCACTGCGGACTCTGTCTGCAACATAAGCCGTGTTCATAACCGGTCACCTCCGGCGAGCAGTGCACCCGGCCGTGATGGCAGCTCGCGAGCACCCTGGGATGATCACTGCTTAACATCTGAGCTCCGAGAGGGAGAACCTTCATCGGCACCGATTGCCGACGTCCACGGTGTGAACCCTCCCAGCACGGCTGATCCCAACCCCTATGGGAGGCCGCTGAACCAGAGTGGGAAGAGAGGGTCACAGAGCTCTCTCTCAGTGGCCCCAACCCTGTCCCCTGCCCCGGCTCCCCACACTTACTCCCGCACTTGGATGGCTTTGCGAAGATTTCCTGACTCAAACTTGGAGAAGAACCTTAAGCTGTCGGAATCAGTGTCCTGCAAAAGCCTGGAATGAAATTGAGAAGATGTGAGTACAGCATGGCGGGCAGGCTTGGACACGGTCCGACGTTTATTACAGACAAGCCTTCCCCTACAGAGCTTCTCTTTAAGGTTTGTTTATTCAACAGAATTACAGAGAGACAGATCTTCCATCCACTGACTCACTCCTTAAATGGTGACAATGGCCAGAACCAGGAGCTTAATTCGGGTCTCCCACAAGGGTGCAGGGCCCAACCATCTTCTGCTGCTCTCCCCAGGCCATTAGCAGGGAGTCACATTAGAAGTCAATGGCTGGGACTCAAACCGGCGCCCATATGGGAGACGGCACCGCCTCCTCGTGGGTCCTGACCCAAGTGCTCACGGCGCTCCTTGTGGGAGCAGCAGTGTATTATCTGGGTGACACAGCCCTGTATCAGTCCAGGGCAGGATCCCCCACACGCCCACACCGTGGACGCACGAGACCACCTACCCAGGCTCATCCAAACTGAAGACCACTTTATTTAGGACATCACTCGGCTGCATCAGCCTCCGGACATCCTCCAGGACCTTGATCCTGGAGAGGAAAATTGGAAGCATTTAAAGGGCTGACCCTCGCTCCTGACCCTTCTCACTCTACGGTCACCTGGGAAGGACCTTGGAGAGGCCCAGAGATGCACAAGGGAACTCGGGGACAACCGTGCACAACCTTGTGCCCCAGGGCGCACACAGCACTGCCCTGCCTTCTCCTCTTCACGGCTGTAGTAGGAAGCTATGCGCTTAGATGTCTGCGAGGGACTTGGCTTGACAGGGGCCTGTCAAGTACATTCAGGCTGGGGGTGGGGGGCAGCCTGCACTTCTCTGGCTGGAAGGATAAGAGGACCCTCGGCACAGAGCTTGGAGGGAGACATTGGGCTTCTGGGGGCAGCATCCTCACACTCTGGGAGGCTCCGGCAAGCCCTGTGTCCCCATGCCACTATGTTCCTGGTGCACGGTATGCTGCAGAAGCCTGGAGCCAGCTGTCTGCCTGAGGGCCCCAGGCAAGAGGGGGGGGATCCCCGGGAGGCCGTCAGGTCCTCCCCCGAATCTCCAGTGCACTGGGCTGGGGTGGGAGGAGGGCAAACAGGAGCAGACACGAGGCCCGACTCAGGGGGAAGAGGCCATGCAGGTCCCAGAGGTGCTGGCCAGCCTCGGGAACTTGAAGACGACGAACATGGGGCCAGAGGAGCCAGCCGGGAACGCAAGAGGGAGCAGTGCCTGGAGCCGTGGTCCGGAGAGCACTCAGGCGAGAACACGGAGGGCAGGTTAACGCAACCTCTCAGCTGCAGGCTTTGCTCCACGCTCCTCCCTTGCCAGGGAAAACACTCGCTTGCTCGGCTTGGGCAGTCCTCACTGTAACCTAGCAGTGCTGAGCCAAAGGCAACGTTCGCTTTCCTGCACTCCGGGAATCATCCGTCTCCCAGTGCCTCTGCCCCGGAGACAGCTGCCCCAGCCCTCCTCAGTGACCCACTGGAATTATTCTCTGACCAAGCCAAGATCTACAAGTCAGGGTTGCGGACGAGGGACGCAAGCTCCTCTCTATTAGCAAGAAGCCAGAGGGGAATTTGAAGAAAACACATCCCAGTAATCAGCTCTTGGCTCTTCTGAACACTCCCTCTGAAGACAGATTCGGGGGTTAGGAGAAACGACCACCTTTCCCTAATGTCGCCATCTGCAGTGGGTGTGAGGGAAGCTTGCATTAGGGCTCTCCAAGGAATTGGTAGCACAGAAACATGTGCCCGTCGCTGCCCCGCACTCGACTCTGCAACGGGCCAGCCTGTGTGTCTGGCAAGTCTCTCAAGGGTTTAGCAAGCTCCTGACTAATGCTCACGCCCTGCAGACAACGGGACTGTCTGTACAAACCGCTCCACCCACAGAAACACCAAAAGAGAAAATATACTCCAGCCAGTAGCATGGGCACCTTTGGATGCCACATTTGCGCTCCAACATGGACTGGGCAGAGGGAGGTGGACGGTGTCCCCAGACATCAGGAAAGGCCAGCATCCCGAAGTCCACCACGGATCTGGTCCTCTGGGCTTTGGCCACGTAAAGACGGGGATCGTGGAAAGCCACGTGCGGGGGCCGTGACTTCAGGAGCTCCTCCAGCTCGTGGGCCGTGTCTCCGCTTCTAGCAGCAGCGCAGAGGAAAGCGCTCAGCCTTGGGCAGGAGACGGCTCCCGGGTCCCGAGCGTCCTCTTCGAGGGCAGCCTGGATGCCGGGGCTTTCATCTCCAGGAGAGGCCGTCCCGAGGCCGTTGACCCATCCAGCTGGGTGCAGGCTCATGGCAGGTCTGTTCCTAGCCCCCGCCATCTTCACCATCCTCAGAAGCGAAGCCTGGATGGTGTCTTCCCTTGCTCGCTCCTGGGCGCCTTGGTCCTGACCCATGCAACGCGGCTTTGGGGAGGCGGCAGTCGGAATGTGCTGGTGATTAGCACACCCAGAGTTCAGGTCATCTCCAGACTGGGACTCCAGCTCCTTTGGGTTTAAAATGGAAAAGAATATGAGCTTGGACCAACGCCAGCCAAGGAAGCCGACTCTTCACGGCTCAAACGACAGAATCCCAGGAGCCCATGCTGGCAGGAGGCCTGGGGGACCTCGCGCAGTCCTCTACAGCACTGGCCTGGGGCCTGTGGGCCTCACTAAGTTACCGAAGCTGGATCAGCCTCAGGAACAGGGGCCTTGCACCCAACAGTGCCCCCTGCATCCTGCGGCAGTGCCTCTTACGATGATTCTGATTGTCAGAGATAAGAGGCAGGCCCGGAAGCCTGGTGGCAGCAGCAGCAGCAGCCGCTACCAGGCTCCGCAGCCCCATCCCCAGGCCGGAGCCTGGACGCAGCACGGCCACCTGCAGGAAGCATCAGCATGACTCTCCACACTGGCCAGAGAGCCATGGTGTCTGCTTTCTCCATGCTCAGGGCTGGACATCGGCCACCAGATGGCACGTGCCCCGGCTCCTTGCGGGGCGTCAGCTTGCAGAGTCTCACTGGCATCGAGCCTGGCCGTCCCCTCCCATTTCTGCTTGGCCGCTGCTTATTTCTCAGAAAGACCCCGGAGGCTGCCTGCCCGGGGTGGGGTGGGGTGGGGGAGCCATGCTTCCATCCAGACACCTCTGCTTGGCCTCTCCGCTTCCACAGAGCCTGGCACACATCAGCAAGGGGCAGAACCACAGCCCGTGTCCTACCTCAAAGCCACAGGAGAGCTCAGGACACATCGCCTCATATTGCAACAGCTCATCTTCTGGCCGGTCTAGGCCAGGTTTGGCGGTCAGCTTGTCCACATCTGTTTCCAGGTCATCGTCCTACAGTGGAACAATCACATGACTATCAGCAAAGCAGCTCGAGACCACACACCGTGTGTTTCTTCCCTGTCTCCAAGTCGCAGTGTAAACCGGTCCAGCAGAGAGAATATGCTGGGTGGTGTTTTAAAAACAATAAAGGAAGAGGATATGCAACTCTGTGTCACTGCTGTGTCAGTATGTATTAACCTGCATCATAAATAAGTGACGCTTTATAGCAAACAAGGTGGACTGAGCAAGCCAGGAGGCAGCACACAGAAGAAATCCCTTATCTCATCACTGCTGTCCCTGGGGTCGTGGCCAGTTTCTCCACATTCTTCCCTCTACATCTGCCTTTGCTGTTTCCACACACATTCAACAAGCACCTGCTATGACCAGGCGCTCGCCCAAGCCCTGGAGACTCCATAACAATGCAACAGGCACACACCCCTGCCCCCAAGGAAGCAATGCAACACACACACCCCTGCCCCTGTGCCATCTGTCTTCAGGGACGAGAAGACGGCCGTCACTAAGAAAGTCGGCAAACACGGCCCCTTCCCATGGAGCCCGAGAAGGAGGAAGGCAGGAGGGGACGGCGACTGACCGGGCACGGGCGCTCTGGGGGTGGGCCACCTGACACGGCTCCCCGGAGCAGCACGCATCCTGAGACCCCAGCCACAGAAGGGCCGGCCACACAGCGACCTGGAGCACAGAGCCACTCACAGCAGCAGCGTGGGGATTTCCCGCAGAGGAGAGGTGTGGGAAGAGGCGGGAGGAACTGCCTAGGCTGCGTGGCCACAGGCGCCGCCGCGACCCGTCCACTCCGGGAGACCCGGGCCGCCACCCTTCCCTCGGTGGGCCGAACCACTTCCTTGACAAGTATGGTTGGTTCATTAAGGACAAACCTGGCAGTGCTGAAGGACTAAATCAAAGTCCTTGTCCAGGGAAAAAGAAAATACAATAATCCTTCCACCTTCTGCCATATTCCTCCACTCTTCCACTTATGAGAAACGTGTGGCTGTCACTGCCATGCCAGCATCCCACATGGGCACCAATTAAAGTCCCAGCTGCTCCACTTCCCATCCAGCTCCCTGCTAATGTGCCAGGGATGGCAGCAGAAGACGGCCCAAGTCCTTGGGCCCCTACACTCACATAGGAGACTTGAAGCTCCTAGCTCCTGGCTTTGGATCAGCCTAGCTCTGGCCATTGTGGCCACTTGAAGAGTGAACCAGCGAATGGAAGATCTTGGGACCAGCACTGTGGCATAGCGGGTAAAGCCACCACCTGCAATGCCAGCATCCCATATGGGCACTGGTTCGAGACCCGGCGGCTCCTCTTCCGATCCAGCTCTCTGCTATGACCTGAGAAAGCAGTGGAAGATGACCCAAGTCCTTGGGCCCCTGCACCTGCATGCGAGACCCAGAAGAAGCTCCTGGCTCTTGGCTCCTAGTTTTGGATCAACACAGCTCCAGCCATTGCACTCATTTGGGGAGTGAACCAGTGGATGGAAGACCTCTTCACCCTCCTCTGCCTCTGCCTCTCTCTCTCTCTCTCTGTAACTCTGCCTTTCAAATAAATAAATCCTTAAAAAAATTCAGAGAAAAGTAAATCACCTGGGCTGGTTGCAATGATTTCAGGTGTGGTTCATGCCAGACCCACTCCCACAGCCAGCACTCTTGCCCTCCCAACGTCCGCCTTCACCTCCCTCCCGCCTGCCCCAGGCCCTGGGCTGAGCCCCAGCAGCCACTGAGCAAAACTGTCCCTGGCAGCAAACACAGCTGTGCTCCCTGCTGGAGCTGGGAGTGCTATGGCTCCCGTGGGCCTCAGGCTGACGCACTCCACGCGTGGCGAGGTGACACACCCAGCCTTAGCGCGCAGGTCAGCAAACTTGCTGTTTTTCAAGTCAGGCTTCTCTGGGACACATTCCCAGCCGTGCACGTTTGTGTTAGTGACAACTGCTTTCCCAGGACAACAGCCAAGTGTGCCCTTGTCACAGAGATGGTTTCCGGTCTCTGAAACACAGCAGGTTCCCACCGCCATCTGTGCCGCCCCCAAGTACCGTGTGCACACCCTGGGGGTGGACCTGCATCTGCACCCGCCCATAGCCTGGGCCTCTCTTCTCCTGCTGGGTTCTGGTGCCCACACAGCGCTCTCTGGCCTGGGCCCTGGGGTACAGATGTTCCCTGCCAGACTTGAGTGTGCACCCCTGGGAAGGAGGGGACCCACACTCGAGTTGGGCCAGCCCCATGCTCACAGCCCCGTGAGGGCTCTGAGGATAAGACCCTGCTGGGCCATGCGCTTGTGTGACACGACCGTCCCAGGCCCCAGCAGGCTGCCTGTGGATCTCACCCACAAGAGTGCCTAGAAGAAATAAGAGACTGAAGCGAGGAGGTGGGAGAGGAGGCCGGGAGAGTGAGCGTGGAAACACCCCTGTGGTCCTCACCTTCCCTTTGTCCAAACCTAGCACTCTGTGAACAGAACCGCTGCTGACGCCCGCTCTGCACGGGTCCTGGCCTCTCTCCCCCGTGCGACCCTGCTGTGCTGCCAATCTAAGGAAGCCCTGGGCTCTCCACTCCCAAGACAGTTCCCAGATGAAAGGCCCCTCTAATCCTCCTGGCTCAGAGGCTGGTCCCTATTGTCGCCTACGATTTTCAAAAGACACGGCCACAGGTTCAAGCCCGAGTCAGCTCTGTGACCAGAAATAAAGCCCACCCAGTGTCTCGTCCTCATCTCTGACACAAGGGGCAGACCAGGGCCCTGCTCTCGCCGCACCCAGAGCCCATCCCTGGGGACAGGCCTCCGTCTCCCCACAGCGCACACACACACTCACCACGGTCCTCCCTGGCTTGAAGGCTGTTAGCGAACAGTCTCCACACTCATCTCCCAGCCGGGTTTGTGCATCTGTTTCGGGCCCACTCTGCGGAGCGGGCACCGCAGGCGGTGACTAAAGCCCTCCCTGCGGTGTGTGAGGCCAGGCACGGCCCTGAGCCTTGCCCCCGCATCAGATCCGCGCAGCACCGCGCCCCGCGTCAGACCTGCTGCTGTCACACAGTGAGCAGGAGGCCAGGGAGAGTGGCAGTGACGGATGACTGCAGCCACCAGCGCCGCTCACACGCGGCACAGCTCCACGGGCCCGCACTGCCCAGCCCCAGGCAAGAGCCAATTTGCTCCTGATGACTTCGGAAATGATTCTATTTATCAACAGAACCCTGAGACGCCCAGGCTGTCGATAGCCGTGTAAATCGAGACGTGGGGCTGAGGGCCATCCCTGTGTGAGTGCTAATGCCACCAGCCGGCAAGGACCATGGAATGAAGCCCTCCAGAGGAAGGAGGGAGGAGGGGAGGAGGGAGGAGGGGAGGGGAGGAGGGAGGGGAGAAGGGAGGGGAGAAGGG
>CM027402.1:1367267-1386599 GCA_015711505.1 Sylvilagus bachmani
AGGGGAGGAGGGGAGGAGGGAGGGGAGAAGGGAGGAGGGGAGGGGAGGAGGGGAGGAGGGAGGGGAGAAGGGAGGAGGACTGGAGGGAGGAGGGAGGAGGGAGCAGGGGAGTTGTTTAAATTCAGCTGTCCTCCCAGGACCGTCATAAAGGGCAGCACCTGTTTCTGAGACTCACTTTAGAGATGAGCAAAATGAAGGATCCATCACTGGAAGGAACTTGCCCACGCCCACGAGAGCCAAGGGGAATGAAGGTGGAATTATAACTCATAGACAAACTGCTGGAGCAGTGGCTTTCAACAAGGGGCGATTCTGTCGATTTCTGGTCCACGACTTGGGGAGAAGGGGCAGGTGCTGCCAGTATCCCGTGGACAGAGGCCAGTGACGCTGCCGAAAGTTCTATGATGCCCAGGACAGCCACAAACTACGGCAGCGAAGCGCTGAGCACACGGAGGCTTAGCACCACCCCTGCTGTGTCTGTAGACACGCTTTCGCTGGGACACAGGCACATCTGCTCATTTACACGCTGTCCCTGCCCGCTCCTGCGCACTCGTGACGAAGACTGCATCGTCCACACAGCCTGAGACAACTGCTGACCGACCTAGAGACAGGCCTCTGCGGGCCTCTGCTCTGTAGCCCAGGCCACCCGGGATGGCGGCCGAGGAGCGGCACGGCCAGAGGCGCCCCGTGCATCTCCAGGGAGGACCCTGCCCTGGGCTCAGATGTCAGTGCAGTCTCAGGGCGCAGCAGGCCTGGGCCGGGTGGCTGGGAGAAGAGAGACCCATGCAGCTGGGGGGGGCCTCTAGAAAGCCTGAGGAAACCCCCCCTGCTGCTCACTCAGATGGCTCTGAGCAGGCATCCACCTGCACTCCCGCAGATGCGGCGTCAGAGCCGGTAACAGACGCCCTCTGACCTCACAGCCACCATGCGCTCCACCTGCCAGACGGAAGTGGCCATGGGGAGCCCAGGCCCGCCCTGTCACTTCATCAGTGGATGGCCGCACAAAGCAGGTGCCTGGAACTCACACCCGGCGCAGGTGAGCTCCAGCCTCATGGGAACCTGAAGGCGACAGAAGCGAGGGCGGGCACCCACCTCTTTCACGTCTTCAGGATCCGAGTCCTTGTCAAGCTCTTCGTCACTGTCATCTTCACACTCCTCTGGGGGGTGGGGAGAGAAGAGTGTGAGCCGGGCCCCTGGCTCGGGATTCAGACCTTCAGCACGGTGTCCTCCCACAGACCAGGGACCGCCACCAGGTGCACGGGCCCCTGACACGCAGGAGCTGATTGGCACGTGGGCGCCACATCACCAAGTCCGCGCCCCCTCCCCCGCAGACGCAAAGGGAGCGCGGAGCGGCCATCGCTGGAGTCCCCGCCCCGTTCACAGGCACTCCCAGGATGAACCGCACCAAAGCCAACAAACCGTGCCATAACCTGTAGATCACAGCGTTGGGCCCCTAACCCGCAAGTGCAGGAGGTCACTCAGAAGGTCCCCAGACAGCAGTCGTGCCACTGCGGCACAATCGTGTCCAGGAAGTGCGTTCCGTGGTGGGAGACAAAGCTAGAAAGACCAGGGTATGAGGTGGACAGAGACCTCGCTGCAGATTGAATAATCCTGCTGACAGACCCCCTTAGACCAGCACGGGGTCTGAAGCAGCAGGCGTTCTGTTTCCGTGTCACCTTGGGGTGAGCCAACCCCACCAGCAGCCGGCGCAGGAGCAGGCGACAGCAGCTGATGGCGGAATGGCGAACAGGTCTTTTTTAATCGGCCAGATGACCACGCAGGCCGTCAATAGCTTCCAGGCACCCTGGGGACCGCTGATAATTAAGGACCAAATGAGTGAGCTCGGTGCTTGTTCGCCCTGTTTATGAAAAATGGCTTTTTCATCTATATCCATAATTAGCTTATTAGACAACCACGGTTGGCTGGTGAAACAATGGATTCTAGTTTTATCCACGTTCCTCTACTTATAGCCAAAAGGCACAGGCTCGTCCAGAGCTCAGGGCCGCCCACTTCTCTTACCGTCCGTCAGAGCCGGGGGAGGGGCGGGGATGACGCCCCCAGGGACCGGGGCGGCATAGGCGCAGCTGGCTGTGGCCAGGGGCAGGGGGCTCCTCGGGCAGCACTGTCGCAGGATCTGAAGCATGGCCGCGACCACGGGCTCCACGCTGCTGTCCTCCAGGTGGCTCTGGGCGAGGGGAGAGTGCGTCAGGCCCCACCATGCAAGCTCGCGCCCCTCGCGCCACAGGGGTCTCAGGGCGTGCGTCACACACAGCCTAAGTGCACGCACACGGCCTGCGTGGGGCGGTCCCGTGTGAACACGCGTGCGGAGTTTTCTCTACTACAGAGCCTGCATTTGTATTTCTCTTTCACAGCTCATATGGGATCGGAATAAATTTAGCCTGAAAATAGACTCAAAATTATTTCAAGGGAGCCTTCACGCAAAGCAAGCCATTGTCCAGGGTCGCGGGAGGCGGGCGGGGCAGCGAGCTCCTGCTGCGGCCACCCACGTGTCGGCCTGAATTACAAGAGCCCGGTCGACGCGAGTCCGTCTTCTCTCTCAGCCGCTCTTGGAAGAGAACACATGAAGGGGGAGGATGAAATATGAAATCAGACGCGCAGGCTGCGTCCCAGGTACCTAAATGCGGCCACGTGCCTTTGTCTCAACACACACCGTGCCGGTCCCTCTTGGTGCCGCCCAAAGCAAAGAAAAATTGGGTTTGCAGACGGAGCTTTTTGACAGTAATGGAACATGACAAGATCTTTCTTTTCAGACACTGAGAAAAATGTACGAGCAGGTCTACTAAATGAGAGCGAGCGTTGGGTGCACGTGGGTGTCTCTTCAGCGTGTCGGTGGGCGCTCTGTCCGCTAGCTCGCGGCGGCAGGCTGGCCACTGCGGGCCTCGGCTTCGTGTTCCTGCTGCGGCCGCAGCTCCTCAGGCCAGGAAGTCACAGCAGGGGACCTGGGGGCGCTGGGTGCCCACCGCAGGGCTGCGGGACCCTGCCAGACACATGTCACAGGGAGCTCACTTGAGAGATCAAGGAGAAACGGTTTGAATACAAATTTATCCATCAAATGACTGCAAAGCCTCGAGAAGCCAGCTTGCGGGAGGAGACGTCTGGGGACGGCCGGCGCGGCTGCTGGTATACAGCAGTGCGCCCAGCACCTCGGACCTGCACCCTCGAGCTGGTCCACGGTATGCGACCTGCACGTGTATTTGTTTTTAATTTAGAAATCAAAGCAGATCGTATCACGCCAGCCCACTCCCCTGCAGCAAACGGGCAGGGGAGAATCCGAATCCTTTCTCACATCCCAGGGAGCTCCAGCCGTCCGGCCGCGCCTGCCCCTCCTAAAACTCCTTCTCCGCCACCTGTGCCTGAACTGCAGGGAACTGACCCCAGCTCTCGGGAGCGAGCACGACGCTCGGCCCGGCCTTGCTCCGACTCCACCGCACGCCGCCTCCGCCCTCCTCTCCACGCACTGCCCACGCAGCCCCGGGGTCTCAGCCGGCCTTGCCCCGCCACCTCCCTGCTCCTGGGAGCCTCCAGGTCCTGACCCCAGTGTCCCTGGCTCACCCGTGTCCTCCGGATCTCGGGTCAGGGGAGCTGCTCTCTGAGGCCCACCCGGCTCGGCCTGTGTCCCCTCCCCCCACAACGCCTGGGGCACAGGTGGGGAAATCCCAAGGCCACCAACAGAGGTGGCAGAGCTCCCGGCAGGGACCGCCCTCCACGGGAAAGCTCCCCGGGTGTGGCCTCCCGGCTCACCCTGGCCCTTCTCCCCGTGGCCGCCCCCATGTCCTGCTGCTTGCCACTTCCACGCTGCTTCTCTCACCCCCGTTCCTCCCGGCCACATCCTGGCAGCTCCCGGACAGCGCACAAAGCACTGGCTGAGGCAGGACTTCCTTCTGAGGCTTCCCCAGGCAGCTGAGACCGAGAGGGACTCTCCTGCCCTGCGCGGTTTGTGCACCGCCTGCGCAGCCACGACCATGCCCTGCGCCTGTGTGCGCCAGGTTGCCGGAGGCCGGTCCTCACCACCTTGGCCGGTGGCCCTCCTGTGAGCCCCAGCCCCAGCCCCACTGCAAAGTGACCGGGGAACCATCTCAGACCCGTCTGACCTCCGGGACGGGCTCCCGAATCCAGGCTGGCAACATTCCCTTCTGGACTTGGAGCCTCCCCCATGCACGCCTGGTGCTACAGCCACTGGTCCTGCTCGGCGAGAGGCTCCGGGGCCCTGGGGCCGGGCCTTCCACTCTCTCTGAGCCACGGTGACTCTGGCTGTGACTTAAGCAGCTCGCTCTCAGGGTTCGAGGCACCCGAACCGCCAGCATCGGCCCAGAGCCTGCTGGAAACGCGGACCCTGCACTGGGCCCAGAGCAGCTGCGTTACGCACTCTGGAATCTGCACGACACCACGTCCTCCGGGGCTCTCACGCACACCCAAGTCTGACAACCATGAAGTTTAGCAACGTTTTTGATCTCTGATGCTGCGTGCCTCAACAAGCAGTCTCCAATGGCCACTCCAACCCGCCCCTGCAGACCGAGGACCCCTCGTGATCTTTCAGGCACCTGCAGCAACCCGCCCCTGCAGACCGAGGACCCCTCGTGGTCTTTCAGGCACCTGCAGGGGTCTTCTCACAACCGAGCCCCCCACCCCAGTCAAGTGGAGCTCCAGCAGGATCCTCGCTCCTGGTCTGTGTGGGGAGGGGAGGCCGGGCAGGTGGGAGGGGCCAAGGCTGGGGAGTGCTCAGGGTTCCTCCTGCACCCAGCTGATGTCTGCCACGTGCGTGACGACGTCACCACCAGCAGAAGCAGGACAGGGTTTATTGTAACGTGTTCCGAAAAGTTTTAGGTTTACAAAACCAAACTGTGAGCAGTAGCACAGAGTCCCGTGTACCCCGCCCCCTCCCGCCCCTGGGAATCAATAGTCAATGCTCAGATGGAAGCGCTTTTCTATTTCAGCTCCCACACGTAGGGGAACAGGCAGCATTGTCCCTGTCTGGCTGACTTCACTGGACGCGGTGTCCTCCAGTTCCATCCATGCGGCCGCCGATGCCAGGACTTAACTCTTCTGCAGCCGGGTAATACCCCACTGCGTGCCCCGTCTCTCTCCCGTCACCAGGGGAGGAACAGCTTCACTGTTCCCAGCTTAGCTCTGGTGAACAGTGCTGATGTCCGTAGTGGAGCAGGTGTCTCTGGGATACAATAAGCTCATGTCTGGGGATTACACACCCAGTAGTGCAACTGCTGGACTACATGGCAGCTCCAACTCTGGATTCTAAGGAAATCTCCGTCCTGTTTCCCACAGGCGCTGCACTCATTTACCTCCCACCAGCTGCGTACCAGAGCCCCCTTTCTCCACACTCTCACCAGCACTTGGTGCTCTCTTTGACAACAGCCATTCTGACAAGGGTGGGGTAATATCCCACTGTGGTATCGATTTGCATTTCCCTCATGACTTATGATACTGAGAATATTTTTTCATGCATTTGTTGGTCATTTGCATTTCTTCTTTTGAGAAATGTCTGTTCAGGTCCTTTGCCCATTTCCTAACTGGATTGTTTGGGTTTTCATGTTGTTGTTGAGTGTCTTGAGTTTCTGATCTATTCTGGATATTAATCCTTTGTCAGATCCCTTGCAAACATTTTTTCCCATTCTGCTGGACGTCTCTCCACTCTGGCGACCGTTTCTCTGCCGTGCAGAAGCTTCTGAGTTTGACAGAATCCAGTTTGTCTGGTTTTGCTTTTCTTTCCTGCGCTTTTGGGGTTTTATCCAAGAAGTCATCACCAGCACCAATGTCTTGAAGTGTTTCCCGTGTTTTCTTCTAGAAATTTCATAGTTTTCAATCTTACATTTAGGTCTCTGCTCCATCTTGAGTTGATTTCTGTATAAGGTGACAGGGATCTAGTTTCCTTCACACACACACACACACACACACACACACACACACATCCAGTTTTGCCAGGATCATTTATGGAAAGCACCATCCTTCCAAAAATGTATGTTCCGGTACATTTGTCAGAACTCAGTAGGCTGCATGTTCATGATTTAATGTATGGGCTTTCTATTCCGATCCACTGACCTGATTGCTGGCTTTAGGCCAGTACCATGCTGTTTTAACTCATGTAGTTTTGTGGTATGTTTTGAAATCCTATCTTGGGATGCCTCCAGCTTCCTATTTTTTTGCTCAGGATCACTTTAGCTATTCAGTGCTTTTTGTGACTCCATGTGAATTTGGGGACTGTTGTCTTCTAATTCTATAAAAACGTCATCAGCATTTTGCTAGGAATTGTATTGAATCCATAGACAGCTTTAGGTACTATAGACATTTTTTAAAACTTATTTTATTTATTTGGAAGACAAAGTTACAGAGAGAGGTAGAGACAGAGAGAGGTCTTTCATCTGCTGGTTCACTCTGCAAATGGCTGCAACAGCCAGAGCTGGGCCCATCCGAAGCCAGGAGCCAGGCGCTCCCTCATGGTGAGGGACCGTCCTCTGCGGCTTTCCCAGGTGCATTAGCAGGGAGCTGGATGTGAAGTGGAGCATCTGGGACTCGAACCAGCGCCCATGTTGGATGCCCGCCACAGTGTCAGCCCCAACACTTTCACAATACTAAGTCTTCTAATACACGAGCAAGAAATTTCTTTCTCTATTTTTTGTGTGTATTCTTGATTCAGTTCATCAATTTTTACAATTCTCATTGTAGCTATCTTTCGCTCTTTGGTTACATTATTCCTAATTTTTGCAGCTATGCGAAAGGAATTTATTTCTCGACTTCTGTTTCAGCCAGATCACTGGTGCATCCAAACGCTACTGCTTGCTGATGTTGACTTTTATCCTTCAGCTTTCCTGAGCTGCTTTATCAGTCCCAGCAGCTTTCTGGTGTTCAGGTTTCCCCATGCACAGCACCATGTCATCTGCAAACATGGACGCTTTGACTTCTTCCTTCCGGATTCCGATGCCTTTATTTCTCTCTCCCCTCGACTCGCCCTTGCTAACACCTGCACTACTATGTAACCAGATGCTGAAAGTGCACATCCTGTCCTGCTCCAGATCCAAGGGAGAGAGTTTCCCACGTTTCCTTCCCGTGTGACGCTGGCTGGGGGTGCATGAACTCTGAGATACGCTCCTTCCGTGCAGTCCCCACCACGCCATCCGCGGCTTTACCTTCATTTCCCTCTGCTCTCACGCCTGTCACCTGGCTGCCCACGACCGTTACTTTGAACTCTGTGTCCAGATCCACTGGCGTCTGGATGAGCACCGTGGGCCGCCGCAGGTGTCATCTTCCTTGCATCTTCACGACTCCTGCACATGTGGCGCGAAAGCTCCTTTTCCTAAGGAGTGGTTCTCATGGGAAAGTTTTTATTTGGATGGAACAGGGGCGGCCCTTGCTTTGGACGGCGTTGTGGCTGGGCCCAGACACGTGACATCCGAGTGACTTCTCCAGTGCCTCAGGGACAGCTGTGTCCACGAGCGCCCCAGCGTCTGCCCTCCGTAGTCCGTGGAGACCGTGCTACCTCTGCAGCCATGTGTCTGGTGCTGTGGGACACAGAGGAGGCCTTCCCCTTGTCCCACCAGGCAAACCTGAGTGGCACCAGGAGCTGTGGCCCTCAGACTACATCACGCGGACAGGACCTTCCCCAGGCCCTGTGTGGTGTGCCTACTGCTGCGGCTCGCAGCACCGAGAGCACCAGGCAGTGGGCCGTGTTAGGGGACTCACCCCAGCCCCCGGGTGCACACAGGGCACGATGAGGCCGTGCACCAGCAGGAGTGGGTCTGGAGCCCTGGGGTGCAGCAGGCTCGCCCCTAGGCCCTGCCCTGTGTGTCCTGATGACCCTGAACAAGTCGTGCTCACAGTCCCAGTCCTGGAGCTGCAAGAAACCCGGATCTTACCCAGATCGCACGGTGTCAGTGCCAGCTGTGCTGGGCTCGTGGCTGGAAGCCTCCAGCCCGAAGCAGAGGGATTCAGGCAGGGCCTTCTGGGTCCCACAGGTGAGTGCAACTTACCCAGGGAACATCACATCACACAGAGCTCGCAGCTGTAGCTGCGGGGCCGTGCCCGGAACCCTGGCGGCTGCAGGATTCTCGGGGCTGGAAAACGCCCTGGCTGTCTCCAGGGCCTCAGGCTGCCCAGGGGCTGCTGGCTTCCCCCAAACAAGTGGGACTTGGAGCGTCCTGCCATCACCCAGGTCTGGCACTCTGGGCAGGGAGAGGCAGCCCGAATCGCTCAGTGGAGCCAAGTCGTTGCTGAGCCCCCAGCCGGGCCTCTAGACTGGATTTAAGGCCGTGAGGACGAGGACTCTAGGGCTGCCCTGTGGCACAGCGGGGCGCTCGGAGCTCTCCGCTCACCTCTGCCCGGCAACATGGCAGCAGCCCCGGCGGCAGCAGTGGGCAGCGCGCTTTGTTCCTCACTCTCCGCTGCCTGCAGGGTCTCTGGGTCTGGGCACCTCTGTGCCACAGGGTCCCCTCAGTTCTCACACAGAACCCCCTCCCCAGCAAGATGGCGTCCCGGGCCGGGCACGGGAGCAGCAGCGGGGGAGCGGCAGCGCCAGGCAGTTTGTTCTCTGCTGGTGCTCAGGGCCTGGGCTGTTCGCAGTTATCGTCACTTCCGCGTACGGAGAGGACAGAGAGATGTCCTCCATCCACTGGTTCATTCCCTAAGTGTCCGCGGCAGCCAGGTGTGGGCCAGGCTGAAGCCAGGAGCCAGGAACTCCGTCTGGGTATCCCACGTGGTAAAGGGCCCTCCCAGGTGCATTAGCAGGGAGCCGGATTGGAAGTGGAGCAGCCGGGACTCAAACTGGCGCCCATACAGGCTGCAGGCGTCACAGGTGGTGGCTTAACCCGCTGCGCCACAACGCGGGCCCCTGGCGTCACCCCTTTCCTGTTGTCTCCCGCTCCGTTCCAATATCGTACATAGAGAGCCCTTTTCCTGGCAAGATGGCGTCTCCCACCGTGGCGTCTGCCTGCCCCGTGGGGCTTTGCCCTGCAGGTCCGAGGTCCTGTGGGCCACAGCCAAGCCCCAGCAAGGGCTCACGCTCGGCAGGAAGTGAGGAACGGCCAGCCCCTGTAAGCACGCGGCGTCTGCATGTAGCTGTGGCGTGCACACAACGACACAGATGCTATTGTTTCCGCTTTTCCCAGAGTTGAGGCCCAGGGACGCTGGGTGACTGTCATGCAAGTCACAGGTGCAGAGCTGGGATGTGGGCCAGGGCGCCCACCCGCTGCACCTCCCAGAGCCCGCCCCCCACAGGCGTGAGGGGGCGAGTACACGCGTGACCAGTCCCCGCTCTGTGGGGACGGCCCCTCCAGCAGCCCGGGGCTGCCGCGCCACCCACCTGTGCGTGGCTGAAGAGGAGCTCCATGCCCCCCGCCGCCAGGAAGGCCTCCCTGCCGGAGCGGACGGCGGTGACGTTCCTGAGGCAGAGCAGCAGGCCCCGGCGGATCGGCACGCAGGCGGCGGCCGCGTCGTGGCTGTGCCAGTCCCGGTGCAGCCTGAGCAGGCTGGTGACGTAGCCCTGGTTCACCGCCCGGCGGCTGTTGGACTCTGGACACACAGGAGAGGCGGTTTCAGGCCCAGGGTGCCTCTCCCAAGAGACCCAGGGCCCCCGGGGACTGCCCCGCAGAGGGCGCCTCAGCCGCCCAAAGCCAACCCCGCCAGCCAGCGCCCCCTGGCGCGCCACCCTGTGCACGACCTGACTGGCCGCCTGCGCGAAGCCAGCACCCCCCAATGACGACGCCCCACACAAGATGTGACCCACGTGCCTCAAAGAGTCAGCGCCCTGAGAGGCAAAAGAAAGGACAGGAACGAGGCTGAGAGACAGAAACCACATGACACATCAGTCAGTCCGCGAGGCGTTCCGCCCTGGGCATTCGGGGCCAGTGGGAAAAGCTGAGCAAGGTGTGGGGATGGGACGCAGTCGACGCTGACTCTCGGGTTCCATAAACTGTCTCTGTTTTTAGGAAATTCACAACTGCAGTGCGCGCAGGTGTGTGACTTATCTCAGGGTGGGGGTGTATGACAGAGAGAGAGGGGAAGGGAGGGAGGGGCCCGTCGCACCCTCATCCTGTCGGGAAGCTCGGTGGACCTAGGACATCGTCATGGGTTGAGCCAACCCAAAGGCAGGGTCAGGGGGCAGTCGCCGAGGGAGACCCGGGATCGGGAGGGCTCCCACGAGGATGGACGCTCCTTCACAGGCAATCAAGGTGTGTCGCTGTGGGTCAGGCCTGACTGGAGTCGTCTGAAGCCAGCTACCCCCGCCACCTCTGACCTAGCGAAAACCTCCTCCCCATGGGGGGGGGGGTTGGGGGGAGTCCTGAGGCATCACCCAGGCGTTGGCCATCCACTGACAAACCCAGCACACCCACAGCTGCTACATGAAACCCTTTGGGCAGGGCCAGAGTCGGGATGAGCCCCTCCAGCACCAGATACCACAAATAGCCATAGGGCTCCCCAGGGGTGGACTGGAGCTTCACCCACACACCCCAGCCCCACCTCCTCCAGACTTCCCGCCAGCCCCCAGGTGTCTCCAGGGCCCCTACTCCCACGGATCTGAGAGTGACACCTGCTTCGGCCACGTCCCGTGTCTCCTGGGTGGCCTCCTCCACAGCCCACTGGCCATCGCACCTGGGGGCCCTCCTGGAGTGGCGGCCTTGGCTTAGGAACTCCCCAGAGACCCTCAAGATCCGATCACGACAGGGAGAAGCCGAGTCTGCCAGGGCCTCACGGTCACGGCTATCCAACGACGCCACGGCGGAGCAGCTCGACCCGGGGCTGAGGTCACCCAGCAGGGCTGGAGCTGGGCTGTCTGACCCCTGACCTGACTGTGGCCCAGGCTCTCAGGGTGCTTCACCCATGTACCCCGCAGCTTCTCTGCATTAACTCCGTGTGCCTGGAGGGTCCCTGCCTGCCCAACGCCCCGTCCACGGCTCAAGTTCTCTTAGAAGTGTCGTCTGACCGCCCTCGGGCTCCTTTCCAGTTTCAGCTTCTGGGCCACAGGTCGGCCCCAGCCAGCAGACGCCCGGCCCACGGCTGAGCACCCAGCGGCACAGGGCCCGGGCGGCTGGCGCAGCCTCCAGGGCCCATCCTGCAGCCCTGCGTCTCCTGCTGTGCCTCTCAGGGCCAGAGCACCGGCACGGCTGTGACGCCGGGTGAGCCTCAGCCGTGTGTGGGGAGGGCCCGGGCTGCAGTCAGAGGAGCAGAATCGCAGCCCCGAGCCACCCTCTCCTGGAGACGGCGTGACTGCGAGCGGACACCCACGCTTTCTCCACTGCCGGTGGAACGGTCTCCCTGGGCTGTCCGGCACACTCTAAACGACCAGGCCCGGCTGAGCACCACCGCACAGTCGGTTTTATTTATTTTTTTCTCTCTTGACAACAGCTCACTCAGCCGTGACCTTGAACTGAGAGACGAGCCCTCCGCACACAGCGATGCGCTGTGGACGTTAAAAGCGCCTTCCTTGCCTTCGCTAATGAATTATTCTTTTGCATCAAAACATTCCTCTCTCAGGCTGGTCCCGGCCACCCAGCGGGAGAGTTCCTGAACCAGCTTGCAGCCCATCCAGTATCTGACGCTTAGGAAACCACGAGGCTGGAGCAAGAGGCAGTAAGCAAACCAGCGCGGAAAGAAGCCGAAGTGGCCGGGAGCGGGCAGGGCGTGGGGCAGCGCGAGGCCGGGGACTCCGGCCCTTGTCTGTTTCAAGTGGTGAGACTGACCACGCCTCCAGCTCGCGACCTTCATCTGCGGCTGTCTTCCAACAAGGGGAAGAGGGTAGTGAAAAGCATCTTTAATTGTCTGGGAGGATAATCCCTTATCAAATCCCGCGATTTTATTCACGGTTTCCTGCTAATCCCCAACAAGCCGTGGTGTTTACCAAGCCTGCGACGGCCGCCCTCGGCCCCCGACCCCGGCCCGTCGCTGCTTCTCTGAGACAGCACAGCCCAGGGTCCCCAACTCCCAGCGAGACTCGTCCAGCTGAGCAGGAGCCGGTGTGGGGGAGCAAGAGCGGGTTCAGAGACCACCGGCTGGGCTCAGAGCTGGGGGGCTCCAGAACCCCGCCCCTTGTCTGGTTACATAAACAGCCTCCTCCTAAAATTTGCTCGGAAAAAAATTTCCTGTTGCTTAATTTGATTTTTAATTTCCTGAGAAACATGGCGTCTGTTACACTGGTTGGAGGATGGGAGCGGTGGGCAGAGGGGAGCTCTGGGGTCTTTCCGTGTAGCTCAGGCCCTGCCCCGCCACAGAGGCCCCGGCTCCACCGCCCAGGCCCCCTGGCCTCACCTCCACGTCACCTCACCTGACCCCGCTCTGGCCACCTCTTCCCTCCGTCTGGCACGTGCTCTGGGGGTACCCTTGCTCTCACCCCTCGCAGCTCTTCCTTGAGGGTCAGGTGCTTCTCTCCAGTGCTAACCCAGTCGAAGCCAATTTCACACCCACACAACCCGGTTAGGAAAATGCCAAGGTATCGAAAGGGGATTGACAGCTCCATCTGCTTGTTTCGACGTCCCTGTCGTCCGTATTGGCCATGTGTTCCATAATAAACGTGGATAATCTGGAGCACAAAACATGTAACCCTCACCCAGAGTCACAGACAGGCGGCCCAGCCTCCAGGTGTGCGTTCAGGTTGCCATGGTAACTCACTCCACCTCCGTGATGCTGCTGGGCACAAGGACCATCTTCACAAAGCGGACAGGAGGGCCCGGCATCCGCCCAGGCTCCAGGCTCGGTGTCTCAGGGACTGTGTCTGCCCACAGCCCGCCTCCCTGCGCATCCTATCTGGTCTTAGGCAGAGGCACTGTGGGAGCAGGTGCCCCACGCCGGGGGACACAGCCCTGAAACTCCAGGAAGAAAACATAGAATCCTGTAGACCCCACCCGTCCTCCCCACACTCACGACCCGTCACTGCCTGTTGGCGCTCTGTGCCAGAGACGCGCCCACAGCCACGCCCGCCACGCTCTGAGGCACTCGGCAGTGCCCGCACTGAGCTCCCCTGCAAACAAAGCTAGGAACGGCCCGGCTCAGGAGAGACAGCGAGACCCCGTGAGTCAGACTCCATTCCTGAGACGCCGCGTGTGAGGCCGCGAGCTCGCCTCCTGGCAGTGGAGGCCCCACGTCCCACGGCATGGCACAGACAGCCACGGCAGGCGTCGGAGAGCGTGGCCTGCGTCTCAGCTCTCCCTCCAGGAGTCAATCACAGGCCTCGCTCAGCTGACCCGATTCAATCAAGCCACCCGCACCTGGGCACCGGGGCGGGATGAAGTGTCCACCCTCTCACTGTCAATCACTTTGGGCTGCGGGTGTGCGTTCCAGCCTGAGGCCAGAGGACACGTCACACTCCAACCACAGCGTCCCCCGCGAGCCGAGGAGCCCGTGCCGCACACTGGGCACTCGGCGCCTGCTGCCCACTCTCCCCTCTCCTCCTGCTGCTCCGCCCATCAGCACCAGCACCCTCCGTCCCTGTTCCATACTGCGGCCTCTGTTGTGCCAGATGCCCAGCTGGATGGGAGCTTCCTCCTACAGCCTTGTGCAAGGAGAGGCGGTGCCGCAGGCCCCAGAGCCCCTGGTGTGGGTTTGGCTCACTGTTCACTGCTGTGTGACCAGCCAAGTTCCCCAGTGCTGTGGCTTCAGGGCGTCCCTCCAAAACTCAGGTGTTGCTGATATAGAGCATTAAGGGGTGGGGACTGTAAGACGGGACCAGGCCACGAGGCTCCCCCATTGCATGAGACTCGGGGCCTCCTAGGAGCGGTCTCCTGCATCCCATGAGCTCGCCTTCCATCCCCCCCCCCGCCAGCACACGGCAAGTGGGCCCTCCCCAGACACCACTGCACTTCCCACCTCTGGACCGTGAGGACATGAATTTTTGTTCCCCGTAAATTACCCAGTTTTGAGTATTTTGTTTCAGCAGCGCAAGGACTGACACTTAGCCATTCTACACTGTCTTTCCATCACCCGCAACTGTTCCAGCGACACGACAGATAAAGATGTTCACGTAGCTGCTTTAAAAGCCCATTCGAAGCACAGGACGCATAGCACAGCCCTGATATAGCATAAGGGCAAAGCAAGCCGTAACCCCCTTCCCAGTGCCAAGGCCCCCAACCCCATACTTCTCCAGTGAGAACAGCCCTGGCATGGTTTCTAAAGAAGCCTCATGGGCTGTGTCTGACCTCCCGCCCAGAAGGGCCCCCAATCTTCCACTGCTGCCCTGACCACACCTCGCACCTCATCCCTGCACTCCGGACAAGGTCAGGTCCACGAGTGCGTCTTAGTGGTCCCAAGGTCCCATCTCTGCCGATATTTACATGAGCTGGGCCCCATTTTCAGAGGAAAAGGCTTACCCCTGGGAGACCCCTCTGGATCCTAAGTGTTTCGTGGACCACCCTTGCTTGTGATGAGACTGTGAGTAGAACAAACTCAGGGACCTTGTCCTTTCTGGGAAGAGACCACCCTCGGCTAACAGTGCACTGCTGGCCCGGGAAAGTCGTCACCGAGTTTCCCATCTGCTCGGGATCTTTCTAGAAATCCGCCTCTGCTTCCAAGCCCCCTCCTCACGGTGTCACCAACCCTGGATCACTTCACCAGTCAGGACCCCACACTAAAGACTCCCTGTGGCCCACAGCCTCAGGCCGTGGTGTCCCACCCTCGAGCCTCCCTTCTCGGACATCATCGAGACCCAGAACAACAGAGCTGACTGCCACGCCCTGCACGTGGCTTCAGTGGTCTTCCCGGGGCCTCCACTGAGATGCGTCTGGACAACGCAGCCTTTCACCGAGGCTGCTGAGCCACACCGACAGCACCCTGCCCATCCGCCACGTGCCCGGCACCCGTCTAAACATTTCCTGGATCTCCCCGTTGGCCTCAGGAGAAGCCTGAGATGAGCGTGGCCTTTCTGCTCATACGGATGAAGACACGGAGGCCGGGGGAGCTAAACGGCTCGGTTACGCCCACAGAGCTACAGTCGTTGTGTCTGGGTTCAGAGGGAGCACCCCTTCTGACCCGAAGCACTTGTCCCACGTTACCCCCAATGCCCCCGAGGCTGTGGGCGCAGTAGACAATGTCTGCACCCAATTATACACCTTCAGCTCTGCCCACTCAAGCCACATCGTGGGGAGGGCTCTGAAAGGCTACTGGTGACAAAGCCACAGAAGACCTGCAGCTGAGGCCGCCCCACCACCAGGCCCCGGCCTGTGGTGGGAGTTGGAGCCTCAAGGTGAAGGCCCACAAGATGGCCTTTGCTTCTCAGGGCTCCGGGGCCACCTGGGGTCCTCGAGGCTTGCAGAAAGGGGTGGACCAGCCCTCGCCCCCCAGTCGGGCTCCCACACGGGCAGGGCAGAGCGCATGCTGCCACAGAGCTGGTCTCAGCGCCACCCTAGCAGGAACTACTCGCTCATCTCCAGTTCAAGCAAGATCACGCCACGGCGTCAGCTCACAGGTGTCTATTTTCCTGTGTACGGTTCAGGGATCTCGGCTGAAAGATAAACCCGAAGTTTGAGCAAGGCCTGCTCTCCCACGGACGGCCTTTATGAACCCACAGACACTGATGGGAGGCGCCACGAGCGGCATCCGGGACGGCCAGGGGCCACGCCCTCGGTACCCACTCCTGAGGACGGTCCAGCTTCACTCCCAAGTCACGGGGCGTCCTCACTTTCAGGAAAGCCTCAGAATCCAAGCCCCCCTCCAACCCCATCCCCGCATGGCCTGTCCTCCCTCCTACCCCTGAGCTTAAGGAAGGGCACTGAGCCACAAGGGAGGGGCTGGCTGAGAGGGGGGGCTGGGCCTGAGGAGGGGCTGGCTGTGAGGAGGGGGCTGGCTGTGAGGGGGGGGCTGGCTGTGAGGAGGGGGCTGGCTGTGAGCGGGGCTAGGCCTGAGGAAGGGCTGGCTGTAGGAGGGGCTGGCTGTGAGGAGGGGGCTGGCTGTGAGGGGGGGGCTGGCTGTGAGGAGGGGGCTGGCTGTGAGGGGGGCTGGGCCTGAGGAGGGGCGGCGGCTGCAGTGCCGTCCTGGGGGAGGAGCATGGATGCATGGATGCCCTGTCCCTGAGTGGTGACTCAGTCCCTCAGCCGCGGTGGGTCCACAGCCGTCTTTCTCCCCCTGTCCCCGGCCACGATGGCGCTGTTCTCCGGGAATGGGGTTTGCCTCACTGGGCGGTGTTTTCCAGTCGCCGCGGCACACCGCACACGGCGCACTGAGCGCCGGGACGTCCAAGCTTGAGGAAGACTGGCTTCCAGCGTGGCTACTTTGAAAATACCTCCTTGTGGAGACAGGAGGAGCTGATCCCAGAGAGGTGGCCCCTGGGAGATGCTCCCCACATGGGGCACGAGCCAAGGCCAAGCCAGAACCCAGACCCAGGTGCCACAGGGGACCCGCCGGCCAGGCGCTTCTAGGACGTCATCCCGCCAGCGTGCGCCACGCACAGCCAGCCACTGCGGACACGGCAGGCCTGCCTGGGAGCTGCAGATCACGGAGACACGGGGCACAGCACAGAATATACGGCCCTGCAGAGGGCAGATGCTGGGCCACGGCGGGCCGGCGGCTGTAGCCCTGTGGTCAGGGAAGAGCCCCCCGGGGGCGCGTCTGAGCCAGAACTGAGTGTCCGGAGGAGTCAGGAAGCAGACGTGGGGGTCTTCAATGCCCCGTCATGAGCAAGGCAAGGAAACGTGTGCGGTGAGGAAACTGTGCACGGATTCAAGAAATCGGCACCAAACAGTCCTACCTTTTATTCATTTTCCATTTTAACTTATCTGGGAGTCCTGGAATCCCACGGGCACAGCAAGTGGAGAAGCCACAGCCTGACGCCAAGAACAAAATGGCGGCGAGCCAAACCCGGCAACGGAAGTGCAGAGAGCAGCGAGCAGGGCTGGAAAGGCAGGGGGGGCGCAGACCCCGGCCCTGGTGTAGACCCCGGCCCTGGCGCAGACCCCGGCCCCGGCACAGAGCCCCTCCCAGCAGCTGTGCATGAGCAGGGCTGGCCAGGCCCGGAGCTCCTCCCTCTGCTCTCTGCCATTCCCTGGGAATGAGAACCTTTGCCTGGGAATTCACCAGGGAGCTTTCCTGTGGGGTCCAGACTCTGAGGACGCCCTGCCCAAGCCCCAGCAGGAGCCCCCGTGGCCACAGGTCCCTGCAGAACACCGGCGGCCTCGCCAGAGCGCGCACCAGGAGGCAAGCCAGCAGGATCCAGGAAGGAGGTGGCAGAGCCCTCCCCTGCCCTCCTCCTCCCTTTGGCACGAGGCTTCTGCCTGGTGGGGGCACCACATGCTCCTGGCCAGAACACAGACATGCGTTCCACGTGGCCCACGGGAAGCAGCCCCACGTGCGGCGGCTGCCGTGGCCCAGGGAGCATCCGGGAGGCCACAGCCCGCGCCTCACGCCCTGTCCTGTCACTCGGCTCCTCCCCCTACTGGTGTCCATGCTCTCCACACCCCTCGGCAGGGCCGGCAAAGCCCCCGCACAGCCCCCCGACTCCCTCCCTCCTGCACTGAAGCCCAACCTGTACGCTTCCTCCCCACCCCGCCCCCAACACGAGCAGGTCCAGGGACACCCACAAAGTGTCCCTTCATCTCCTGGGGGTTAGGGACCGGGCTACGGAGCAGGCCCATGGGGTCCGTGGGCCACCCCGACCCCACCACCTAGACCCACCTCTGTCATCGTGTAAGAGCCCTGGCTCGGCAAAACAACCTGATCCAAAGGTACCCATGTTTTATTTTTTATAGGGAGATCTGAAACCGTTGGTCGTGAAGCAAAAGGAGGCATTTTGGCCCCAAGCGTCCAAGTGTGCATCCCGCGTCCCGGGCCTTGGGAGCTGCCGCGTCCTCTTCTGCCGCCCGGGGCCTGGGAGCCCCGGGATGTGCAGCTCCCGGCCCCTTCTCGGGAAAGGCCAGCAGCCCCCAGTCACCACGGCCCAGGCATCTGCAGACCTCGCGGAGGGTTCTCTCGGGCGAAATCACTCACCTGAACACCAGTGCTGCCGAACAGCTAAACACTGCCTGTCCTCCCAGCGCTGGAGACGCAGGGCCACTGCCTGTCCTCCCAGCGCTGGAGATGCAGGGCCACTGCCTGTCCTCCCAGCGCCACGCTACAGGGAGGAGCCCTGCTGAGCGCTATTATTAGAAGCCTGCAGGAAACACCTGATGTGCGCCTCGACATAAATAAATAATTGAACAGTCAATCCGCAATGTGTGCCTTCGCAGGCAGGCGATGTTTATCTTTTTGTCTATCTCTTTAAATCTTGGTGATACTTTATCTTTGTCAATCCATAGCCAGGCATCCGTTACGCCAGGGCGATACCAGCTCTAAACTCTCCAGCACTTAGGGCTCCACAGTCCCGACAGTTAACCCCTGCCTGCCTCCAGTGACAGCAACACGTGCCCGCGCGTCTGCGGGCGGGGCTGCAAGGTGCATCTGTGGGCAACGCTGCACACACCGCGTCTCTGTTTCCCCAGAAACCGGCCCAAGCCAGTGCAGTCCAGTAGCTCACAGAGAAGGGGGCTGCATGCCCGGCCGAGGCGCCTGCCGCCGGTCCCAGAGCCTCACCCCTCCACTGCCCGCACACACAGCCCTCCCTCAGGCCGCAGCGTGGACAGAGCGGTCCCCAGGCACACGGCACCGCCACACGGCCGCCTCACGCGTGATCCCGACCACCGGGCAGCGCCAAAGCGCCGGAGGAGACAACAGGTGAGCGGCCGTCCCGCACAGCTGTGAGAGGCGCCGCCTTGTGCAGCGGGAACCTGCTGAGCCCTGGCGTCTGGTCTGGGGAGACGGCTGCCACTGGCCCTCTCCACCCCCAGAAAGCTCGTGGACAGCGGGAGTGAAAGCCAACTCTGGGTACAAACGGCTTCTGGATTCCATGCTCAGTTGATGACGTGTGTTTTTCATGAACGCCCTAAAGGTGAGATCGGCCACGCCTCCAAGCCTCAGGAGAAACAGCCGGGTCCAAGTTCATTTCCAACCACAGCCTCGGCTCTGCCTGCGCCCCGTGAGGCCCCTTCCAGAGCCTTCCAGAACCTTCCAGAAACCCGCCGCCAGAGCCTGAGGCCCTCGGGCCAGGCCGGCATGAGCGGCCACCATGGGTTCTGTTCCCCCGGGCGGGATCCCCGAGGTCCCGAGAGCGCGGGGAGCCCCGGGCGCAGGGCAGGAGCGGGGAGCGGGCCTTGCGGGGCGGGAGCGGGAGCGGGGAGCGGGCCGTGCGGGGCGGGAGCCAGGTCCCGGGGGTGGGCCGCCGTGCGGGGCGGGAGCCAGGTCCGGGGGTGGGCCGTGCGGGGCGGGAGCCAGGTCCCGGGAGCAGGAGCGGGCCGTGCGGGGCGGGAGCCGGGTCCGGGGGTGGGCCGTGCGGGGCGGGAGCCAGGTCCCGGGAGC
>CM027402.1:1386699-1406092 GCA_015711505.1 Sylvilagus bachmani
GTCCCGGGAGCAGGAGCGGGCCGTGCGGGTCGGGAGCCAGGTCCCGGGTCCCGGGAGCGGGCCGTGCGGGGCTGCCGGGCTCAGGGCGCCGGGTCCGGAGGCGAGGACGGATACACCCCGGCCCCGCTCACCTGGCCCGTCCCCGCCTCCCGCCCCGCGTCACGGCTCATTTCCTTCAAGACATGCACGCTGCTGGCGCTGGGAACCACAGCGAGTGTGGAACAGCAAAGATGGCCAAAATTAGATTAAAATAACCTCCCGATAAACAGATGACTCACCCGCGTCCGCGCCGGCCGCCGCGGCCGAAACCTGGAGACACAGCGCCACCACGCGGCGGCGGCGGGAACGGCGGCCCGTGGCGCGGGCCGGGCAGCGCTGCGGTCGACCGGGTCGCTGGCGCCCAACTTTGGGGTCAGAGTTCCCAGTGCCCGTCGTCCCCTCCTCTCTGCCGCCCTCGCTGGTGAGGCTACCCGGCTCACCTCACCCCGACACCCGGCTCCCTCCAGGTGCCTGTGCAGACCTAGTAAGACTTCCACCCTCCCAAAATGATGCTCCTAACTCCTGGGCGGCGCTGCCTGAGCTCCTCCTGGCAGCGCCTCCCCCGACTGCCTCAGGGTCCCCGGACCTGGGGCCTCCAGCAGCGCTGGGCATCGCCCAGCCTTCCACCTGTGAAACCGGCCTCGCAGCCCCCCCCCCCCACCCGAAGGCGGAACAGGCGCGCTGTTTGACACCTAAGAACTGGACGAGCCGGAGACGTCTGCGTCATCCCTTCAGACCCGCAGCGCAGACGGGTGGAGCCGGCCGAGCTGTGCTGGGGCAGTGTGCATCCTGGCGGCAGCTCCCGGCGGCAGATGCGGAGCCCGCCAGGCCGCGGGAGGCAGAGCTTCGGGCATCAGCATCACCTCGTGCCCCCCAGGAGTCACGGTGCAGAAGACAGCAAGGCCGTCGCGGCGTGGGGTCCATCCTTGCCGCCCAGGAGTGGGACGGCCGCTTCACCACCGCAGGCTAAGCCGGGGCCTGCAGCCTTCTCAGTGGACACTAGGCCGTGGGCAGCTGCCCCGGGGAGCCTGTGGGCCTCTCCCCAGAACACACACAGACTCATGCGATCTGTTGATCCCAGGAAAACACACAGAGAGACGTATGTGCAAAACACGCGTGATCTGTCGATCACAGCGTGGCTCAGTCTGTGGAGCTGCAAGACAGAGTCCTAGGAAGAGGCTGGGCAGGGAACCCAGGGCTGACATGGGGGCTGGGTGGGGTCAGAGACCAGAGGGAGGGCCTATGCGGGCTGAGCGAGTGTAGCGCAGGTGGCACTGGTCCCCTGGGTTCAGTGTGTGGTCGGGAGACCAAGGGAGCCAGGGTCGAGGACTCCATGCCGTCTCCCTTGACGTTGTGCACGCCCTGGCATCTCTGCATTGCCCACTGTGGGGCCAGTGGGTAACCAGCAGCCAGGGGCGAGGCCGTGAGGTGCTGAGATGGCGCTCCTCTGTGTCCCCTGTGTCCCCATGCACCTGCCAGACACAGCACTAACCTGGAGCCCTGGGAAGTGTCCTCTTCCTGCCAGACCTCCCATTAGCTCGCTCCTGCCGCTGCCTCCCTCCTCCCAGCACCCTCCCCCACCCAGACTCCTGTAAGTGCCAGTTCCCACACCTCCCCTCCCTCCCGGAGGTTTAGGGCCGGCCCCAGAGGGCGTTTTCTCCTTGTAGGAACTTGACCTCTACGTCTGGGCAGCAAGGGCGACACCGAGCTGCCGCTGGGGGACTCATCCCGGAGCCGGCACCAAGCAGGCACGATCCCGTCGTACCTCACCCGGCACCACTTCTGGGCTGCGCGTGTGCAGCCTAATGCTTGTGAAGGGAAGCCATGCTGCGCAAATGGACAGAGACGGAGACAGAGACGAGAAGCAGACGGAGCAGGGGCAGGTGGCAGGGACAGGACAATGGACCACAGGCTCCTTAGAGGGACTGAAGGAAGAGGGGCCTGCCAGAAGTCACACCATTCCTTCATTACAACTATGAGACGTCCTGGTAGTGAAAAGCTAAGTATTTTGGGTGAAATCAAGCAGAAGAATTTAGGGCGGGATTTGCCCCAGTTTGGGTGGAAGGAAGGGAGACTTGCACAAGGCAGGCCTGGGATTTGGGTTGGAGCCCCTCCCCCCAGCCTGCAGAGGTGGAGACGGAACCCGGGGATGAGCATGTGTGTCACGGTGCGGGTGCCGCGCCGCCGAGACCGCTGGGAAGAGGCCAAGGACGCCCTAGCTCACTGTGCTGGCCACTGCCCAGGCAGGAAGGAGGGGCAGGACGCCCCCAGGCCATCCCTGGGCCCCTGCCAGCCTCCAGCCCCGCACGTCGCCCCACGCAGGGGCTGCGGGACAGACAGCTGAGCCTTCCTGCCACCCCGTGCCCTCTCTGTTCTGCCTGCTGCCCGGCCGAGCCTCCCAGACTCCCCCACTCTGCTTTCCTGTTCCCCCTGGGGACGGCGCCCAGCCAGCCGCCGAGGACCTCAGACGCCCCACCCAGTCCAGTGTTTGCTGTCCCGGGAACACTGACTGCCCCAAGGCAGTAAATATTTTGTTCTGGCTTCACTTAGACCAGGAACGCTCTCCTTCTGTGGAGCAAGCATGGCCGACCAGCGAGGATCCAGGCCAGGGTAACCACCAGCTGAGAGGAGCGAGGCTCCAGGGCTAAGAAGCCAGAGAAGCATTCCGCGAACCAGTGCCAGGGGCCAGGTTTCAGGCTGCACGCAGAAACTGACTCCCTGCGCCCTGGGAGCCACACCAACACACAGGCCAGGCCCGGTCTTAACCGTACAGGACCCGGGACGGCCCAGAGCCACAGGAGAACCGCGGGGCACGCACACCCTGCAGCAGCTCCGGCCGCACGGCCACGGCACCTTCCACCCTCGGACCCTCGTGCCATGGAGCTCTTGGCTCAAGCTGGTAGAACACAGGGTGACTGCCTGGCATGGCCGCTCTGCATCCCAAGTCTGGGACGGTCTCCACTGTCTAAATGCAGCTCTCCTTGCTGCACAGCCAACTGCAACCTCAGAATCCTCCTGTCCCCGGTGATGGCACCTGCGCGACCTCCTGGGAGTCCCCCAGAACCTGTTCCCCCACAAGCAATCAGTGCGTGTTCACCTACCCCCGCCCCGGGAGCCAGGAATTTAAGATCAAGTTTGGGGGGTCAGTGCTGTGGTGTAGTGGTAAAGCCACCACCTGCAGTGCTGGCATACTATATGGGCAATGGTTCTAGTCCCGGCTGCTCCACTTCCTATCCAGCTTTCTGCTATGGCCTGGGAAAGCAGTAGAAGATGGCCCAAGCCCTTGGGCCCCTGCACCCACGTGGGAGACCTGGAAGAAGCTCCTGGCTCCTGGCTTCAGATCGGTGCAGCTCTGGCCGTTGCAGCCAACTGGGGAGTGAACCAGCGGATGGAAGATCTCTCTCTCTCTCTCTCTCTCTCTCTCTCTCTCTCTCTCTTTCTCTCTCTCTCTCCCCCCCTCTGCCTCTCTTTCTCTCTGTGTGTAACTCTGATTTTCAAATAAATAAATAAATCCATGTTGTGGCCATTTGGGGAGTGAACCCGCGAATGGAAGGCCTCACTCTCTCTCTCTCTCTCTGTTCCTCTGCCTCTCTGTAACTCTGACTTTCAAGTAAATAAAATCTTTAAAAATAAAAAAGATCAAGTTTGCAAGAAATCCATTGCTGTGAAATGCCGATCAAGGCACAAGGGGACGGGGGCCTTGGAAGCTTCAGTGGGCTCCAGCCTGCAGACGGCAGATTTGACCTCTTGGGGGGTGAGCATTTGTGTGCTACGACCAGGAATGATGCTGGCCTTGGGTGGGTGTGGCTAAGTGTGCTGCGGTTTATGTATCAGACCCTAGCAACAAGGAATTCTCCAAACTCCAGGGGCCCAGGGCGAGAAGGCCGGAGCACACTGCGGTGCAGACTGAGGGAGAGGGGGAGGCCTCCCGCCCGACTCTCCCGTTACGAGTGGGCGACCACAGGCCCAGCACCCACTGGGACGCCGAAGCCTGTCCGTGGCCCCGTGAGCTCCTGCCCGTCAGTGCTCCCCCACACGCTGCATCGAACGTCAGCTGTCCCAACTGAGTGGCAGCCAGCAGGTAAACAGGGAGACGCCAGAAGGACCGGTCTCCTCCCCTCGGCCCCTGCTCTCCGCCCTCACGGCACCGGCACATGGATCTGGCTGGTCCCATGAAGCAGGTGAATCCAGGTTTCTTCGCGTCCTTGGGTCTGTCACAGGCAGCACCGTGTGACCGCCCCCTCTCTAGGCTCACGGTTGACAGAGATGTATGGTTGTCAGGGGATGTTTCTAATTTTATTTATTTATTTATTTGTGAGTTTCATTAAAGCTCACCTACTACCCACAGGCCTCAGGCTCCCCATAGAGAAACAGAAATCACAATTGAAGCAGCTGGTTTCCAAGGCACCAAATTAAAACAAATGAAGAAATGTTTTTCTTCAAAAAATAAAAATATCAAGCTACGACTTCCTCGCTCCCAAGTGTGCCGTGCCTTCTATTACATCGCACACTCGAAATTGACTCTCAACCTATTTAGGCCATGGCTGCCGGGCAAGAGGAAGTTCGCAAATTATTCAGACCCCCAGAGCCACACTTCTGCAATCACGCCAGCAACGGAGAGCCCCCTGCTTCATGGAACCTTGCTACCAGCACCCTGGCGGCCCAAGCCACGCCAACACCGCACCTGCCGAGAGCACGGAGCCCAGTGCAGGGATCCGCGTCCCCACGGGAGCCCGGACTTGCTCTCAGCCGTCCGTGAGCCTGCTGGCCCTGCTCAAGGAGCTGGAGTGTGGCCCCTGGCCGCAGTGGACCGTCCCCCACCCAAGGTCAGCTGTCTGGACAACACTGGGGTGGCGCATCCACGGATGCCCCCGCTCTCTGCAGTCCTGTACCAGGAACACCAGCCATGGTCTCCATCTCACCCCCGCACCCAGGACCTGGTCTGTGTGGCCTCACGGTCGAAATGAGGGTTCCTTAACTAGAAACAAAGAACGTTGTCCGCAGAGGTGCTTACTGGGTCTCAGCAGCATGGCCAGGACTTCCGTGGCTGCCCTGGGGAGAGAGGAGAGGGGGAAGTCAGTGCACGGGGCGCCTGTCAGCCCCCTGCCCCCGGCCGTGTGCTCCTGGTGCCCCTCACTAACCAGGCAGCAGGCCTCCCGGGGACCGTGAGCTGGCCGGTGAACAAGGCACAGATGCAGAAATCACAGCAAACAGGCGTCCATCAGCCCTCAAAGAGAGCCCCTCTGGCCCTGCTGCCCGCACCGGCCGGAGCTCTGTGGTGTGCCTGCGAGGTGTGGGCCCCCAGGGCAGGTGGGGAGGGCAGGGGGTGCAGTGGGTGCTGCCTGGCTGTGGGAACATCGCGAGGGAGGCTGTGTCCCTCGGCTGGGAGACGGGCATGTCAGCTTTTTGCCTCCAGATGCCCATCTGGGACTCTCTGCCTCTCTGCGGCCTCCCCAGCTGCTGTCCCGAGAATCTTCCCTCGCCAGCCCTGCCTGGCCTCCGCCTGGCCCATGAGAAACGGCGCTCTCTGAAATACAGGATCTGACGTGGGGCGGGAGAGCCAGCCACGAAGAGGAAACAGCAGAGAGGATGAAGACGAACTGAAAACAGAAACGCAGTCCCGAGACCCCACTGCTTCCTGGGGCCTAGAAGGCGTCTCCCAGCCGCCAAGGCCTGGCCCTGCAGCCCCAGGCCGTCCTGGAGCCCTGGAGAGGCCACCCCCCCGCCCCAAGCCCGAGTCCCCGCCTGCTCCTCTACCTGACCTCCGGCAGCCCCAGCGCCACCCTGGCTAACCCAGGGAGACCGGCCGGGGCAGTGGACGTGAGGAGCAGCACTGGCTGGTGGGGGAAGCTGGGGTGTCCAGGACAACCAGGGCTGTGGCCGCCGGGACTGGCCTCGGCTGCGCAAGAGGGAAATGGCTGTTTGGGGTAACGCAGGCAGCTGAAGTAACTTCCTGCGTGGCGTGGGCTGGGGAGAGTGGGGCCGGCCCAGGCCCCCCAGGTCTGCAAGGGCTCTGATGGGGGAGGGGCACTTTGGTTCCGGGAGCACACAGACAAGGAAACCCCCTTCAGTGTTTCAGGAGGCCAGGCCGCAGGCGGTCAGGCGGGAGCTGGGTGGAGGGAGCAGGGGCCGTCCCCCTGAGACCGGGCCCCTGAGCAGCGGCTCCCATTTCCCGGGGAGCAGGTGCAGGCCTTTAGCCCCCAGATCGACTGTTCTCAGGCTACTCGTGCCCCGACCAGGGCTGGGCACCCCTGGCGGAGGGGACGGCACAGGGGCCCCCCGACCCTCGGCATGAGCTCCAGGGGACGCTCAGATCTGACCGAAAGCACCAAACAGCACGGAAACAAGACCCAAATCCGACTCTGACACCATGTGGCAGGAAACAGCCGGGCAGTGCCGAGTGACTCGGAGAGATGCGGCTGATTCCCGGGGAGCCTGGCAGGGTGGAGGGGGCCACAGGGAGGGCAGCGGCGACCGCGCAGGCCAGGGTGGCGCAAAGCTTCAGGCCGAAGCCCGCTATTCCACGAGCTCGAATTCGGTTCCTGTCTCCAGGGTGATGCGACCGCGAGGACCGGGCAGGGGAAGGCAAGGACTCAGCAGGGTCTGCAGAACGGCGAGCTCGGAAGGAACGGAAGGCGGCTCTGGGGATGCCTGGGGATGGCTGGGACCCCGGGCCAGGTACACGGAGGACAGGAAGCCACCGTCAGCCCGAGGAGGGCCGCGGCGTCTTTGGAGAGAACACTCGTTTTGCTCCCAGATAGGCTGCGTTCAAGACGACGGGGAGACAGAGAGCGACGCGGGCTGCTCAGAATTCTGAGTGCGGTAGGGTGTGCGTTACAGACTCACACAGCCAGCGTGGTTGTAGCCACGGGAGCAGGTGGCGTGGGTGAGGAAATGCAACCAGACAGCACAGAGGACCCGCCGGGCGCAAGGGAGCCCCCACAGGAGGCAGGGGAGCAGCGGGGGCCTGGGTGCTCGATTTCAAAGTAAAAGTCCCTGGACTGCCCAGGCACTGTGTTTCGCAAACTGCAAATGGTGGTTATAAAATTAATTTTGAACTCTGCCTCTCAGATAAATAAATAAATCTTTAAAAACTAAAATCAATTGTGTAAGCATTGACTACACTTTTAAATAAAAGAGGAGAAATCGGAACAGAATCCAGGAGAGCAGGATCATCTGGTGCAGCAGAGCCGAGCGGTGACCTGAGAAGCCTTGGCCTTGTGGCCCTGGGTGCCAGGTTTGCTTGATCTCTGGGGGTCTCATAGCCCCTTGTCTGTAACATCTATAACTGACGGGCTGGTGCAAAGGGTGAGGCAAACAGAAATTCAATTAAGAGCCTCCCACAGTCCCAGAGGAACACCGACTTGAATGGCGGCATGAGTTATGGGCGGTGGAACAAGTGCGGGGGGGATGCAGGCTCATTCCTGCCCCTGTGCCCGTGGCCAGGAGAGACCCCTGGAGAAAAACAGGCTCCTATCCCAGGGAGCCTGCAGAAAGAGTGACCCAGCTATCTCTGGAAGTCACGCGGGCAGTGAGCCACCTGCACCAACATGAGCTATGAGCTATGTGTCACCAAGCCACTCTGCCACCCACGTGGCTGCTTGCACGGCCCTCACTCTGCCTGTTTGTGCAGTGGGAATCCCACGCTCAGGTCGGCCACGGCTCAGGCTCTCGCAAGTCTGTGTGCAGGTGTCAGCCGGGCTCCATCTTCACGCGCAGCTTCTCAGACCGAGGGGTCCTCGGCAGGATGGACGACCCTGCCCGGCGCTGCCCACATCTGGAGGAGGGTGTTACATGGAGGCTTGGACGCCAGGAGACGAGGATCCTGGGCTCCACCTCAAAGTCCCCCCACCGCCCAAAGCCGCCTGAAACAGTGACAGGGTACCGGGATCCTCACATCCTCCCGGCCAGGCACCGACCCTCCTCGCGCTCCCCCTTGCCAGAGCGAAACCACGCCTTCCCCAGCCCAGGCATGCGTCCTTCCTGGTCCTGACCACCTGGGCATCAGGACGCGCTCAGACGACCCTCGGAAACTCCTCCCGTGCCCCTCCAGGTCATCCACAGTCCACGTGCAGAAGGCTCCGACTGCTCGCAGAGAAATGTAATTTCTGGAGCTATTGGCCCTTGTTCCAAATTTACATTTTAATTTTCTATATAATAAGTGTATATTAGCTACATGAGAATTTTAGGTATGTTGAAAAATATAGTTACAGAAAACAAATAGAATAAATTAAAACCAGCCAACCGTCTCTCAGCTAGCCTCCGCCGTAGCCTCCTAACTAACCCACGCGTCTGCGGCCATCATGCTCATGTGCGAGGCCGTCTTCTGGCCCCAGGAACACCCTCGCGGAGCTGTCCAGCCCTTCTCACTCGGGGAGGAAAGTCCAAAGCTGAGGCCTGGACCGGGAGGCCCCACCAAGCAGAGCAGCTGCCGCTCGTCTCTGTGCCCCACCCCTGTCTGTCACATCACTGGTCCTTGTCCTCTGTCCCTGAGGGAGGGGCAACCCCAACTGCTCGGGGGCCTCCCCCCATCCCTGCCCCTGCAGCTCACAACCCCCTCCCATCCTGTCCCCTCCTGGCCGCCCCGCTCACCTGGGGTGTGGGGTTACTTTGTCCTGGCTGCCTTCTTCAGGCCGTAAGGTCTAGAATTTCGGAGACACGTTTTGTGTTGTGCTATTCCGCCCTCACCACACAGCAGTGTTTGAACATAGAGCACCATCAAATATTTACTGAGCCTGTTCCAAAGCCGGGTGCTGGTCGAAGAGCTTTGTAGGTGCCGTCCGCTCACTCTACAAATACGTATCGAGCACGGGGTACACCCAGGATAAGCTGGACGATCCTTGGGCTCAAACAGCTTCTATTCTCAGGGCGCAGGGAGAGTCGTTAGTCGACAAGAGTAGTTGCAAGTAGAGATGACTGTAAAAATGTGACAGATGCCGTCGACAGAAGGAAAAGCAAGCCAGGGTGACGGATCAGCGGCACAGAGACCGCTGGGTGCGGAGGCCTCCTCCAGACGGCCGCGGCCAGACCAAAGTCGGAAGGGGGAGGTCGCCACACCAACGCCAGGAGGAAGCATGTGCCGCTCTGAGGGCACAGCCTGGGACACGCTCGGGTGACAGTGGGCCTGGTCTGACCAGAGACGGAGTGGGGCAGCACCGAGGGGCAGCGCTCCACAGGGCCTGGGAGCAGAGGCAGGCCTGCATGTCAGCAAACACAGGACTCACTCCAGGGTTCTGAGCAATGGTCTAACCTGTTTCAGGATTTCTCCCGCTCTCTACTTAGAAATAAATCATAGAGACCACTGCTGCCGGGAAGAAGGAGGAGAAGCCCGAGCCAGTGGAGCAGGCAGAAGACAGCAGCAGACGAGAGGGAGCCCCACAGTGACCAGCCTGAGGAGGCGCCAGGAATGCAGGGTTGGTTTCCCTCCGGGAAGTCAACAGCACGGCCTCCAGGCCGTAGAACAAAGCATTGGAAACCACAGGACCTTTGAGAAAATCCATCGCCCTTGCGTCAAGATGCCACTCAATAAACGAGAGCAAAAGGGGACTTTCCCAGGCTGATAAGGGAGCTACCAAAACCCAAAGCTAATGCCGAACTTGGAGACGAAGGACTGGATGCTTGTCCCCTAAGTCAGGAACAAGAGAGGACTGTCTTCTACCCGTTTGACATCGCACTACAGGTTCCAGCCAGGGCATTTAGGCATAAATACATAATAGACAGATCCAGAACATAGATGAAAGACAATGTACATACAAATTGGAGAGGAAGTACAATTATATTTGCAGATGATATAATCTTTGATACAGAAAACTTTCAAAATCCACTAAAAATGGCGCTGATAGTTAGCCTCGCAGTGACTGTGCCAGTGGAGAGGCCCACACCCACATCAGAGAGCCTGAATTCAAGCCCCTGCTCCTGACCTCAGCTTTCTGATAAGCGGACTCTGGAAGGCAGCGCTGATGGCTGAGTAATTGTGCACCTACCACCCATGTGGGAGACTCGGACTGAGCTCCCAGTCCCCAGCTCCCGGCTTCAGCTGCACTGAAAAGCCACTGTGGGCATTTGAGGAGCGAACCGCTGGCGAGAACCAATCTCTCTCTCTCTTTCTCTCTCTCTCCCTCCAAAATAAATAAATTTGAAAATGTTTTAAAGAATCTACTAAAAAGTATTAGAGCTAAAAGTTTTGCAATATGCCAATGATAAAAGATCAACATACAAACCAATGTGGTTTTTACACATTAGCAACGAATGAGCCAAAATGAATGTTTCTTAAAAATCCCATTTAGAGCTGGAGAGGGGCTGTGAGGGGCAGCAAGCTTACAGCCCTTCCCGGAACCTTCCGGAGCCACAGCCAGAGTCCACCTGCCGCTCCCCGGCCCCCGCAGAGCTCGGCCGTCACGCCAGGCTCCCGTCCACCGCAAGGCCCACCCCTCGGGGCGTGTCCTGATGTTGTCTAGATTGCACGATGAAGTGCCTCTTCCACTTCACAGTCTTTTCCTTTGTGTTTAGAATGATTAAGTCGTCACCTCTGCTGTACGCTAAGGAAGTCACTGCGTAGGTGATGAATGAGTGAGTGAAAGAAAGAAAAGTAACGTGAGAATTATGGGTTTCTGTTCAAAGAGAACGTAACATGAATTCACCCTCCCTGCTCCCTAAACCCCGTTAACCTCAGGGTGGAAACACAAAAGCAGTGATTCTGTAACAGTGGGGGTAACCGGAGAAGGTCGTCAGCCAGCCAGCTATCTCAGCAGATCAGGGGAAGACAGAAATTCAGGAAGTTCACGGGCAGATGGGACAGGGACAGGGACCCGGGGCCAGAAAGAGCTGTGATGAGAGAGCGGAAGAGGCTCCAGGACAGGTGGGGGTCAGCCTGACCGTGAGAAGCCCAGCAAGGCTGTGGGTGGAAATCCCACCCGGCCCCGCCCTTGTCGGCAACACTGCAGTCTCTCGATTGCAGAGTGCACGTCCGACGTCTGAAGACGAGCTGTAGCAGCTGATCCCACAGTATTCCCGGCTGGGCCCATCAGCATTTCGCTGCCTGTGGGAGGACGGCGTGCCGTGGCTGTCTTCAGAGGGTAAGCAGAACACTTCAAATTGGCTCACACTCTCAATGCCTGTTCCCCCTAAGCTGGCACCAGCTGATCTCTGCCGCGAAGCGCGTCTCGAAGCCCACACCAGGCGTGAGCTCCCCAGCCCCGCACCTCCCGCCACACTCTGCGGCTTCGCTCTCCATCACTAAGCAGTAATTCACACCCTGCTGCCGTCTCCGGCTCCTCCCAGGAACCTCCCAGCGCTCAGCACCAGGAAAAGTCACACCCAGAGTCCCCAGGGACGCGGCCTAAATCAAAGCTTCCCACAACTGGCAGGTGTGTGAGGTCAGAGGGCGAAGCTTCCAATTTGGTGGATCGACTCTCCCAGGAAATAAGCGCGTCGCATCCTCACCACCCTCGGGTCATACGGCGTCACGGCGTCACGGCGTCATGGCGTCACAGTGGACGGTGCGAGCCTGTTGCCCGTGGAACCCACTGCCTACTTGCCAGGTGCAGGCTGGCAGCAAGCGCCCCACCCCCTGGTTTGAGCTTTCCAGAGAGACCTGCGGCTGCCCCACTGCGAAGACGCCCACGGCTTAGGGAGCCAAACTCAACCTTCACAGCTCAGCTTCTCTGGTGCCAAATATAGCACCTTGACTTTCTCACCAGAAATCGATTAAGAAACCAAAAATAGAAGAACGGATGGAGTCAGGGTCTGGTGACCCGACCCTGCCTCCCGGGCCTGACACAGGTGTGGTCTCTGGCGGTCACATTAACAGACTCCTGCTGGCCTCCTTGGCTGCCCAGACCTACCGTCCTTGTGCCAGTCGCCTACGAGGGCCCTGAGAAGAGAAGGGGCTCTAACCCTGCCCCTGCCCCTGCTGACGTGGCTCGTGTGATGGGCTCAGTACAGAAGCTCTGTGCAGGCCACTGTTGGCTATGCAAAGCATGCCCCGGATTCCCAGGGTGGCCCGGGAGCGGGACATGGCCTCTGCTTTGCACAGACACCCCCATGCCCTCGGCCACTGCTCTTCCTCTCCTCCCGCAGCCTCCAGATTCCTATGGTGAGAGCTGGCCTCTACCATGGGGAGAGACAGAGACCAGCTGCCACCTGCCTATCCCCGGTCAAAGCTACCCCAGTGAAGACAACGCGGATGGTGTGTTGCGTAGGACAGGGCCTGGCACCGGCTGAGCCACGATGCCCTGTGACGACGTCGTGCCTGTGGTGGGAAGCTCGTTAAGGCGTCTTCCTCTCAGAGTGGCCCCTACACAACATGGCTGCAGGGTGCGCCGCGTGTTTGGGGGTCAGACCCCGAATAGAAGCCTGTAGTGCCGACAGTCCTGTGGTGTCTCTAATCCAAGCTGCCTCCCTGGACCCAAGAACACGGGAAGCTTCCTCTGCCCACGGGTGAGAGGTGGGGAGAGGGGCGGAGAAAGGAGACACCCTGCTATGGGACAGAGAGGGCCCCATTGTCTCTCCTGGGTCCTGACCGATCCACAGGCAAATCCGGGAGCCCTGGGGATATAAATCCTGGATGTGCCTATAAATTATTAAAACCATTGTCGCCAACTCGAGTGTGAGGGGGGCATGGTAGCAATAGATATGCGTACCCCCACTGTTAGATCCTTGAGTGTATACTCTGATAAACTTATGAGTGCTCGCATTAGGAAAATTACACTCATTACACCATCACTCTATGCCGCACACTTGTAGCACATGGAAGTGTTTAGATGGGAGTGTGGTAAGGCAATTTTTTTTTCCAATTTAAAGAATCCGTGGTTCTTTGAGGCCGTACCATTATGGGAAAAATGGGGGGGAAATAGTGTCTTTTGCTCTAGAAAAATACTATCGTGGACCTTACACGTGATGCAAAATAAGCGCTTTTAAATAATGACGCAGGGGAGCCCCTCGGCCTGCAGTAGCTGAGGTCTGAGACGACCTCTTCAGTCACCGGGGACAGAGAGACGGCAGATGACAGAAACGAGCTGCCGAAGACGAAGTGGACTGGGGAAAGAGCCTGTCTTGTAACTTTCCGGATCCGGGGAAGAAACTCATTTACAACTTTCCAAGCCTCTGATCCATCAAGTTAATGACCCTGGTTCTCTGTCTTTTCTGCCACGTATATGGGCTGTCGATGGAAAAATCCCAGCCGGAAATGAGGCTTTAAAAAACGAAGAAGTGAAAAGTGTAAACGTTTTCATTTTTAAGGAATTAAATGGGCAAAGCTTCCAAAGTGCCGCATCTGGGCCTTCAGACCCCTGAGTGGAGCTACGCTGATGACAGCCGCGTCGGCGTGGGCCTGCAGAGCTCCACTCTTGCTGCAGGAAACCAGCGCAGTCCCCGTCTCTGATAACACAGCAGTGCCTTGGCCTCTGCTGCTCGGCTGCGTGGATTCCAGGCCCGTGAGAATCACCCGTGTTTATTTTAACAACCCCATTCATAGGATTAAATGGCTTTAAAGATTAAACGGCTTTACTAGGGTGGGTATTGCACATTTGCAGAGTGGTGTTGATAAATAAAATTAAGTTCAAATCATATAAATTACAAGCAGTCATTTTCCTTGTAAACACGGGGGACATTTTTAAACTTTCCAGGGAGGCCAGGACCTTCGATGCTGCCAGCATCCAGCCTGCAGCTCCGTCAGTTGCGTTTACCCTGTCGGTCCACGTGGCTGGGAGGAGAGCTCACCCCAGACGGGAGAAGTCAGCATCGGGCCACGTCACAATGTCCCTAGAGCGCAGGGGCACGGACAGCCCCTGGAGAGCGGGCAGTCCACTCCTGCGCACAGGCCAGACGAGGACATTCCCACGTGGCAGCTAATGAGCGCTCCGCGGGAGCCGGGTCCATCCGGCCCCGGTCAGATGCCCTGAGAGCCTCTTCCACGCCCACAGACACAGAGAACCTGCTGTTGCAGATTCACTGGCCCAGCAATGTGTTCTGCTGCCGGGAGCCCCGGGAGGTTTTCCGCGTTCAGACGAGCGTGGGAACCAGCCCACACGACACCGTCCCCAGTGGGAGTGGCTCAGGAAGCTACAACACACCTGCACCTCGTGCCTGGGCAGGGCGGCTGGGGGAGCATTTTGGTGAGCAGAGACAGCCTGCGAAACAGAAAGTAAAATATCGAGCATGTGTCTAAGTTTTACAAAAACTTTAAAAAAACAAAAACGAAGGGAAGGACGAGGGGGATTGAGGGAGGGAGGGAAATACGTTCATCTTCTTAGAGCTGTTCTCTTCATATCAGGCCCCAAACAAGAGCTCCGTTCCTTCCTCTCGGGTTTTGTGCAACCCAAGGCGAGGACACACGGCAGTTGTATGTCCATGCAAAGCAGCACATACAATCTCTTCTCATGTCTCACACGCTAGCGCGGCATAAGCCTTTTCCTGAAGGATGACAAGACTTCTCGCCACTGAAATCATTTAAGTTGTCAGAGTTATCATTAATGATCTAACTTCTCAGAAATATGTAATATAAATCTTTTTTCATTCATTCATTTACTAAAAAAATTAATTGATTCAAAAATGTAAATATTTATAGCATACCATGTGGGGTTTCGATACATGTGTATCTCGGACAATGCTCACATCAGGGTAAATTATCTGTCTGATGAAAACATTCACCTTTGTCCAGGTTCTCTGGAATACACAGTGGAGATGATTGTCTACAGTCACCTACCACGCAGCTGAACACCAGGACTGACCTCGCCTATCCAACTGTCCCTAGAGCTCCTAGAACAAAACCACACATCGAGGAGCAGCTGATGCTCCACAAAGCGCTCAGAACACGCATTAGAGAGGAGGACGGCGTAGTCAGAAAATGGAGCCGAACTGAACGTCCACGTGCAGAAAGGTGGCCCTCATCTCTCTCCATGTATGAAAATCAACTCAACAGAGGGAACGACAAAGACGAGACCTGAGACTGTGAAGCCAGGAGAGACAAGACAGGAGAGACTAGACAGGGGAAATGGTTCAGGACGTTGGAATGGGCAAGGATTTTGGGATAGGATCCCCAAAGCACGGGAAACAGAGACAAAAACTGACAAATAGGATTACATCAAACTAAAAAGACTCTTCCCAGCGGTGAGAGATGACCTACGGAAGGAGGGAGGCACCTGAGCAGGGGTAACTACCCGGAGTTTGTAAGGAACTCAGACGACCCAATAGCAAAGATAAATATGTGGCTCCTTTTAAAGACTTAGGAGCATCACTCCCTGAGAAATTTACAACATATATGATTGTATTACAGAATCTGAGACATCCTGTGGTTTAAAAAGGACCCTCTTGTATTTGAATCAGAGCATCCCAAATTTATTTGATCATGGATTATTATTATTATTATTATTATTATTTGATCATGGATTCCTTTTATTTTCTTGCTAGCCTCAACAGAAGAGGAGACTGATGAATGGAAAGACGTCCCCAGGGCTTTCCCAGGATAAGCACATACACGGGGTAAGGGGCAGAATAAACAGGGGATGCCGGGGATGTCTACACTCTGGGGCATCCAGCAGCAGGTGCAGCCACGCTGTCCTGCGGTTGGACCGTCACCACCGCCGCCTTTGGCCCCAAGTCTGCCATGAAACCTGCTGTGTAGACATCTACCAGGGAACACTGGCAGTGGAGTGATGCCGACTTTCCCAGATTTGCAGTCAAATTTCACATTAATCTGAAGCCTTGGGATCCCAGAGAGCCAGATTTGTGGACCTTGGAGATTCTACAATACAAACACGATTTACTAAATTTCCTAGACATCATTTTGATGGAGGAATCGTGTTTGGGGGCATCACTTCCTAAACCAGGTGCACTGAACAACATTAAATGTGTGTTACGTTTAGAACAGAGCTGCCCAAGCTTATGAGCAAGACGCCAGGGCTGGCTCAGCTGGGAGCAGTCACTCTCGTGCATGTGTGCTACCCCGCGATGCCCACAGCGGATTCACTGCTCAGAGCTCCAGAACACCGGCCCACCTGCGCTTGCCAAGGCACCTGCACCGCCGGCTGCCCTCAGGAGGCTACCAGCGTTTGCAGGATACTGTGACTGTGTCTTCCCACTTACCTAGAAACTCCCTGGGGACAGAGAGCAAGTCTGTTTATCCCCAGTGGCCCAGAATACTTGGCCCATGGTAAACTGTCGTAAATGCACACACGAGTGCGTAAGGCATTTAAAAGCCCTGTCGGTCCCCGGAACAAGTGAGTCACTGGTGCTTAGCGTCTACACTAAAGGAACAAATTGATGCCCAGCATAAAATAATGCCTGCAAGTCCAAGGGGAGACTGTACCCAGACCAGGCTCTGCAGAAATCCTAAATGACAAACTGTAGGATGTCTGTCCTCATCTGAGGGATCCTCGCATATGCTGAAAACCCACGTGTGCATTCCATCATTTTCGGCATCAAAATAAACTCGTCTTCATTTCCATTTTTCATGAACTCTTCAAAGCCCTCTCATAGATGTCTTTTGCCTGAGACTTTGCGAGCTTGCTTCTTTGGTGGGGCTGGGACCAGGACTTGGTGACCACAAGGTGACTCCAACCTCTGTTAGACGGCAGGGCCAGTTCCATGTCTGTGTACGGCTGTGCCTTCTGTTCAAACCAACTCCCCAGTGCAGGGTCAGGATCCATCGCTCAGCCTCTTGTATGTCGGCACCACCAGCATCACCAAAGGCCAGTCGGTTGTAAAACTCGTTGGAGCTTCGGGAAGTTGGGTCTCCCAGTACTCAGGGCTCAGACACAGAGAGCCCTGCTTTCCAGAAAGTTCTAGCTCTAAAACCATCAGCCCAGAGATCCGAAACTACAGCAGGCTGAACACCCTTCGGGAGCAGACGCTGCATGTGATGCCGTGGTCCGGTAGGGCAAGTAGGGAGCAAAAGCAAAACTGTGGGCGCAAAGGGCCCCGGCTGCAGCCAGACAGGCCGCAGCCGGGAGTGCACCCCCTTCTGTGCACACGGCCAAGCGCGGACCAGACAGTTTGACAAACGAGTAGGAACACAGAGAGTGCTGAGGAAGATGATGGAGGGAGTGGAACCACTGATGTACGAGGAGAGAGGGTTTTGAAAAATCTAATTATGAGTCCGCCCGGCCAGACGATGGGTCTGTTGAGAAAGTGCAGACGGAAGTGGGGGCGGCGCTCAGGACCGGCCCCCGGGCAGGCTGAGGACAGAATGATGTGCAAGAGATGTGAGAGGGAGTGGAAGGGAGAGACACAACTCGGGGAGGCGGGAGCAGTCCCAGGACCGCATTCCTGGGGCTGTGCTCCACAGGGCGGGCCCAGGCTGCAGACCCCCTGCCGCTCAGGACTGGGAGGCAGGCACTCTGTCCCTTGCCTGGGTCTGGGAGAGGCTCTGGCGTCTCAGTCCCGTGACTCAGGCAAAAGGCTCCTGTGTTTGTGAGAGGAGAATGGCCACAGTGCCGCCTTCGAAATCTGGCTAAAGGGGCAACCAGCACCAGGAGCCCCTGAAGACAATGCTGCAGGCACCACGCACTGCACACCGCTCTCCTCCGCGCAAAGAAACCCAGTTCCTTAGCCCGACGGCCGGACCGCAGCTCCACAGGGTCAGGGCTCTCCCTGGCCCTGAGTGAGCGCCGCGCAGAGCCAGGCCCCACAGTGTGCCCGCACCCCTGCCTCCAGCACCCACATTTAGCACGGAGCCGGAGCCACTCAGAGAGCAGGGGTGGCCGCAGCTGCAGACTCGGGATCAGGGAGCGATCTGTGGGCAGGGGCCACTCCCCTGGGCCACCACCTCCTAACTCGGAGACAGGCAGATTGGGCTTTAGCGCAGCGCTCCAATCTCTGACGCAATGCAGAGTCCTTGACCCAAGAAAGCAGTCTCATTTCTATAATTGCATTCTTCCGCCTCCATGTTTGTGCTGTTGCTCCTTCAAGGCCATTAGCATTTCATCGGCCAGCTCCTCTCTTGGGAGAAGAATGCCATGGGAAAGCTGAGCGGTAGGGACAGAAAATCCCCCCCTCCCCCCGTTCTGGGTGACGTCTCTGACCACACCCAGGACAGCGTTCCCACCAGCCCCCAGCACAGCCGCTGTCCACTCGGGACGATTATTTTGGTGTTCATAAAGGTTTCTATGTTTTCTAAAATACCATGTTAGGTTTTCCTAAGATTAAAAGACATTCTAACTAAAAAGTATGCGGAAAATTAAGTGTAAAACAGAGCCTATTTTGGGAGTTTATCACACCAGCTTCAGGCAGAGAAGTGACTGGAATGGACGGATAGCCGACAGATTGCCAAATGAGATTACATACGTGTGTGTACAAATACATATACTCGTCTTCTTCCTCATACTATCTGCATTTTTCCCCTAACAATGAATTTTCAGCTTTGTCCCATGCACTGTAAATGTTCTCCTAAAATATGATTTTAATGACTGTGTAGCATCTGATGTTGTGTATACATCATTATGTATTTTATTAATGCCCTGTGACTCAATGTTTCTTTTATTTCTAATTGTTTATTATTAGGAACAATGTTACAAACTCTGATCACTTCTTTTTTAAGATTCATTTATTTGTTTGAACGACAGAGTTACAGAGACAGAGGGGGACAGAGAGAGACCTTCCATTCACTGGTCACTCCCCAAATAGCCACGATGACCAGGGCTGGGCCAGGCCAAATCCAGAAGCCTGGAGCTCCACGTGGAGCCCCCACACGGGTGCAGGGCCCGGGGACTTGGGCACCTTCAGCTGCTTTCCCAGGTGCATTAGCAGGGAGCTGGGTCAGAAGTGGAGCAGCCGGGCCATCAACAGGTGCCCCAGTATGGGATATTGGTGTTCCTGACAGAGGCTGAACCCTCTGCGCCACAAAGCCAGCCCCTCCAATCATCTCTTTAATGGGACTTGGACAAATGGAATTTCGGGGCTGGTGTTGCGGTGTGGGTGGCAGACCACTGCCTGTGATGCCAGCATCCCTTACGGGTGCCCATTCCAGTCCCGGCTGCTCCACTGTGGATCCCCCTTCCTCCTCACGTGCACCCTCGGAGGCAGAAGAGATGACCCACGGCCCTGGGCCCCTGCCAGCCACGTGGAGGCCCGGACGGAGCTGCTGGCTCCTGGCGTGGCACTCAGCAGCCCTGGCTGCTACGGGCATTTGCAGGACGAGCCAGGGGAAGGATGGCTTCTCCGTCTCTGTCTCTCTGCCTTTCAAATAAAATGAAAAATCCCTGCACCGTCATGGTCTTTGATTCACGTGGACTCGGGCAGTGTGTGAACAGACCTGCCTACGCCCCCCCGAAGCCTCAGCCCAGCACTTGGGGCAGTGTGTGAACAGACCTGCCTACGCCCCCCCCGAAGCCTCAGCCCAGCACTTGGGGCAGTGTGT
>CM027402.1:1406192-1418592 GCA_015711505.1 Sylvilagus bachmani
TATACTTATATACTTATCAATATGTACAACACATTTGTATAAAGTATTTTGTATATAAAATTAGAATAATATCAACATGATTTATTATATAATTAAAAGGCCATATTTATAAATTCACAGTATTTATGTTGTATTATAAGTAAAATAAATTACTTCTCCACGTTAGGTGATAATGGGCTGAGATTTCCCAACACAACACAAACTTTTAAAATAATCCAAAGGCCGGCGCCGCGGCTCAACAGGCTAATCCTCTGCCCTCGGCGCCGGCACACCGGGTTCTAGTCCCAGTCAGGGTGCCAGATTCTGTCCCGGTTGCCCCTCTTCCAGGCCAGCCCTCTGCTGTGGCCCAGGAGTGCAGTGGAGGATGGCCCAAGTGCTTGGGCCCTGCACCCCATGGGAGACCAGGAGAAGCACCTGTCTCCTGCCATGAGATCAGCACGGTGCGCCGGTCGCGGTGGCTATTGGAGGATGAACCAACGGCAAAAGGAAGAACTTTCTCTCTCTGTCTTTCTTTCTCTCTCTTTCTCTCTCACTGTCCACTCTGCCTGTCAAAAAAAAAAAAAAAAAAAAACAGTTCAGGGTAGAGGCGCGCAGGGACCTTTACAAGAGAGAACAGTTTCAGGCCCCTAAGGTGTGGGTGTAGACGGATGGGCTGCACCGGCCCTGGTAGGCACTGCTCTCACGGAGTGACCCCGGCTCGGCTGCCCTGGGCACGCATGCCCAGCCTGCCAAGCCCGGGGCACAGGCGTCAGGGGTGCCGCGGAGCCCCTTCTCCCAGCACTGGTTTCTAACTGGTCCCTTCCAGCAGCTGGGGACGCGCTCCGCAGCCACCGGTCCATCTTGCTCAGCCTTAGCTGCCGCACAGGTGGGGCTCAGCCTCTCCCGGTGGGCCGAGCACCCCTGTCGCAACTCCCACTCGTGTCCTGAAACTCCAGCTCTCACCGAGGACTCTGCCGGGGCAGATCTGTCGGATGCCAGGGGTCTCCGTGGCAGCGTAGGCACAGGGGGAATTCCTGTGAGTGAGCTGTGTGCATTTGGGAGAAAATAGTGATTTCTGCTTTTCTTTTTTTAGCAGAAAATTCTGTATGCAATTATCATCATAACCTTGCTAATCGTACCCCTCAGATACACGTCTCTCGTTTTGTGTGTGTTCAATCCGTTGCCTTTTGAGACAGACGTGTGGAGCTCCTCGGTCTCACGCTAGCTCTAGGGGTACCGCCTGCTGCTGCGCCGTGGGTGCCGGGAGAGGAGCAGTCCCACATCCTCTCGCCGGGTCTCACTCTCGAGATAAACTGTCCCTTTGTCCCCTTTCCCTCTCTGGCCTTCGTTCCTATTTGTCTTATATGAAGGTGGCCACGTCTGTGTGTGTGTGTGTGTGTGTGTGTGTGTGTCTGCTGTGGCATTCACGAGGCCCTCCTGTCCCTGTGTCTGTGTCTCAGGTTTCTTGTGGCATCTCGTTTCCAGAATCTCTCCTGTGAATGCCACACGGGTGGCTTTTGTTTTTATAAGATTTATTTATTTATTTATTTGAAAGAGTTACACAGAAAGAGAAGGAGAGAGAGAAGGGGGGGAAGAGGGGGGGGAGAGGTTTCCCGTCTGCTAGTTCACTCCCCAACTGGCCAAAACAGCCAGAGCTGTGCCAATCCGAAGCCAGGAGCCAGGGCTTCCTCTCAGTCTCCCATGCGGATGCATGGGCCTATGCATCTGGGCATCTTCTACTGCTTTCCCAGGCCATAGCAGAGAGCTGGATCGGAAGTGGAGGAGCCGGGACTCGAACCGGCGCCCATGTGGGATGCTGGCTCTATCGGCGGCAGCTTTACCACTACACCACAGCAAAGGGTGGCTTTTAAAAGCCATGTCTGCTCCAGTCCTGCGTCCGCCTCGCTCACATTTGTTGGGATATTGTGTGGGCTTCCGTCTCCTTCGTTGTGCTTTTGTTTTCTCTGCGTTCCTTCCATTTAAGTCTCTTTTCTTTCCAGCTTCTCAGTTGATTAAAATACTTTGTTTCACTTATTTTCACTCTACTCATATAAAAGTCTTCCCCTCCTATTTTCTACTGGCCATCTTCAATTTTAAATACACACAATTAAACCCTAACAATGTATTCAGTTGGAATTTTTACTCACAAAAACTTTTTTCCTTTTTAATTTCTGTGTGTGGCACTGAAGTCGTGAGGTGGGAAATGTCCGCTTGCTTCCCGGGTCATACGTTCTCCAGCTGAGATTCTTCAGCTGTCATCTATGCACCTGCTCACTTGTACCTGTTAGAGGGCTTATTCCCCACACAGTGTATGAACAAGAACACACGCACTTCACACATTCTCTATACATGGGATTCAGTTATCTGTTAGTACGTGGCTGCCATTATCTGATTCTGGTGTGGCGGGTTGAAGCCTTGGCCTGTGGCACTGGCATCCCATATGGGCGCCGGTTCGAGTCCCGGCTGCTCCTCTTCCAATCCAGCTCTCTGCTGTGGCCTGGGAAAGCAGTAGAAGATGGCGCAAGTGCTTGGGCTCCTGCATCCATACGAGAGACCTGGAAGAAGCTCCTGGCTCCTGGTTCCTGACTCCTGGCTCCTGCTCCTGGCTTCGGATCAGCACAGCTCCGGCTGTTGCAGCCATCTGGAGAGTGAACCAGCGGATGGAAGACCTCTCTCTCTGTCTCTAACTCTCTCTGTAACTCTGTCTTTCAAATAAATAAAATAAATCTTAAAAAAAAAAAAACCCAGCCCAATACACAGTCCAGTGAAACCAACAAACCCATAATATAAAAGGACACCCACATATGTGCTGTTACTTTAGCATAAAATATAAGGATACCTGATGTGTATTTGAAACCATGCATTACTCCTTATTATTTACTTTTCTAGTACATAAATTCTAATATTTAAACAAAAATGTCTGAAAGTAGGAACTAGTAGTAATTAGTAAATATATGTGAACAAATGTCATATTGTATCATATTTCTTCCCATATTCTGATGGAACAACTCACTTACACCCTTTCACACTCCCTAGTGGATACTAGAGTCGTGCTACACATGCATTACGTATATTACTGTGTACCCACAGGAGGCATCACATATGACTTTTTTAAAAGAGGACATGAACACAACAGGACTAAGGAGACAGATCACCTATGCGCAGCTTTGAAACAGCAGCAGTAAGGTTCCTCCGTCTCCCAACACCACAGCATCGTTTAACCTCCTCTGACTGCTGGGACAGCACCTCTCGGAAACGCACACCCTCTGGGACATCCTACTGCAGACTGTGTGGCCAGTGCAAAACTGCACATGGTCAGAGGTACAACCCACCCTGCCTTGCAGCTCTGCTCTCCTCTAGCCCGAGGCACGCTGGTTCCTGGCATCTGTCCTGTGTGAGAGAGGAGCCTCTCCACACGTGCAGCTGAGCATGGAATGTCCAACACTGCACTGGTATGCAAAGCAGGTTCTTAGACGTCACAATTACTTTTCATCCAGAAATGCCCATCCACTTTGTATCCACTTTGTATCCACTTTGTATCCACCGGGTGGACAAGTTGACTGAATTGTTATGGTGGACTGGTAGTTGACTTGTAATGGTGGACTAGTTGATTGAATTGTTATGGCAGACTAGTTACTTGCAATGGTGGACTAGTTAGTTGACTTGCTATAGTGGACTAGCTAGTTGGCTTTTATGATGGACCAGTTAGTTGTCTGTCAATTTTTACATAGGTTCCACATGTCTGAAATGACCATGACTTTCAAACATTCCAAAGTTAAACCTGTCCCCCAAAAAAGTTTTAAAAAGCAGAAGTAATCTAAACTTCTGAGATCAAGGTGCCATCCCAAACAAGTAACAGCTTCAGCAAAGAAATTGAGAAAATTGTGTTTCATGTGATTGTCCTTTTCTATTGATATTTTTGAATCCTGAAGCACTGTTCTTTCCAAAAACTGAGCCTTTTGCCATGTAAATGTTTGCCGCAACCTAAAGCAACCCAAGAGCTGGCAGTCCACCCCTCCCCAGGGACTGCGATGTCCGCTGCAAGGTCAGATGGCTTGGCGAGCAGAGCAGCCTGGCCAGCCCTGCCTTACACGTTCTCCCCTTCCAGCCCTCTCCTCCATGTATTTCCAAGTCAGAGGGGAGGGCCTGTGGGTGTGGATGTGTCTGACAGCAGCCCGGTGTGTTACCAACGTTCTATGACCAGCAACTGCGCAGGTGCACCACCCTTAGCAGGTGAGAAAATGTCGGGTGGTCCATCTTCAACACAGAATGCAAATTTCTGTTGGCTGTCTTGCCGATGGAGCAAAACTCATTATGCAAACAGCAAGTTATGGAGTGGCCAACCCATAAGGTAACCCATAAGGTAACTTTGTAGCTTAGTGACATCAGGGAAGATTGTACCCGCCATAGCATTCAGACAGTGAGGACCCAGGGGAAGGACCCACATGCTGGGGTGTAAATCACTTACTGCGATGGCTGGATGCCTGCTCAGCAGACACCTGATCTTGCAAGACTGATAATAAAGCCTCGTGTTCACGGCACTTCCTGAATCTGAGTCCATCTCCTGAGTGGACAGGTGAGCATATTTCTCACATAGGTACACTTCTAAGAAGATGTCTCCTGCCATTTGTGTAAAATTGAAAATATTATCCATTGCTTCTGCATATTATGAGAAAACTTAAAAGTGACCAGGAGGGGCCGGCGCTGTGATGCAGTGGGCTAACGCCCTGGCCTGAAGCTCTGGAATCTCTTATGGGCATCAGTTCTAGTCCCAGCTGCTCCTATTCTGATCCAGCTCTCTGCTATGGCCTGGGAAAGCAGCGGAGGATGGCCCAAGTGCTTGGGCCACTGCACCCACGTGAGAGACCCGGAAGGAGCTCCTGGCTCCTGGCTTTGGATCAGCACAGCTCCAGCCATTGCGGCCATCTGGGGAGTGAACCAGTGGATGGAAGACCTTTCTCTCTGTCTCTACCTCTCTCTGTAACTCTCTTTCAAATAAATCAAATAAATCTTTAAAAAATGACCAGGAATCTTTATTAGTATATCCTCAATACCATAGGTCAAACCCCACCTTATCCAGCAGAGTCGTGTGCAAGATGTGTGCTACGTTAAGCAGGTAAGATCTTGTTTTCTTCAGTATAAAGCTTGTAGGCTAAATAGAATTTGTCAAATTTTACATCAGCTCTTTCTGCCACAAATATGCAGACAAATGAGCAGACTCTGTTTTGCATTTGACAAGATTATCAACAATTTTTTGCTTTATGTTTTCTGCAACTTCATTAAGATTTTCATGGGAATCAAGAGGGTGGTTTGAAGCTCTATTTTTCCATATCTGAGAGCCAGCAGACGTCCCCTGGTGCAGTGGGAGGCAGGATCATTAATAAGAACTCAGATTCAGGTCTGCAAGGGGAGGGGCCAGCAGACCAGTTTTCAACCCGCCCCCCTAGTTTTCAACCACAAGCTATCTTAACTGCAACCCCTGAATCAGGAAACGCACTTTCACTCAATCCAAGAGAACATTCAAAGGAACAATGTGATACATGTGTAGCCCTTCCAGAGCGGGCTCAGCTAACTCAGCAGCCACTGTCTTCAGATGAGCTGGTATCTTTTGAGAAATAAGAGAACTTTAAATCTATTCACCGTGCACCTGCCACATTGCAGGCGTGTGAGGGTCTACAGCTTCTTGACCTTACACTCCTTTTGGCTTTGGTTACTTACTGTTTTTATCCAGTTGAGTGTGTCCTCCTGCCTGCTGTAGAAATTCTATAGCCAAGTGGCATTCTTTCCTTGAACTCTTAGGAAACCTGGACAGGGACTGCCGCTGTGGTGAGGCATGTTAATCCCCCACCTGCAGCTCCAGCATCCCATAGGGGCACCGGTTCAAGTCCAGGCTGCTCCATTTCCAATCCAGCTCTCTGCTATGACCTGGGAAAGCAGTAGAAGATGGTCCAAGTGCTTGGGCCCCTTCACCCACATGGGAGACCTGGAAGAAGCTCCTGGCACCTGGCACCTGGCACCTGGCACCTGGCTCCAGATTGGTCCAACTCTAGCCATTGCAGCCATTTGGGGAGTGAACCAGCAGACGAAAGACCTTTCTCTGTCTCTCTCTCACACTGTCTGTAACTCTGCCTCTCAGACAGATAAGTGAAATCTTAAAAGAAAACCTGGGCATAATATCCACAGTGTCTAAAATTAAACTAACAGAGACAGATAGCCAGCGTTCCCAGTTCCAGTGCACTTCAGTCGCCTCATACGGAGGAACGACATGGGCAGTCCGTCCTCGGGACCAGCGGCCAGGCTGCCGCGTCGGCAGTCAGAGCACACAACCGCTGCAGAAGGTGTCCACTTACCCATCATGCCATTCCATGCGACACTGAGAACCATGCTGCCTCCAGCCTCTATTCCAGGGGTTCCCTAGGAGTCCCGTACTCCCCCCAAAATCTCCTGAGCTCTTTAGAAACCAAAGTGTCGCACATCTCAAGGAGGATTCCAAGACACGACTTTCAGCACAAAAATGGAGAGTGCCACAGTCGACTGAGATGGTGGTCGCCCTTTCTTTAGGAACCTGGCCACACACCCTCATTGGTGAGAGGGTGGCCTAACCAAGAACGCTTGGGCTGTGCGTCACGACTCTGATCCAGCTGGAACCCAGCAGAAGTCGTCGGCCCAGGAGCTTGCTCTGCCTCCCACCCCCACCCCCAGCAGCAGGGTGTGTGACTTCCCATCCCAGGAACCGAGAGGCTGAGATGACGCGGCCGGGTCCGGGGTACCCACTTATTAGTCTCCCCAGGGCCCCTGCACATTTTGCTTCGCGTATTTCTGATAACATGGGCTGCTCATTCTGCCCAGCACATCCTCCTCGTGCTGGGAGCACGGCCTCGGGGGTGTGTTAGAACAAGGGTCGAGCCCACCAGAGGGTGCGGGCACACCTATAACGAGGCCGTCAGAACTAACAGCAGAGAGGCAAGCTACCCGCCAGGAAAACGCGCCACGGAACGGAGCTGCCTCCAGCAGAGCTAACAGTGGCGTGAGCGCCGTCAGCCACTGGGGAACACGTGCAAAGCCGCAAGGAGTCAGCGCCTCACGGACCAGAGGGACCCGGCTGCAGTCGGAGGCGCGCAGCACCCGTGATGCCGCGGATGCCGGAAGCCGCGGGACCCCTCCCGCACTGCTGACGGGACTGGGAAGTGGCTCAGCTGCAGGGCTCCTCGGAGGGCGAATCATGAGTTACAACCGAGCGTCCACTCAGATGGGCACCTCTAAGAACAACGCGGGGCTCACACGACACGCGTGTGCACCTGCCCCAGCAGCCCTGTTCACGACAGCCAGCGGTAGAGACAAAGCAGGTGTCCTCCAGCTGACGGACGACGCACGGGATGATGGACGACGCACAGCCGCACAATGGACGGTCACTCAGCCACGAAGGAGCGGAATGCTCAGACACGCTGCGGTGCGGGTGAACCTTGGAAACAGGGTGCTAAGTGAAAAAGCCAAGCACAGCAGGCCACATGTTAAATGGACCCATGTATAGAATATGTCCAAAACAGAGAGAGGGAGAGCAGCGATTAGTGGATGCCAGGCCCAGGGAGGGGGGAGGGGCAGCGCTGCTTCATGGAGACAGTTTCCCCAGGTGCTGGTGACGACATTTTGAACTAGATAGAGACGTGGTCACTATGTACTTCTAAATGGTGGGTTTTATGCTATGTGAACTTTATCTCAGCCTTTAAAAATGATACATACTGGAGATGCTAACTACCTACCTGGGGAAGAATTCACAATCTTTATTAAATGAGAGGTGCAATGGGAGAGAGTCGTCTTAGTTTAGTCCTGCTTCATGAAATAATTAGGGAAACAACAGATAAGTCCGTGTGTTATCACTGGAGAGTAGAGCCGCAGGAGACATTCATTATACGTATTTTTAAAAAAGAAAATAGAAAAACTTGTAACAGACATTTCTCAAAGGAATTAGTGATTCCTCCCACATATAAGCTGAGAAAATTGCCATCAACCCGCCTCAGTCCGACCTGCCTGCCCTGTCCTCCATCACTCTGTGGTCTTTCAGTCTCGCCATTACTGACGTCTTTAGCTATTTCGTCTCCATCCGTCCTCCATCTCCCTGCACCGCAGCCGCCACCCCCGCCTGCCAGAGAGTGAGGATGAGACGGAGCGTGGGGGGACCCTGGCTCCTCTCCTCAAGGCAGGCCCTTCACTGTCCATCAGAAATGCCTGACGCTTCTAGCACGTGGGTGACACGTCCTGGCCAGCGTGACTGCATCAGGTCACAGGGAGACGAAGCAAACAGAAACCAAGCTGCATTCTGGACAAACGCCCGGGAAGACTCGAATCGGGGCAGCAACAGAGACAGCCGCATCCGCAGGCTGGAGGGCCGGGCTGGCTCCCCTGGGCGCCGCCCCTGCTGAACCGTGACAGCCTAGCAGAGTGTGAGCTGCGTGTGACAACAGCAATAGCACAATCCCGTGATCCCGTGAGACGCAGGAGTCAAGTGCAGATTCTTTGTTGCGGCTCAAGTTCCCTTCCTGGCCCTGGGCCCCGTGAGCATCAGCACATTCAGTCTCACGGCAGTCTCCTCGCACAGGCACCGCGGCACCCACTCATCGGGCAGCAGTGGAGCTCCATCGGAGGACTCGCTGGCGGCCGGCGGCCGGCGGCCGGCGGCGGAGGGAGAGTTGAGACGTGAAGGCAGGCCCGGCTCCCCAGGAGGCTGTGGCACAGGTTCTTTCAAGTCCTGCCATGCAGTGTGGGGTCCAGGGGTCCCAGCTACACAAAGAAAACAAAATGCCAGGTTCCCAGCTGCTGTTTCCAGCAGGGAACTTATTTGTGTTCTAAGAATTCATTTGAAGGAGAAAATAGGAACTCTCCACTTTAAAAACAGCAGTTTCCAAGGAGTCAGGTTTTAGACACACGCGGCGACATCTCTGCCAGCCGCACCCTTTCTTCTGCCGCTCAGTGTCAGACCTCGCCGACGAGCGCTCGTTCTGTAGCCGTGCGGGCATTGCAGCGCAGGTGGAGGTTTTTGCTCAGAAACAAGGCGGGAAGACACAGAAGCACCTGCTTTAGCTTGACTGACGTCGCATGAGCATCAGCGAGAGACCAGTGACCCTCAGAATACACAGGGCATGAGCCCAGGCCGGGCTGGATGGGTTGAGGAGCCAGGGTCCAGGGTGAAGAGCGTGGGACAGGAGAGTGTCACGGTGCAGGAGGCTAAGCCACCTCTTGGGACACCCACGTCCCATGTCTAAGTGCCGGTTCAAGTCCTAGCTCCTCTGCTTCCAATCCAGCTTCCTGTGAATGCACACCCTGGAGGCAGCAGGGGGTGGCTCACATACTCGGGTCCCTGCCACACACGTGGGAGACCTGGGTGGGGTTCTGGGCTCCTGGTTCTGGCCTCGCCCAGCCCTGATTGTTTCGGCCATTTGGCCAGTGAATCAGCAGATAGGAGTCTGTCTCTCCCACCCCCACCCCTGTCTCCCGTACTTGGAGTGAGCATCCATCCCAACGAATCACAAACAAAATTTACAAAGTCAATATTTGGATACAGCAGACAACAGAAAGAGAAAACAGTGAATTGAGGGTGTTAAGCGATGCTCTTTGCGTTTCTCAGAGACAGCATCCTCATGAATGAGACTCTGTGAGAACAATTTTAACTATTTTTAGGCACGCCAGCTGTGGCGGGGCAGCCTGGCGCTGTAATACCCAGGGCCACCAGGTGGCGGAGCGGTGTGCGCATGCCCAGGACTGCTGGCTGCTGGAGCCCCTGTGTGTCTCTGACTCCTGTTTCAGGGACGCTGCTGTCCCCCGGGGCCACTTCCTGGCCACTTTCTGCTCTCCCTCTCACCCTTCGATGCTTTAATTCTGCAGCCGTATTATGCAAATCCGTAACAGCCGCGTGTCATTGAGGGGCCTAGAGATGAACTCTGAGAAGCGCTTTGGAGTCATTTGGCCTGAAACACGCCCCATAACCGGGGACTTTGTGCCGGGTGATGACAATGGCTGTGACTAGGGGGCCATTTTCAAAGACAAATTATTTCAGCCTCCAGGAAACAGAGGCTGCCTCCCTCCCCGCCGGGCCTCTGCGCGGGCCCCGTGGTCATTTCTGTTGCAAACGCTGGGAGGGAAGAGACTTGCCCTGGCCACGTCGGTGTGAGCCGTGGGGACCCACCTGGGCTGACCCCGTTCAGGGAGGGCTCTGGGCGAGTCAGCACAAGCCTGTAAGGTGTCTGGAATTTAAGTCCTCGTGTTGCACTGCGGCAGGTTAAGCATCACTGGTGACCGATGCCAGCATCCGGATCAGAGTGCGGGTTCAAGTCCCACTGCCCCATTTCCAATCCAGCTTCCCGCCAATGCGCCTGCGAGGACGTGGGAGACCTGGAAGGAGGTCCTGGCTCCTGGCTTTGGCCTGGCTGTTGGGTGGCCATTTGGGAAGTGAACTAATTGATGAAAAATATTCTTTCTCTCTGCCTTTCCAATAAATACATAAATAAAAGAAATGAAATCTGAAATGTTTGTAAAGTGTCGGAATATAAATTGGTTTAACCTTTTAAAAAGCGGTAGAAATATTCAAGTTGCAAAATGTCAGCAGTACTGAGAAGTATTTGTGATGGTGAGGGGTAGGGCGGAGGCCCCAGCGAACTCCTGGAGAAACCGTCCGCCCCAAGAAGTGAGAACTCAAGGTGGAAGCCACACAGAATCTTCTAGGCAGCGTGACTTGGTCACCGCCCCTTCACATACCTGCGTGTCAGGGGCCCCTGAGCGTTGCCACTGATCGCACACACCTGAACGGGGGCACCCAGTGCCTGCTCCACCGCCCCTGAGGGCACCAGACACAGAGCACCACACAGCAGCCACGCGGGTCCCTCTTCTTCCATTAAGCTGACCCTGGAGCCCGCGCTATGAAATATTTGAGTGGACACCTCTACCGAACTCCAGCGTGATCCACTGTGACTGTTATTGATTAAAACTAGCACTGGCAGAGAATAGACCTGATTGTGTAGGCAGAAACAGCAAAGCAAACTATTTTCAGCTCAAAAGAAGAAAGTAATCAATTCTTAGATATTCAGGGGTGCCCTCCTGTGAAACAGAGTAAAGCAACTGAGGAAAAGGAAACGAATCCTAAAATATCTGATCTGCATTCTTCAGAATATTCTCACATTTTAATTTTCTATTCATTTACTTCCCAAACATTAAAGTCTTTGATTAATAATTTATCCCTATCTATGGTGCACATTTCGCCACACGCATCCCAGGCGCAGGGACAAGTCAGGGTGACCACAGTTCCCCTCCTTCGTCATGACTTTGTGGCTGGGACCTTAGTGTGATTGTGCCTACGGCACAACAACCGTGTGAGGCCACAAATCTAAGACTCTTGGCGTGGACACTGGGCTCTGTGGCCGATGTCAGTTGAGACATCTGCATCCTTTATTGGCGTGTCCGAGCTCAAGCCACAGCTCAGCTCCCGCCCCTCGCTCCCTGCAAACGCACACCCTGGGAGGCGGCAGTGACTGGGTCTTCGCTGCCCCTGGGGAGACCTGCACTGAGCTCCCAGATCCCAGCCTCAGCCCAGCCCAGCTCGGCCACGGCGAGTATCTGGAGAGTGCAACAGTGGATGGAAGCTTCCTCTCTCCCCCTCGCCCCACATCTCACATTAAAAAACAAAAATCTCAGACTATAAAACATTGAAACCGTAACACCTATGAAAAGCAGAGTTATGAGTTTGAAACTTAGCTGAAAGCTGTGAACAGCAGAAAGAATGTAGCAGGAAATTGAATTATTCACGTTGACACCAAACAAGGAATTTTCTTAGAATGAAAAAAAAATAAAACCACTAAGATGACAAAGAGTAGAGAAAGGGCGTGATAGGAGGGGAAGGGAGAGGAGAATGAAGAGGGAGGGAGGAAGATGAGAGGAGACAGAGGGCCGTGGACAGGCTACCACCTGCCCCTCCTGTCACCTGGCCTCGGGTAACACCCCCTGATGAGTGCCCACCCAAACCCCTCTGCTTCCTGCTTCTGTGCATTCTCTTATGCGTGGTTCTCGCCCAGAAAAACTTCCTGACCCCCCTTCCCTGGTCCTCAGCTCTGACGATGACAGCTGAAACCCAGCGCGTCTGTCAGGACTCCCCTTCCTTCTGAACCGGTGAGTGTGTCATCCACTCACCAGTGTGCGTGTGTGTGTGTGTCCAGGTGTGCTGCCGGCTCCTGTGTGTGTGTGTGTGTGTGTGTCCACGTGTGCTGCCAGCGCCTGTGTGTATGTGTGTGTGTGTGTGTCCAGGTGTGCTGCCAGCGCCTGTGTGTATGTGTGTGTGTGTGTCCAGGTGTGCTGCCAGCGCCTGTGTGTGTGTGTGTGTGTGGCTGGTGCACAGCGGCTGGTGCTGTCAGCTCCACCTGCTGTGGATGGAGTGTGC
>CM027402.1:1418692-1457393 GCA_015711505.1 Sylvilagus bachmani
TCAGGGCGGGGCTCCCGGGGCTGCCTCCTGTGGGGTCTGCAAGCAGAGGGACAGAGAGGGACACGTCCTGCACGGGACGCTCTGCACCACCTCAGCTCTGCCAGCGCAGTCGCCGTCGTCGGGGGCTCAGCAGCAGGGCCCGCCCTGCCCTGGGCTGTGACCTGGAGAACCTGGTTTCTTCGTCAAGCTAGCGCGTGCTATGGTTTGGTCACCAGACTCAGGCAGAAGTTGAACACTTAAGCCTCACAAGTGAACGGTACCAAGGGCGGGAACCTCGTCCCGCCGCGGTGTTTGGGAGCTGGGGCCGGAGGGCGGTGCGGAGGCCACTGGAGGCGAAGCCCTCGGAAGGCAGGTCTCCTGTGGGGGGGATAAAAGGTCGGCCCGTCTCCTCCAGGCGTCCCGGCCCACCACGTGGCCCTTTCTCCGTAGACTCTGCCATCCACCACGGACGCTCAGAAGGGCCAAAGCACGCACCTCCCAGACTGTGAGCTCATAAGTATTCTCTCTCCGTAACTGTCTGCCTCAGGTATTTCATTACAGTAACAGAAGCTAATACACTGGTAATAAAATACAGTACTGCAATTATTCTCATCTAGGTTTCATAATTATAAAAGTAATGCCTAATAGAAAAAATGTAGTGCATAGTCTCATCCCCCCAAAACAGAGGTATTGGTATCTTGTTTTGAAGATTGAACTGTGCATATTCTTTATAAGTTTTTGAGCCAAGGTTTGAGATAGAACTGCAGCCATGAAAGCGCACACATGAAAGTGCACACATGAAAGCGCACACATGAAAGCGCACACATGAAAGCGCACGTATGTGCAGTGTGCAACGTGGTAGCACACGGCAGGGCCCCAGCCAAGGCAGTGAGCTCACCCGACCCCCGAGAGTCCGCCGGGCTCTTTGTAGTCCTCCTGCCTGCCTCCTTCGCCCATCCTCATCTCCAGATGCATCCGGCCGCCCGCTCACGCCACTGCTGCAGTTTTGGGATTTAATAGAAACAATTCTGCGCATGCACTCCTTGTTCTGGCCTGTTTCAGCACTGTTAACCGAGATCTGCTCACGGGTGGCATCTGTCAGCAGTTTGTTCTGTTGCTGAGCAGCTTCTCGGTGCAGGGGAAGGTCATTGCGATCCACGCGCCAGCTCATGGCGCTAGCACCGCTTCCAGCTCGGGCGATAGCGAGGAAGCGACTGTGGACACGCGTGAGCAGGTCTTCGCGAGGAAAATGCAAAATCTCCGCTGTGCAAAACCTGGAAGAGGAACGGCCGGGTGTCACGACAGGTGCAGGTTTAATTTCTAAGAACCCACAAGGCTGTTTTCGGAAGTTGTGAAGTGACGTCTACCTTCCCGCCATCAGAGTGTGAGATTCCAGCTCTTCTTTGGTCGGTCGTCTGAACTTTGGCCATCCTCAGAGGTGACTAATGATGGCACATTGCAATGCTTACGTTTTCTTAGTGAATTATGATAGCAAGCGTATCTCCTAGGCACATTTGTCAACTGTGTGTTTTCTTTGGTGACATATTTTACTCATTCTAGTGATAGTGTTCATTTTCTTATTGTTTAAGTTCTCATTATACATACAGGGTCTTCTGTAGCATCTTCTTTCTCTGGTGTCTTAAGGCGGAAACTGAGGTCATTGGAGAATTTTCTCTCTCCTCTTCCGATACACATCTGTAGTTCTGTGGGCATCCCAGGGATTCCAACATGCCGCCTACAGTTTTCATTACTTGAAAACACGTCCTAGTTTCGCTTTGGTGATCGTCTTAGACTCGTGGTTTCTTTAGACATACACTGTTTTTCCAAGATTTGGGCGCTCGCTCAGATTCATTTCCCTGCAGCCAAAGAACATCGGCCCCATCATCTGGATCAGATAGACTGAGCCTGGTCTTATGGCCCATCACTTGCTGGACAGTCCATGTGAACTTGGAGGGAACGCGAAGTATGCTCTTGGTGGGCAGGGAATTCCGTATCAGTTAAGCCACACTGGCTCATGGCATCACTCACGTCTCCTCCAGCCACACCGGCTCTCTCCCTGCTGCTCCCCTCTGTGCGCACGGCTCCTCTGTTCCTCCTCCAGTGCTGTCAGTTTCCACTCCAGCTACTGCGAAGCTTCACTGGGAGGGTGAACATTGTGGTTTTGGTCCTCTGATGCGCTGACCCTTCTATGAAATCACTTATCCCAAGCCCTGATTTGCTCTGAAGTCTACTTTACCTGACGTTATTAAAGGCACCGAGCACGGCTTTGTTAGCGTTAGCTCCGGACCTCTCCTTGGCCCTTCCACGTTCAGCCTACCTGTGTGTTGGTCTATAGCGTGTGTTACGTGTCCACGGCCTGCTGCTGAGTCTTCCTATTCACAGTAAGCGAATCTCCCTGTGTTGCGGGGTACAGTGTAAGCCCGTCCTGCTGTGTTGTGTCTTGTCTGCCTGTAGAAGCCGATCCTTGGTGATTAGCTATCCACTGCACTCACTAGTTCCGAGGTTGCTTTAATGTGCGTTTTAACTTAGCAAGTTCAACTTGCAATGTTTGTAGAATGTTATGCATAAGACAGTGACAACAGAGAACTCGCATTTCTCCCCACCTTCGTGCTCTTCTAGCATATACTTGACCTTCACAACTACATTCTGGTCATGTTGACTTACACACTTCACCGTCATCTAAAGAGACCAGAACTGAGTAAAAATCAGGCGTGTTGCTCGTAGACAGCTCCGGGGCTGCTGGGTCTTCTGAGCGCGTCTCTCCACCCACCATCACTTCTTCCTGCCTGGAGTTGTCTTTCCACGTCGCGTCAGGAGAGGCGGCTGCCAGTGGCGTCTTTCAGCTTTTGTCTGCGTGAACTCTCCTGCGTGCTGTACGTGCAGTCTTGAGTGCCGCCCTCCCTGAGTGTGTACTCCATGCGCTGGGGACGCTGCTGCACCGTGGTCACTTCGCTGTCTCCAGGGAGAAAAGATCAACCTTTGATCTTAGGTGAATGGTGCATCTCTGCTTTCTCTGATGGCTGCCATTGAGGTCTGTTTCTTTATCAATGATTTTGAGCAATTTGATGACTCGCCTTCGAGTAGTTTTTTGTTCATTTTCGTGTTCCTGAGCTTGCAGTTGATGAGCCTTCTGGGCTCCAATGTTACGTTTTCCATGTTTCAGATTTCAGACATTGTTTCGCCAAATGTGCTCCCTGCCCCCACTCCTGCCTCCCTCTGCAGAGGCCCTCGTTTGACCCCTGATGGTCACTGGAAGCTGCCCAGGGTTCACCGGCTCCCCTCCTCCCTGCTTCACTCTGGACGCTCTCTGATGCTGTATCTTCAAGTTCCCCTTCTCTTGGCCATTTCTCGTTTTCCCCCACTGCACGCAGCGTGTTTGACTCTCACCCACTGTAGACTCCGCTCTAGCAGTTCTTTGACTCTTCTCTGCCTTCACTTAATTCTTGGACACAGGGAACATCCTTGGAAAAGCCTTCAGTGTCCTTGTCTGGTCATTGCAACATCTCAGTCCTGGGCGGCTTTCGGTTGACTGACTGATTTCCTAATTGTGGAACAGTTTTCCTGTTTCTTTGCACACTTAATACTTTTCCATTTGATTCTCTCCTTTGTGCCGCTTACCTGTTGGGTGCTGAACACTTCTGTCCTCCTGTGATACTGGGAAGTCTTGAGCTGAACACAGTCGGGCTGCTTAGAAGCCGCTTTAGCCTCCCACGTTCTAGCACTTGGTAGGCAGGACCAACGCAGAGCTCGGCTCCCAGGTGGCCACGCCTGTGATGAGGCAAACCCTCCTGTGTGCTGTGCACCGCGTCCGGTCAGTCCTGGGCTTCTCCGGCCTGCCTCACAGAACCAAGCGCTCTTTCCAGCCCTGCGCACTGGCCCCAGCCCTGCGCACTGGCCCCAGTCCTGCGCACTGTCTCCGGCCCTGCGCACTGTCTCCGGCCCTGCGCACTGTCTCCGGCCCTGCGCACTGTCTCCAGTCCTGTGCACTGTCTCCGGCCCTGTGCACTGTCTCCGGCCCTGCGCACTGTCTCCGGCCTTGTGCACTGGCCCCGGTCCTGCGCACTGTCTCCGGCCCTGCGCGCTGTCTCCGGCCCTGCGCGCTGTCTCCGGCCCTGCGCACTGGCCCCGGCCCTGCGCACTGTCTCCGGCCCTGTGCCCTGTCTCCGGCCCTGTGCACTGTCTCCGGCCCTGCGCACTGTCTCCGGCCCTGTGCACTGCTCCAGCCCTGCGCACTGTCTCCGGCCTTGTGCACTGTCTCCGGCCCTGCGCACTGCCTCCGGCCCTGTGCACTGCTCCGGCCCTGTGCACTGTCTCCGGCCCTGCACACTGTCTCCGGCCCTGCGCACTGTCTCCGGCCCTGTGCACTGCTCCAGCCCTGTGCACTGTCTCCAGCCCTGTGCACTGTCTCCGGCCCTGTGCACTGTCTCCGGCCCTGTGCACTGTCTCCGGCCCTGCGCGTTCCCACCATTCCCTGTGGGTGGTCTTTCCCCACAGGTGTGCACTGATTGGTGGCTAAATGCCTGAGGGGCTCCCAGAGGCCTCTGTTCCTGGGGGGCTGCACCCCTTGGTCTCAGGTGCTGATGCTAGCTCCCTGCGCTGGGACCTGCGTGGTCTCGGGTCTCCCTCCAGGGTCAGCGTCCCCCGTGACTGACGCCCGTGCCTGTTCCATCATCGTTGCAGACGCTCCACCTGTCCTCTGCGTGGTGTCTTCTCGGCTGGGAAGATGAACTGAATCAGTTCTTTTCCCTCCAGCTGAAGCAGGCTCCTTCACATAGTTGGGGTCATTCTGAATTTTGAACTTTTTTTTTTTTAATTTTTTTTTGACAGGCAAAGTGGACAGTGAGAAAGAGAGAGACAGAGAGAAAGGTCTTCCATTTCCACTGGTTCACCCCCGCAATGGCCACTGGAGCCGGTGCACCGCGCTGATCTGAAGCCAGGAGCCAGGTGCCTCCTCCTGATCTCCCAGGCAGGTGCAGGGCCCAATCACCTGGGCCATCCTCCACTGCCCTCCTGGGCCACAGCAGAGAGCTGGCCTGGAAGAGGAGCAACCGGGACAGAATCCAGAGCCCCGACTCGGACTAGAACCCGGGGTGCCGGTGCCACAGGCAGAGGATTAGCTTAGTGAGCCATGGTGCCAGCCTGAACTTTTTTCTAGTCCATATTTTATCATAAATTATTTCCCACAACAAACATCATTACTAATCTGTTTGTGGTTTGCAATGTAACTTTGTTTTAAAGATTTATTTTATTTATTTGAAAGACAGCTAAAGAGAGAGGTAGAGACATAGAGAGAGGTCTTCCATCCGCTGGTTCACTCCCCAAATGGCCATTGAACTGTGCTGATCCGAAGCCAGGAGCCAGGAGCTTCTTCCCGGTCTCCCATGTGGGTGCAGGGGCCCAAGGACTTGGGCCATCTTCTACTGCTTTCCCAGGCCAAAGCAGAGAGCAGGATCAGAAGTGGAGCAGCCGGGACTAGAACTAGCACCCATATGGGATGCCAGCACTTCAGGCCAGGGCATTAACCAGCTGCGCCATAGTGCCGGCCCCAACAATGTAACATTAACATGCATAAACATATCACTTTAATTTTTGTGCACAGATCTTCATCCACCTTTTGCAGTAATTGTCCAGGACAGACTTCAAGATATGAAAACCGTGGGTCACAGAGGAGGAATCTTCAAAACCTGATGGCATCACCCAGCACTTCCTCAAAGAGTTTCCACCTTCAATCCCAGTCGCACAGAGGGGTGCCCAGCTTACTGGACCCTCAGCACAATGACACTATTTTTCAACTCTGCTACTCCCGTCTGTGAAATTGGGGTCTTCATGTAACTGTGTTTCTCCGGTTCTCAGGAAGTCGGATACTTTCATGGGTTTGTCAGTTGTCCTGTGTTTGTTCCCACTCTTTCGCTGCCTGCCAGGATGGCGGAGCGCCCACGACAGCCCGGGCGAGTTTCCGGCCCTCAGCCTCTTGCAACACACTCCAGCTGCGCCCTGACCCACCGTGCTGGGAAGTCCTGTGCCGCAGGCGTAGCCTCTGGGAACGCAGGCCCTCTTTCCGACCAGCGAGTCCCCCGCTGCCAGGTCCCGAGTGGACCAGCCCTCCTCAGGCATCCCCCCCACAGGAGGTATCTCAGACATTCACATGCACACGTGGGCCGGCTTCTGTAAGTTCCACCGTGGACATCCGCCCACGACAGCATTGCTCTTGGCTGTTGCAGGCTGGTGTGCAGGTGCCCAGGACTCCTCACAGGCCAGGATGGTACAGTTCCCCTCAGAGCTGCACAGATCTGCTCGGGAGCCTCGTCACACTGCTGACGACTCTCGGGTGTGGAGTGCGGGCCTCACGTAGCCCAAGCACACGGCTCGCCCAGGCACACGGCTTGCCCAGGGTCTCCACCTGGAGGCGGTGCGGGCTGGCTGCTGTGATCGTCTCAAATGGCCGACCCTTGCCCTCTGGCCACCGAAGGCACAGAATAACCACGAGGGGCCCAGGCATGGAAAAGGACCCGAAGAGAGGGCCCCACCTGCCCCATGCTGCACGCTGGGCCCAACTCTGAGAGGCAGCCGGAAGCACCTGAGCAGGGGCCGCACGGCCTCACTGCGTGGGCTTGTGTGTGTGGAACACGCCCATCCCCAGGCCCACACCCCCTCACAGCCTCTCGGGACAGCCTTCCTCCCTCGCTGTCTGCTGTGTGGTGTCTGGAGGCGGGCTCCGTCCCTGAAGAGTTTGGCCCTGGCCTACTGGAGCAGACACAAAGGTGCCGGTCGACCGGGTTCCCCTGGGCGCGAGTCTTCCTGTGCCTCTGCCGGACCCCACCGCATGCACAGCACTGAGACGGGGGCCACACACACACACACACACAGGCTCCTCAGTGACAGGCAGGGCCAGGTCAGCTCCCTGGGGCCTGTGGGGCTCTGCTGGGATCTGCCCCGGCTTCAGCAGGCAAAGACAGAGAGCGGCTTCTGCACAGAACGCCTGGGTCCACGACAAGGGAGGCCAGCCCGGGAAGATGAGACCCAGGACTGGGCCTGCCTCAGCTCGGCTTCGCTTTGGAGCCCAGCTCTGTGAATGGGTAAATCCAGCCAGTCTGATCCGGTCAGCACCGTTCTGACTGCCCCCGGCCACCACCATGAAGAAGAAACTCCACAGGAGCTCGGGGCCAGGTCTGCCTGCCCGGCCCTCGGGTCTGGCTCAGGGACTGACTTGGACCTCTTGGGGCGAGCCCCAGAGCTTCTGCGCCTCGAGGTGTCTGATCCAGTCCCTGGGCGACAGGGGCCCAGAGAGCCTCCCGGTGAGAAATGGGACCAGAATGCCCGCTGGGTGGGGCTGGCGGGCACCCCCTTCCCAGCACCAGAGCTCTTCACACACTGGAGGGAGACGTCAGTGCCGGTGTGCCGAGGCCCAGGGCCCAGAGCCAGCCAGCTCAGCACCACGGTGTTTCTGAGGGTGGCACTGTGAGCATGGCGGCGTTCTGAGCCTCGCACGGACTCACTGTGAGGATCTTCTGACCCATTGCACCGCCATCACTGGCGTGGACTGGCAGCAGCTCGAACAAGGCCTGGCTCGTGTCCCCAGTGCCTGCCACGGAGGTGGCCACGTAGGATGAGTTCAGACGAGGGTTCTCGTCCCCAGCACGTTTGCTCTCTACTATGCAGCTGAACGCCAAGGGGATGAACCGTGTCTTGAAGTTCGGGTGCAGGCTTGGCTCAGGCTCTCTGGGTTTCAGGGACCTCACCTTAAGATGAAGAAGATGGAGCCCCGTGTTGTGGCGTAGTGGGTCAAGCCACCGCCTACAGTGCCAGCATCCCATATGGGTGTCGACTGGAGGCCCAGGTGCTCCACTTCTGATCCAGCTTCCTGCTAATGCACCTGAGAAAGCAGAAGATGGCCCATGTGCCTGGGCCCATGCCACCCACGGGGAGCTCCAGGCTCCTGGCTTCAGCCTGGCCCAGCTGTGCAGCCATTTGGGGAATGAGCCAGAAGATGGAAGGTCTCTTTCTCTCTGTCTCCCTGCTTCTCTCTGTTACTCTTTCAAATAAATATTTTTAAGATATATTTATTTATTTATTTGAAAGTCAGAGTTACACAGAGAGAGAAGGAGAGGCAGAGAGAGAGGTCTTCCATCTGATGGTTCACTCCCCAGATGGCCACAAGGGATGTAGCTGTGCCCATCTGAAGCCAGGAGCCAGGAGCTACCTCCAGGTCTCCCATGTGAGTGCAGGGGCCCAAGGACTTGGGCCATCTTCTCTGCTTTCCCAGGCAGTAGCAGAGAGCTGGATTGGAAGAGGAGCAGCCTGGTCTCAAACCGGCGCCCATATGGGATGCCAGAGCTTCAGGCCAGGGCATTAACCTGCTGCGCCACAGTGCTGGCCCCATAAATAATTTTTAGAGAAAACACATGAAGGAGGATAGGTTAGAGGCACCATCGGATCGTCCAGCCTTAGGTGGCGTGGTTGAAGATCTGTGGCTGGGCCGCATCCGGAGCGCTCACTGGCTTCTTAAGGAAATGAGCCGTATTTAAACCCATAAACCTCATTGCCAAGGTTGAATTCATGCAGGAAACGATTCATCCACCCTCGGTGACAGGCGTGGGTCAGGTTGCAGATGCAGGGATCGCCGTGACGGGAAGCTGAGCCCAGGGCGCAGCCCACCCAGCACCAGGGCGGGACGCTGGCGCAGTGTTTGGTTCCCGTTCCAAGGGACTGAGGCCCCACACTCCGCAGCACGCAGCTTCTCAGGCCAGGCCGTGAGCTCGGATCTGCCCGGGTTGCTGGAGTCGCAAGTCCTCAGTGGTGGGGGCGGCAGGGAGGAGCTCAGACGCTATTTTGAGAAACAAAAAATCTGTTTCTTATACCTGGACCCCACTGTCTCCAGGACAGAGTAGCTGAGTCACTGCAGCCTTCTAGCCCCGGCTGAAGCTACTCACCTGTCAGCCACTACCATTAAGTAAAGAGGAACAGCAGAGCGGCTGGAGACGGCCCAGCCAGCCTGGCCTTGGGAAAAAGACGGTGGCTTGGACAGAGGGAGAGGAGGGGCAGGATATTTTTTCCAGCTCATAAATTGAAGATGAAATCACCACAAAGAGCTGCCAACGAAGCAGTGCCCAGGAATCCTGCACTCGGGCAGGGCTCGCATGCCAGCGCAGCCCGGCATATGGCGCCCTTGACGGGAGGCCATCCCCCAGCACGCTCCACGCCCAGGGAGACCACCACCCAGCATGCTCCACGCCCAGGGAGACCATCCCCCAGCAGACTCCACGCCCAGGGAGACCATCCCCCAGCACGCTCCACGCCCAGGGAGACCATCCCCCAGCACGCTCCACGCCCAGGGAGACCGTCCCCCAGCACGCTCCACGCCCAGGGAGACCGTCCCCCAGCACGCTCCACGCCCAGGGAGACCACCCCCCAGCACGCTCCACGCCCAGGGAGACCACCACCCAGCACGCTCCACGCCCAGGGAGACCATCCCCCAGCACGCTCCACGCCCAGGGAGACCGTCCCCCAGCACGCTCCACGCCCAGGGAGACCGTCCCCCAGCACGCTCCACGCCCAGGGAGACCATCCCCCAGCAGGCTCCACGCCCAGGGAGACAGTGCTAAGGATCCTGCTCATGAGGCTGCCCAAGGCCGAGCAGGCCCAGCCACTCCTGTCACCATGCTGCCCACACCAGGAGCTGTGTAGCACACAGCGGCCACCCCCAGGGACACCTGCACGCCGTCCCTGCTGACCCTACGGGGTGGGGACACCAAGGGGTCGCGTCGGCCTGAGCGAGGCACCTCCTGTTCTTGGGAAACCCCGGGGAGAGTGGAGGCAAGGAGTGAAGGGGCCGCCTCGTGGGGGACCCGGGCCCACGTCCTCGGAGTGCCAGGCGTCCTGGGCCCATGTCCTCAGAGTGCCAGGCGATGGCCTGAGGGCCCCCAGGCTCAGGACTCAGCCTGCGCTGGGAAGGCCCGGCCTGTCTCAGTCCACCCTGCCGTTTACACGCCCAGGCAAGCGGGCAGAGCTGAAGTCCCTGGGGAGACGCCGGTCACAAGCCCTGATGACGGCGGCCGAGGGAATGCGGCTGTGCCTGGGGCGAGGGCACGGCCGGCCCTCCTGGAATAGGGAGGGGGTGCCCCTCACAGAGTGCTGGGACAGCAGCGAACACAGCTCGTCCAAGGTCACAGGGTGAGTCAGTCGCGGACAAGTCATCTGTCTTTGGCTCGATAAATTTTCCTACTTAATGAGTTTGGACAGCTTCAGATAGCTTCTGTGCCGATAAACAAGCTTGCCCGTGGTAGAACAGGCTAGCGGGGGGGAGCACACCCTGGCCCAGCGGCAGCCCTCCCCCCGTTTCTATAAAAAGCACCCCAGGAACTCCGAGGCCCCAGCAGCCCAGACTAGCGGGCCCAACTCCCCACGTCCCAGGCAAGGCAAAGCCCCCATGCCGATGCTGCCTCTCTGGCCCCTCAAGCCCAGGTCTTTCTTCTCCGCCCAGCTCTGTGACTTCCCCAGAAACTCCAAATAAGAAACTGGCTCCGGCCCTCCCTCTCCCCACAGTCAGGCAAACCCGGCTCCCTGGCAGCTCATCCTCCCACAGAGAGCTCAGAGGGCCCCTCAGCCCCGTGCCCCGGGGCCCTGGGTAGTCCTGACACCCAGAACCCACCTGCAGGGCAACCTCGGCCCGGGGAGTGACAGCCCAGAGGCCCATCTGGTAAGGCTGGCTTACTGATTGCCTTGCAGGGAATTCACCAAAAATACCTTGTGCAAGTGTTTCTTTAGAATTTAGGGAACAGCCCACGCAGGCTATGCACTGGGCTGGGCCCCGTGGGGAACGCAAGCTGCCCACCCCGGGGACTGCAGGGTTGCGAGAGGAGCGGGGCCTCCTGGGCCAGCCCTGCGAGCAGGTAGAGTTGTACACGCAGCAATTTAAAGAAGAGCATGAACAAAGACCCGGCGGTGCCAGGAGCAGAGACGGCCTGTCCGACCTGTGAGAGGCAGCAGGCGGCGGTGTCCGCCGAGCTGAGGGCTGGGCGGGGCTCTGCTGTCTGATGGGCAGCAAGGCCAGGGGAAGAGGAAGGCCAGGCCAGGGCCAGGCTCACGCGGCCACACTCAGAGGAGAGGAGGAATGAGAGCCCAGGCTGCAGAGGGGGCAACATCGGGGAAGACGGAGCAGAGGGCTGCAGGAGCAGCCCCAGCCTGGTGCAAGACTCCGAGTGTGGGCCGTCCCGAGAAGCAGGGGCAGGGGCAGGCACGCGTGGGCGACGGTGCAGTGCACCAGCACAGGGGCCGGCTGGTGGAGGACTGGCAGAGCCGCCTCCCCTGGTGTGAGGCTGGCCCATGGCCACTAAGGACTATGACCTTGCCCTCCGCGCCCCCTCTCCCGGGTGGTACATGGTTTGAGATTCCACTATAAATCTCATCCTGAGTATGGGCTGGAGATGGGGCCTCGCTGGAGACAGCTGCACATCTAATTTTAGAGCCCTGCTGGAGAACTGGGCAGCTTTTATCCCCACAGGAGGAGGCAGCACAGGGGACAGCACCAGGCGTCCACTCCCTCAGAGGCATCCAGGGAGAACTCCCGGGCTGGCCAGCATTCGCAGGACACTCCGTAGGGCTCCCAGTGGCCGCCGACAGGATAACCTACCCTTCCTGGAGGACCCCTGCCTGCCCGCAGGCTCCGGCATCCAAGTGGGATTGAGCAGAGTCCACTGAGATACGCTGCAGTTACCTCTGCGGGGTGAAGCCCAGGAGAGAAGATGGGGCAGAAAGCTCCCATCTCTGTGTCTGCTGCATCCAGTCCCTGCCACTTGCCTGGTCCCCTGGGGCAGCCAGGAGTCCAACCACCTTGAATTACTAACGAGCTCCAGTGTGACTGCATGGCCAAGCTCACAAAGCTCTCATTCACGATTCCATCATGTCCACAGCAAGACCTGGTCCTCCTTGGCCTTCACAATTTACAAAATGTCAAAGTTCAGGTAAGAGAAGCTGGGTGACCCAGAGTTGCCTAGAAGTCAGCCAGACAGCAGCTACATAGCACAGCTCCCCAAGTCAAACCCCGTTCTCACCGTGGTGCCGGGAGGCAGCGGCGAGGTAGAACACAAGGTAGCTTGGGGAAGAATCCAGAAGCAGAGGCTACAGATAGGTAGACTTGGAGAGAAGAGAGGAAGCAGAGGGAAAAGATTCCCTCTCATTAAGCAAATTGTTCATGGGTATGAGCCATTTAGACAGTAAAAGGGATTTAAGCAAACTTCAGCAGCTGCGAGTGTCTTCCATATGGTGGATGTAGGAGCGAGCTGCGGGAACAGGCTGAGAGAGACTCCTGCGTGGCTTAGGGCTGCAGCTCACTTACCAGCCAGCGATCACATCCCAGCTGGCGCCCTGAAACCCCAGCAAGTGACTCCACTTCTCGGGTTTTAACGTGTCCTCCTGTGAAGACGGGCACAGTAATAGCACGTGCCATGCAGAGGAGACGACGAGCACCAGTAAGATAATGCACGCTCAGAGCCCGCGCGAGCCGGGCCCCTAAGCAACACGCTGGCTCAGAACCCAGCACAGGGAGGGCCCCTGTCCAGCACTGTGGCGACTGATCGTGACAGTCGGGAGGGGGAGCCCTTCTTCTCTAGAGGTTTGGGTCTAATTTGACCTTTGAATAAAGAAGGGAAATCGTCTTGGCCAAACTCATAGAGCAGACCAAAGCTGCAGACGCACGCCTCTCGTCCCTGGAAGGGCCTTGGGCTACTGAGAACACCCCACCCCACTCCTCCCCAGTTACTTTCGCGTGTTCCGGTGGCACCAGCAGGAGACCCCCAGCTGCAGAACCGACTCCCTTCGCAGGGAGCAGACAGCAGTGGAGAAAGCGACTGGCACGTGTGTCTGGGGACGGGGCGTCTGTGCTCTGCTGCTACGTCCCCCAGGCTGCCCCACCAGGGAAGACACAGAGCTCTGGGGACCCCGCAGGCAGGGGCCTGGTGCCTTGACTCCCAGGGTCAGCCAGGAAGGGCTTCCTGGTGATGCTTGGCAGGCAGCCGGGCCCCGGGGGACAAAGGAGACTGAGTGAGACACCCCGATGGGGCCAGCAGACACCCCACGACTGGGCACGTGGTCGGGGAGGCCACCAGGCATCTCTGAGCTCTGGAGCAGCTGGGTAATGCCAGCCTCAGGGCAGAGGAGCCCCGTGCACGGGCAGAGAGAGCTCCCAGCCTGGGGCCAAGGCCGTGCTGGGGCCTAGGTGCCAGCACACACATGATGACGAGACACGTGAGACACATCCACGCCTCGCCCCAGAGTGGACACAACTCAGGACAAGCTGTGCTACACCTGTGTGTGACCTCCCCGCTGTGCCCCCCAGAAGAGGGGAGAGGATTCAGAATGCCCAGTGGACCAAGTCGCTAATCCGATTTAGATCTCTGATAAGACATTGAGTGATGGTTTCTGTTCTCTTGGATAAATAGAACTTTCAATGAAAAATGACAGAAAAATGAGGCTTTTTGTCCCTGAGTTTGTGACGCTGAAGGGTTCCACCATAGGACGGTCCCCGGGCAGGGCTTGGCGTGGTCCCACTTGGCAATGAACCTGCACTCTGCAGGAAAGGTTTCCGAAAACCGAGATCCGTGGATCGCTAAACCCCAGGAAGGGTGCTCTCCAAAAACAAGTCACCCCCACAGCTGGGGAGCAGGGCGCACTGCGGAGCCCCCCGGGGGTCTCAAGACGCCTGGGCTTATTCAAGGCCATGAGAGCTCGTAAAGAAACCCATCCGAGTCTCCTAAGCACAGGACTTCCAATGTATTTGATGAGGGATTTTTTTTATTTCACTGCAGAAAATGCTGGTGCAGAAAGCTGCAGGTGAGAATGGATGATAATGGCGTAACTGTGATGACCCAAGAGGAAAATAATCAGGTGGAACATGAGCCTGGGCGGGACACTGGGACCAGAGACCGCACAGCCGGGCACGGCAGTGCTACTTATCAAATGACCCCATACATCTTGGGAAGTGGCTGGATTTCTTTTAATATTCTTTCAAGGTCCTTGCTGAGTCACTCCTGTAAATGATGGATCTTAATGGTTCTGCGCATCTCAAAAGCCTCCCCTGCAGTCCCATCCCTTTGTAACCTGCGATTCGCCCCACCCCAGCGCACAGAGCAGACCCCAGACCTCTCCCATCCCAGCCAGGCAAAGACCAGCATGCGACCCGGCAGTCGGCCCCCTGATCCGAGGTGGGCCTGGCCGATCTGAGAGACCCTGTCAGTTCCAGACTTTTCAGGACGACGCCCATCCATGGTAGACTTTCTGTGAGTAAAAGGGTCGAACTGAAGGCTCCAGACCAAGAAAAACGCATCATGGGGGCATGGGTGGGAATGCTCGGAATTGCGATCTCAACTCTGCCATTCCGGCACTGTGACAGGGATGAGGCCCGCACGGCAGCTCAGCCTCCTCATCTGACGAAGGCAGTGACCGCCACTCAGGGTCAGCGTGAGCATTTCAGGAATGACTCAGGGGGAGGAGGGGCACCAGTCCCTGTCTCCAGGGGGGATCATGGCTACACGGGACCCCGCTGTGGCCAAGCGATGGAGGGCCCCGCAGGTGCGCCGTACCTGATGGTCCACGAGCGCCTGTGGGTGTAAGGAGGGATGGCCTCAAGAAGCAGCTCCATGGCTCCGTTGATGCCCAGCATGGCCCCCGTGGTCACTGAGGACAGAAGCACAGTTGTTGTCACGGGAAGACGAGTGATGGCTCAACTCAGCGTGGTGCCTCTCCAGCAGTCAGGGGATTATTGTGCATCAGTGAAAAGTCGCTTTAGAAACCTTAAGGCGTAGCCCAATAAGCAAGAGTCTCCCTTTCTTTTCCACTGTGGCCCCAACTTCCCTATGATTGTGCCTGGACCTCCCTCAGCTGAGACAGCGACTTGCTTGTGTGTCCACTAGAAGGCCAAAGAGAGTCAGCTCTCCTGTCGTGGCCAAGCAGCCTGCTGACAGAATTTCATTCTACTTTAGCCCACCTGGATGCCTACAAGACACAGCCACAGATCGGAGTGGTGGAGATAAACTCGAAGGGGCATCTGTCAGTAGACGAGACACTCTTGTTTCCGAGGATGCCCCAGCCTCTGCAAGTCTTCGCTATCCCACTCCACTCAGCCAGCCTTAGGAAGTTTTCTAGTCACGTCGGAACCACGAGAGGAATCCACAGGACCCTGCGTGGAGCCCGTGCCGCCGGGGAGAAGGAAGCAAGCGGACCTTCCCGGGGGGGACCCTCTTCTCCCTGGCCTGCACCGCACTGGGGCTAGCGACGCCTTGTGTTTGTGGCAGCCTTGTCCTGGGAAAAGCAGCTGGGAACAAGGAGACCTTGGAAGGGCCGAGAGGGAGAAACACCAGCGGCCGGGGAGAGGCGGCTACACGGAAACCTGGAGGCTTGACTGTGGTTCCCGGTGGGATCTCGGTGTCGCCGACCACAGGGACGAGGCTGTCCCAGCTGTTGAGAGACAGCTGTTCTGGGACACCCCTGCCCAAGTGCCCCTCCTGAGGGAGCACAGGCCCAACTGACCAGATCAGAACTGGGGGATTTGGCATCCTAGTCCTGCCCATCGGTCCTCCATTCTGACGGCTGCTCTCATTGTCCTTGCTTCTAGACCGGGAAAGTAAACTCCCGGACACTAAGAAGTCACGGTGTTGAGCCCAGTTGTGGAGGGGATGGCTGTGCTAACACAGAGACTCTGAACCCGGACCTGGCAAAGGGTGACCAACACGGCCTCACGGAGGCCAGCCTCGCTGGGTGCCTGAGAGCGGCGGGGTGTCCGTCAGCTCTGCAAACATCCCCAGCAGTCATCTGCGAGCCCACTGGCTGCTCTGCACCCATCCTGCCCCAGGCAATTCCTTCTCGAGACGGAAGCTGACTGGGAAGCTTCTGGAACTTTCCATGGTGCCTAATGAAGACATCAACCTACGGCTTCCTGAACTCTGCCTGTGGCTCATCAGACTGGCGCTGCTGGAGAGTAGTGGTGTGACTTTCAGATGTCTTAGCAAACAGTCAGTTGGTACATAAATGTAGGCTCAGAGTCTGAGCTGGAGGGCCGCCTCCTCACACCCAGGCAGATCCCAGGCTTGCTCAGAGCTCCAGCCAGCGGTTTCTAGGTCTCCACTACCACCCTGTATTATGGAGAGGACAAGTTACTCTTCAGGAAACCGTGAGACATTACAAGTCCCGTGCTGCTGGCGGGCTCCCTGGGGAGGGTGCAGGGCCAGGCGCCTCTTCCTCTCTCAGGATGTGAATTTGCAGATGCGTTCAGTGTCTCCCAAGTGCTCTGCTTTCTGGCCAGTGTGCCTGGGACATGGGAGAGGGAGCGCTATTGGGGAACACGCGGTCAAGAGTCTATCCCATTTTTCCCAGTAAGCCTCTCTCTCTATGGGCCCTCCATGCTCATTAGAATTCTCTAATGAAAATCAGGTTATTTTTGTAGTTCTCAGAACAACTGGGGAGAAGACACCCATTTGCTCCCCATATTTGTACTCTTCTTGCTATTTCAAAAGACAATGGGGAAGGGAGAGAGGGGAACGCGGCGTGTGACAAGAACACCTGTGGCCATTGGCTCACGTCCTGTGCCAAGTCTGTGGGCTCTGTCACGAGCTACGTCCCCCAAACCCAGAGTGAAGCCCCGATCCCGGTACCTAAAGAAGTGATTAAGTTCAGTTAGACTGGGCCTTGATCTCTCCTGACTCTGTGCTTGCAAGGAGAAAATTGTGCACAGAGAAAAGCCCGGGGACACACAGGAGAAGACGCCATCGAGACGCCAAGGCGGGGCCCCAAAGAGCCGACCCTGCTAGCTCCTTGCTGCTGTGAGGAAGGGACTTTCTGCGGCCCAACCACCAGGCTGGGTTTTGACACCGTGGCCTGAGCTGGCCAGGGGTGATAATTATTGCCCCTATAATTTTACAGAGGAAACTCGGGTCAGTCGGGTCAGGTGCCCACGTTCCATGACTCATAAGAAACAGGATCCGTGAGACTCAGGTCTTCCCGGCACTAAGCCCACGTTCTTTCCCCTAAAGGGCGTTTTACATCTAAATAATCGTCACTTCTTTCCCACAAGAAGCGAGGTCAGGAAGGAGAAATGAAAGTCTGTGTTCACTACATGTGCGAGAGGAGGTCCAGAATGGAGATTATTAATCAAAACGTCTCCATACAGAGAATTAGCACGAGTTGGAGCCAGACACTCAGCCCGCACAAGCTCCTACCTGCGTGCATTCAAGCCGTTGTCTCACTCTAAGTTGTGCTTTCCCCTGACTGTAAGATCGTGAGTGTACATACGGGACTGTTAGGGCAACTAGAAATCAGCCAACCAGGATGGCAACGGCACGGGCACCTCATGCCGTGGAGCAGCGGCCGTCACCTGCAGGGCTCCACGGAGAGGCCCACGCGATCAACACCTCCAACAAAAGTGGGAAAGGACAGTCATACACGCGCGCTTCAGGCGTGTGGCAGGGACAGAGATATGGCACACGGACGCCGAGCCCAAGTGCAAGGGCCTCTCCCACCACAAGGACTCCGCCCTGCAGCACAGAGGGGCCTGGCGTGCTCCCAGGGGAAAACAGCACGGAAGTCGACCTCCAGAAACAAGAGCTCTCCTGGCCGAGCAGGAGCCGGGCAAGCGAGTTCTCACCTCCACAGCCTGCGCCTGTCAGGTGCTCCACTCCTCTGGCTGGGACCACACACACCCCCCCTTCCAGAAGGCTCTGCGAGCACTCACCATGGGCGGCAAACACGCGCAGCGCCCAGAGACAGTGCAGGAGGTGCTGGCTGTGGGACAGGCTTTTCCTGGCCAGAATCAGCGTCACGTCAAGTGCTTCCAGTTCTAGTGCCTTCTGCCCAATTGCTTTGTCTAGGAAAACAAATAGATCTTAGCTGCATTCGTATCGATTCTACCATTGCACAAGGCATGGGGAAGGGGAGGGTGATGGAGTGAGGGGCTGGCTCTCACCAAGGAGTTTTCACACCCAGTAAAAAAAATGCTGCGAACTCTGTCCCCTTCATAACCGGCAAATCAGAAGAACCAGCCTGGGCTGCACAGACCACAGTGAGCTCGAGGACTCGTCCCTCTGCACGCCCGCCCCTCCACCACCTGCCTGCCCCGGGCAACCTGGACTTCCAGCCTCTCAAACTGCAGCCCGGTCCTCCTAGGTAGCCTGTCTTGCGGATTGTGTCAGTGACAAGAACGGTGCACAGTGGCACTGTGGTGAGGGGGACAACGTCTCCTTTCAAATACATGCCTAAAAATAGGATCTAAGAGCAAAACTCCATCTGTGATTCTCCTGAAAATCTTCAAATAAAAAGAAACGAGCGAGGGAAATACGTCACAGCAGCAGTAAGAGTTGTAGTCTAGGTAGATGGGAGGTCGTCTTTCTAGGTGATGGAGAACTTATAATGAAAAGCAAAAATGTACTTTGAAGAAAAGAAAAATTTGCCCTCAAATACCTCTAACTCATTCTCCAAATAACTTGACCTCCAGTGTTGCAGGTACGTCTTTTTTTTTTTTTTTTTAAGATTTATTTACTTATTTGAAAGTCAGAGCCTCAGAGAGAGACAGGGAGAGAGAGAAATTTTCCATTCACTCCCCAGATGGCCACTGCAGCCGGGACTGGCCCAGGCCGAAGCCAGAAGCCGGGAAATTCTTGCAGGTGTACCAGGAGGGCACAGGGCCCAGTCACTCGCGCCACCTTCTACTGCTTCTCCAGGCCATTAGCAGGGAGGCAGATTGGAAGTGGAGCAGCCGGGACTCGAACCAGCGCCCATATGGGATGCCGATGCCACAGGCGGCGATTTACCCTCTAGGCCACAGCGCCAGCCCCCGTCATTATTTTTACCAGCCAGAAATAAATACTAAGAAACAACAACAACAACACTTGCTATTCTGTGTTCCCTCCTCCTGCTTTGAGGGCAGATGAGTGTGCTGCCACATGTGCCGTGTCCTTTCCGGAACAGGAGGCCTGAGTCACCGCGCTGGCTTTGGCAGGGACACGCAGATGCACCGCAGGTGGAAATGAGTCACGGCACCCGGGGTCCCAAGTGGTGGTGGACACCAGCAAGGAGACTGTGACCCCGCCCTCCTGACCCGGCCCCTCCGTTGGAAAAGAAACAGCAGGGCCAGCGTGCAGCACAGCAGTTAGGACCCCGCGTGAGACGACACTCCCTACACGCAAGGGCCCACATTCACGTCCCAGCTGACGTCACCTGGGAGGCTCAAGACGTAGGGTCCCTGCCATCCCTGGGGGAGACCTGGATTGCATTCCTGAGATCTGGCGTCTGCCCTGGCTGCTGTGGGCATTTGGGTCATAAACCAGCAGATGGAATATCCATCTTTCTGTGTGTCTCTCTGCCTTTCAAATCAATGTGAATACATAGAAATAAGTAGACAGTAAGTCTCCATCCCACCCCACGCAGGAGCAGCCCACGCCGTCTGTGCTGTGTCTGGGTCACCCCATGGCTACTTGGGTGGCAAGGTCAAGGTCAAGGACTCCAACGTCTTGGTGGTAGGAAAGCAGATGACATCACCACCGTGCGTGGTGTCCAGCATCACAGTGGCACAGGACACGTGATGTGGCAACAGTGATGTGAAGGCAGTAGCCTGGAGGTCACGGTCTTGCTGTCTGTCTCGTCTCCTTCTCTCGTGAGGCTCGCGTGACCTGCTGCCAGGCCCTGGCCGGCTCTCCACGCCTGTGACTTGCAGAGCTTCGCCTAATCCTCACAGAGACCCCAGAGCAAGAACTGCTGCCTGCAGGTGGTGCCCGGGGCATGATGGCCACAAAGGCTGACCACCTGCTCCACCAGGTCATCAGGGCCAGACCTGGCTCCCCAACTCGACTGCGATTCCCCTGCAGGCGCTTGGCCTCTTCCTGGGGTTCTGCTGACTCACTCTTTGCTGACTTGCGCTTGTTCTTCACATTTCAGCGCCAACGTCACCTCTCCCTGCCCATGCACGTCAAGGTAGTGTCACTCTTCGTCTTCCTTACACACTCACCGTGGACCTGTGGACGTGCAGCCTTGTCCTTGGAAGGACGCCCCGTGAGAGCAAGCCCCTCGACTTTATTGCTCCCCTGGGTGTTCCTGGTACCTGGAAGAGTGCCCGGCCCTGGGAGACACACAGCAAGTACCCGCTGAACAGTCGGTCACCGAGTGGTTTTACCGCTCTTGTCTGGGACATGTCCACACTGGTGCTGGCTGGCAGCAGGTTCTCAGGTATTATCCATGGATGATGGAATGGACACAAAGTAGAGATCCCAGGCCCTTGGCTGCAGCTGCTAGCACTGGACATCAAAAGTCCAACTCTCGGGCCGGCACTGTGGTGCAGTGGGTTAAGGCCTTTCCTGAAGTGCCTGCATCCCATATGGGTGCCGGTTCAAGACCCAGCTGCTCCACTTCTACTCCAGCTCTCTGCTATGGCCTGGGAAGGCAGTAGAAGATGGCCCAAGTCCTTCAGCCCCCGCACCCACGTGGGAGACCCAGAGGAAGCTCCTGACTCCTGGCTTCAGATTGGTGCAGCTCCAGCCATTGCAGCCAACTGGGGAGTGAACCAGCAGATGGAAGACCCCCCCACCCCCCTCTCTCTGCCTCTCCTTCTCTCGCTGTGTAACTCTGACTTTCAAATAAATAAGTCTTTTTTAAAAAAGTCCACTTCTCAGAGAGATCCTACTTCTCGGTTGTGACTCACATAATCCCAACTTCTGTGACGACTTCAGATGAACCTCGAGTGCCCAGATTTACAAACCCCACTTCAGGAAGGCCTAGGCCAGAGGGGAGGTGCTCGAGGGCCCCCGTGGGGACAGAGAATGAATATGTCAGTGGGGGCTCCAGGCTCCCGTCCTCCCTCCACCTGGGGAAGCTCCACTCTTCTGCGTCCCTGAAATTCACGGCCACCCAGCACCTCAGAACACTGTGTGTGCTATATCGGGAAAGGGTTTTTGAGGTCACAGAGATTAAGACAGGTGCTACACTAACCACTGCTGCCCTATGCCAGGAGGAGAGGACACACAGAGACACACAGAGGAGCAGGTCACGGGAAGATGGAGGCAGAGATGGGTGAGCTAAGTGTGCAAGCCAGTGAATGCCAAGGCCTGCCGGGAGCCGCCAGGAGCCCCGAGGGGCCTGGAACAGGTTCTCCTGCAGAGCGACCAGGAGGGAACAACCCTGCCAACACTGGGCTTTGGACTTCCGGCCTCCAGAACTGACAGGCATGGGTTTCTTTTGTGCTGAGCCGCCCGGCTTGGGGAAATGCGCTGGGCAGCTCTGGGAAGCAAACATCTCTCATGGACTCCCATGTGCAGGCAGCAGTGCTCCACCTGTTCGTTACATGGTCACTAGCTGCATTTGGGGTACCTCCTGTGCCTCCCACCAGGGGACCCAGATAGCCTGTGCCTGACCCTCCGCCCTCAGAACCAGACTTTGGATTATCTGACATTCAAGTCAAAAAACCACCTCCAATTCCGGGAGGGTCGTCCCCACCGAGGTGTGTGGGACCTCCCTGCGCTCCCCTGGATTCCCCACGGCTCTTGGGCTGACATCTCCAGAAGTGCCTTCCGGCCACCTGTGGGTCCTGGGCTGTGGGTACCTCTCAGGCCGACTTTGGCCAGCAGCCGGAGGAGAGGCAGGAGGACATCGTAGTCGGGGGGGTCTGTCCTTGCCGTGTCCACCAGGGTCCGCAGAAGGGCTTCACTGCCACCCTTGCTGATCAGGTAGTGGATCCTCCGGTCTGTGCCTAGGGGGACGGGAGGGAAGATCAGCACAGGGGTCACCGTGACTTTGCCGGGAGCAGCAGGCACACCTACGGCTAAGGGCAGAGCGAGCTTCACTTGTTTCATCCCAGAGACTGAACTGTGCAGCTCCTGAAGAACCTGTGTGCAGAGCTGCAAGGAAAAGGTGTGAAACAGGGAAACACGGACTATGTAAGGTCCTTGGTGAACTCCTGCAGAGGCTGTGACACACGGAGCCTGGGGTCCACTTCCCGAGGACTGCCGAGTCTCCATGTGCTGTGTGTGTGTGTGTGTGTAACTAAGCATGCAGCCTTAAACATTTCGTCCTATTAATAGAAGAGGGTTTTTCATTATTCCCTGCACTACACATTTGAATAGTCTGAAACGGGGATTGGGATGAAGACGTTATCTTATGATACCGATTTCCCAACACTGCCTTCGGTTACTGATGGAAAGAAGACATGGAAACCACTGGAGCAGTCCCCCAAGAGACAGGCGTCCTGTGTCGGGAACTTGGAGGAGCACCTGGAGCTGGGATGAAGTGTTGGTCTCTCTCTGAAGAACAACTTTGTTGAACTCCTTACTTAACACAGAGCTAATCATATGTGTACAAAGTCAATTGAAAATAGAGCACAGTAAAAAATAACACTGGGGATAAGAGAGAGGAAGAAGTTTGTAACTGTATAGTTTTGCATACATTCCTACGGACTTACTTCAATTTAAAAACTTGTTATAAGACTCCAAATTCCATTAAGCTTGGTGGTAAAAATGCCATTTTAATTGTTAAAGTTATCATATTAAGTGTTAAAGTGAACAACATATAGGTAGGATTGAGTGTTAAAGTGACCATATAAATAGGCTCAAGTGCCTGGTAATAATAATAGAATTAAAAAGGAGAGAATGTTCCAATATGGGAAACAGTCCACACAGCAGACTCATAGAATGGCAATCACTTTAAGTAACACTCTGACCTCAGAATCAGCCCTTAAGATTTCCTGATCGGGCTGACAAGCCCATGAGAACATTTCAGGCATGGAAAGCCAAGACACTGTGGCAAAAAATGTTCTACATGAAGGATCTCTGTGAGACCCCAGTGGAAAGAAGGAATCACCAAAGGAGGTACTTTTCTCTAAAGGGAGGAGAGAACTTCCACTTTGCATATGGCCTTGTCCAAATACTGACAGAGACTGTGGATTCAAAAGGCTTCCATGGTCTTGGCAGCTCATGTCAAGAGCCCCGGGTGGTCACTGATGTCATACATAAGAGTGTTGTTAAATTCACAAGAGGAGTCACTGTCCTTAGTGAGTTGAATTATGAGAATTAACTATAAAACTTGTTCTCAGTTTTGTGTGTGTGTGTGTGTGCAAATTGTTGAAATCTTCACTTACTATGGAGTTGGTCTTCTGTGTACAAAGTTAACTGAAAATGAATCTTAATGGAGAATGGGACTGGCAAGGCGAGAGGGAGGAGGAGGAGGGGTGGGAGTGTGGGAGGGCGGGCGGGTATGGAGGGAAGAATCACTATATTCCTAAAGTTGTACTTATGAAATTTCTATTCCTATAAAGAAAGAAAGAAAGAACAGTCTGGAACAGGGGCCTCCCCACCTTGTCTGAGGACAAGCTGCAAAGCTTGGAGCAGGCCCTTGCTGATCTGTGCAGGGGCCTGCTTGACCCAGCCCAGGGGCCCCTGCGGGAGAGGGCAGAAAAGCCGAGTTTCCTTAGGGAAGGCAGACAGCCCCAAGGGCATCACAGGGAGAACACAAGAGACCCTCTGGACAGACCGGAGTCAGAACTACCCCAAAGCACAGGTGGCTTCTCCCACACAGGGACGCCCCCAGCGGGCTGCATGGAGGGAGCCAGCCTAGCGCAGCACACCAGCAGGAAGACGCCTGTGGCGGGACCCTTCCGACCGAATCTGCCCAACTTCAGCCAGGTGTTCCCTTTGGTATTGCCTGTTGGCTGTTAATGGTTTTTCCTGCAGCAACAGAGCCACCTCCGTGGAATTGTGCATGGATTGCAGCAGATTCCAGAACCTGGGTGGGCTCGGAGCTCCTGGGGCCGTGCTCAGCTGACTCTGCTGATTCTGATGTGAGCAGCTCTCAGCTGAGCTCTGCAAACCAGAGCCTCACGGCCCTTCCGGTCCAGGCCCTGCCTGGCATCCCTGGGTCCAAGGACACATGTAAGGGATTCCAAGGCCTGGATCTCTCCTTGGAACCAGGGACGGAAGGAGGAGATGGTGAGGGTCAAACCACGGAGGGACAGCTTTTCCCAGGGGGTCAGAGGTGGACACAGGCCCCGAGGACCCTGGCCTCATACATGGGAAACTAGAGCACCCACCCAGAGTTCAGTGTCCACCCGTGCCTTGGTCCCTCCAGGGAGACAAGACTGAAGGCCCCAGGTTCAGAAATTCCCAAACAGGAAAAGTGCTGGCAACTCTCTCTCACAGAAAGCGTGAACAGGGCAAGCCTCAGGCCACCCAGACACCTGCACAGACAGCAGCCACGTGGTCCACTCACACGCCCTCCCCAGTCACGGGATGAAGGGCGGGGCATGGCCTACTCACCGACAGAGAGCAGATCTGCCAGGACCCTCAGGATGGTCAGCACGGTCTCCCTGTCGCAGGAGCTCTGCAGAGAGAACACAGGCAGTGTCCTGAGAAGAAACCCAGGGGTGTGCGGCGGGCAGGGCACCTTCCTGTGAGAGCGTGTAGGAGAGGGCGGGCGAGGGGGTCCACTGACGGCATGGGGGTGGGCACCCAGCCTTGGTCGCCAGGGCTCGTCCTTGTAGTGGCATCAGCAGCAAGAGTGAAGGACTTTGCCCCGATGTCTGACAGGGGAGCAGCACGGGAGCAGGCCCCTGGGGCTGCGGGCAGGGAAGGGGAAGAAACAGGAACGCCCAGTGTTCTAGGCGAAGGTTTCCCCAGCAGACAACAGGCAGCCTCGCTTTCCTGAGAGGCACCGAGTGCAGACAGAATCGTCGCTGTGGCGCTGCAGGGTGTGGTGCAGGACCTGCCCCTCTCTGAGAGGCAGAAGGGGACACTGAGCTCAAGGGAAGAAGGACTTGCCGGGTCCCCAGGGGCGTCCACACAGCAAGGCCTCTCCAGGTTCCCAGAAATTGGGCAGCAGCCTTTGCCTTGTAAGACAAGCTTTGAGAGCATTTGAGGCAAAGCCTCGTCTGCCATCAGTGGGACCCACGCCCTCCTCTGCTCCGTGGGCCTCTCACTCCCCATCATACTTGGGATAAGTAGGTTTCTGAATTTCTCTGTGGTCTTGCCTCACGCATGCCCCAACGTCATCATTCAACACCCTCGCCCTAAATAAACGTGCTAGAAACAAGGAGCGTCAGTCTCCCACCCAAGCCACGCGTTTCCCACTCGGCAGCTTCGGCCTTCTACTTCCTCTGCCACAGCACGGCAGTGCCAGCTCAGCCTTCAGTGAGATTCCCCACAGCGTGGTGTGGGGTCCCTGCTCTCCACAGGGCACTCACCACGTGGTATGGGAACCAACTGCCATCTTGCTTCCGCTCCTCACTAGAGATTAAAATCTTTAGAGAAGGACCAAGCCCTGTGTCTTATTCTTGGCGGCTGACCATGGTGTACACAGGAAATATCTGATGAGTGACGCAAACCCAACCAAACACAACTCCAGGGGAGCCGTGCAGACCAGCACCGCGAGCAGGACACAGAGGGGCCCAGGCTGCCTTCAGCCCTGGCCTTACACCCTCCTCCAGGGAGTCCTCCATCAGACCCAGATGGGGCCACGTCTCAGCACAGAATTGAAGGGGGTGCCACACACATACATAACCATAGGTCACACCTTAATGCTGCATTTTTACAGATCAAAAGTGATGCCAAAAAATCCTGCTAGACAAAAAATCAAGGTTGAACTCTTGGACTCCTGGGTGGGATGAGCTGTCTGAGGACCCTCGACACTTGACGCTCACCTGGGGACCCACCCCGGCTCCATCTCCACCGGGCGCTTGGGCCTGCCAAGGGCACTCTCAGCCTCAGCTTTGCTGATGCCCCCTTCACCGTCACACTGAGCGTCACTGGAAGGTGCCGTTCTCCGAATCCCTCCAGCAGTGCCACAGACCCCTGCCCACAGGGCTGGTGCCTTCCCCACCTTAGCTCAAGCCAATCGGTCACTCTGGGGACGTTGAAGGACCCCAGCCCTCAACGGCTCCCAGAAGAAAGCAGAGTCCCAGCGTGGTCTCCCTGAGTGTGTGCGGCTGGACAGACGCCAGCACACCTGCCTTTCTTTGAGGAGGGGGGAGAAAGGCCCTTGTGAGGCTGTGTGGTGTGACCTTTAGAAAGCATTAATGAGGAGAGAGGAAGTGGGAGATGAGAGAAAGAGGAAAGAGCAAACTAACAAGGTGGAAGCTGGAAACGAGAAAAAGATACAGTGAAGAACGAGAACCATCAACCAACATCCCTGAGGAACAGAGGCGCAAAAACCCTCCCCAAATACTAGCCAAACAAACACAACAACACGTCCACCAGGCATCCACCAGGCCAAGTGGGACTTATCCCAGGTTGAACATTTACAAATCAACAACATGACACACCACATTAACAACTTGAATAATAAACCATGTGATTGTCTCCAAGGATGCAGAGAAAGCATTTGGTAAAATACAGCATCCTTTCATGATAAAAATCCTTATGCAAATTGGGCATAGAAAGGACATTTCTCAACACAATCAAGGCAACATATGACAACCCCACGGCCAGGATTGTATCGAATAGGGAAAAGCTGAAAGCACTTGCATAAGATCCAGAACCAGACGAGGATGTCCACTGTTGCCATCACTATTCAATGTAGTTCTAGAAGTTTTAGCCAGAGCCATTAGGCAAGAAAAAGAAATCAAAGGGAGACAAATTGGAAAGGAGGACGTCAAATTGTCCCTGTTTGCAAATGACAGGATTCTGTATATAAGGGAAACAAGACTCCAGTAAGAGACTATCAGAACTCATAAGAGAGTTTGGTAAAGTTATAGGATATAGCATCAGCACACAAAAGATTATAGCTGGGGTTGACGCTGTGGCACAGTGGGTTAAAGCCATCGCCTGAAGCACCAGCATCCCATATGGGTGCCAGCTCAAGTCCTGGCTGCTCCTCTTCTGATCCAGCTCTCTGCTATGGCCTGGGATAGCAGTAGAAAATGGCCCAGGTGCTTGGGCCCCTGCACCCACATGGGAGACCCGGAAGAAGCTCGGGGCTCCTGGTTTCAGATCAGCATAGCTCCAGCCCTTGTGGCCATCTGGGGAGTGAACCAGCAGATGGAAGACCTCTCTCTCTGTCTCTACCCCTCTCTGTAACTCTGTCTTTCAAATAAATAAAATAAATCTTTTTTAAAAAGATAATAGCTTTCATATGTACAAGCAACACCATGGATGAAGAAGAACTTGTAAGGTCAGTCCCATTCACAATAGCTACTAAAAAATTTTAAAAACTTGGATTAACCAAGGAGATGAAAGATATCTATAGTGAAAATTACAAATTATTAAGAGAAGAAATGGAACAAAAAATTGAAAAAAATCTTCCATGTTCATGGATAGGAAGAATTAGCATCATAAAAACATCCATACCATCCAAAGCAATTTACAGATTCAACATAATCCCAATGGAAATACCAATGACATTCTTCTCAGATCTAGAAAAATTGATGCTAAAGTTCACATGGAAACACAAGAGACCCCAAATAGCTAAAGCAATATTAAAGAACAAAAACAAAGCTGGGGGCATCACAATTCCTGATTTTATGACCTACCAAAGGGCAGTTATAATCAAAACAGCCTGGTACTTGTGCAAAAATAGACAAGCAGACCAACACAACATAGAAGCCCCGGAAATTCATCCACACATCTACAACCAAATAATCTTTGACAAACGAGCTAAATTCACTCCCTGGAGAAAGGACAGTCTCTTCAGCAAACAGTGCAGGGAAAGTATCTCCACATGCCGAAGTATGAAACAAGATCTCTACTTTATACCTCATAAAAAATCAATGCACAATGGATCAAGGATCTAAACCTACGTGCTGAAACCTTCAAATTACTAGAGCAAACCTAGGGCAAACACTGCAAGACATGGCATAGGCAGAGACTTCTTATTAAGTCCCCAAAGCAAGGTGATAAAGGCAAAGATGATAAAAGAAGCGTCCACACTGCAAAGGAAGCACTCAGCAAAGTGCAGAGGCTGCAGAGTGGGGGAGAAGAAGTGCAAAGCACACAGCCAATAAGACTAATATCCAGGATGTACAAAGAACGAGAAACTGAACAACAAAATAAGCGATCCAGGTATTTTTCAAAGGGTAAAATTCAAATGGCCAACAGACACTTGACACAATGCTCAGGATCACCAGCCACCAAGGAAGTGCAAATAAAACCACAGAATTTCTCCTAGAATGGCTCTCATCCCAAATCAAAAAATAGCAAATGCTGGTGAGGATGTAGGGGGAAAGGCACCCTAGAATACTGTGGGGGGGCTGTAAACTCATGCAACCACTATGGCCAACAGTATGGACGTTCCTCACAAATCAGAAAATAGATCTACATATGACCCAGCCACTCCTCTCCTGGAAATTTACCCAAAGAAATGAAATTGCATATGAAGGAGTTATCTGTACCCCCACGTTTATTGCAGCTCAATTCACAATAGCTAAGATACAGAATCAACCAGATGTCCTCAACTGAGACTGGATAAAGAACAGGCAGTGGGGCCAGCTCTGTGGTGTAGTGGGTAAAGCCGCCGCCTACAGTGCCAGCATCCCATATGGGCTCCAGTGTGATGCCCGTCTGCTCCACTTCTGATCCAGCTCTCCACTATGGCCTGGGAAAACAGTGGGAGATGTCTCAAATGCTTGGGAGACTCGAAAGAAGCTCCTGGCTTCAGATCGGCACAGCTCCAGCTGTTGCAGCCATTTGGGGACTGAACCAGTGGATAGAAGACCTCTCTCTCTCTCTCTCTCTCTCTCTCTCTCTCTCTCTCTCTGCTCTTCTGTAACTCTGCCTTTCAAATAAATAAATCTTTTTAAAAAGGAAGAATATGTATGTATACACTACGGAATACTACACAGCCATCAAGAATAGAATCCTTTCTCTTGCAATAGAATGGATGCAACAGAGATCATTAGCTTAGTGAAATAACCCAGACCCCAAAACACCAACATCACACGTTTCCCCTGATTTGGGTCACTAATGGACACAGTAACAACAACAACAAAGCCACTGAGGTGTAAGAGTGAATCGACATCTTACGAGTTGATCATTTACAGCCCTTGGCTACATTCCTCCGGAACAGCGGTCTTTCTACCTTTTACTTGTTGAGCACTATCTTTAGTGGAGTATTGAGCATGTGATTATAAAGTAAATTTGAAGGATAATATCGCAAAAATGAAAAGGAAGGAAGGAGGAGGCACAGAAGAGGAGGGAAGTATCCTGTGTTCTCAGATTTCTATCTTTGGAATACGTGAAATCTGTTCCTTCATGTTAACAAAAATATTTCAAAAAAAGAAACTGGCTGGGGAGAAACGTCGGGTCCCACTCTCATCATCCCCACTGGAAAGGGTCTGGTTCCCAGGGACGCCCACAATCACAGCACAAACCGGGGGTCCTGCTCTGGCTGGGGAGGGGCTGGCAGGCAGGTGGGACCAGGTGGGAGGGGCTGGGCAGAGGGATCCAGCCTGGCCCTGAGGGGTGAATCTGAGCAGCCAGGCCAACGAGGCGAGGCTGCCTCCTGTTTAGCATGGAGGGGAGGACGGGATGGAGAGGGGCGGGCACCGTCCCTGCGGGCAGGAGGTGGGTCTGGCCTCTCCCAGCTTTGCCTGCTCCTGGGGTCCAGCAGGGCATGCGTGCAGGCTACTGAATCCACGTCACGGGCTAGGAGCTTCCGCCTCATTGGTGCTCCACGCACACTTGTCTCCCTCTCCCTCGACCTCTCCCACACACACACACACACACTTCCGTCGTAGCTGCCGGCAGGGCCACAGAGCTGGGCACGTGCCGGGCACTAAACCCCACCCCTGGATCTCTCGGACCTGTGGCTGGCACTGCAGGCTGCACACACAGCAGCCACTCCTCTGTCGCTGCCTCCAAGGAAAACCCTGCTGGCTTCCAGGACAGGAAGGTGGGCAGCACTCCTGGACTCCCAGCCTAGGAACCGCCAGGGGCCTCTCCTCCATCTTCTCCTCTTAGAGGTGAGGCTGAGCTGAGATCGGGACCCTGCAAAGGTTTTCCTCCAGGGTTAAGAGAAAAAGAGCATGAGCTAAAAACAGAGACAACACTGTTGTGTGAAGGCCTGACCCCGGGGCCAGGTGAATCGACTGGATGCAAGCAGCTGCGCGCTCAGGCAAGTGGAGCAAGAACATCAGCGCTACCTCCACCCAGAGCCACTTGCAGTTGGGGAGTTGGTTACAGAATTCAGATGCGACGGAGAAAGATGAAAATTTTATACCTCCAAGTGTTCTCTCCCCAGGCACTCGGGTCTTAAAATATAGAAGAAATAGACTTCAGGAGGGCCACGGCAGCCAGCCGAGAGAGCCTGCCGTCCGCAGAGACCGAGAGTCCCTAACGCCACCCCGGCTCCCAGCCAGGGCGGTCGGCGTGATGCTGTTTTTCTTTCAGTAAAAACGATGGCATCAGTGGAGAGAGATGCTCCACCAGCTCTCCACTGGCATTAATTTATGTGCCACTATATTTACCAATAAATATTTTACACTATTTAGAAAAGTAACACAGAGCCATCATTTCACCCCCAGCAACAATAAATGAGCAGTTAGAGGAGGCAGGCTGTGACGTGCCCGATTCTCCTCTACGATGCCTTTAGATGAATCATTGAGTGGTTCCCCGACCTGCCAAGACTTCAGGAGAGGCAGGTGCCGGAAGAGCAAACCGTGTCTCCCACCCCGCAGGGGCTGACTGCATTTTCTCCTCTTGTTTCACATTTGTCACTGCCCTGCTTCAAAAATCCTGGGTCAGGACCTGCGTCGTGGCGTTAAGAATTCAGCCACCGCCTCCTGAGATGCCGACACCCCCTGTGCAACGGTTCCGATCCAGGTCCCTGCCAATGCAGCTGGGAAAGCAGAAGGTGGCCCAAGTGCGTGGGCCCCTGCTACCCACATGGAAACCTGGATGAGGCTCCTGGCTTCAGCCTGGCTGCTGTGGCCATTTGGGGAGGAACCAGCAGATGGAAGGTCTGTATCTGTCTCTCCCTGTCTTGCTGTAACTCTGCCTTTCAAATAAATAAAATGAAACCTTTAAGAAAATGAAATAAAACCTGTCTCCTTGATGCCTCTTTCCTCCCGACTCCTTAGCGTCATACACAAACAAGATCTTGCACATGGCCCTGCCCTGCAGGTGCGTCGCCAGCCCCTCCCCCACCACCCTGAGCCCCCGCTGCCTGAGCGCCATTCCTACCTCTCTCTGTAGCCTGCGTCCATTCCCAGATCCACAACCTCCCTGGAACCTGCTACCCACAGTCACCACGCACATCTGTGCAGGTCGGGCACGGCACAGCTGCAGGGACGCCGGCATGATGGGTACCCCGGCCCCTCTGAGGGTTACGCGCTCAGGTTTGTCCTCCAGCAACCCACACCTCCCACCGGAGTTCCTACCAGATCCTGGCTGCTCTCTTACCTCCCTGTTCTGGTCGTCCATTGGAGGGTAACCAACTACCCCACAACTTAATGCTTCCTGATCATGCGGGGACGGAGGTGGACAGAGTTTGGCCTGGAGGGTCGGCTTTCTGCGGCACCAGCTGAGGTCACAGAGGGGTGCTCAGCTGGGGCGTCCATGGTGGCCTCACTCACGGGTCTGGCTCCTTGGCAGGGATGACGGAAGACGGGGCTACCCTGGACTGTGGACCTGGGCTCCCACCCTGGCCTTTCAGCACGACAGCCGCGAGGTCCTTGACCTCCTTGCACGGCAGCCGGCTGCCACGGCCAAGCATTCCAAGGGAGCTGGACAGAAGGCGCAGGGCTCCTGTCGACTCAATCTCAGGGAGCCGAACTCGCCGTCTGTCAGCTCCTTCGGCCGCAAAAGGAAGGACGCTGCTCGCAGTTAATCGGTCTTCAGTAGACTTTTACTTAGAAAGAGTGGGAAGAAGAGTGGGGGACCGGGAGAAGGGGGAAGAGATGGCGCACACATTCCTTAAGAGGGAAAGCTGGCGTGCGTATTCCTTCTCCCGCGGCCTGCTTATGTACAGAATTCAACCAATCACAGTCAATCAATCACAGTCCATGCACGGAGCTCTCCAATCCGCCACTTGATCACGCTCAGCTGTGGAGTCCCGCAGCAGGCAGAGCATCAGCGCCATCTTGTTGTTTTCCACGATCCTCAGCTAGATGGAAAGTTCAATCAGCTGCTACATCCGCATTACTGCTATAAGCCACGCCCACCATGGGGGGGGCGGGGGTCCCATGGCAGGCCTATCCATGGGTCCCCACAGCCGGCTGCTGCGTCCGATGGTGCACGATGTCACTAATGCAGCACAGACTCAGGTAGGCGGGAGTGGACCCCACCCCTCCCAGCCCTGGCATCGGGGAGGGGGAGTGCAGAGCTGGTGTTTAGGAAACCATGGGATGAGAAGGGGTGGGAAAAGCGCAGTCCGCCAGAGCCTCACTGCCAGCTTTTACCCTAAAGTACACCCGGTGAGAACGTGGTTACGGAAGCGGAGCAGGCGCACAGCCCGCTTCTCTGACAAGCGAGCACTAGCAGCTGAGTCCGGTCGGCCTCCGTCGTGTTGTGAATAGAGAGCGTCGACACAATCCCAGGCTCCGCAGTGGGTCAGAAGCATCTGGTGCCGTCCCTGGTTCCTCACGGTCCTGGCCCCAGGTGTCCGAAGTAGGAAAATCCAGGCGGCCCCACCCCACCTGGAGCAGCACAGCCGACATCCCTGAATCACGCGGCCGCTCTGTTCCCGCGGGCGGAAGGAACAGGCCGTGAAACGCTAACTCGCAGTCTCTGTAGAATAAGACGACGGGGCTCCCAAAGCCACGCGCCAAGAGCAGAGGACACGGTCCATAGCCCCAGAAAACCATCTTGCCAAAAATTAACTTGCTCTTCCAGTCGTGCAGCTTGAACGCTCACAGGGGAAGGGCCACTGGTTAAATAAAAGGCGTTATTAACTGGGAACCAGTCATGAAGGGCTGACCAGGCTACAGTGACCAGGAATGGCGGCGGCCGGCCCCGCTCCGTCTGCGCTCCGGAGGGAAGGGACGGGGTCAGCAGCATTGGAAGCCGAGGACAGGCAGAGGAAGGGATCTGGAGAGGTGGTTAAGGGAGTGCGGATGGAAATACCTGTGGATGAAACGAGGCGGTTGCTTGCAATGCGCTGGGCGCTGGGTGGAAACATTGGGGGCTCGGGGACAGAAAGCCTCCCAGAATCACAGAAGCTCGGTTTTGCAGGAAATCTTAGAAACAGGATAGTAAATAAACGGCCTGTGGAGCACCTTAGACGGGACCTGGAGAGGGAACGGCCTCCCGAGGGGCTGGCTCACAGCTCTCTGGCCCCAGAAACTGACTCACATCCTGATTCCGTCGGGGGCCTGACAGACACGGGTGGTCCTCTTCCCTGGGGGAGGGCACGGAGCACAGCTGGGGTTTCGGGTGCTCGTTGAGCGGTTACTGCAGCAGGCACTGTGCTGGGGCTGGGAGTCCCACGGTAGTGTAAGTACACACACTCCCTGATCTCACGGCGCTCCCAGGTTGGCTGGGGAGACAGACAGTCCAGAGAGTCTCCCAAACCGATGTAAAATCACCACGTGGGTGTAAAACACAGTTACTGCACAGAAATCAGAGACGGGTTCCATTAAGAAGTAACAGCAAAGCCTGGGGCTGCCGGGTAAGAGAGTGGAGGCAGGAGTAAGGTGGCCCAGGGCGAGGGAGGCCGAGGGGCTGGGACTCAACACCGGGGACAAGCAGGAGGCCAGGGAGGCTCAGGGAACAGGAGAGGAGGTGACAGACTCACTTCCCAGTGTCTGAAAGACTCGGCCTCTGCCCGCACCAGGAGACTAACAGTTGGCCCCAAGGACAGGTACCCTCGAGTTAGATATATAAGCCCAGCTCACCAACAGGTGCAGCTGGCTTAGAGGGAGGATGGCCCAGCTCATACCACCGGGGCCGCTGCGAGAGCTCAGGACCATGCCTCACTAAGAAGACTGACCTGAGGACAGGTCTGAAGATCCTCTGAGACGTCTTCCGGGGTCAACTTTCCACCAGGTTGTGACGCTCCCAACTTGACTTAACACCAGTGACCAGGGCAGGGCAGTCAGCTGGCCCCGAGGGCTTGCAATCCCGTACGTGGCCCATGACGCCCTGCTCGCCTCTGCCTACTGGCGCTGGAGGAGGTCTCCAGGTCTCCAACAATACTGCCGGCAAGGGCAGTGGGAGCGCCCCGGAGGCCTCTGGTTGCTGTGGGCAGCACGCGCTGGAAGGCCGGCCGCAGGTCTCTATTTCTGGCCGGGCTGGGCTGTCAGCAAAGCGCAGCGGACAAACCACTGCACAAAGCTCGCAAGGTGGAATCAAGGATTCCTGAGACGAGCCCCCAGTTCTCAGCCTTCTGAGCGAGCTCTACACCCAGCAAGCACGCAGCCGCCCCTCCCAGGCGCCCACCACCAGGGACCTCCCAACCGCCACCTTCAAACAGCCCCAAGCAAGGGAGCCCCAGCCCTGCAGCTGAGAGGCCACCGAGCCCACCGGGTCACAGGTGCCTGTATCCACGGAGCCCACCAGGTCACAGGTGCCTGTATCCACGGAGCCCACTGGGTCACAAGTACCTGTGTCCACCGAGTCCACCAGGCCACAAGTGCCTATGTCCACCAAGCCCACCAGGTCACAGGTGCCTGTGTCCACCGAGCCCACCAGGTCACAAGTACCTGTGTCCACCGAGCCCACCAGGCCACAAGTGCCTATGTCCACGGAGCCCACCAGGTCGCAGGTGCCTGTGTCCACGGAGCCCACCAGGTCACAGGTGCCTGTATCCACGGAGCCCACTGAGTCACAAGTACCTGTGTCCACCGAGCCCACCAGGTCACAAGTACCTGTGTCCCAAAGATGCTGGGAAGATGCCCATCCACGTCCTCCGCCCCTCAACTGGCAGCGAGGAGTCTGCACGAGGACGAGCACGGGCGACCCTGTGTGTCGGGCTGCCCGCCTGGGGCTCCTGCCACCTCGCAGTGCTCCACCACCTGGTACCTGGTGAACTGGGCAGCGCTGGTGTTTCCTGGCCCCTCTGGAGATTTGAAAGTCTGCCGTGCATTAAGCTTCAGCAATAAACGAGCTGGCATCCCACGTGGCCGCACGTCAGCTCTGAGAGCTGTGTCCAGCCATCATTTACCAGCGCCGCTCAATCCTCAAAACAGACCTCTCATCTCGCCGCTCCGCATCATTAATCCCATGGTACAAAACGTAAGGCCAGGGAAGCTGAGAAAGGTGCAAGAGTAGCATCTCCTCTATTTTATGAACTGCGTTTGAAACCTAACAAATTTGCAAAAAAACAATGGGAGACTTTCTGAAGTAGCCAAATTAGTATTTCTTTAGTGAAAACTCTTCAATTCTGGAATCCAAACTGGAACCATTTTTAAACCTTGTCTCAAATGCTTTGTCGCACCTACCAGCAAGAGGTGAGACCTACGTTCCCCACTCTCGAATCTTCGCCGAGCTCAATAACTCTCTTATTACCCGGCAGACTGTAACAGAAGAAATACTGCCACCCTCCCAGGCGAGATCATAAAAACAGTGCAATCCGAAGGTCCATTCGAGGGCTGCGAATCGGGCTGAGACCTGCGGGCCACTGGCTAAGTCTCCACATCGGAGGCCGGACTACACTAAGGTGACCAGACTGAGAGCTGAGGTGACCACACGGGGGTTGGGGGGCACCCCAGTAGACAGTGACACTCTTAGCAGAAGTGGGAGCAGCCGCCATCAGCTGTCACCCACAGGCGGCTCATCCGGGACATCCAGAACAGAGGGAACGCAGACAACTCCTGCCCCACCCGCAACAACATGGGAGCCACCGAACTAAGTCCTTCCCAAATGCCTGCCCCGCCCCCACGCTGTGAGACGGGTCAAACGGCCACGGCCGGACACTGAGATCGGATAATATCTCACACAGCAGCAGCGACACAATGCAGACCAATCTCAACAACAGATCAATAAAAGGCATTGAAAACTTGATTCTACAAACTGAATTTGGAGTGTGTGACTCCAAGGAGGCTCTGGACAAGCATCTAAACTGTGACATTGCACAGAGCTATTGCTCGGCTTCTCTCGCTCAGTTGCTGGTCGCTGCAAAGACTACATGTTAGAGAGAGACACCGGGCGGAGGCAGCAGACCCAGCTGTAAGCCCAGTGTCTCCACTGGGACGTCAGAGGCAGCATTCGCCTTGTCTGGACCCCACTCGCTTTCCTTGTGTTTCTGCTCAGGGGCTAAGAAGGGACGATCTCGCACGCTGCCCCCACTTCCCTGGCCGGGTGAAGCCCTGGGCTGCTGACCGGCGCCTGAGAAAACCCATTGCGGTGGCCTGGGCCAGCGTGGCTGCCGAGCCTGCCTCTGCAAAGCGGGCCTGGGAGGGGAAGCGGGCGTGTGGGTTAGGAGTCTCAGGGCACAGGCGGGGCCTCAGGGGGCTCAGGCTGCCTGCAGGCAGATCGGAAAGCGCGAGGGGCACGCAGTCCAGCCGAGGAACGTGGAGCTCAGGGGCCCTGCCCTCATCCGCCTCCTGTCCCTTGGACCTCTGTTCTCTTCAGACAGAGCCACGCCCTTACAGGTGCAGCTCAGCCTCAGCTTGTTTCTGGATCAGGGACGCTGGCCAGGAGCCCCCAGGGCGTGAAGATAGCCCAGCAGCCCAGCGGGAGTCTTCCAACATCTTGGTTTTCTGTTCCTGCCCTTGCTCGCCCTGCCCCCTCTCCCCTCTTCTCCAAAGATCTGTCGATGAGGTCAGCTACTCCAGCGAGCGCAGGGCTTCCCAGACTCAGCAGTATTGATATTCCGGGCCAGGTAACTCATGGAGGAGGAGGAGGGAGAGCTGCCCTGCAGGGTGGTCAGCAGGACCCTGGTCTCTGCCCACTGCAGGCCGCTGGCCTAGCCACGCTCCACCCCAGCCCCAATGGTGACAAGTGAAGATGTCGCAGGCTCTGCGAGAGGCGAGCCTGGCCCTGGTGAGTCACCGCATTGGTGCACTGGCGTCTACTGCCGATGGAGTGTGGCAGCCCTCCCCGGTGGCTCACGAGGATGAGAACATAAAGACAGGAATCAAGTTCTCCTATTGCAGGCAGCGGGGAGCCAGGCCAGACAGGTGCTTCCCACCTGGAAGCTGGCAAAGCTCCCGCCAATTAGTCCACCCAGACGACCGGGACAACTGTGCCCCACTCTCACTTAGCGTCAGCACCAGCCTCCCGCATCAGCCACATGGTCCACGATCGTCAGACACACTCACGGGGTTGAAGGACAACCTGGCTGAATCCAGCAGATGCCATCCCGTAGGTTTACCCACCTCCTACTCAACTGCTTGAACGTCAATCGGCACTCAGGGATTCAATGGGGTGGGGGTGGCTTTGGTCTTGCAAAAGTGCTGCATCTATTGGAGTGATAACTGACGCCCCCTCCCTCCGCGGCACTGGCTGCGTCCTCCTGAAAGATAGCGGTCACCCTCAGGAGGGTCAAGATTCTCCCTTTGTCTTCTCGCCAATATTCTCCCCACGGCGCCCGTGATCGGTGCTGATGTAATTGGCAGGTATTTATTGGGTGTCTATTCGGCGTCAGGGACCGGGGATGGCGCTGTAAATAAGTCAGCGAGGCCTGAGCTCTCGCAGGTGTCCCCGCCCAGGAAGTGTTTGCTCAGGGACCCTGAGATTGGCAGGTGATTGCCGTTGGCCCTTGGCAGTCTGCAGGCAGAGTGCTTTCCCAGCTCTGGTGAATGAGCTCTGTTGGTTCACAACAGGAGAAGAGAAGAGAGAGAGAAGGAAAGAGAACGCAGGTGAATTAGCACAACCAGGTCAAAACTCCCTGCCTCAACACACATCAGGAGGGGAGAAGGGGCACGGCCTCTCAGCTGCCAGAGACTGACCCCTGGGGACCCCCGGAGAGCCAACAGATCCAGGACACAGACTTCTCAGACTCCAGCATTCACACTTTTACCAGGACTTGAGAGTAATCGGTCAATAGATATGCACATGTGTAAGGTGTATACTCTAGTTAAGATAACATTACCCATTCTTCCAAGTAGGAAGATCTTAACAAAGTATGAATGGCCCAACCATAAAAGGAAGGAGAGAGCTTCTGAAATCACAGGAAGTCCAGGAGGCCCCGGGATCCTCTGCCCAGCGGGCGGGAACCCAGCTCCCTTCCGTCCGGAGTCTGCGTTTCTCAGCTGCCAGCTCCAGCCTCAGGGAGCTCATGTGCCGGGACAACGAGGATAAGGCCGGGACCTCCCGGGAGGCCTCTGCGGCCAGGCCTGGGCCAGGCCCGCGTCGCTCCCACCTTGCTCACCATCTCGAAGTCCGTCACATGCTCACGCACGACTGAGAAGGAGACGGGAACGTGCAGCCCAGCCCCTGAATTCAGAGGGGGAAACGCGTTCCGCAGACAACGAGTCGGTGTAGTTTCCCAGCTTCAACGCCGCGTTCCCAAGGCCCTGCCCTTGGCCAGCCTCCGCTGGTGAGGGCCGTCTTCCCCTGGCCGCCTGCGGTCAGACCTCCTTGGTGTCCACAGGCTTCAAACTATAGCCCCAGGAAAAACGAAGCCAGGCACGGTTCCCCGTCCTGCCACACAGGTGATTTTCTGAGACCTTACTCCTCACGGGAGGCCCCACCTCCTTCCAGAAGGATGGCCTCTGGTTCTGATCACCCCTTCTGGATGAACAAAAGCCCCAGCTTCAGTGAGAGACACAATATTACATATGAAAAAACCTCACGCGGTGGCGAGAAGGAAGCCATCACAAAGCCATAGCCAAAGTAGCCAAGTTGGAAGCACAAAGCCCTCGTACCCTCTGTGAGTCCCTCACACCACCAGG
>CM027402.1:1474485-1530330 GCA_015711505.1 Sylvilagus bachmani
TCATGAGGTCATGGCCACTCGTCATGAAGTCCACAGCCACTCGTCATGAGGTCATGGCCACTCGTCATGAAGTCCACGGCCACTCATCATGAGGTCCACGGCCACTCATCATGAGGTCATGGCCACTCGTCATGAGGTCCACGGCCACTCGTCATGAGGTCATGACCACTCGTCATGAAGTCCACAGCCACTCGTCATGAGGTCCACGGCCACTCGTCATGAGGTCATAGCCACTCATCATGAGGTCCACGGCCACTCGTCATGGCTACATTTCAGACACAACACCTGGAGCCCCGCTCTGGAAGGTTCACTCCTCAGGCCTGTGGCTGGGACTCACGCTAACGCACGTATGATGAGAAGCTCAGCCCTCATCTGTCCAGCGCTCCTGGCCCACAGGAGGGGCGCTGGGGACAGGACTTCACCCCACAGACCAGCCAGTCCAAAGGGCAGAAGCTGGCTGCTGAAGAGGGGGACAGGGTTCCAGGGTCTCGGTATGCCAAGCATTCTGAGTCCCTGCAGCACACAGAGCAGAATGTTTGTTCTCAGCCAAGCGTCTGCTCCTCTAGGGAATCGTCTGTTCCGATCTCAGTTACTGCGTATTCCCAAGGCCATTCAAACATCTGCTCATCTTTCAGAAAACAGCAAGGCCCGGGGCTCAGACGTGCAAGGGAGAGCAGCACCAGAGAGAGGGTCATGACATGTCCCTCCTATGACATCCAGCTCACCAGGCCCCACCCACTTCAACATGGCCCTGCCCACTTCGTAGTCCCACCTAGTTCACCATGATCCTGTCCCCAACACAAGCCCCACCCAGCTCACCATGCCCCACCCAGCTCACCTCAGCCCTGCCCAGTTCAACATGGTCCTGCCTGGTACACAAGCCCCACTCAGCTCACCAGGGCCCTGCCCAGCTCACCTCAGCCCTGCACAGTTTGCACACTGCGTGCAAACCACCTCAGAGCCTCTTTTTCACGTGAAAATGTGGAGTTACTTATCAGAACACCAGATGGGATAGAGAAAAGGGCGGAAGGAAGGAGATGGTAGTAGTTCAGTTAGCTGTGGCCCTGCGAGCAGATCCACATGGTGTCACTCATTGCCAATGGCCCGACCAGGAGTAACACACGGGAGCGTTGGGGTGTGTCAGCCCCAGGAGTAACACACGGGAGCGTTAGGAGGTATCAGCCCCAGAAGTAACACACGGGAGCGTTGGGGTGTGTCAGTCCCAGGAGTAACACACTGGAGCGTTAGGGGGTGTCAGTCCCAGGAGTAACACACGGGAGTGTTGGGGTGTGTCAGCCCCAGCAGTAACACAGGAGAGCATTGGGGTGTGTCGGCCCCAGGGTAACACAGGGGAGCATTAGGGGTGTATCGGCCCCAGGGTAACACAGGGGAGCGTTGGGGTGTGTCAGCCCAGGAGTAACACAGGGGATCTCTAGGGGTGTGTCAGCCCCAGGAGTAACACAGGGGAGCATTAGGGGTGTGTCGCCCCAGGAGTGACACAGGGGAGCGTTGGGGTGTCAGCGCCAGCAGTAACACACAGGAGTGTTGGTGTGTGTCAGCCCCAGCAGTAACACATGGGAGCATTAGGGGGTGTCAGCCCAAGCAGTAACACGGGAGAGCATTGGGGTGCGTCAGCCCAGGAGTAACACAGGGGATCTCTAGGGGTGTGTCAGCCCCAGGAGTGACACAGGGGAGCATTAGGGTGTGTCAGCCCCAGCAGTAACACACGGGAGCGTTAGGGGTGTGTCGGCCACAGGAGTAACACAGGGGAGCATTAGGGGTGTATCGGCCCCAGGGTAACACAGGGGAGCGTTGGGGTGTGTCAGCCCAGGAGTGACACAGGGGAGCGTTGGGGTATGTCAGCCCCAGGAGTAACACACAGGAGCGTTGGGATGTGTCGCCCCAGGAGTAACACAGGGGAGCGTTGGGGTGTGTCAGCCCCAGGAGTAACACACGGGAGCGTTGGGGTGTGTCGCCCCAGGAGTAACACACGGGAGCATTAGGGGGTGTCAGCCCCAGGAGTAACACACAGGAGCGTTGGGATGTGTCGCCCCAGGAGTAACACAGGGGAGCGTTGGGGTGTGTCGCCCCAGGAGTAACACAGGGGAGCGTTGGGGTGTGTCAGCCCAGGAGTAACACAGGGGAGCGTTGGGGTGTGTCGCCCCAGGAGTGACACAGGAGAGCATTGGGGTGTGTCGCCCCAGGAGTGACACAGGGGAGTGTTGGGGTGTGTCAGCCCCAGGAGTGACACAGGGGAGCATTGGGGTGTGTCAGCCCCAAGAGTAACACAGGGGAGCATTGGGGTGTCACCCAGATGAAGCGTGAGGCTACAAGCCACCTAGGCAGGCGCCGTCAGCTGTGTTCTGGTCCTGGCTGCTGAGGCGCCGCTGTGGACGAGAGCCTGCGGGGTGCGCGGTGCCCACACCGGGAAGCTGCGTGTGGCTCCTCGCGCTATTTCAGCCAGCTACACTTCTGAGTGATTGCACAGTGTGACCACGCAGACAACAGGAAAAGCTGCCTACCTGGAAACTCCATCAGCCGTGGACGCAGCCCGCGGGTGCTTCAGTGGACACGGCGAGCACGTGCTGCTGCCTCGCGCAGGGAGGGCCGGTGACCGCCCCGCCGCCTCCTGGGCATCCACCTGCTTCCCGAGCCCCGAGACAGCTGCACACTCACCCGGTGTCCTCCCCGAGTCCCATCCTTCTGACTGTAGTGCTCAGTAAACTCTCTTACCCCCTCCCCCACTTCCAGTTCTTCCGTGGCCAAAGCTAACCTGCAGCTAATCTGACCCCTGGAGGCGTTCGCTTGGTGATTTTGCTTTTCAGCTCAAGAACTGCTTGTCAGGAGCGCACAGTGGGCACTCCCCATCCATCAGGAGCGCCCACCTGCTCTCCCCATCCGTCAGGAGTGCCCACCCGCTCTCCGCATCCGTCAGGAGCACCCACCCGCTCTCCCCATCCGTCAGGAGCACACAGTGGGCACTCCCCATCCCTCAGGAGCGCACACCCGCTCTCCCCATCCGTCAGGAGCACATAGTGGGCTCTCCCCATCCGTCAGGAGCGCACAGTGGGCTCTCCCCATCCGTCAGGAATGCACACCTGCTCTCCCCATCCCTCAGGAGCGCACACCCGCTCTCCCCATCCGTCAGGAGCGCGCAGTGGGCTCTCCCCATCTGTCAGGAGTGCACACCCGCTCTCCCTGTCCTGTCCCTCAGGAGCTCACACCCGCTCTCCCCATCCCTCAGGAGCGCACACCCGCTCTCCCCATCCCTCAGGAGCGCACAGTGGGCTCTCCCCATCCCTCAGGAGCGCACAGTGGGCACTCCCCATCCGTCAGGAGCGCACACCCACTCTCCCTGTCCTGTCCCTCAGGAGCGCACAGTGGGCACTCCCCATCCCTCAGGAGCGCACACCCGCTCTCCCCATCCCTCAGGAGCGCACAGTGGGCACTCCCCATCCATCAGGAGCGCACAGTGGTCTCTCCCCATCCCTCAGGAGCGCACAGTGGGCACTCCCCATCCGTCAGGAGCGCACAGTGGGCACTCCCCATCCGTCAGGAGCGCACACCCGCTCTCCCTGTCCTGTCCCTCAGGAGCACACACCCGCTCTCCCTGTCCTGTCTGTAAGAGTCTTCTCCTGCAGGCCTGCTCTCCCGCTCTCTCGTCGTCGGGAGTCCGCTCCCCCCAGCAGCCGCCACCAAGTTGCGCGTGAACCCGAGCCTGCCCAGGGCCCCAGAACTCACGTCCACTTCTATCCACATCAGACTGCCCAGGCCGTGGCCTTTGTCCGGTGCAGAAATGGGCTAAGCCAAGCCGACGGGCCAGGGCCGGGGCCAGGGTGGGCGCCCCTCTCGGCCCCTCACCTCCTGTCACCTCATTCCCTCACCAGACAGTGCGACTCCTCAGGACAGCGTCTCTATCCTGCCACATTGGAATCCCCTCCAGTGGCGCTCCCTGGCTCAGCCGGGCTGTCGTTACCCAGGGCACAGAGGTCTGGGGGCTGAGGGGCTGGTTCCCTCCCTGTCCAGAATTCCACTGGGCCCTGCTGCGCCCCTGCATTTAGTGTGTGCTGCCAATCAGAGGGCAGAAATCCTCAATCAATCAGACCCACAGATCAGACGGCAGGCATCCTCAATCAATCAGACCCACAGATCAGACGGCAGGCATCCTCAATCAAATTGTAGGCTTCTCTGAGATTTCAATGCTTGGCTTGTACACGCACTTACTTACTGAGAGACGGAGCCAGGTTTCCAGGAGATTCCCAAATGTCTAGCGGTGTCTTCGCGCCTCCGAGAGGCCATATTTGTTTTGGGACTGTCACTGTCTAATGAGGCGCTGCTGTGTTTCCAGCCACGCAAAGCTTTGGTGGTTTAGAGAAAGCCACACATTCTCTGGTGCTGCTTTGGGAAGGGGAGAGATGCCACGTGGGTTATCAGAAGAGGGCTGTTTCTGGAAAAACAATGTTTTGGTTGATCCATCAAAGGCCCCGACGACTCTCGCAGGTGTAGGTGAGGTGTGAGATGCGCGAGCCCCAGCTGCAACGTGGAGACAGAAGGACCTCTGTGTCCAGGCAGACACACGGGAGCCCAGCGCACCTGGCAGGACGGTGAGATGGCCCCTGTGTGGTAGGCACTTGCTCTGATATTGTCACCTTGAGGATTTCCATCCCATGAAACAAAACTCAAGTGAGGACGTGAAGAAAGTGAAACTGCAGAGCGGCCATTGCCCTCAGTCACCTTAGAGGTCATGTGCTTGTTTATCTGAGGAACGTGTCCTTAGCTTTATTTTTTAAAGATTGATTTATTCATGTATTTGAAAGACAGAGTTACACAGAGTCAGAGAGAGAGAGAGTCTTCCATCCACTGGTTCATTACCCAGATGGTCGCAATTATGGCTTTCCCAGACCATAGAAACGAGTGGAGCAGCCAGGACTCGAACCGGCGCCCATAAGGGTTGCCAGCATGGCAGGCAGTGGCCTTACCTGCTACGCCACAGCACCAGCCCCAACATCCTTAGCTTTCAATGCCATCTGTGGTACCCTCTGCTGAGGAAAAAACTGATTGAAATATTAAAAATGCCTGCCCAGTGATTTTTAGATAAGACTGTGAAGGGTTGGCTCAGGTGCGTGGGCAGCTGAGTGAGTCCCAGCTCTGGGAGAACCCATCTTCCCACAGAGACCTGGAGCCAGGACGACCTGGGCCCTCCGCTGGTCACCACACACCACACTGTTCCATGGACAAAGGGGCCAGGACTGACGCTGCATTCTGCATGTCCTCCTCCCTGAGCCCAGACGGTAGCTTTTGGAAGAGCATTGGAAGGAAAGAGCCTGGCTGACAGAAGTCAGAGAAATTGCCACTGGCTGCCAGGTCCCTCATGTGGCTCCAGCAAATGAGTGAGCAACAAGGGGGTCCCACTGCATGGGGCCACTGGGTGACGGTGCTGGGCAGATGTCCCGGCATTGAGACGTGAAACCGCCCAGAGCAGAAAGCCAAGCAGAAAACAAGGGGCAGCATCCGAAACCAACCCCAGCCTCGAACTCAGCCAGGAGACCCAGCTACTAACATTTTAAAAAAACTTATGTTAAATATGAGACTTCAGCCAGCACCGTGGCTCACTTGGCTAATCCTCCACCTTTGGCACTGGCACCCCGGGTTCTAGTCCCGGTCGGGGCACCGGATTCTGTCCCGGTTGCCCCTCTTCCAGGCCAGCTCTCTGCTGTGGCCCGGGAGTGCAGTGGAGGATGGCCCAAGTGCTTGGGCCCTGCACCCCATGGGAGACCAGGATAAGCACCTGGCTCCTGCCTTCAGATCAGCGTGGTGCGCCGGCCGCAGCTGCCATTGGAGAGTGAACCAATGGCAAAAGGAAGACCTTTCTCCCTGTCTGTCTCTCTCACTGTCCCTCTGCCTGTAAAAAAAATAAAGATAACATGAATATTGCTATATAGTTACAACTAAATATACATTACTATATGTGCCAGAGTACTTCAAAAAGTTCGCAGAAAATGGAATTAAAAATACTGAGTGTGCTTTGGTGTAAAAAAATTTGGTACAAGAAATTTTTTTCAAAATACATGGAAAACACGTGTTATAAAAACCTGCATGGATTTCAAAATTGTTCTTCCACTAAAATAAACTCACACTTTTAATTCCATTCTCCACACACTCTTTGACCTTTAGATTGACAAATCCCAACGAGGCTGACTTAGGGACTGGGATCCGATGGAGGAGGCGTTTACTCCTTACTGTTCGTATCTACATAGTCCTTAATTTTTAGAAGATAAGGAGCTTGAATATTCTCCCCAGGAAGACGTGAAGTGAGGAGAGGAGCGTGAAGGGAATCCGCTGATGCCTGGGCCGTGTCCAGGCCCAAATCCCGGCTCTGCAACATGAAGGCTGGGTGAGCGCCAGCGAGGGTTGTGGTTGCTCCCCGAGACAGGACACGGAAAACAATGGAGAGTCCCGGGCACACGCGGGCGCCAGTGATGCCCACCTTGCACGAGATACGATCGCCGTGGCAGCCTCTTTCCCCCTAAGTTTCAGCTGTCGTTGGGAGATAGGTTGATGCGCCAGGCATATATTGTGTGTTTTTTGATTTCCAAAGGGAAGTCAAGGAGCCACCGGGACTTGCGTACGAGCTCTCCTCCTCTACCACGGCCCTTGGGGCTGCCTGGATGAGCGCTGTCTTCAGGGGCTGCCCAGGGCAGAAGTGTGGAAGGGGCTCCCAGTGCCCGGTGGCCCCCACAGCTTGGAGGTGTTAGTAAGCATTGTTATGGGGGTGCCCTGGGGAGGGGCAGGTTCCAGCTGCTTGTCTAGAGTCTCTGAGGCTAAATTTCCTCATGGGCCCAGACCCCAAGACCCATCCTGCCTGGCCCCACCTGGACCCAGAGCTAGGGCTGTGTTTGCTGTCACCAGAGGGCCTCCTGCGGAGCTCTGAGGGGCTTTCTCTGCCAACGCAATGCCATCTCGTGGTGAAAACCTTGGCAAATAAGGTAAAGAAGTAGCACACCTCAATGTACTAAACACTGCGTACGACAAGCGCACAGCTAACGTCACACTGAATCCAGAAGAGCTGGGAGCCTTTCCACCAAAGTCTGGAACCAGACAGGATTCCCGCTCTCACCACTCTTCTCAGCAGTTCCAACAATCCCTCGGGAGTCTGGTTCCCTGCTACGGAATCATGTCATCTGCGTGCAGGGATAATTTGACTTCCTCTCGTCCAGTTTGTATAGCGTTATGTCTTTCCCTGGCCTAATGGTCTGGCTAAAGCTCCCAGAACTATATCGGACAAGAGTGGAACCAAAAGACTCTCCCGAGAGATTGTTGTAACTGATGAGAGAATCCAGCAAAACCGCAGGCTGCAAAATCAACACACAAAAACCAGCGGCAATTTTAAAACCGGCAGTGGTCTTACTGAGAGAGAACTTACTAAGAGCAATTCCATTCACAGGCTACCAAAAAAAGTAAATACTTTGGGATAAATTTAATCAAAAATATAAAACACCATGACGATGACAATTATAAAACACAAATAAGACTAGTGTCTGCGAATACTCACTGATAGAATAAAAAAGGGAGAGAACGATCCAACATGGGAAGCGAGATACACAGCAGACTCATAGAATGGCAGATGTACTAAATAGCACTCTGGGCTCAGAATCAGCCCTTAAGGCATTCGGATCTGGCTCAAGAGCCCATGAGAGTATTTTAGGCATGGAAAGCCAAGACACTCTGACAAAAAAAAAAAAAAAAAAACCCTAAATGAAAGATCTCTGAGAGTGAGATCCCAGTAGAAAGAACAGGTCATCAAAGAAGGAGGTACCTTTCTTTGAAGGGAGGAGTGAACCTCCACTTAGGCTACAAACTTGTCTAAATAAGATCAAAGTTAGCAAACTCAAGAGGCTTCCATAGCCTTGGAAACTCATGACTAGAGCCTAGGGAGATTTCTGTCACCATAAACAAGAATGTCAAATTGTTAAGTCAACAACAGGAGTCACTGTGCACTTACTCCTCATGTGGGATCTCTGTCCTTAATGTGTTGTCCAATGTGAAGTAATGCTATAACTAGTACTGAAACAGTATTTTACACTTTATGTTCTGTGTGGTGCAAACTGATGAAATATTTACTTAATATATACTAAATCGATCTGTATATAAAGATAATTGAAAATGAACCTTGATGTGAATGGAATGGGAGAGGGAGAGGGAGATGGGAGGGGTGCGGGCGAAGGGAAGTTATGGGGGGGGGAATCCATTGTAATCCATAAACTGCACTTTGGAAAATTATATTTACCAAATAAAAGTGTTTATAACAAAAAAAATAAAATAAAACATTGATGAAAGAAGAAGACACAGGAAAACAAAGGAAAGATCTCCCACGTTCCAGGGCAGAAAGAATTAGTATTGTGAAAATTTCCGCTACCCAAAGCAATTTTCAGATTCACCTCAAATACCCATCAGAATCCAATGACATTCTTCACAGAACTAGAAAAAAAATCCTAAAATTTCTATTGAACCACAAAGACCCCAAATACCCAAAGCAATTTTGAGCAATAAAAACCACAGGAATCACAATACTAGATTCCAAGACACTGCAGGGCTACGGCAACACAGCACTTGTGTAAAAATAGACGCAGAGATCAGTGGAACAGAACAGCCAGTCGTCAGTCCATGCATCTACAACAAACGTCTCGACAAACATGCTACAAACACTCCTTGTACTTGCAAGGATAGTCGCTTCAAGAAATGGTGTTGGGACGTTGGATTTCCCCTCGCAGAAATTTGAATGAAGACCTCTACCTTACACCCCCAAAAAATCAATTCATGATGGATCAAGACTCCAAATGTAAAACCTAAAACCATGAAACTGCTGGAGGACACGCTGAGGAAATACCCCAAGACCTTGGCATGGGCAACGACTTTTCAGACAAGATCGCAAAGGCATAGGCAATGAAAGCGAAAACAGACACATGGAACCGTATCAAACGAAGAACCTTCTGCACAGCGAAAGAAACAACTAACAGAGTGAAGAGACAACCAACAGAGTGGGAGAGAATGTTTGCAAACATGCATCTGATAGAGGATTATTATCCAGAATACATAAGGAACTCAAGAAATTCAACCAAAAAATTCCAGTTAAGAAATGATCTGAATAGACATTTTTCAAAGGAGGAAACACAAATGACCAACAAACTCATGGAAAAAGTCGTCAGGATCACCAGCCATCAGGCAAATACAAGTGCGGGATCATCTCATTGCAGTCTGTGTGGCTGTTGTCCAAAAATCAAAAGCTAACAAATGCTGGCCAGGGTGCAGGGAAAAGGAGCCCTAGTGCTCTGCCGGTGGGAATGCAAATGAGTGCATTTGTCAGGGACAACAGTACGGGCATGCCTCAGAAAACTAAAAATAGAGCTCCCACAAGACCCAGCTGTCCCACTTCTGGGAATGTATCCAGAGGTACTGAGGTCAGCATATCAGAGAGCTACCTGCCCTCCCACGTTCACTGCAGCCCAGTTCACAACAGCAAAGATGCGGCTCAACCTCGAGGTCCCTAGGTGGATGAGCGCATAAATGAAACGTGGTACACACACAAGATGGACTATTACTCAGCCATAAAAAAGAATGAAATTCTGACAAAACAGATGGAGCTAAAGATCATTATGCTAAAACAAATAATCCAGACACAAAAAGGTGAATTCTAATTCTCATGTTTCCTTTCACATGTGGAAGTTAACACACAGAGAGAGTGTGTAGAAGTGTTTGCTGTTCGCCGTGTTATTCAGCATAGATGTTTATCAGTGCTGTCTCCCCGTAATCCACTCTTCTCTTCTCACGTTAGGATCCTGACATGCCCCACCTTGTGTGAGATTCAGGAGGAATAGCATGTGTGTGTGAGCATGTAACATACACTAGAAGTGATACGGAAAAATGTTAGAGATGATTAAACACATGTGCGCGCCTGCACTCTTCTTCATGCTTCTCTGTATAATTTAAACATTTGGAAAAAGGAAAACACTTGTGCTCCACGCTGTTGCTTGTCTTTTTGTCCCAGGCAAGGAGGGAGCAGAAATTCTCTCAACTCAAGGCCGGCACACGGGCTGTAGAGTCCCCACTGCACAATTCCCAAGGGAGGGGATGGCTCCGGGCTTCCAGCCAGAGCAGCCGCAGACCAGGGCAGACCAGGGCAGTTCAAGCGTGGGGGACCCATGTCCAGATCAAAGGGGGCTGAGCTTTGTGAACCACCACCTACAACCACGGTGCATAAATACATATACATGGTTTTGCACGGCATATTAATAAGTTGGTGTTGCACTAGACAGCATTTCTAGACCATCTTGGACACGCCCTAATATATGGTCTAGAAATGCTGTCTAGTGTAACACCAACTAATATGTCACGCAAAATATTTTTATTGGCAATCAACAAACACTGAGCAACTACCACGTCTGAGACCATGTCTTCAGGCAGCAGAGGTAGAGTGGACAGACAGGTGAGAGCCCAGCCCTGACGGGGAGGGCGGCCAGGCCGAAACAGCAGGGAAGATGCAGCATTCAGCGGGAGGCAGAGCAGCGACTGAGCCTCCCACAGGGGAGCCTCTCAGAGAGCAAGACGCTCACAGGGAGAGCTGGGACACATGCGTGTTTCTACACACCTAGAGACTGGGGCGCCCCCACCCATTTCCCTCGCCCGACACTTGGAATCCATCTGCCCCTGCAACCCCTTGCAGCCAGACGCACGTTAGCACCTGGGTGCAGGTACGGGGTGCAGCCACTCTGCACAGAGCTGTGGGAGGGAGGGAGGGAGGGGGAGGGAGGGGGAGAGAGGGGAGGGGGTGAGAGGGGAGGGGGGAAGGGAGAGGGAAGGGGGAGGAGGGGAAGGGAGGGAGAGGGGGGAGAGAGGGAGGGGAGAGCAGGGATAAAGGAGGGGGCAGTGTATGGGGCAGCAGACACAGACACACATGTGCTCTGGCCTTTTCCACGTGCACCCTCTGGTCCTCCCCCTGCTGCCGGCACCTCTGCTCGTGACCCTCCCTCTTCTCACACCAGCCCCCTCGAGGACAGCCTGGCGGGCAGTGCTCCCACTCGAAAGGGCCCATGCGGCTTCCTCTCCCCGTAAGGCCCGGTTCCCGCAAACCCCCACTTCCCCCACCTGGGGTCTGGCAGACACCCGCGAGGATGCCCTACCCAGCGCCTGACTCTGCATATGCAGATTTCCAGCCACCTGCCCCAGCAGCCAGAGGCCCTCTTCCCGCCAGCTGACGCCCTCGGTCCCGGCCCCCACCCACCTGCCCTGCCTCTCCTGAGACCACCGCCAGCTTGGGAGACTGAGCGAGCTGCGGGTCAGCGCTGCCAGCCGAGGTTCTGCTGCGGCCACGATTGCGGCCCCGGGCCGGGACACCACGCTGCCACGTGCACCTGGAAGCCACGCCAGCCCCTGCCCCACCCCCACCCTCCGAGCTGGGTGGTCAGACCCACAGCGGGGAATGCCAGCTGCTGGCGACGCCCCAGTGGTTGGGGGCTTTTTGCCTCAACTCTGCTTGTTTCAAATCAGCGGAGCTGTCAGAGGAGAGAATGACTTGTGTCTCTTTCAAAGGAAACATAAGAAGTCACAATGCAGCTCCTCCCTGCAGCCCCGGGCCCCTCCCTCTGGAGGTAGGGTGGGGAGGAGGCTCTGGAGGAGGAGGTGCAGGGGTGAGGCGTGGGATGGGCAGGGCTCAAGGCTGGGCTGCAGGGGCCCAGGGACAAAGGTCAGGACTGCAGTGGGCTGACAACACCACCACATCACTTGATGAAAAAAACAAAGACCCAAAAACGGCACTGCAGTCACATCAAATGTCCCCCCACCCCGGCAACTCCACGAGCGTCCTCTTGGCCCAGCGTTCTGCAGCCCAACCCCCACATCCAGGGCTCAGCAGCCATGACCCCGGGCACAGCTGCTCTGAGGCTTGCCCCGCAGGAGCCCAGGGCCCTGGGCAGGCTTCCGTCTCCATCTCCTCCCTTGCTCCTCATGAACTTGGTGTTTCCATCAACACTGAACACCCACGGTTTCCCACACCTGGGCCGCGTGTGCCCTGAGGCGCTCCCTCAACCTGCACCTGGCACCGCGCCTTCTCGACGCCCACCTCCACCACGCTCTTCACACACACCTGCCCTACAGATGGCTCTGACTCCCTGCTTTCTCACTGCCACCTTGCACGTCCAGGAGGGCGGGACGTGTTTAACGGTGCCCATTGGTGCTGGTGGCCATTACCTCCCGACATGCGTGTCCTCTGAACTCAGAATAGCCCTTGGGTAGAAATCATGATGCTCACGTTGCAGGTGAAGGCATCTCAGTACGAGATTCACCCACTTGTCCCAAATCATGCAAGTTGTAAGTGGTTGAGTCAAGATCCAAAATCATTGCTTCTTAGCATATCAGCTCACCCAGGAGTCTTTGATTCTCTTCCTATGTGGAGGAAGCTGTGGATGGATGGATGGATGGATGGATGGATGGATGGATGGATGGGTGATGAGTGAGTGACCGGGTGGCTGGGTGAGTGGAAAGGGTGGGTGAGTAGCTGGATGGATGGATAGGTAGGTGGGTGGATGGGTGGATGGGTGGATGGGTGGATGGGTGGATAGGTGGGTGGGTGGATGGATGGATAGGTGGGTGGGTGGATGGATGGTTGTATAAGTGGATAGATGGGTGAGTATTTGGGTGGGTAGAGAGATGATAAATACTGAAAATATTCAGCTGGCTCAGATCTGCTGTCTCGTCTCTTTATCAGGTGTTACCCCCACACACACCAAATTAGGGTGTGGGGACGATTTGTGTCCCACAGAAGCCTCTTTCTATTGTAGAGTTCGCGTTCCTCCAGTCTCCAGGTCCCGTCAGGCCAAAGGAATGCCCTCAAACCAAAGAGCAGAGTGAGTGTCCTCTCGGCCTTCAGCAACACGGACCCTGACCTGCCTCCCGCCCCCTTCCGTCGGAGCCTTGAGCAGCTGAACCCACTCTCGCCCATCAGTGAGCCAAAGAACACCCACAGCTCCTCCCAGGGCAGGGAGGGGCATCAGTGATGGACATAAAGGCCTGGCCCAAATGGAACCTTTAATTTTTCATTTTCTCCAACCTCTAATTCCAAAAAAAGTTAAGGAACTGAAGGCAGCAAGATCTTGAAAGCCAACATGCCCAATAACACTCTCCAGCTCTGCTCAGCCGGCACCTCCGTGCGCCAGTGCCTGCACCTTCCAGCGGGAGTGGCCCTGAGTCCGGCCCTTGGCACTGGCAGGTGCAATCTCTTGTCGGTTTTGTGCTTTTGTGGTTGGGCTCCTGTCTTACGGGCTTGTCTTTGTTTTTGCCTCTACTGGTGCCCAGAGTGAACATGGATTTCAGTGTTCCCACATTTGGGTTTCTGTTGAGGTTCAGAGCCCCAAGCTTCACCGGAGACGGAACCCCAGCGAGCTCCAGAAAAATCTGTTCCATGTTTGCTATCTGGGAAGAAATTCTCTTCATCCGCCCAGCTCCCCTGTTCATACCCAAGAGGGAAGCTCTCGTTCTGCTCCACCTGGGCCTGAGCATGCAGTGGGTGGAGGTCGCTACATCCGCCACAGATAGCAGCACAAGGAAAAGATCCACACGTGTTTTGGAAGAAAAAGTCCCAAGTGTTACGGGTGATGCCTGTCAGCCAACGTCTCCACCCGACCCTTCCTCGCAGCCAGTGGCTGAATCACCTGTGACCCCGCAAGTGACCCTGGGAGGATCAAGTCCAGGGCTCCGGTGATCGGCGCCCACATCCTGCTGCCTCGCCCACATCCACAACGGATCATGTTCTTGGAGCCCAGCGTGAGAAAAGGAGCTAACTGCACATTTGGCAACGACACAGACCTGGGATTTGGTTCGAGTCCCTGAGACATAAAATAATAAAGGACAGATGCAAACAGCAAGAATGTGCCCTGTAACAGCTCCGAGTGTGCCAACGCCAGCGGAATAATCGCACACTGTCCTGTTTCCATAAGGCACTTAACTGGCGTTCGCGGGGCGTTGCCGGGCTCCTGGCACACGCGCTGCCGTGGGGCTGCAGGCGGCCACCCTGGCAGCGCCCCATCTTCCCCATTAGCTCGGAACCACGTGGAGGACGAGAGCGGAACAGAACGAGACAGTCTCTTTCCCCACAGGTGTTGGAACCCACCCAGGAAAGAGCCAGGCGAGTGATGAGAAGTGTGGGCAGCCGGCCCGCCCTGCGGCTGTGCCCTCGGGCCGTGCCCTGGGCAGCCTGGGAGCAGTCTCCTGCTTTTCAGATGCGCTCCCCTCACCTGCCCACCGGGTGGGCGAGTGCCTTCTGGTGTGGCCCTTCTCAGACCTGCACAGAGGTGGCGCTGAGGGACCGCCCAGCAAAGGCAGGTGGCGAGCGTCAGAAACGGGTGGATCCAGGCCTCCGCGCCTCCCCCCAGGCTGGGGCTGCAGCCCCTTCAGTCAGTCTGTCTGATTTCCCACCGCTAACCCGTGCTGTGAGGACCAGGAACTTGGCACACTGGCCCTCCCATGCCCTTAGGATGGAGGCAAGGTGGGCCAAGCCACTTCCCCTTTCTCCATGAGCACAGGGCCAGGGGCCAGGCAGGAAGCCACTCTCTGCTGTGCCCTGGCGACACAGAGCAGGTCTCCAGCAGGAGCTTCCACCAAGGCGTCCCGGGACACCTTGCCTTGCTCTTTCTGGTCGCTTTTCTTTCCTTCTTCCGTGAGTGATGCCCTGGGCCAGTCCAGAGCACGTGGGGCTCGGGGCTAAGCTTCCGCCCTCCTCAGGTGCTGCACAGCCTTTCTGGAGGTCTGAGGGGTGCAGCGAAGTCTCCTGTGTGCTCAAGGGGAGACGGCTCCGTCGGAGCAGCAGAGGCTTCAGATTCCCCGCTGACAGTGACCCTGGGTCAGGGGCTCGCCAGCCAAGTCCATAGGAGCAGGGAGGGACACAGCATCAAACCCGGAACATGAACTACCACGCGTGGGGCACGTGCTCTGTACACGCACGCTCACAGCATTCTTGTCTGCAAGAACCTCAGACTCGGGATAACCCAAGAGTTCATCAGCAGGTGATTGGGCCAAGGCTGGTGCCTCGTGGGAAGATCATGCAGCCACAGACGCTGACTCGTGCACCAGAGCACCTGCACTGCCCTGACCCCCGGTGCAGAGGCAGGAACCAGGTGCCGGGGGCTGCTTGCGGGAGCAGCTGGGGACCCAGGCCTGCTCTGTCAGCGTGTCTGATCACCGGGCGCGCACAGCAAGCCTGCTCCTGCGACGTCAACGTTCTGGACACGGGGAGCTAAGCAGGGCCACGTGGATGACGTTGGGAGCCGGTGCTGTGACTTAGCAGGTAAAGCCGCCGCCTGCAGAGCTGGCTGCTCTCCTTTCCATGCAGCTCCCTGCTAACAGCCTTGGAAGGCAGCAGAGGATGGCCCATGTCTAGGCCCCTGCACTGGGAGACCCAGGTGGAGCTCCTGGCTCCTGGCGTTGGCCTGGCCCAGCCCTGGCCATTGCAGCCATTTAGGGAGTGAACCAGTGGACGGAAGCTCTCTATCCGCCTCTCCCTCAGTAACTCTGACTTTCAAATGAATAAATAAATCTTTAAAAAATGAACACAAAGTGAAGTCCACATTGAAATTCTTCAGACCCCGTCTCGCTCCTGCTGCCCCCCAGGAAGCAGTCATGTGACACCGCAGAACCTACTGCACTTCTGAGACTCGGATTTTGGTGCTTACCTTTTTAAAGACAGAGAACTCCTTAAGAATCGGAGGGCAGCTCAGTTTTTCATGACAGGAAGCCGTGTATGTTCCCAACACCTGTGCCTCCCACCGAGAACCCAGAGCTCCCCACCCTGGGGTGGAACATGCCTCGGGTCTCTGCATCCAGCTAAAGGCACACCCCCCCCCAGAGCCCCCGCCCTCGGCGTCACCTGCCCACAGCCTTGGGGAGCGCTCTGGGCTCCAGTGCCCAGCTGCTCCCACACCAGCAAGGACAGAATGTGCAGCGGTGGGCCGCAGGCCCTGGGACTTCTCTGCTGCTGCTTAGGTGATCACAATGTCCAGACAAGTTTGCAAACCTCTGCTCTGCAACAAGGAGTCTCAGAATTAGGAGGGAGCAGAACCACCTGGAGGCACGAGGATTCGTGGGTGCCCTGGTGGTTCAGGTTCCTTCTGGCCAGACCCACCCCGGGAGTCCGCACTGCCAGCAAGGGTCCCCACCCCGGGAGTCCGCATTGCCAGCAAGGGTCCCCACCCCACCCCGGGAGTCCACACTGCCAGCAGGCATTCCCACCCCACCCCAGGAGTCCACACTGCCAGCAGGCATCCCCACCCCACCCTGGGAGTCTGCACTGCCAGCAGGCATTCCCACCCCGGGAGTCCGCATTGCCAGCAAGGGTCCCCACCCTGGGAGTCGGCATTGCCAGCAAGGGTCCCCACCCCAGGAGTCCGCACTGCCAGCAGGCATTCCCACCCCACCCCAGGTGTCCACACTGCCAGCAGGCATCCCCACCCCACCCCGGGAGTCCGCATTGTCAGCAAGGGTCCCCACCCCGGGAGTCCGCACTGCCAGCAGGCATCCCCACGCCGGGCCTCTCTGACTGGACAGAGCCACAGAGCAGGAGGAGCCCGAGGGTCCCCTCCCTGCCAGCCCCTCCTCCCAGCCGCGGGTCCCCTGCCCTGTTCAGCCACGGCTTCAACAGGGCACCCTCACTTACATTCTTTTCCCTCCCCATTTTTCCCATCTCTAGAGAGCTTGAACCCCGTACAGGCACCTCCGCTCTCCCCAGGTTCGGTCATTCAGGCGGGGAATCTCCCGCACTGGCCATTTAGCACTTACACACTGCAGCATCGCTCAGCTCAGCCTCAAGGTGAGGACTGACTCCCGCTCTCTGGCCAGTGGCCAGGCAGTGGTGGCCCGAGGGGACTGTGTGGGCGGGGCTCCAAGCACAGCCCCAGCCCTCCAGGCCACGCCCCTCCCCCTTCCTACCTGAAGTGTGTGCAGCAGGACCTGCAGCCCGCTGGCTTCCTGCTCGGCCATCCTGCCTCGGGCCGGGGCAGCGGCCGCCTGCCGGGAGCCGGGCTGCAGAGGCTGTGGCTGCCCAGCTGACCTCGCAGGAGGAGGCCTCAGCTGCACATGCTGCCGAGCGTCAAGTCCCCACGGTGCAACCCTAGCCCTAGCACAGGCGCGAGTGCCCCTGACCCCCAGGGCGGGATCAGGCAGCCGGGCCACGGGGAGGGCTGCGTGCGCATGGGGCGCGGACTGGGGAGGGCCCTGCGTGAGTCACGCACCCACCTCCAGGCCCACGCAGGAGCCGCCCTGGACGGCTGACAGGCATTCCCAGCTGACCTGGTCAGCCTGCCTCCCCCCGCCCGCCCCCCCAACACTCTTTATTTTGGTCTGTCGCCGGCTCCCGGTAACAGGAGACCCGAGAGTGCTTGCACAACTGTGGCAGCTCAGGGCACAGGCGCCCAGGCCCCCTGAGGCACCAAGCTCGCGGCCGGAGCCCTGCTGGGAAGGCCAAGGGCCGCTCCTGAGCCCGGGGCCTGCGCAAGGCCTGTCCGTGTTCTCAGCGCCGCAGGTGCAGGCGCAGCGGCACCACCCACGCTGCTGTCTAATGAGGAACCCAGAGCACTGGGCACAGAGCGCAGGAGGGTGTGCCAGGCCTCCCACCAGGGCCCCCACCGTGGCACCGCCCGGCCCCCACGACCGCAAACTGCCTGGGTGAGGTCCGGCGGAGAGCAGACGCAGGCTCCTCAGATCAGCGCCTGCTCCTCCCCACAGCCACCCCCTGGTCTTGTCTTCCTTTGGACGCTGGCTTCTCGGAGTGAGGTCAGGGGCCCCGCAGGCCTCCGGAATCCAGGGCTGCATGTCAGGATTCCTAGCTCTTATCCGAGGACTGAAGGAGGCGAGCCCCACGTTCATCAGCTTCCCTTCCAGGAGCCGCATCTGCCTTGGCCAAGTCTGACAGCGCTCAACCCCACAAACGGGGACTGACCAGCTGTGAGCACGGCGCCCCTGGGTGAACTTGTAGACAGGCTCAGGCTGGCCAGGGCACCACAGGTGGGGGACCCCCAGAGACTGAGTGCCCAGCCACATCCCTGCGGAGCCCGGCACTCCCCTGGCAGCCCAGGCGCCCTGCGGCAACTCATATCTCTACTGGCCCCAGGGCTCCGGACACTCGAGCCCAGCCCCCAGCTCAAGGGCTCCTTCCGTGGCTGGTAGGACACCCGTGGTTGTTAGTGGATTGACTCTGAGATCACCGTGTTCCCCGACAGCATCGAGAGGGCTCAGTGCACCGGCTCCCTCCGATTCTACATTTTTATCAATGACTTGGATGAAGTTAAGGCTGCACGCTTGTCAGAGTTTCTGGTGACACCAGCTGAGAGAGAGAAAGAAGTCAGATGTCACAGCGGGAATCCAAAAAGGTTTCAGCGGCCTTGACTGATGGGCCAGAACCTGCGGGACGAGCTGTGCCAGAGCCCGGCGGAGGCGTCCTGCCCTGGGTCCTGGTGCCAACTGTGCAGAGCGAGGTTGGGCAGGGCCACGATGCTGCGTGTGGCCATGGCGTGGGTACCGCTGTGGGCAAGAGCGATGGTGTCCTCTCCACCCAGAGCCATCACCTTCACAGGGCACAAACGCCGTCCCCCCATGAGGCTGGACGGGCCCCCCTGTGCGGTGGCTCTGCTGTTGTGACAGCTGTGGTGTTGTGGTGATGGGCGTCACCAGAGCCGTGGCACAGCTACAACACGGGAGAGCCTGCTCCTCAGTGGGCACAGAGAGGAGAGGTGGACCTAGGGGCTAGGACCAGGACCAGTGGGCAGGACCCAGAAGGGCCCGACCTGGGAGGACTCGGGCTGCCCAGGGGTGGTTTCCCCATGCCGTTCAAGCAGCTCGAAGGGTTGTGCCACTTCCCACGTGGCACACAAAGCAATTTCAGCGGCAGTGGGGTGAACAGGTGGAGTCGCAACACATGAGCTATATCTCAACCTCTGTTAGCAGGAATAATGTGCACAAGAAAGCCACGTTTTCTGAAACACGAGTCCATGCTGAGGAAATAGGAAATCAGTGTACGCGGTACCAAAGACGGCACAAATCTCAGGGCGGGGTGTGTGTGTGTGTGACTACATTTAAGGTTGTGTTACTCCGCACTTCCTACCCAGTGCTCAGAGTGACTCCCAGATCTGATGCTGAGACCAAATTTCACTCCAGTAGCAGCCACGCTCTGCCCAGCTCAGATCCTGGTTGGTACAGGGATGCTCCCCGGGCACACAGCAGAGGGGCTGTCTGCAGAAGGGACCGAGTGCCACACACGGCCTTGTGCGGACTCCTGGGCTGGGCACACAGCCTGTGTGAGACATCGGGGCTCCCAGGGGCCCTCTTCTCCTAGCACATGAGGTGCCTAAGAGGGTGGAGCTAGGGGGTGGAGCTGCCGTTTACATCCATTGCCGAGTTCTGACTGCGCCTGCCTGCCCAGGACGCCTGTCAGGTGCACATGAGACGACCACGGCCAAGTTACAGGAAGATGGCCCATGGAGATTTCACCACGGAGCCTTCCACCCTGCGGAAGCTTAGGTGCGATGGTCAGGAAGGGAAATTCTCCGTGGATTGAAACGCATAAACCGCAGACGGCATTTCTTTCTTTGCAGGAAGAAGAGGAGCACGTGGTGGGAGAGGGCGGGAGGAAGCCTCCAGTGGGGAGCAGGTGCCTCCGATTCCAGAGCTCCTGTTTGGCCACCACGGGGCCAGGCTCACTGCAGGGTCCTCTCCCTCTGAACTCAGAACGTCCCCTTGCCTGTGACCTGTGCATCTGGGAAGCTGCCCACGCTCTCTGGCTAGGTTTTCTCCCCCTTCCCTGGGAGCCTTGCGGGGGCTGCTGGGGGGACTGGAGCAGCACCGTTCTGAGCACAGCGCTGGCCATTTTACTAAGCACTGATGTTAGTTGTATTATTATCACCATCATTACAGGTTCACTGACATCTGCCCCCAGACAACTGGTAGAGGAATTAAGTGAGCAAACACGGTCCTTCCTAGGTGTCCACGTGGGACAGGCTCCAGGAACCCCCAAGGGACCCCCAGTCACCAGATGCTCAAACCCCGATAGGACATGGTGCGGTGTTCACACAGAACCTGTGCAAAAACAGCCTCCACCCTCAAATCGCCTCCGGATTGCTCGCCGTACCTGACAGGGTATACGCTGTCCAAACAGTGGTTCAGCTGTGATAAGGAAAAACCAATACATGGTCAGTACATTTGCAATAATGTTTTAATATTTGATATTAATAGTTCATATCTTAATATCTGAGGCTGTCGGAACCCACGGACACAGACCCTGTGGATCTGTGGAGCTGGCCCTGGACGTGCAAGGACAAGAGTGGCGGGAACAGATTCCGCGGCGCTGCCTCGACTCCTCCTGGGTCAGAGCGCATGGGGACGAGGGAGCACTGGCACTCACGCCCTTGGGCTCTGGCCACTCCCACGCATTTTTGAAGCAAACACAGCAGGTGCTCGATGGCAGGCACTGCAGAGCGCTGCGATCACAGTGCAGAGAGCTCAGCCCCAGCAGGTTGGCACAGCCAGGAGACAGCGTGACGCACCAGGTACACGGCAGAAGGGCAGCCCCGTCTGCAGGCGGCAGGAGTCGACCAAAACTAGAGATTTTGTCCTTTGGGAAAGAAAAAACCCAGGGTTTAGAAGAGAGGGAGTCACACAGCGTCACCATGCCCACCACAGCCAAGCCTTGTGCCAGAGCCACACGGCACGTGAGCCAGGGCGGAGGGAGCGTCCTGAGGCCACCCCAACACCAGGGCTGTAGGAGAAACTCCCCTCGACTGGGGAGCCTGAGGTCTGAGCGTCTGCAACCCCCCAAATTCATATGTGGAAGCCCACCCCCAAGGGATCTGTCCAGTAGCAAACTGGTGTGTGTGGTTGTGTTATGAGACCACGGGCATTGGCTCTGAGATGGTCTCTACTGGTTTTCCACTTTCCACTTCATTCATTTCTGCTCTTTATTATATTTTCCATTGTACTTACTTTGGATTTAAATTGCCTCTTGGGGCCAGTGCCGTGGCTCACTTGGTTAATCCTCTGCCTGCGGCACCAGCATCCCATATAGGCACAGGGTTCTAGTCCCGGTTGCCCCTCTTCCAGGCCAGCTCTCTGCTGTGGCCCGGGAGTGCAGTGGAGGATGGCCCAGGTGCTTGGGCCCTGCACCCCATGGGAGACCAGGAGAAGCACCTGGCTCCTGGCTTCGGAACGGCACAGCACTGGCCATAGCCGCCATTTGGGAGGGGGGGTGAACCAGCGGAAGGAAGACCTTTCTCTCTGTCTCTGTCTATAACTCGACCTGTCAAATAAATAAAAAAATATATAAATTGCCTTTTAAGGCAGAAATGTGGGTCACTTGTTTTCAGTCTTTCTCCTTGACTGATGATGCAAGCATGCAAAGCTACGAAGCTCCCTCACTGGGCTGCTTCAGCTGAATCTCTCATGTTCGAGTGTGTTAACTGTCATTCAGCTGGAACTGTCTCTACCGTGTGACACGTGGGTTATACAGACACAGGTTTTCTACAAGCATTGGGAATTTACCAGCATTTTTATCACAAATTTAATTTCCAATTTAATTCCATTTGGACAGAGAATATATTCTAGAAGTCAGCGCCCAGCGAGAGCTGCTTTTTGACTCGTGCGTGAGTGTAATGTGTGTTCTGCAGCGGGTGTTGTTGGATGTAGTGCACTACGTGTCTATAAACCCCACACTAGATTTTGCCTACAACAGGCATAATTCTATTAGAGAAATTACGGGAAGAAAAACCAGTCCTTTGTGCCCACCCCCATGGCTACCATCCTTCCTCCCAAAGATCCGGGTTTCTGTCTTCAGCTTGAAGAACATTTCATCAGTGTCTCCTGAAGTGGCGACAGATGATCTCTGGTTTCTTTTTTGGACAATGCTTGTCTCACCACCATTTTTTTAAACATGAAAGTTTGGGATTCTGGGTTGACAGTTTTTCTTTTTAAGATTAATTAAATAATTAATACATTTACTTGAAAGCCAGAGCAAGACAGAGAGGGGGGAGGGAGAGAAGGGGGGGAGGGAAAGAGGGGGGAGAGAGAGAGAGAGGGAGAGAGAGGGAGGGAGAGAAAGGGAGGGAGAGGGAAAGAGGGGGAGAGAGGGAGAGAGAGAGAAGGAGAGAGGGAGGGAGAGAGAGAGGGAGAGAGGGAGGGAGAGAGAGAGGGAGGGAGAGAGAAGGAGAGAGGGAGGGAGAGGGAGAGGGAGAGAGGGAGGGAGAGAGAGGGAGGGAGAGAGGGAGGGAGAGAGAGAGGGAGAGAAGGAGGGAGAGAGGGAGGGAGAGAGAGAGGGAGAGAGAGAGATCTTCCACCTGCTGGTTCACTCCCCAGTTGGTCACAACAGCTGGGGCTGGGCCAGGCCAACAGCCAGGAGCTCCATCCGCATCTCCCACGTGGGTGGCAGGGAGCAGACATTTGCTCCATCACCCACTGCCTCCCCAGGCAGGTCAGCAGGAAGCTGGATGGGAAGCGGAGCAGCCTGGGCCACACTAACACTCCAGTACGGAACGCCGGCATCGCAAGCGGCTCCACGAGCCGGCCCGTGTTCTCTTCCCTCTGCCGCGCCCCGAAGGTGTCACTCCATCACTCCATGGCCTTCTCGCCACCGCTCTTCTAACAGAGAACTGGTCACCGGTGTGCCTGCTCCCGGCGCGTGATCTGGCTTGTTCTCTGGCTGTGTCCAGAGCTGGTCTTCCTCTTCGACTTTGGCTGGATTTATATGCAGTAATTGTCTTTGTTCCTTTAATTATCCTGCTTATGTTCCAAGAGTTGCTTGATTCCTAAAGTTTGGGTTTTTTTTTTTTTTTAACAAACTTTGGACCTTTTAGTCATTAGGTTTACAATGGTCGTATCTTCTCCATTTTTTCTCCTCTCCTTGGATTGGAATTAAATATATATATATATATAACTTGATGTGGTACCACTGGGTCTTGAGGTTGTTTTTGTCTTTTAGGCCTGTTTCCTTTGTTCTTCAGATTGGGGAAATCCTGTCCATTCCTGTTTACTTACCCATCCTCTCCGTGTGTATTAGACCCACCCGCAGTTTTTAAATTCCAGATATTTAGTCTCCACCTATGAGACCGCAGCTCAGTTCTTTCTTCCACGTCCGGCCTCTCGGTCGTTAGCGTCCACCTGTGTGCTCCGTGGCTGTCTTCTCCTCTGAATCCCCAGACACGCGTCAAGGGGATGCTCCCCAGCCCCAGTCTCTCGTGCAGCAGCTCAGAGTTTGTTTCTGTTGACCGCTGTGTCCCTTGACTACAGAATCCACGTCTCTGTTTCTGTGCCTTCCCGGCTGCCCTGTTCTGACCATGAGCCAACAGGACACCAGCGAGACGCCACGCAGTCCCTCTGTCTGCGCTGACCGGCTACGGCCATCTGCCAGGGGTAGGTGGCCCCAGGTACGAGTGACAGCACAAAAGCTAACCCCGCCTCCTGCCCCCGAGCCCCCGAGGGCAGCGTCTCCCACCATCCACTCTGCTGACTCATCACTGTTTCAATACTTTTCCCAAATTTACTCCTTGGAGATATTGCTTTTTCATTTTAGGGGAGGAACCCTAAGCCCTTCCTTTTCTGTGTCTGGAGGTCACGCATCCATTCTGGTCCTGCGAGGCTCCTGCTGTCGCTCCTGGCGATGGCACCTGAGACCCTTGAGCACCTGCTCCTGGCCACACACCCTGCCGACACGGTGGCGTCGGCCCCCGGCAGGGAGCGGCACCTGCCCCGTCCTGCTCTGAACTGCGTTGTCTTCTTCTAGCACTTGCCCAATGCCACCGTGCTTGCTGGCCGAATCAAGTACTCCTTTTTACATGAACGCAGAGCGCACACGAGCAACACTGGAGTCGTGATCATGTCACACGGATGAGGGAGTGGGCACGGCCGCCCTCAGGTTTCGAGCCCTTCAAGGCCCAGCAGAGCCCTCTCTGTGCTGGGCACATGGGCTGGGCCCCTCTGGCGTCCAGCGTAAGGGAAGCGCCTTGCACCAGGCCGGCATCTGCCATTATTCCCAGCCTGGTCAGCAAGTCGCAGCTCAGAGGTCACCATCTCCTTGGTCCTGTGAGGCAGCGGGCCAGTGCCACTCGGCATCCACTCCGAGTTTTGTTGCCATGGACACCTTACAAAGTTCTGCAGGGAAAGCCGAGCCCGTCCCCCTCTCCCCTACCCCGGCCTGGCCTCAGCAGTGACCAGACTGCAGTGCTGACAGGTGTAGAATGTCCATCAGACCCTTGCGGCTGGGCCAGCCCAAGGCCTCGTGGCTTCTGGGCCCCAGCGCCGAGGTATCAGGTCACAGGCAAGTTGGAAGCAAGGGCTCCTCGGGTCAAGCTTCCCAGAGATGGGCAGAGGAGGAATAGAGATGTCAGCCATCGGGGCCGCCCGTCCGAGCCCGAATTCCTACCCCTTTTCAAGCGAGGCTGCAAAACCGCAGGCCAGGACCACAGGAAGAAGAGGTCGACTGGACAGGGACGTGGCCTCCCTGGGTGTGGCTGTGAGGGCTGGCTGCTCTGGCGGTGACATGGTTGAGCAGCCCAGAGCCACGTGCCCATCGTAACTCTGCAGTAGGGACCATGCAGAATCCCACAGCACAGCAGCTAAGGGCAGTCTCTGCAGTCGCACAGGTCAGTGCCCATCCAAGCTGAGACTTTTGGCAAGTTCTATCAGTCCTCTGTGCCTCAGTTTCTCATTACTAAAGCGGATGCGGACGAGGAATGTGCAGCCCGGTGTCTGGCACAGAACAAGAGCTCAGCGGATGCTAGTGGTTGCTAGCATCAGGCCCGGGGAGACATCGAGAGATCCAGGAGGAGCGGGTGGAGGGGTGCAAGGGCCGACCTCAGCTTTGCAGCGTGAGCCAGGCTGTCCCGAGCGGAGAGCGACTTCTCCTTCCTGGAGGTGCTGGGGAAACATCCCCAGGAACGTGGGCCTTGCACTTGGCCTCGTGGGGATCCCAGGCTGCAGAGAGCCGCAGTGGGGTGTGTGGAAAGCACACGGTGTGCGGGAGTCTGCGCGCGGAGTGGAGGTGACGAAAGACCCCAGCGCTGCAGAGGGAGCCGCAGCAGGCAAAGCCGCGTCGTCCCTGACGTGCGACTGGAGCGCAGGGAAGGTTTGTTCAGTGGGGAAGGGACACAGGTAAAGTCCACTCCCATGTCCCACTGTCGTCCCTCTCCATGGATGTGAGCTTGCCCCTGCCGACAGAGTGGAGCACCTGGCACCTTCCTTTCCCTCGTCCTTATTCATACTAGGCTGTGAGAGACTGATAGAGCCCGATGAAAGGCTTCCCCGAGGCCCAGGATGGCTCAGTAGACCACTCGAGCAGAGGAGGCTCAGAGACCCCCAGCCCCTCCGTCCAGGTTCACCTCAGGGGGAGCTCGTCTTTACCAGTTCTGCCGCTGAGTAGCAGCCTATGCTGGAGCTGCCTGGGGGTCCCGGTGCGGTGTGAGCCCCGCAGACTCTGGACCCCCACCCCGGGAGGTGTGTGCAGCCTGTTCCGGAGTCTGGCCCTTGCACCTGCCCAGAGCTGAAGCACTCTCACTCACGTCCAGGTTGTCAGGGGCATGCGGGCAACGTCCCGGAAAGTTCCTGGATGGCTTCGTAGTTTCCATCCCACACTCGTCCAGCAGGGCCTTGGCTCCCCGCCCCCACACGCATCAGTGAGGGGCTGGTGCAGTGGGCACCGGTGCCTGTCTCGCTGTTCTGTTGGGAGTAAACTAAGCGAACCATTTGAAGTTCCCTCCATCTGCAGTCGACCCGCACACAAGGCAGGGTCCCTCCAGGAACTGTGAAACGCCCGAGAACAGGCGGGGTGTCTGGGCGGCAGCGAGGGAGGACTTACGCTCCGTGACCTTGGCCTTACATAGGCCGGACAGAGCTGGACATTGCCCAGCCCTTGTGGGATGACGGTGACACTGCCAGACCCCACCATGCCCTCCACCTCCTGGTTTGCACGCCCGTGTGACACCAGGGCAGGACCTGTGGAATACATTCAAGGGACGCTGCGACTCTCATGGCACGTGACTCCCGTACAGACTATCCTGGCCGGCTGGGTTACCCAGCAGCCGGGCGGGGAAGCCCACCCTGCACGAACCGTGGGGGCCTGCACGAACAGCCAGCCAAAGGCCCGAGCCCTAGCCCTCCACCACCTCCAGCCCCACCCCTGCGCCACGGCAGCTGGGAGTGGAGCCCCAGCCCTGAGCAGCCCGGGAGCCCAGCTGCTCTGCCTTCTGCCTTCCCTACCCCTCGCCTTCGCCGCCCACCCCAGCCTCGGCAACCTCGCCACCCGCGCAGGAATCCGGAATCATCCGCGTGCCTGCACATCACTCACACCCAAAACTACAGAAGCACGGGGCGAAAACCAGCAGCGTCGGATCCGGCCGGCTGGAACCAGTTCTCATTACCGTGATTCACGAGAGCAGGAGCTCGAATTTGCATGCCATTAAGTGCTTAACTTGTGCGAGTTGTGTTGGATTTCAGCTTTAAATTCTGCATGGAAGCTGGGCCTCCACGGTTTTCTCCCCCAAGTTCCAGAGCTTTGAAACAAAAAATAAAAGAATGGGCGTGCCCAGTGGGTTTCTTGGAATTCACACTCACTCTGGGGAGGGGCACGGAGCACTGGGCCGCTCCCGCAGCAGGGAAGCGGAGCCGGGATGGAGATCTGCGCAGATGGGAAAGCCTCTCGGAGCAGGACGTGGAATGGTAATGCTGAGCTCTTCAGAGTTTGCGAAACCTCGTCACCCCCTGCCAGGACCTGCCAAAGCGGGCGAGGGGTCTGCCATTTTCCACAGCACCAGGAATCCCATGTGCACTTGACCCTGCCTCGGGGATTAGCCACACCTGTCCTCTGGCTCTGGGTGCCAAAACCTGGGTGGGTGTGACCGTCCAGCCGGCCCCTGTAAAACCTGAGCAGACTTTATGTAAGGACACCGAGCGGCAGCGGACCCCCACGGGCACGTCCTTTTACGGACCACGCCCGCACACTACTTCCCCACACCGAGGGAAGCGACTCTGAGCACCCATTAACGGCAGCCAGGGGAGCTGGTTTGCATTGGCTGTGTTCTGTTTCTGGCAACAACTGCACCTGTCCGTGACGCCCTAAGAAACCATCAGCTCTGGCAGCACGAATCTTCAGGGCAGAATAAGAGCCACTACCCGAGGGGGGCTGCTCACCCACTCGGAGCCGATAGCTCACCCGCCGGGGCGGAGCTCAGTGCGGGCGTGGCTTCCAGCACCCACAGATGCACCCACAGGTCCTCCCCTCGCCAACGCCTCCTCCTCTGAGCTCAGAGGAAGCAGGACACTCCTCCAGCCCAGGAGGAGACTCTGCCCACAGGGAGGAGGCGGAGGAGAGGGGAAGGAGCGCCGCCCACCCGGGTACCGAGCGCAGCCCCGTCCTGGTGCAGAGCAGCAGAGCAGGGCGCGGGCTCCTCCCAGCACTGACCCCACCTCCCTTGAATCAGCTCTTCTGGAGCCAAGTAGGGAACAACAGGTTTTAGTAGCGAAGAAGCCCAAACCCTGTAGCCCTCCCACCACGTGCTTCTCCCAGAAAGCAGGGACCGCCCAAGATCCATCACCCGGAACGAGCTCCTGGGGAAAAGGAAGGGCCCCAAGCCTGAGGCAGGGCCGGGGTGTCCCGGGTGGGCACTGTAGCCTGAAGCCCAGGCCGCCCCAGAGGCGAGTGCGCAGCCCTGGGCTTGCACCCCGGCCCTCCTGGCTCCCGGCACCATCACCACGGGCCAGTGGCTCGGACGTCATCCGCAGGGAGAGGGCGGCCGGCCTGAGGCTCAGGTTCTGGCGCGGCAGCCTGGGTAGGGTTACACGTGTGCTTAGTGCCTGCCGCCCTCTGCTCAGGACAGCCAGCCGGGCCAGGCAGAGCTGGCATCCCAGAGGCGTGTCCCAGCAGATGTGGCTCCACAGACACCGGGCCAGGCGACAGGATTCTGGGGTCCGTGCAGCCCCGCCCTGCAGCCCCACGTCTGCCCACTGAACCTTAGGGAGATAATTGCTCAACCTGAGCCCACCCTTGCCAGCTCTGCCTGCCAAGCCTCAGGAAAGCATCCCAGGGCGTTCCCCCAGTCCCTCGCCACCCCCCGCCTCTGCCAGGTGCCCCCAGACTCCTTCACAGACGTCCCCAAGGCCCTCCTCTGGGGACAGGTCCTTTTGTCTCCCCCACTCGGCTTCCCAAGTGTCCTTGAACCAATCCTGGAGCCCCCCCACCCCCCCCCACACTGCCCCAAGCTCTGCCCCGGAGAGATCCCATCCATCTTCAGGTCCCAGGGCCCTAGGGTGCTCAGGAAATGCAGGTGGAGGAAAGGAAGAAGGGGGTGGGGGACCTCGAATTCCCTGGAAGCTGAGCAGATTTCCATGGTTGCTGGAGACAAAGGGGAAGGCCGGGATCGGAGCCAGCGTGTCTGTATCTGGCACTCTCTGAGCACGCTGTTTGACTACACACACGTTTAGTTCTCGCATTACATTTTACAGGTGAACAGCCGGGCCTCAGAGCCGTGGGGCAACATCCCCAGGCAAACAGCTGGCAGGCTGGGAGCCGGAGCCTGGATCCCTGCCCGCACACCGCGGAACGCACACCCACACTCCCAGCACGGCTTTCTTGGGACCACAAAGTGTTTGGACCCAAATGGGCCTCGGAGGGATCTCATCTGAACCGTGTGAGGCCCAGATAGGCCGCGTCCATCGCCCCAGGTCACCCAGCTGGTTTGTGGCAAAGCCAAGAGCTCCCCCTCCCCACTCCCCATCCAGGACTGTAGCGTCCCCCAGCCCGTGCGAAGCTGCACGATGAAGTGCCGGAGGATCCCGCCAGCCCGGCCGGAGCACAGGGAAGCGGCCGGGAAGCAGGATCGGCCCGAGTGCTTCCCACAGCAGCTGTGCGACCACGGACACACTGAGCAGAGAGACGCCTGGAGGACAGCGCCGACCCCTGGTGTCCCTGCAAGGGCTCTGTCCCTGGGGGAGCAGGCGCCGAGGGTCTCTCTTCAGCCTGTCGGGCCCCGATGGACCACTTTGCCGCCTGTGTCTCCGGGACAGCACCCTGGAAAGCCAGGCCCCTGCTGTGGGAGCAGCCCTGGACAGCCCCGGGGCTCAGGCCAGCACCTGCCATCCTGGCGGCGCTGCCGCCCGGCTCCCCGTCCTCCCTCCCGCCTTCTGCTGCCCCTGCGTGTCTGAGGCTGTCCCCTCTGTTCCTGGCTTTCTCTGCAGATGGCGGCCCCAGCTCCTGCACTTGCCCCGCCCTCGGGGACACGCGGGCCTTGGCAAGGGCTCCGTCCGCTACATTTTGAGGTTCCTCCAGGCTGCCCTGACTTGTCCACTGTCTGACCTTGACCTCCAGCAGGTGGCAGCAGCCCTGTGCGTTTAGACTGATCCACCCCACGCGGCCACCTGATGCCGGAACTGCCTCCGGTCCGGCACGGCTGCTCCCACGCAGGAACCAGGGCCGATGTTTCTGGTTTGTTCTCTGTGGTAATGCACACGATGACGCTGGTGGACTCATTAGCGGATGCAGTGCCAGGCGTGCCTGGTGTCTGAGCCGTCCTAACAGAGGGCCACGGCCAGCACCAAGGCCTCTCACAGCCCAGCAGGCCACAAGTCCAGCCCCCGACAGCAGCAGGTGGGCTTCCCCCGAGGCCTCCCACACCTGGGTGTGTCCACCCCAAACGCCCACCGTGCCCAGAATCCGGGCTCCCTGGGCTGAGATGGGGCACCCGGAGCTCCCCCACCCCTCGTGCGCCAAGCCCTAGCCCTGATGTGGTGGGGCTTTGGGGCATGATTAGGATGGGATCCACGCCATCATAAAGGGAGCCCCCGTTCACCGTGCAGGGCGAAGGGGGCGCCGTGAACCAGGAGGGCCCTCAGCAGCATCTGTGCCGCTTCCCTCCCGAGCCGTGAGCCCCACAAATCTTGCTGTGTCGAAGCCTGCCAGGCTATGCTGTGTCAGACAGCGGCCAGACCAGGCCCGGGGTCAGACTTGAACACAGGAGCTGGGGCCACACAGGAAGCCGCCTCGTGTTCCCAGCAACACATGCAAACCCCACACCATGGCTTTCTGGGAGAGCGTGTGCGCATGCGTGGTACATGGATGCAGTAAGTGGTGTCGGTGTGCATGAGTGTGGAATGTGTGCTGTGAGTGTTCAGTATGTGTGTGTGTATGTTATATGTGTATGTGTGTGTAGAGAATGTGCACGTGTGTGGTGTGTATGATGTACGGTGTTTCAGTGTGTGTGTATTTGTGTATGGGTGTGTGTGGGTGTATGTATGTGTGTGATGTGTGTATTTGTGTGTGTTAGCGGTGTGTTGTGTATGAGCGTGTGAGTGCATGTGGTATGGTGTGTGTGTATGGAATGTGTGGTGTATGTATGTGTGTGGTGTGTATGATATGTGTATTTGTGTGTGTGGTATGTGGTGTATGTGTATGTGGTGTGGTGTGTGGGGGGTATGTGTGATATATGTATTTGTGTGTGTGCATGGTGTGTGGTGTATGTGTGTGTATGTGTGTGTATGTGGCATGGTGTGTGTGTATGTTTAGTGTGTGTATGTGTGTGGGGTGTGTGTATGTGATATGTGCATCTGTGTGCGTGTGGTGTGTGTGTGTGGAACATGTGGTGTATGTATGTGTGTGGGGTGTGTGTGTGCATGGCGGTCATCCCCGGGACCAGAATCGCCTTTGGCCGCCGGCCTGGAGGAGAGGGCGTGCTGCCTGCTTCAAGCCCTCGCGTCCAGGCAGTGCCTGGGACAGAGCAGGTGCTGGGTGTCCTTCGTGTGCTGGACTTGCTCGCGTTTGAACAGCATCTCGCACCAGCGTGACGCCATGAGCCCCGTCCTTGGCTGCGTCCGCGTGCCCAGCAGGTGCTGCAGCTCCGACCCTCACCATGAAGGCGCTACGCTCAGCGGTGAACAGGAGACCTTGGAAGGCCCCGGACGCAAGCCCCTCTCCGAGCTTCTCTCCGCGCCCCCTTTCTCCTGCCCCTCCTCCTTCAGGGAGCTCACAGAGCCCACAACTCCTCCTGCTCAGGCTGTCGTGCAGGCCGGAGCCCCTCTCGCCCAAAGCCGGCCCTGACGCCCCCCCACACCGCTGCAGTTCCCCAGCGTCCGGGACAAGACGGCCAGAAGGAGCTTCCCGCCTGCCTCACCCGATCCCACGGCCGAGACCCTTCCACCCACCCACCCAGCAGCACAGAAGGCAGTGCCAAGACGCCGGAGATGCCCTGAGGCACCACGAGATGCCCCGAGATCCCACGAGACACCATGAGATGCCCCAAGATGCCCCGAGATCCCACGAGACACCACAAGATGCCCTGAGACGCCCCAAGATGCCACAACACGCCATAAGATGCCCCGAGATGCCCCAAGACACCACGAGATGCCCCGAGATCCCACGAGACACCACAAGATGCCCCGAGACACCACGAGATGCCCTGAGATGCCCCAAGACACCACGAGATGCCCCAAGATGCCCCGAGATACCCCGAGACATCACGAGATGCCCTGAGACGCAGGCACCCAGGCCGCACGGGGTCCCCTCTGGCGGTCGCCCGAGCCCTTGCACTGCAGCCCTCTCACAAGTCCACCCCGCTGTATGTTGTTCCCGAAACCTCGCTCATGGTTCTCAACTCCGTGGCTTAGAGACGCTTACCCCAGAAGGGGGGACAGAGGCGCCTGAAGCTCTCCTGGACTTAGCCACCTGCTGAGGCTGTGAGAAGTTTTCCCTGTGTGGACCCTGCGGTTGCTCTCGTTGTAGGTGTCAGCGCTGAGCCTGGGACAGGGTGGAAATGCATCGCAAATGGTCACCCCTTTCCACCCTGCACGGCTGGGGTTGGACGCTGAGCCCGTTGTGACCCCGTCCCCTCCCCTACGAATGAGAGGTGACGGCGCCTCCCTCAAAGACTGCAGTGAGGAGCGCCTGGACTCCCACCTGGCAAATACTGTTAGAAACCAGTCCCTTAGACACATTCACCCCACAGCCCATGACGCTCCTCGGAATCCGGGCGCATTCCCTCCAGGGTTCAGCCAGCCCTTAGTCCCCGCCAGGCAGTGGTCGCTGCACCGGAAACCATGGGTTCAGGGCCGGTATGCCTGCAGCCGCCAAGCAGTTTCAAGGTGAAAGCTGGTTCTGTCCAGGAAGACACTCCCCTACCCACAGTCACTGCCTCTGCTGGCCTGGTCCTCCCAGAGGGTCGGTGACAGTCCCCTCGTTGTCCATCCAACAACAGGCTTTGAAGCCACACGCTCAACGACTGCTCTCAGAGCACACAGCCTCACCAGGCGGCTAAGCCCAGGGGTGCTTCAGGCACCACTGTCCCCTCCTTCGGGGGTAAGCGTCTCCGAGCTCTGGAGCTGAGACCTGTGAGTCTCGAGCCGACTCAGGACAAGTTGTCCAATGGGCTCCCTGGTGTCTGCCCTCTGACCATCTCTGCGGAAACTTCCTGAGGCCTGCAGAGATGCGCCAGTGTGGGAGGAGCTGGATGGAGAAGACTCACCCCGCTTGTTCCCTTTCGGCCTGCACACACCTGCCCGCCCCTCCCAGACCAGCTGTCGCTGATATCGGGAGCACCTGCGCAGGCCCCGTCTGCCTGCCTCGCAGGGACACCGGGGATTCAGGTTGGAAGCCAACAAGAGACACTGAATTGAGAAGTGGCTTAGATGGCTCCTGTGGGGTATCTGCTTCTTTAACTTGAGTTATTTTTAATTCTGCCTCACTAGTCCTTAGCTACCCTCAGTCCTCTAATGAAGAGTGGTGCGTGGTTTATGGAGCTAGGAGATTTCTCCCTTGTGTGAACCTCTGCGGATTTGTACGGTCACATCCTCCACGCATCCCAGCTCCACACACACCACCCAGCTCCATTCGAATTAGATTCAGGCACCTGCTCTCCCAAGGTGCCTCTGAAGTGGTGTCAAGTTCTAATCCTGGAACACCTGAAAACATGTAGGATCCCTCTCAAGCGTCGCATGCCACCTGTTAAGTTCAAGGAGGTTTGCAGCTACGGGCAGGGCTCTGCTGCTTGGGAAAGCGTTCATTCACCCACTTCATGCTGTGTTAAAGAGGAAGATCACAGGGCTGGCGCTGTGGCACAGCGGGTGAAGCCACCGCCTGCAGCACCGGTGTCCCATGCGGGCACCGGTTCACGTCCCGGCTGCTCCACTTCCAATCCAGCTCTCTGCTGTGGCCTGGGAAAGCAGTAGAAAGTGGCCCAAGTGCTTGGGCCCCTGCACCTGCATGGGAGACCCGGAAGAACCTCCTGGCTCTCCTGGAGAAGGAGAAGAGAAGGAAGAAGAAAGAGGAGGAGGAGGTCAGAACGGAGTAGCACTAGTTTAGGAGGTCACTGCTAACACAGATTTCAGACACACGCACGTCTGACTTTGAACGAGGCTGACTGTGGCTAAGCCTCCACCCCTGCATGTGGACTTCTGGACTGGGCTCGACGGTAACCCATGAGCCTGGTTAACCCTCTGTGAGCCCAGCTTCCTCTGAATCCCCTGGAGAGGGCCTTGGCAGTGTCACTCCGGCCAGCACCCATCACAGCTCCCTAGGAGCAAATGACAGGGCCCAGCCATGCAGCTGAGGTGTTAGCACGGCTACCGCCTCCCGGAACCCCGCAGCCGGTCTTCAAGGCTGCCTGAGGCTTTGTTCTCCCGGCTGCAGCCTCGGTGTGGCGCTCTCGGTTCTCCCTAGGATGGCGGTTGAGCACCGGGGTAAAGGAGACCGGCGTGGACCCCGCCATCCAGGAGCTCCCGGTCCTGGCCAGAAGGACAGACAAGGCACCAAGGGGAACACAAGCAGTAAGAGCCCAGGAGAATGAAATCAGAACAGCGGCTCTGGGGGGCAAGGGAAGGCGGGACCATGGGACAGTTGATCTCGCGGGGCAGACGTGAGCTGAACCCCAAGGCAGGGCCGCAGCCCAGGGAGAGAGGGCGGCTGCCCCAGGTGCAGGCAGTGCCGCTGTGCAGAGCCTCCTGCAAGGACAATACCCCGGCCTGCGCAGCCAGCGAGGTGGGAACCCTGTTCAAGTTCCAGGCACACTTCTTCCCAGCTTGCCCCAGTCCCCACTGGCCTGCTCACTCATCCCCTCACCCACCGGGCTCAATGTGTGACCCCGGAGCCATGGCAGCCACTAAGGGGATGGAGGAGGAAGGCTGGGTCAGCCCCGGGCTGGGTGAGAGGGCGAGGTGGAGGGAGAGCCCAGAACAGAGCCAGAACTCCGTCCGCTGGTCCCGGTCCAGCTGCTGCACTCCGTTTATGCAGATAGTCAGCTAAGGCTCCACCCACCTTTCCCTTGGGAGCAGCCAGCAGAAGCCAGCGGGGGAGACGGCCCTCCGGAAGCTGGGGCTTCAAGAGCCTCCCCACCCCGAACCCAAAACCTGCAGTTCCGGCTGGTGCATCTCAGAGCCGCTTCACCACCTCCTCCCCATCCCAGTCTCCCACCCCGCCCCCCACCGGTTCCCCCATCCTCCCCCGCTCCCCCAACCCAACACTGGCCTAAATTAAGTTTTCCAAAGGCTCTGTGCTGATTTTTGCTGGAGAGCATTGAATTCAATAAAACGTAATCATTGATTTAATTAAAAGGGCGGCTCTGTGAGAAGGGAAGCGTTTTAACAGGCAGCCGCATTCGTTTCCAGTGTAGCTTCTCACACAAATTGGGCTGTTTTCTTAATCGGCCAACTCTATGTGTGGCTCTGAAGTGAATCCCACAGTGGCTCCTGTGCGTGACTTACGGAGAGGAGGGGCCTCCTCCCTGGCGGAGGGGAGGCTGGGAGGCGAAGAACTCACGGCCCCGTCCCTGGGCACTCCGTTTCCTTCTGCTACCTGGTGCTGAAAGGACCGTGGACAGGGACCGTGGGACTCCGTGCTGGCCCCGACGTCCTCTCGGCAGGGCCAGCAGCCTGGGGAGCAGCCGCCACCCTCGGTCTTCACTATCCGCGGAGGAGGCATTGGGCTGAGCACGGGGCATGGCACAGACCCGGGATGTCCCCGGCACAGGGCAGCAGGGCCTAGGCAACTCCTTGGCAACTGTTGGCCCAGGCGTGCGCTCGGCACTGCCTGTGGAGAAAGAGATGTGTCCTCGGAGAAGACGTAATAGGTGGTGACACAGTTTTAATTCACTGCCTCACGTAGATGATCACTGCATCCCCCCAGAAAGATGGGCAGTTCATGTTGTCAACGTGACACAACTGCTGAGGGTTACACACTCACACACAGCCACACACACTCATACACACAATGTCACACTAACATACACACACACCACTCACACACAGTCACACACAATCACTCTTACATACACAGTCACACTAACATACACATACAACCACTCACACACACAGTGACAGTAACACACACAGTCACACTAACATACATAATCACTCACACACAGTCACAGTAACACACAATCACACACAGTGACACACACTCATACACACAGTCACACTAACACAATCACACAATCACACACATAGTCACACACACAGTCACACTAACATACACAATCACACACACAGTCACACCAACACACACAGTCACTCATACACACACTCACACTAACATCACACAATCACACTAACACACACAATCACGCTAGCACACACTCAGTCACACACACACATATACACACAGTCATACACACACTCACACTAAGTCACTCATACACACTCACACATTAACACAGTCACTCATACAATCACGCACTAATGTACACACACAGTCACACTCACAATCACTCAATTCTCACACACACAATCACACTAACATACAGTCACACTAACACACACAACCATTCACACATACTAACACACAGTCACACACACTCTCACAATCACATATATACACAGTCACACTAACACTAACATAGTCACTCATACACACACTCATACAATCACACTCACTAACATAATTGCACACTCACACACTAAAATAGTCACACTAACACATACAACCACTCACACACACTAACACAGTCACACTAACACACTCACAGTTGCACACACATATACACTCACAGCCTCACACTAATGCACACTCACAAACTCACACAGTCACCCTCACAAGCACAGGCTTACACTCATACGGTCTCAAACTCACACTAACACCCACACTCACATACACACTAATATACAGACACAATCACACTCACTAACACACAACCACACTCACATGCACACTAATATACAGACGCAATCACACTCACTAACACACAACCACACTCACAGACACACAAATGCAAGCCTCACACTCATACACACTCACACACTCACACTAACACACACAGCCACTCACACAATCACACACTAACATACAGACATACTCACACTCACTAAGACACACAATCACTCACACAATCACACTAACACACAGTCCCCCAGTCACACTCACACACTCACACAATCTTACACACACAGTCACACTCCCTAATGATGCTGTTCAGCGGCAGGCGCAGCCCGAGACAAGAGGCCGCCCAGCTCGCAGCCTGGGCCGGGGCTCCGCAGTGTGAGCGCCGGGCTGGCTGAGGGGGACACCGTTCGGGGCACCTCCTGGAGCCTGGTGAGGAAGCCTGTGGTCAGGGCCTCCCCGCTGGGCGTGGGGACCCCTGCAGTGGGGTTTTGCAGTGGGGGCCGTTAGCAGAAAGTCCCCGGGAGAAGGGCAGGGCAGGCGAGGCCACACAGGGATGCGGGGGGCCGGGGCCATGGGCAGGCAAGGGCGGGCGCTGGGCCAGGCTCTGTGTCAGCACCGGAGGAACACGGGTGGGCCTGGAGAAGGTTCAGGAACCTGATCAAGTTTTCTGGATCAAAGAATCTTGGCCTTGCGGGGGCTCAGAAAACCATAGCTCGAAATAAACCACTCGAGCCCAGCCGGACCGCTCTCAGGAGCCAGGGCTGCAGGAAGGGGCTTCCTCCCGCCCCCCTCCTCTACCCCAGACCCAGACCCCCGAGGAGGAATGCAGCTGCGCCCAGCTTCTCCCTGCAGCTCGTGTAGCCGGGGAGGAGAACGCAGATTCCAGAGGAAGGGGACATCCAACAGCACGAGGAGCCGCCCCAGGCCTCTACCCCGGGGGCCGCGGCTCCCTGCAGCCCCTCCCTGGCTCTTCCCGAGTCCCCTGGAGCAGGAGGCCCCCGGCACACATGCAGAGCCACAGGCCGGTGGGCGCCATCTCTGACCCAAACATCAGACCTCCGAAAACGGAGCGTGCCCAGGACCGGCATCCGTGACACGCGCTCAAGACCTGGGTGGGAGTGGGTGCCTGTGGTGGGTGCTTGTCCTGGGACAGAGACGGGCTCCATGGGGCCACAGCAGGGGTTCCGTGGACAGAGGCTCGCCAGGAACACATGTCAAGGCTCACTGGGGGGGTCTCACGGATGGTGAGCAACCAATGTGAAGACCAGGGACTTCACCTGCTTGTCCAGGGTAAGATCAGACACCAGGGCGGGGGGTAGGCACCAAACCCACCCAGCAGGGTTCTTGCCGAGACTGGACTCAGGAGGCCAAGGACAGTCCCAGGGTCAGCAAGGAGACCCACCCCCTGTCGGGTCAAGGAGTGGCTTTGTTTGCTATGATACCTGGAACATTCCAAGGCGGAAGCCAGCGCTGTGTTGACGGCTTCAGGAAGCCGCTGGCAGAGGATAGGCCTCCCCCAGCAGCCCCTCCCACCCAGTCTGGAGGCGCCATCTGCAGACTTCGCTGCTCTGCAAGATGGCTGCCTCCTGTCCGGCTCTGGCCTCGTCCCTGTGTCCTCGGTGGCCGCTGGCCGAAGGCAGCTTGACGAATGTAAGAGGTGCCTGTCCCCTGGGTTCTCAGAGTCTGAAATGTCACCGATGCACTCTTAGAATCTCAAACGCCCGCTGCAACAGCAACTGGGTACACTTCAATGCAGTGAGCCTTGCCGGCCCCATGCCAGGCGCAGAGCGTACGGTGCCTTTACCCAGCCCTGGGAGGTGGACCTTCCTGCTGTTACTAGACAAGCTCCCGTTCAGAAAATCGGCATCTTACAAAACGGGGCTCAAGCTCCAGCCCGTTTGGCTTCCCCAGAAGGCTTGCATGGGGCTTCCTGACACCACACTGAGGTTTTATTCTCAATTAGCAACGGAGAAGTCACAGCTCAGAGGTAGGATTCAAACCCATACCTTCAGGACCCAGAATCTGAGCATGACCCAGTGCACGGAGGTGAGGTCAGACAATGAAACTCCCGTCCCATGCACCCTGCGGGAGGCAGGTGCCCACTGGTCATTCAGTCTCCACGATTTTGCCGTAGAAATCAGCAGTGGAGCCTCCCCTGGATCTCGGTGGAGAAGCAGGTGTCAACCTGCCCGGTGCATGGGAGCCGCGTCCACCACCGCCCCCGCAGGCTCCTTGAGGACAGAGCGGGTCCGTGGTCCAGGAACAAGGACTCCAGCAGCACAAAAGTGACCCATGCTCCCTGCTCGGGGAAGAGCCGGCGCGGGTGCAGCCTGCACACCGCACAGGCTGCGTGACCGCGGCGGGGGAAGACAGCTCTCTGAACATTCTGGAAGCACACCAGGGCCAGAGGGAGCCCGCCGGGGCCATGAGAAGGGGGTGCAGGAGCAGTGGTCCCCAGTGTCACTGCCGGCCCCCGGGAGATGGGCAGGTGCTGAGTGCGCCCTGCGGTGTGTGGGGAGCCACACGCGAGTCAGTTCAGATCCATAAGCACGTGCACCCGAGTGCTCCCAGCCTTCCTCCCCAAGTCCCCTTTGTCTTCAAGGGTGAACAGAGTAAGTTCATGGCTACAGAGTGTTTGCAGTTTAATTGCTCTACATATGAAGACTTTGGGCAGCGACCCACACACGCCCATGCACCTGGGACTAGGAAGGTGCAGCTGCCCTTTCTCCTGCATCGCTAGGTCAGTGGTGCCCGCCTCTTCCCATATTCTAAGTGCTATGCGGCACCTGGTGCCTGGCGCCTTAAACAGAACTCAAATCGCTTTTGCTGGGGTGGAGAAACCCTTTGAGATCACTGGCTCTGATCTGGAGAATCCCAAAGCCAGCGCTGAGCCTCTTCAGGACTAACCTGGGCAGGCCAAGCCTGCAGACCGGCAGCTCTTCCCTCCCAGCCTCCCGAAGAGGCTTCTGGACAAATGGGGGAGTCGTGTCCCTGTCGTCTCCCAAACACTGTTCATTGTAGCGGAGCTGAGTCCGCCCTGGGGGAGGCCATGACGCGGTGACGTGCCAGCTTCTTCCTTCTTCATGGAAGGTCAGCAGAAGCCCACCCAGGCCACCGCACAGGGGTTTTTCCAGAGACCACGTGTGCTGCATTTCCGGTGACTGCCCACGTGGCTCACAGCAGCCCTGCTCCTGTCTGGAAACCACGGAGGTGACCAGCCACGTGTGTGGGAAGGACCCAGTCAAAGTGACCCCCATTCAGGTCACAAGCTAGGAAATGCTGTGGCCCAGAGCTGCCCTCGGGGGCATCTGCAGCCCACCAGCCTGCTGAGACCCCGGCAGAGGTCCTGAGAGGGGCTGGGAACGCACCCCGCAGAGCATCACCTCGCGCCTGCCTGCTCCGGCCAGGCCACCTCCTCCAGGGCGGCTCGCGGAGCCGAACGTCTTTGCACTCAGGATGCCAGAAATCAGCCCTGTGGCCATCCTCCTGACAAGACGCTGAGCTGTTGCTTGCAGTTCTTGAACTTGTGCCTCGAAAGGAAATCTTTAAATGAAGTGACAAGATAATTCTCACAAAATCGCACCCCATCACTCCACCGCCCTGCTCCTCTTCTCGTCCTATGGCTGTTTTTCTAGATAGCGAAATGTTTACTCTGGAACCTGGCGGAGGGGGCTTCATTGTTGCTTGGGATTCAGGACGTATCTCAGGCAGGAACGGGGCTGGAGGGAAGAGAGATGGATCCAGGGTCCAGGCGTCCCCTCCCGGCTCAGCCCGGCGAGCTGGTGTGGCGGGGACCCAGGGAGAGAACCCCGCTTCCCCACTCAGCGTCAGAAGAGTTGAGTGAAGCCTCGGCGACAGGCAGAGGGGCGTCCAACGCCCACCTATGTCACTGCCGGGGTCCGCGGTCCCCTCTGAAGAAAGCTACGCGATCCTGGCTGGGCAGGCCACGCAGCCCCCGCCTGCCCATCAGGAAACACCTGGGATGTGCTGGTGCAGCGCCAGCCGCAAGTGCAGGACGCTGGTGAGCGCCTGCCCCAGACAGGAGGTCCCGGGTCAGCACGGGCGCACTCACGCGCGGCTGGGCTCCTGAGGTTGTCCCTCGGGAGTGCGGGGACAGCACGTCTTTGCAAGCTGCACGCGCGCGCACGCACGCAGGGCTTGAGCCCGTGACTGTTACGGTGCCAATCTCACTTTAGGGACATGCAGTGAGTCCTTCCTTTCGAAGCCTGAGATTGGTTGTCCTGCGCTGCCTCTCACGGCCGGCCACATCTGAACGCGCAAACTCTACGAGGCAGTAGGAGGAGCCGCGGTCTGGCTGAGTGGAATTCTCGAACCCTCAGGGCCTCTGCAAAGCTCTGTGGGCAGACATCCCAGCCGGATCGAGGGGCTTCAGTTACTGCTCTCCCCGACCTTCCCCGTCCAGAGCGCAATGACCAAATTGGAGTCCACCCCGGTAAGTGAACCCCGGTATTGTACACACCTGCAAACCCAGCCCCCGAGGAACGGTGACGGGGCGGAGCTTAACCTGAGCAAGGAAGACTCAGGGGGTGGAGTCTTGGGATGAGTGACAGGTTGTCTGAGACAAGGTAGGTTTTCCGCTTTTGTGGTGTGCCCCGGAAGTAGAACATAATGAGGAAGGTCTGCCAAGGTCAGACAAGTGATAGGACTGTGTGACGTGTTCCACACCAGACAGGAGTGGTGGTGGCCGTGGCACCAGTGAGAGAGGAGGCTACAGCCATCTGCGGGGGCTCATGTGAAATGTGATGGGCGCTGGCACAGAATTAAGGGTGGGACCCAGCGGGAGCCCGGAGACCTGGGTGTCCACGTGCAAGAGCCCCGGTCCCAGTCACTCAGTACTGGGCCAGGGGAGCTCCCCTGGGGACTTGTAGGCTGAGGGCACCTGCCACTGGGGACTTGTGGGCTGAGGGCACCTGCCACTGGGGACTTGTGGGCTGAGGGCACCTGCCACTGGGGACTTGTGGGCTGAGGGCACCTGCCACTGGGGACTTGTGGGCTGAGGGAACCTGCCACTGGGGACTTGTGGGCTGAGGGAACCTGCCACTGGGGCCGTCCCTGAGCTGGGGGGATTCCTGGGGCTTCCAGAAGAACCTAGAGTGAAAAGACAGACTTTAACACCCCAGCCCAGGAAGGGTTGCTGGAGGCCGGCAGGTGCCACGCCCACCACTCCTGTCTGGTGTGGAACACGTCACACAGTCCTATCACTTGTCTGACCTTGGCAGACCTTCCTCATTATGTTCTACTTCCGGGGCACACCACAAAAGCGGAAAATCTACCTTGTCTCAGACAACCTGTCACTCATCCCAAGACTGCAACCGTGAGCCCGCAGGCCAACTGACACTTGAGAGCAGAGTACATGGTGCCCCATAGCCCTCATGTCCGACCATCCCCTCCTTGACCACTACTGGACTTGACCCTTGGTGGAGATGACCCTGGTGGAAGTGACCCCTGGTAGAGGTGATCTCTGGTGGAAGTCACCCCCAGTGGAAGTGACCCCTGGTGGAGGTGACCCTGGTGGGGGTGACCCCTGGAGGAAGTGGCTCCTGGTAGAAGTGACCCCTACTGGAAGTGACCCCTAGTGGAGGTGACCCCTGATGGAAGTGACCCCTGGTAGAGGTGACCCCTGGAGGAAGTGGCTCCTGGTGGAAGTGACCCCTACTGGACATGACTCCTGGTGGAAGTGACACCCAGTGGAAGTGACCCCCGGTGGAGGTGACCCCTGGTGGAGGTGACCTCTGGTGGAAGTGACCCTGGTGGAGGTGGCCCTGATGGAAGTGACCCTGGTGGACGTGACCCCTGGTGGAGGTGACCCCTGGTGGAAATGACCCTGGTGGACATGACCCTGGTGGACGTGACGTGGTCCCCTTGCTGGCTCAGTCATCTGAACGTGTTTCTTGACCTCTGTGGGTTCCCACGTCTGTGGGTGAGAGTGACAGGAGCGGTGCCCGTGACAGCACCTGCTGGACCGGGGCGGGGGGGCACTGAAAACCGATCTGACCACCTGAGTGCCCACCCCCTCAGTTCTCTCAGGTGGAAACACCAGGTACATCGGCACGAGAGCCGAGTAGCTTCAGCCACCGCCAGCAGCAGAGGCGAGCGTGCACAGCCCTGGTCCAGCATGCACAGGCCTTCCAGTCCTGCGAAGCCCTGGGCACCGCTGTGCATCAGGCACGGTGAGGCGATGGCCTTGGGAGGCAAAGACAGAAAGGCGTTGGCCCAGCCCTCAAGGCGCTCCCACAGGAGCCCACGCTCCCTGCCTGTCCCTTTAGTCTACTTGCGGTGGGACAGACGTGACAAAGCCTTGCAGTAGCTCACTGAAACCAAGATTAGATCGCGTCCCCCTGTGGCTGCAGCGTCCAACAGTTGTCTTGGCCTAACACGTGTGTCCACGCGACTGTTGGTGGCCCCTGGAAGGAGGACCCATGGGCACGCCCACACCCCCGTTCAAGGGAAAGAGCCAGACGGCTGCGCTTTGAGCCAGAAGGGCCCTCCCCGTGCAGGCTGCCTGGCACAGAATTCAGGGGTTCTAACCACGTCCTGCTGAGGATTTGAGGAAATTATGTTCCCACGGCCCCCAGATGGGGAAAACCAATTAAGGCACAATCCATTATTGCTGCCTAGATATGGGCCAGGCTGGGTCCCTGGGAGCCGATTAGCCTACTAACGGCATGCACTAGAAATCTGCTGTCCCGAGGTCTCGACTGTGGACCCGTGTGCTGGAAGCCGGGGACGGGGTGACCAGCGGGCTCCCTCCACACGCGCAGGCTGGGATTCTGACACGGGAGAAAAGCCGGCAGCAGACCCTCCGCAAGACCCTCACCGGGGGGAGTGGGGAAGAAGGCGGAGGACGCAGAGAGGAGAAAGTAGGGGAGGAAGGGCGCGGGTCACGCCGCTCGCAGGAGGCCCTCAGGTCACTGGGCCGGATCCCTGAGAAAGACGCGACCTCTGGGCTCATGTGCGTGAGGACACAGCTGGTGCCTGAAGTCTCTGGCTGGTGTGGTGTCAGCGGTCAGCCGGGCTGAGCGGTCCTCGGTCGTCCCCGCCCCCATCCCTCCCCGTCTCAGCTCTTCTCCAGGCAGTGGAAGGCAGAGGTCTCTTCCCCGGGGCCCCTCCACACGGGGGAGAACGGGCGTGCGAGCTGCCCGCTGTGGCCACCTGCACGGGCCGCCCGTCCTGAACAGCGGCCGCGCAGGGCACCGCCACCATTGCTGAAAGGAAGGGCAGACGCTCAGGGATGTGAGGCTCGGCCTCCGACGGGAGTCACTCGTGCCAGCCACGCGGGGGAACGCACCCTGCACGCGCTGGACGCTGCGACCTGTTGGAGGAGAACGCCGCCAGCGTCCCCAGGGCGACGCCCAGCAGAGCAGGAGGAGGAGCCCGGAAGCAGCAGGTGCAGGTGCCGAGGAGGACGAGGACGCCGGGGCCTGGCAGGAGAGCACGCCTGGAGGCGGAGTTTGCCGGCACAGGGCAGGAGCTGCGTGCCTGCCGCGGTGACCGAGAGCAGGGTGCCGTCCCGGGCTTGAGACCCTGCCTGTCCCTCCAGACCGTGCGAAGAGAACACTCAGGTCTGCTTGGGTTTTCCTTGTCCCCGTCTTGTCCGTCTCACTCACGCCACCTGACAGCTGTCCTAGGCCATTTCACTCGCCGTAGGAAAAATGGTGGGGCCTGAAACGCAAGCTACACACAGCGCCCACCACGCAGTCAAGTGGACTTAATGCCCACTGTGTTTTATTACTGCTGTAACATTTACTGTGCATTTTAAGTTGTCATTGATTTTTATGGAAAAGGGGGCTTTTATGACAGGTACATGGCGCCAGTAAAGCAAAACCCTCCCCCCACCAAAGCGAATTTGGGTTCTCTTTCTGTAAGTGGTAACGATGAGCGCTGCTGGACTGGGCCGGCTGGGTCACGCCTCCCCGGCGACACCTCTCCCCTCGCCCCACCTGGTGAGGGGAGCCCAGCGCCTCGCCTGGGCCTGGCGTTCGCCAAGGAAGCACACGATGTTTCCGGTGCTTTTTTCTTTTCATTTCTGACCATAAAACTAATGCGTAAGTGACTCCACCCGCACACCAGCTAATACGTCAGCCTCGCCACAGACATCGCTGGGTACTGTCACGGCTTCGAGAGCCTGCTTCCGGGTGAGCAGCCCAAACCTGAGTCTCGCCGCCGTCACAGGCTGTCCTCGAACTCTCGTTCGTCCCGCCCACTGCTCTGGCCTCCGATTCCCCCCCTCCCCCCGCTTCCTGGATCCAGGGAACTTTCCCTGGTACTTGGAGAGATAAGGGAGTATTCTGCTCCATCCCACGAGTGGCCACCAGCCACAGGTGGCTCTTTACATCCAGCCACAGGATCTGTGCGACAGAAGTCCTCGTCCTCACCTCTCCAGCCGCGTGTCCAGAGCTCAGGAGCAGCGAGGTCCGAAGTCGGCCGTCCCGGACGCCACAAGCAGCAGGCAGCTCGGCTGGGCAGTGCCTCCCACCACCGCAGGCACAGGTGCCCGGCCCGGCCCACGGGTTCCCGCAGCCTGTTTCCGGAATCCGCCGCGAGGCCCTCGTCTGAGTGCCTCGTGGCCCCCGACGGCAGCCCCAGCGCCTTCCGGCCTGGGCGTGCACCCTTCCTTCCAGTCCCGCGCCTGTCTGTGAGGTGCTGGGATGTGAGGCCGAGAGGCGCCAGTCTCAGCTGTGGCCCTGGCGGGCTGAGCAGGAGCTGGCAATGCACTGGTGCTGCTCTGCTGCACCGCCTTCCACGGATCACTGTCTCCAAGGAAACACTGGAAAAGAATCCGCTCCAAATGACCCTCTGTGCACACGCGCTCAGGGACCGATGCTCTGCACACTCCACTGTGAGGAGTAGAAAAATCTCTCTGCCGTGGTTTCTTTCCCTGCAGCATATGCCACATCTTTCAAGCTCTCGTACACTGACACATTCAGAAGTGGATTTGCATCCCCCAAACCATCAAATGCCCGAAGGCGGCCTGAGGGAGGAGGCCCAGGGGAGGCCTGGGGGGCCCCAGGAGAGGCCAGCGCTTGGGCCCCTCCTGGAGGGTGGGGGAGAAGAGGCGCTTCAGAGAGCACGTTGGGCAGGGATGATCACGCACCTCCCGGCGCTGGGCAGAGGGGACGCAGGAGCAGCCCTGGCCACTCAGGCCATCAGTGACGGCTCCTGAGGGCGGGGCCAGGGTTGTTCCTGCTGTGTGTCAGTGTAGCCATGGCCGCACCTGGTATTCTAGAAAGACAGGCAGAGAGAGATGAAGCAGCTGCCACAACACAAAGCCAGGCCCCGTGGGCCCCAGCCCCACGCAGCGTGTGCATCGCCCACGCGGGAGGATCCACAAACCCGGAGCCTCTCTGTGGTCCACAGCCGCAGACCCTCGGACGAGAGCATCACAGTGGCGGTGGTACCCCCAGCATCCATGCTGGCCTCAAGGCACCGCCAGAGTCCCCACAGGCCAAAGTCACAGCTGAGCCCCTTCCCACGCAGCGGTCGCCCGGGGGCGGGAGGGACTGTGGGAGGTGGGGCTGCGTGGGAGGCCTGTCGGCTGCTACAGCCATGGCCCAGAGGGCTGGCCCCACCCCCACCCCACCCCCGTGCTCCCCGTGGCCAGGTCACCCGTCCTCCCCAGGCAGGCCCCACCACGAGGCCTCACCAGGGCCTGCACCACGCATCCGGGCTCACACCTCCAGAGCGCTGAGCTAAATCAGCCTCCCTCAGGAACAGCTGCCCAGGGACAGAACTGAAGACCCCCCCACTCCGCCTCCCCTCCCCCTCCCCCCAGGGAGCTCCGGCTCCCTGCAAGGCCAGGTCCAAGTGTCACTGCCTCTGGGAAGCCTCCCTCACCCTCCAGGTCAGAACCAGTCTTCTGGTCACTTTCCAGTCTTAGTGCGTACAGCCGTCCCTGGATTGAGCTTCCGAGCTCCTCTGCCCACCAGCACAGATCCCTCCTCCCGCCTTCCTCAGCCACTCGCTATCCTGTCCATGTACCCAGGCGGAATATTCTGGATAATCAGAGAGCCCTCCAGGCCAGCGTGCCCCAGCCACTCCCCCACGAGAGGCAACAGGGGACGCGCAGACACCCCTAGCCTTTCGGTGGCTCCTCTCCAACTGCAGAACCCCTACCTGGGGCTGTCTCCTGCCCCCAGCCGGGCGACGTTCTGGCCACCCACATCCACGGAGGACACGGGAGGTAGAGGGCAGCCGCCTGTCTCTTGCCCTGCCAACATCTGGGATGCCCCTGGTGGAGACGGAGAATGGATTAGGTGACAGCTGCGACCCTCGGATGTCCGCCACCTCCCCCAGGCTCAGGATACCAACCCAGGCTCTGCAGTGCCCTGTCCCTCTGCCAGGAATACGTGTGTCCTGCTCCTGGGACACAAGTCCCACTTCCCCACGGCTCCAGCCCTGTGAGTCCAACTCAGAAAACTAGACTGTGGTGCCAGAAAGAGGGGAGGGGGTGAGAGCTGGACCAGCCCACACGGCGGCTTGGCTCCCAGCCCACCCCCAGATGAGCATGGGAACCGACGCCGAGAGGGAGGACGGGGTCCGTCTCCGGTTTCACACGCTGCTCGTCAGCTCGTCCGTCATCTGTCTGTCAGCCGTGCCAGCCCTGGGAGAGGCGTCCAGCGCAGCTCTTCAGCCAGGTTCTAACGTGAGCTCAGAGCAATTAGTGGGCAGATTTACCTCCCTGTCTTAAAAGCATTTTTATTACTTAATCAATCACAGCAATTCCAAACAAGGCTGGGGTTTTACAGGGGCCGTATATCTCCCACTTGCTTCCAGGGGAAACAGACCTGACATTCCAGAAGGGACGTTTTCGGGGGGGGGGGGGTTTCGAACCCTGGGGCAGAGGCAGCCGCGGGGCCACCGAGCACCCTGCAGAGGGAGCTCTGCGGCCTGGAGTTACCGCCCAGGCCCCGCGGCTCTGCCTCGCGGAGTGGAAGCCCAGAGCCCAGCAGACTCGGGTGTGCCAGAGCCCACTGAACCCCAAGGACCTGAACCTGCCCCAGGGGGCTGTGTCCAAACTCTAGGTGGGCGGCTCCCCACTTCTGGGCTCTGAAACTGGACCTGTTTTTAACTCACAACACGGTCCCCTGGGCTGACCTATACTAATGATAGGGGCCAGTCTTGTGGTGTAGCGGGAAAAGCTGTGGTCTGCAGTGCCGGCATCCCATGTGGGCACTGGTTCATGTCCCGGCTGCTCCACTTCCAATCCAGCTCTGCTAATGACCTGGAGAAGCAGCAGTGAATGGCCCAAGTGCTGGGCCCCTGCACCTACGTGGGAGACCTACGTGTGGCTCCTGGCTTCAGCCTGGCCCAGCCCCAGTCATTGCAGCCATCTGAGGCGTAAGCCAGCAGTTGGAAGATCTCTTTCTGTCTCTCCCTCTCTCTGTCTCTGTCACTCTGATTTTCAGATAAACACACAAGTGTTTTTTGCAAAGTGCTAGCAACTGTCTGAAGTGTGTCTACACTCCTAGGAACTTACCTTGAACGGCCCAGAGTCTCCCCATGAGATGCGGCATTTAATCTCCATTTGACAGGAGGAGGAATCGGAGGAGGGGGATACCGTGTGCCTCCCCGACACAAGGCAGTGACCCTCGACTCTGCGTGAAGAAAGTGTGCAGCATCTGACAAGTCACAAACACCCCTAGATGCTCGCAGCAAAGCTCACATCAACATCGAAGGAAATGACGGAAGCTTTGCAAGTGGACAATGGATGAAAGCGTGGAGTCCAGCAGGCCCTGCGATCGGGGCCATGAGGTGAGGGAAGGGAGCCCCTCCCCACCTCCCAGCACTGCCCCTCGAAGGCGGAGCCTCCCTCCTGTGTGGTCTGTGACTGGCAGGACCACGTTCGTGAGAGCAGGAAGTCGTGGCGTGACCGCCACGGGTCACTCCTGTCACATGGGGTGAGCCTCAGAAAGGTCTCGGGACCTTCACCCACCACCTGCACTCCTCCATGCTGCAGGAGGAGCCGGGCCGCGTGGACACCAGGCCGTCCAGATGCAGGAGGCGGAGGCTGGGGACTGAGACGTGGGACTCCAGGTATGGAGGGCACGGGGCACCAGGGCACCGGTGCCAGCTCTGCGCTGGGGACACGGGCACGCAGAACTCGGACGCTGGATGTGGAGCACCAAGCTGGGGAGGGTCCTGCAGAGAACGGAGCAGAACGGAGCGAGCAGGTGCACAGACCAGATCCCCACGCTCCAGCGACGTCTGCACGGCTCAGCGTGTCAGCTGCAGGTCGTGCCATGGCCGCCGGGGCTCTGGCTGTCTCTGTGTCCCACCTGAGACTCCGCTACAGGAGCCCTGGATGCCTGGGATCAGCCACGCACGGCCCAACCTGGAGATATTCTCCTGCTTAAAATTCCTCCTGGGGCCTAAGGCTATGCTACTGCTTGTTTTAAGTTTTTATTTTATGAATGCATTTTTCACAGATAGGCTACTTTTTTAAGATTTATTTATTTATTTGAAAGTCAGAGTTACACAGAGAAAGGAGAGGCAGCGAGAGAGAGAGAGAAGAGAGAGAGTCTTCCATTCGATGGTTCACTCCCCAGTTGGCTGCAACAGCCGGAACTGTGCTGATCTGAAGCCAGGAGCCAGGAGCTTCCTCCAGGTCTCCCACGTAGGTGTAGTGGCCCAAGGACTTGGGCATCTTCTCCTGCTTTCCCAGGCCATAACAGAGAGCTGGATTGGCAGAGGAGCAGCCGGGACTAGAACCAGCGCCCATATGGGATGCCAGTGCCTCAGACCAGGGCATCAACCCACTGAGCCACAGTGCCAGCCCCATGCTACTATTTCTTTAAGAGTATAATTTGCTTATGGCCTACTGCTGAAATTTAAAACATAAAAGAGGACACAGAGAACAATTCGATTTTGACACAAAAAAGTACCCACATGCACGGATACAAACAATACACCCCCACACACACACAGAGTGCACACACATCCAGTACACCTGCATACACAGAGTGAACACACACCCAGCACACCTACACATGGAGTGCACACACAACCAGTATACTTACACACAGAGTGCACACTCACACATACCCAGCATACCTGCACACACCCAGCACACCTGTGCACACACACCCAGCACACCTGTGCACACCCAGAACACCTGCACACATACCCAGTACACCTGTGCACACCCAGAACACCTGCACACATACCCAGTACACCTGTGCACACCCAGCACACATGCACACACAGTGCACACTTGTACACATACCCAGTACACCTGTGCACACTTGCACACACACCTAGCACACCTGCACACATACTCAGCACACCTGTGTATGCTTGCACACACACCCAGCACACCTGCACACATACCCAGCACACTTGCACACACACAGCAACCTGCACACACAGTGCACACTTGCATACACACCCAGCACACCTGTGCACACTTGCACACACACAGCACACCTGCACACAGAGTGCCTGGTACTGAGGAGAAAGCTCACATGACTGCTGCAGGTGGGAGGACAAGGCGGGGAGGGAGGCTCCAGGGTGAGGCAGCGGCTCTCAGAGGACGTTGGGGGCCCACCCCGGCCTCCTGGGCAGGTCCAGCTTCGCAGTCCTTCAACACAGGCCCCGTTCAGAGTCCCCTGTAAGCCTTAGCCCGTCCCAGCTCCACAGAGAAGCAAAGAGGCCGAAGCCACTGGCACTGCAGGTGCATGGAGAGGGCCCTGCTAATCCCCACCCGGGGCCTGATCCAGGGCGACTCTGTGCTTCCAGGGGACGTCCTGGCACCCGTGCCCCCAGCTCCCAGCATGCACCTGCTCCAGCATCCTGCCCGTGCAACTGGGCAGGGAGGGTGCTCCATACAACCAGCAGCCCCCTGTGATCTCACGGGACCCCTAGGAATGCACAGGAGGCTCTGCCCCAGGGCCTTGACACAGCTGCCGGCAGCCTCACAGACGGGCGCCAGGACAAGCTCTGACCTTTGGCCCTGCTCCTGACCCAGAGCTCCCAAGTCCCTGCTCATTTCCTGGGTGACGGACCCTACACAGAGCTCCTGGGTCCTTGGCATCCTGAGTGACAGGCACGTCCTTGCTCTAGGGAGGGGACACTGGTGGGCTCCTGGACACTGGTGGGCTGCTGGCCAGGGGAACCAACCACGGGACGAGAGGCCTGGAACTTTCCACCCTCCCCCTGCCCTCCGGGGGAGGCTGAAGGTTGAGTGGATCGCCAGTGCCGATGACATCATCAGTCATGACCACTCCAGAGAAACCCGGAAGAGACGCTGCCACTTGGAAGTGACCAGAGGGAGGCATCCGGGGAGGGCGCGGGAGCCCTGCCCCCTCCCTCCAACCTTGCTCCACGCATCTCTCATATGGCGAAAACATGCAGTTCAGTTGTCCCTTCAGACTCCCCAGAGGGAAGCATGTCTGGATGGTTCCATCTCTCACAGCCTGCGTAGCCGCCAGCTGCCTCCCTCCCCCAGGCCCCCACCCACCAAGCAGAGCCCACTCAGCACCGTGCCAGGCTGGCTGCTGGGGCCCCGGGAGAGCAGCCATGGAGTAAGCACCCATCGACGCCTGGTGGACATCAGAGACACGGGCCCCCAGCTTTGCAGTCACCGTCTGCCGGGATCACCTTCAGTGCCCCCTTCCACTACCCACACAGGGCAGAGGAAGAGGCGCTGGGCGGGGCCAGCAAGAAGACGATAAATAAAGCCCTCTGCAAATGACCGTCCGGGAGGCTCCGCGCTCCTCTGTGTCTGTGTAATTGAGCTACGGCCGCGGGCGAGCCATTTATCCAACTAGCTTCGCGGGTGCAGACTGGGGCTGCGATTCATTAATTCACGCTGGGAATGAATGCACTGTCACGGGGCCCAGACACTCACATCCGTCTGACCAGGCACGCGTTCGGCCTGCAGCCGCGGCGGTACCAGGAGGTCGCCCGCTTTGTGATTCAAATTCAGCCAAAATGAACCGAGCTTCCCGCGTCATGTGTGGCGCTGGGCGAAGAGGACATGGAGACGGAGATGTGAGGCCGACTCGGAAGAGGCCACAGCCAAATGGAAGTGTGGTCACACGGCCGCTCACCTACAGCCACGCCACAGCAGGTGGCCACGCCCACGGATGGGGCTGGGGCCTTCAAGGACTAGCGGGAACTTGCCCGGCACAGGGCTGGGAGGCGTATGGCGGCAGGGGAGGGAGTGCAGGATCACGAGGAGAGGAAGTGGGTTGAGGCTCGCTGTGTCTACACCGGGCATGTCCTCGAGTGGTGGGGGTGTGGCGGTGCCACAGCGTGGAGAGGGACGGCGCTCACATCACAAAGTGGTGCTCCGCGTCGGTGACATCAGCCTTAGCTGGGGCACACGTGAGTGCCCGGAGCCTCCGGAGCCAGAAGCGGCCCGGGCGTGTGCACAGTGGGACCAGACGGGCTGCAGGGCTGATTCTGAGGTGCGCCAGGGCGGCGTCTAGCCAGGAAGGCAGTGTGCACGACTTCAGACTCACGGGGACGCTGGTCACGGGACACACAGGAGCCACGTCAGCTGGGCAGGGGCCGAGGGCGCCAGGCAAAGGGACCGGCAGGACCCTGCAGAAGGGGGCAGCAGAGATTTGCTTTCTGCCATTGATGTGAGAGGACACGCAGAGCCCACCCTCTAATCCCCCTCCCAGATGCCTGCAATGGCCAGGGGACCAAAGCCAGCAGCCAGGAGCTCAGTCCAGGTACCCCCGTGGGCAGCAGGGACCCCAACCCCCTGCCATCACTGCCCATCACTGCTGCCTCCCTGGGTCTGCATGGACAGGCGCCAGAGTCGGGAGCTAGAGCCGGGAGTCAAACCCAGAACTCGGCTGTGGGCCGTGGGCTGTGTGGTGTGAGCCGTGGGCCGTGGGCCGTGGGCTGTGTGGTGTGGGCCGTGGGCCATAGGCTGTGGGCTATGGGCTGTGGGGCGTGGGCCGTGGGTTGTGGGCTGTGGGCCGTGGGCTGTGGCCATATTACCCAGCATCTTCACTGCTGGGGCCGATGCCTCTCCACGCAGTGATTTTTGGGAGGATTCACAGGCTCTGGGGGAGGGGGCAGCAGGTCCAACTTCGGCTGGGCAGGCAGAGGTGGAGACCCTGGCAGGCTGAGGGTGCCGTCCTGGCTGTGAGCCCCACGGAGCAGCGACTGGCGGAGGCCTGAGAACTGCTTCCTCTTAGGGACGCCTGGGTCTCCCCCTCCAGGCCTTTGGTGGCTGGAAGAAGCAGTGACATCTGCCTCAGCCCACGCGATGTGACCGCCAATCACACGCAAAACGCACCTCCCCCGACACCAGCCCAGCATTGGATCCAACACAAGGCACTGTTTGCCAGTTCACACTGAACCCACACCGCCCCCGCCGGGAATCTGGCTCCACCCAGCCCCTGCCCTTCTTCCTGGCTGAGAGAAGACTCTGCAAGGGGCAGGCACTGTGGAGCAGCAGGTAGAGCGGATGCCTGCAGTGCCAACATCCCACGTGGTTCAAGTCCCAGCTGCCCCACTTCTGATCCAACTCCCTGCTAATGCACCTGGAAGACCAGCGGGAGGTGGGCCAAGTGCTTGGGCCCCTGCACCCACATGGGAGACCTAGAAGAAGCTCCTGGCTCCTGGCTTCCGTCTGGCCCACCTGGCTGTTGTGGCCATTTGGGGACAGAGCCAGTGAATGAAAGGTGTCTCTCTCCTTCCCCACCCCTGTAACTCTGCCTTTCAAGTAAGCAAAATAAATCTTTTTAAAAAGAAAAGGAATTTGCAAACACAGAAAAAATTCAGGTGGCCGTCAAAGCCTTGAGCTCCCCCAAACAGGGGTGTGGCCCCACGGCCTGGGCGGTAGCTCTGCAGCCCAGGGAGAGGCGCAGGGCACGGGGGCCCCGGGCTCTGGAGGGAAACTTGCTGCTTGCTCGCTGTGCACGGAGGCTGGGTCCCCCGGGCTGACACGATGGCCGCTGGCTTCTGCCGCGCCCGTCCTAAGGAGAACAAATGGCAGACGTATGGGTACCCCCTCTGCCCGCCGGGAGGAGCCTGACGAACGGCGCCTTTCTGCTTTCCTTCACAGCCCTTTTCATCACTCGAGGGGAGACAGGAGCCAGCGGCTTCTCGGTGCAGAACCTCTGCCGGCGGAGGCTGCACACGGATCCGGGGAGCCTGGGCCCCGCCAGCTCCCCACGGGAGCCCCTGCGCCTCGCCTCTGCCCTGGGAGAGAGCGGCGCTGCTACCTCCCGTTCCCTGGAGCGAGAACAGAGCACGTGGCTTTTTATTAGATTAACCTGAATCAGCGACGCCAGGCCCACCTGAATCTGACCTTGCTCTACCCTTTTGATGGCAAAGAACAAAAACTCAAAGAAGCAAATGCCACATGGACCTTGCTAACTGAGAAGTCGGTCAGGTTGAGAAATCAAAGTGCAAGTCTCTCCAGCCGGCCAAGCCGGGGAGGTAGACCAGGAAAGGGCCCACGGGCCTGAGCCTGGTCACGGCTTTTAAAAGCGCTTGTCTTTGAGGCTGAGCACAGCGCTGTGTCAGGGTTAAAAAGTACAGATGCCTGTGGCTGTCAGTCACGTTGAAAACCCAAGAGCAGCTTGCAAGAGCCAGCAGACTTGACCACTGGCTCAGGAGGGGCTTTGCGTGCCACGCTGCCTCCCGCGTGGGCTGTGAGCACACAGGGGCTTGCCACGCACTCGCCCTGCGACGGCTCCTACCTAAGGTGCGGGTGCTGCTTCCTTGTCCAGGCCGATGTCAGGGTGAGGTCTGCTGAGAGGTGCTGTTACCTGGGACCCAGCCGACTCAGGCCCCCGCAGCCACCGTGTACATCCTCGCTTTGCACCGTCGCGGTGTTGCAAGGGAGCAACACCTCAGTGCCCACCTCTCTGAGCACCCCCTCCACCAGCGGAGAGACTACGAACATCAGGGCAGAGACCCACAGAGCAGACAGGGTGCCGAGTGCCCGCACTGCTCTCTCCTGGAGCTGAGCCAGGCCCTGACCATGAGCGGACACGCAAGCCCCCAGGACACGAGTCACGCTCAGAGTGTCCGTCCCCATAGCATCCCCATAGTGTCTACGAAGCTGGTGAGCCACGGGGCGGGGCGGGGCTGCTGGCTCTGTGGGGCGGTCCCGAGGTACAGGAGCCACACCCACCTCCCAGGTGCAGGGGTCATGCCCTGCCTCCCAGGCGCCCTGGTGCTCAGGACATGGTGGGGGCGTACTCAGGACTCGGCCGCAGCAGCCCAGGCCGTTTGGCTCCCTGGGCACGTGGCTCTTGTCTCCCTCTCGACCCCGTGAGTTGCATCTCCTGAAGACGCTCCCCTTCCTGCTCACCTGCCACCTGGACTCCGGGCTTGTACCAGAAGCTGTGACTGACAGGCGGGCCCCACATGCTGAGAGGGTGCAAGGGGTTGAAGGGGCCCAGGGACCGTATGTGGAAGTCCTAACCCCGCCTCCTTGAAATGGGACCTTATTTGGAAATAGAATCATCATGGACGTCAGTAACTAGATAGGTCGTTAGGGTGGCCTAGCCCACAGTGACCGTGTCCTCATCCGAGAGGCCGCTGCCCACAGGACACAGCGTGAGGCATCCACAAGCCAGCGGCAGCCACAGCCGCCAGGAACCACGGGAGCGGGGTGGGGGCGGCACACAGAGCCTCCCCACGGCCCCCAGACGGAGCCTCCGCAGACGCCGTGGACTCAGCAGCCCTCGGCAGCCAGGGCAGAGCTGCGGCTTGGACAGGAAAAACCGCGGTGACTGAGGCAGTAACCGGGAAGAAGCCGAGAGAAGTCATTTATCCCCTTCCCCTAGCGCGAGGTGGTCGGCAGCCCAGGCCTCCTCTTTAACTGTGCAACTGCCAGGTTAAATCCTGAGCATCCCGGCCCAGCCTCCAGCACGAGCCCCTCCCCCCACCATTCCCCAACGCACCAGCCAGCCCACGAGGCCCTGACCCCACCTGCGGATGCCCCCGCAGGCACCCTCCCTCTTCCACATTCCTCCCCATGTGCCCAGAAAAGACACATCTTCCACAAAACAGCTCAGGCACGCTCTTCCCCACGAAAGCCCCAACACCCTCCGCCAGAACAGACCATGCCCCCGGGGCCAGTCTCCACACAGACCTCAGAGTTACAACAGCACTGTCAACCTTCCACCCACTCTATCAGACCTTACCATCCATGCCTGATCAGGCTCCCCAAGACCAGGAGCACTGGAGGACACAGACCAACCCAGGATGGAGACCACACCCAGGACACAGACCACACCGGGGACCACGTTTCCAGTGCAGGAACCCCTGGGGCAGGCGACACCTAAACCCCCATGTGGGGCATGAGCACGGCCATGGTGCGGCCAGGCCCGGGGGCTCCGCATGCGCGGGTGCCCCCGCCCAAGCTGCGCGGAATGGAGCCACGTGGAGCTGAGCCCGTGAACTAACCCAAGCCAGGTCCTGTGGAGCCAGCCGGCAGGTGTCCCGGGGATGGCAGCGCAGGGAGGGGCCCGGCATGCAGGCACGTGGCCCCCGGACCGGGCGACGCCAAGGAGGGGCAAAGAAGATGGCGCCCAGAGGAAGTAAGATGGGCGGAACTCAAAAGCTAATTGGCTACGCAACATCAGGGGAGGTAACAAGACTAGTATAGACATATGGCTAGTCCTATAGAAATCCCCCCGTAAAGTGACCTTTTAAGTGATAGGTTGGTCCTTAGCCCTGCCCCAATGACTCTGCAGTTTTGT
>CM027402.1:1530430-1555304 GCA_015711505.1 Sylvilagus bachmani
ACGTCTGATTGTCTCCGGGATCGGGAGGCTGGGGAACGGGGGAGCGGCGCACTCACCTTTCCTCGGACCCAGTCCATCCTTATACGGGTGGACTCAGACCCTGCACCCCCACCCTCTGATACTGAAATCAAACACCGCAGGGCCAGCGCTGTGGCGTAGCCGGTAAAGCCACCGCCTGCAGTACCAGCACCCCAGTGGGCACCGGCTCAAGGCCCGGCTGCTCCACTTCCAATCCAGCTCTCTGCTGCGGCCTGGGAAAGCAGTAGAAGATGGCCCAAATCCTTGGGCCCCTGCACCCACGTGGGGGACCCGAGAGAAGCTCCTGGCTCCTGGTTTCAGATTGACACAGCTCTGGGCATTGCGGCCATTTAGGGGGTGAACTAGTGGATGGAAGACCTCTCTTCCTCTCTCTCTCCACTTCTGCCTCTCTAACTCTACCTTTCGAATAAATAAATACATCTTTTAAGAAAACACACAACTACCTCTAAACGTTCTTGGCAGTGTGGCTGTGAGAAAAAGCGATGCAGGATTTCACATTTTGCATCAAAATAAATGAATCTTTTAATTCCATTCTCCGCAGACTTTGAGTAGCCTCACAGTCGGTCTTTGTCCCTGGTTCCTAAAGCCCTCGGCGCTCTCTGATAGCACTGCCTCGAACGGTTCAGGGAGTCGCCTCGCAGCCGCCTGAGCTGTGCTGATGCGCGGGCTCGGGCTGCAGGCCACGAGCAGGACGACTCTGTCCCTGGGGGGCTGGACTTCCAGGCCCACCAGTGGCCTCCGGGAAGGGAGGGGCTGCAGATGGAGCTCTGTAAGATTCTGTGAAATTCTGTTGGATTCTGTATAGAGTCCATGAGTGCAAGGTCCTGTAGGACTCCATGAGTGGAAGATTCTGTAGGATTCTGTTGGGTTCTTGAACGAGAGAGAGTTATTGTGCTGGGGGCGGGACAGAGCCCAGGAGGCACGTGGAAGCCCCGTGCCCCTCCCTCGCCCTCCCTCGTCCCTCCCTCGTCCCCGTTTCCCTTTGCATGCTCCTGGTTGGCTCCTTTTCAATATTCTACTCATAGCACAGTGCTTGTCTGAGCTCCGGGAGTCACCCCTACAAATTACTGGGCTGGCGTAGGAGTGCTGTAGGGACCCCAAGTTTAGAGCTGTTGGTCCAAAGTGAGCCTTGGGCCTCTGGCGCCCGACACAGGGGAAGCCTCACGGGACTGTAACCTGTGGCGTTTGCGTGGCCTCAGACGGCAGGGGCCAGGATCCACTGTGTCGCTGGGCACCTGGTCGCCGGGAGAGAACCGGAAAAGCTGTCGTTGGAGGGCCAAGATGTGTCAGAGCAAACGCATGAATTCATTCCCGGGGTGTCCCATCCCTTACAACTGAGGGTCCCTATCAACTCAAGAATCCTAGGCTGGGGCCAGTGCAATGGTGCCACGGGTTAAGCCCTTGCCTGCAATGTGAGCTCCCCCATCAGAGTGCCGGTTCAAGTCCTGGCTGCTCTGTTTCCTGTCCAGCTCCCTCTAATGCACCTGGGGAAGCAGTGGAAGACAGCCAGAGTACTTGGGCCCCTGCCACCCACCTGGGAGACCCAGATGGAGTTCCAGGTCCCTGGCTTCAGTCTGGCATCTCCCTCAAGCTCCGACACTGCGTCTCAGGCACCAGCAACCGCCCTCGGTGTGGGCTGACTCGGGACTGGTCTCTGCCTCCCTCGGAGCCGGCCACTCTCGGTCTGACAGGGCCAGTCCTTTCCTGAGCCTTGTTAACTTTCCTAAAAGGCTCATTTCCACAGTCGTGGTCGTGTGTGTGTGCTGATCGGCTGTGAAATTAATCTTGCTTCATCAACATCGGCTCACAGCGCGTTGGCAATAACAAGGCATCTGGAAAGGAGAGCGACGGTGGGGAGGGTGGAAACGGAGCTGGAAGTGGGGCAGACGGGGCTGCGTGCAGGCGGGGCACAGCCCGCAGTGGGACAAGGCGGGACTCAGAGCAGGGACAGAGAACAGCCCAGCAAAGAGGGGTGCGGGAGGCCGCAAGTGGATATGTGGGGAGAGGGACAGTCCACACAGGCAAAATCTAGAAGTTTCCACGGCCTGCACGTCAGAGAGGAGCCAAGCAGAGCACAGAGGATCCAGCCATGCCGCCCACTCCCCCAGGGCCCCGTGCCTTCTCCCCAGGCCTCAGCCCGCGCTGTCTCACCCACATGCCCTCCGCGTCTCCCATGTGCACGGCTGGTCCTCACCCTTACGCCTCCCACGTTTCCTCCTCCACGGAGTCAGCCCCACATGCCACAGCTGCACACTGCGCGGTCCTGCACGCTGCCCTGTCCAGACACTGCACTCTTGAGACGGGGCCGTGCGTCCACTCTGCTGCAGGCTTCAGTCCCAGCAGTCCTGGGAGGCCAGCCGCTGTCACTCATGCCCCTACCCGGTCAGCCTGCAGGGAACCGAATCTCGGAGCACACGAGGTTTGCATAGGACCCAGCTGGGGCTGCTTGGGGCCTAACCACACAGGTGTCTGTGCAGCTCAGGGCAGCCCACGGCTGCAGGCTGCCCGAGGGCCAGCAGGAAGGGGCTTCTGTGTGCAGCTGGCCATGGGGGCTTCCTTGCCACACTCTTTTGGGCTTCCTGGCCCTGAGGGTCCCTCTGAATAGAACTGTTTGATTCTGCTTTTTTCACTTCTGCCAACCTGTCAAGTGGGCATGTGCCAGGTTCCGGGGTCACCACCTTATCCCACTGCAGGAAACACAAAGGTGTCCAGACAGGAGACCCTAAGACACTCCGGCAGGCCACTCCCGGCCCCACTAGCACACCTGGCTAGAGGCGGGGGAGGGGCCCCCGGGCGAGGTGCTCAGCCCCTTCCCAGGGCAGTGACCAAGAGATGCCGGTCTCCCGGCAAACACCCCTGGAGCCTGGAAACTCCTGGGCTCCGGGTCTCGAGGTGAGAGGAAAGGTGAGACCCTGCCTCGGTTTCTTTCTCGGTCACTCTGCCCTGCAAATAAATAAAACACAGAAATCTCACCTGCGGTGAGACGCACGCCATTCAGCCCGGAAACGAGGCAGGTTCTGAGCCCGGCCTCAGCCTGGTCGAGGCGTCCAGCCAGGAGGCCACATGCTGTGCGACTGCACTCACGTCCGGGGCCTGGAAGAGCCAGACTGGGACACGCAGAGCAGAGCAGGGGACACCGCGGGGACAGGGGGCGGCGCAGAGCCTCTGTCGGGATGAGAACATTCTGGAAGACGGTGGCGCTGGCGCCCACAGAGCGTAAACGCCAAAGGCAGACAGACAAGAGGTGCAGGTGAGAATCTTCCTCCACTCTCTGCTCATCCCTGTCGGCCTCTGAGCTGTGAAACAAAGCGACTCCAACTCCCCGTTTCTCCAACGCGCCTGGAAGAGGCAAGAGCAAGGGCAGAGGCCGTGCGGGGGGGACGGCTTCGCACACTCGCGAACTGCTGGCTCCAGCGGCCGCTGGCACGGCCTGTCATCGACAATCCAGGCTTCTGCAGTGCGCAAGCCCTCTGACTCTCCTGGGTAATTCGTCTTCTGAGTTTCTGTCCCAAGGAAATAATGAGGGAAGAGTAAATAATCAACATTGTAAGGACGTTGCTTCTGCATTATTTATAATAGAAAAAGAGAGGGGCCGGTTAAAGCAGCGGGTTAAAGCCCTAGCCTGAAGCGCCGACATCCCATATGGGCACCAGTTCTAGTCCCGGCTGCTCCTCTTCCAGTCCAGCTCTCTGCTGTGGCCTGCGAAAGCAGTAGAAGATGGCCCAAGTGCTTGGGCCCCTACACCCACGTGGGAGACCCGGAAGAAGCTCCTGGCTCCTGGCTTTGGATCGGCACAGCTCCAGCAGTTGTGGCCAATTGGGAAGTGAATCATCAGATGGAAGACCTCCCCCCCCCCGTAACTGTCTTTCAAATAAATAAAATAAATATTAAAAAATAATAGAAAAAGAGAAGCAGCAAGGAGGGAGGGAGAGAGACAGGAAGAGAGAGAGAAGGAGAAAACCGGATCCCCTACAGTGAGATGAATGGCTAAGTAGACTGTAGCCACAAGACCAATTTATGAAAGGAACACTGCTAAAGATCCCCCCGCACCGTGGAGAGGAGCTGAGGGGGCCCAGCGTGCGCAGAACAGGCCCTGGCTCACTCCCGCACCCGTGCTGGTCTCGCCCTGGCCAGGCAGGGCCCCTCCAGTCCCAGCCGCCCCCGAGCCCCCCCGACGACTGCAGGGGACTCAGCCGGGGGCCCCGAGCTGGAGTTGCTGTCCCGAGCTCTTTCTCACCAAGTCTCGATCAAACAGCCTCCCCACCTTCCCACAGGGACGGCTCCAGGTGGCGACAGGGCCACCGGGATAGGTGGACAGGAAGGTCACACATCCCACGTGCTTTAACCAGTGAAAATGGCCAAGTGGGGGAGGGGCTGCTGCTGAGACACATTTGGGCCCCTGGTGCCATTGGGTCGGCGTTCCCAGCCGGGCATAGCGGGGGTGGGGGCAGGGTGGGGTGGACGTTGGGGTGGGTTGGGGGGGCAGGCCAGGGGCTGCTCTGAATCCCTTCCGGGGGGGCTGCTCCCGCACCCACACGCTCCATGAACGCCTTCTCCTACATTTGTGATCATAATTAATTTTAGTAATAATTAACATTAATATAATGCGAGTGGCACATGATGCTAATTACTACTGGTAGCAATTAATATTAGTGATAATTAATGTTATGCTAATCAATATTGGTGATAATTCATGTTAGCAATAAGTAATACAGTGATAATATGGTGCTAATTAATATGGGTGGTAATTAATATTAGTGATAATTAATATTATGCTCATCGATATTGGTGATAATTAATATAGTGATAATACGCTAGGCCGAATCAGTGGTAATTCGCAGCGATACCGACACCATGCTACCCCAGCCGGTGGCCGTCCGTCTCAGCGGTAACCAGCACCAGTGGCAGCGGCAGGGGCCGCCTGCTCCCCCTCACCCCTCCTCACCCTGACCCAGAACGCCCCACTGTTCAGCCGGACGCCCCCACCTCCCCCGGGAGGCCTTTCTCCCCTCCAGCTGGCAGGACCGCCCCATGTGCTGCCCCCGTGAGTGCACTTCCTGCCGTCACTGCCCCCCGGGAGGGTGGCCGCGCGGCCTGGCCCTGGCAGCCCAGGCCTGCCCCAGTGCCCCAGAGACACCACTGAGCACAGGGACGTCCGGGCAGCTGTCGCCTCCCCCTGGTGGCAGCGGGAGCGCCCTGCACGTGGTGCTCTGCCCACAGGAACCCGGGGGAGTAAGAGGGAACTGGTGGGTCTTCACCCACTAGGGAGTGTGGCAGTCCTGAGGGGAGCAAGCTGCTGGGCTCCGACTAAGTGACGCCGCTGCCCTCTCCAGCAGGAAGGTTCTAGAACCCCAGAACGGCCACGGCAGGGTGAGGCCCCGACCCGTCCCCAGCCGCGGCGTGGGCGGCCCTGGTGTCTCCTCTTCCCCGAGGTCACTACCGAAGCACTGGCTGCTGCTCCACCGTCGGCTGCACCCCCACCGCTCCGCCTTCCTCAGCAGCCACTGCCCACAGCTCCCTGCGCCCTCCTGCCAGCCACGCACCGCTGTGGACGCACTGAGCCCCGCACGCTGAGGATGGCGGGGCGGAGAGCCGGAAAGAGCCCACTGGGCACCCACCGTGCCTGCCCGGGTCCGCCCGGCCTGAGTCTGTCCCAGTCACAGCGCTGGCTGGGAATTTGGCCCAACACCTGCCCAGGTGTCCTCAAACGAGGCAGCCACGTCAGAGAGCACCCGCCCCTCCCCTGCGCCGTCGTCCCGTGGAGCTACCAAGTGCACTGACTCGGGCGCCGCCTCACTCCACCTCACCAGCTCCCGGCTCCCTGGGGCACGGCCGGGCCCTTGCCTTTCGGTGGGGGCCAGGTGCGCTGCCAAGGCAGGGACTCCTCACGTGGCTGCTGGTCGGGGCCACGTGTCCGTCCTTCCTGGCTCAGTCCTTTTGCCAGGGCGAAGATCCAGGGGAATTATCATCGTCAGGGGAGGAACGCCACAGGCCCCCGTCTCCAGGAGCGGAAGGCAGCCACAGCCACGTCTCGGTGCAATCACTGGTATTTTTCCTGCCGCAAATGCGCTATTTACATATTAAAGTAATTATTAGAGGAGAGAGCTCACTGATGCTAATTTGACATTCAGATGTCAGGCACTCTGTAAATAAGGTCAACGGTGATGAGGGCTCCGCAGCGGCCAATTAGGCGCTGAGCGTCTGATGGTGCTGGCGCCAGCATCTGCGGCCCCACCACACAGATGCTGATGAGAGCGCCCCCTCCCGTGGGCTTCACGCCCGCGGCTCCCAGCCCTGAGCCACCCCGGGGGGCTGGCAGTGGGCACGGGCAGTCTGAATCCGTTCTGGGACTCCCACAGGCGGAAATTGCCGAAGAAGCTTATTCCACTTTCGGCTCCAGGGGCTGGGAAGGCCTCTGGTGAGGCCCCCAGGCTGCACCGCTGCCCAGCTCGGGCGTCCAGGGCGGCACGGGACAGGCTGCGGCACGGGCCTCTCTTCCTCTTGGGCAGCCGCTGACGTCACCACGGGGTCACCCTCACGGCTCCTTCCGAACATGTGCCTGGTCCTCTGGGGCTCCTGCACGCACCATGGGGGTGGGGGAGGCTGTTCCCTGGAAGCTGGAAAGCTGAGGGCCCCTCCCTCGCTCCGGAAAGTCCCTGGTCCTAGGAGGGTGGACGCTGTCCCTCCTGGAGCTTCCCGAAGAGCAGAGCTGCAGGCGGCCCTGTGTCCACTTGCTCACCCCGGGTCAGCCTTGAATCCACTGGGGGCCTGCAGCCCAGCTCTGCTGCACAAGACTCCCTTCCCGCCATCACCACCCCTCCCCCTCCAAGACCCCCAAGCAGGCTCAGGGCTCCCCCACAAGCCGAGACCCCCTTGAGAGCCCTGCAAGAGCCGGAGGTCGCCGGGCCCACCTGCAGGAGCCCGAGCCCCTCGCAACTGCGGGAGCACTTGTGTTGGGCACGTGGCCCTTGCTCGAGGACATTGTGTTGGGCACGTGGCCCTTGCGCAAGGACATTGTGTTGGGCACGTGGCCCTTGCGCGAGGACATTGTGTTGGGCACGTGGCCCTTGCGCGAGGACATTGTGTTGGGCACGTGGCCCTTGCGCAAGGACATTGTGTTGGGCACGTGGCCCTTGCGCGAGGACAGACGAACCCGGCTGAGGCAGTGGCTGCCGCTCCAGGCTCTGACACCTGCCGAGGGAGCCCGTGGGGTAAGAAGCCAGCCCCTGAGCCGTGGGAACCGTGGGAGGAAAGCTCAGCCCCGCGAGTTTGTGGGATTTTCTCTGCCCTTGGCCGTCGCCATGAATTTCACCCCATCAAGCCCGAGAATGCTGGCAGGCGGTCGCCATGCCTGGAGTCCGGGAAACCACCCAGCTCACAGATCCAAGAATTTGCTTCCACTTTTTAACTCCCGTTTTCCTATTATCTGCTTGCTTTTTGACTCTCCAGCACTCTTCTTTTTCTTTTTAATTTTTGCTTATTTATTTGAGAGGCAGAGAGGAAGGGAGAGACAGAACCGTTTGCAGGATCACCCCTCAAATGCTCACGTCGGTCCCGGCTGGGGCTGAAGCCAGGTCTCCCATGTGAATGGCAGGGACCCGACTGTTCCAGGACTGCTGCCTCCCAGGTCCTGCGTCAGCAGAGTCAGAGCCAGCAGCTGGGTCGGGGGTCAATGCCAGGTGCTCCGATGGGGGCCGCGGGCAGCGGCGTCTTCACCAGCTTCTTCCCCCCTCCACCAGGCACCGCCCCTGGGCCTTTTGCACTTTGTGGAGCACAAGTCAGGGCTTCTGGTCCTCTCTCCAGGCCTCCTACCCCGTCCACGAGAGCACCCGGGCCTCCTGCCCCATCCACGAGAGCCCCCGGGCCTCCTGCCCCATCCACGAGAGCTCCCGGGCCTCCTGCCCTGTCCACGAGAGTTCCCGGGCCTCCTGCCCCATCCACGAGAGCCCCCGGGCCTCCTGCCCTGTCCACGAGAGCCCCCAGGCCTCCTGCCCCATCCACGAGAACTCCCGGGCCTCCTGCCCCGTCCACGAGAACTCCCGGGCCTCCTGCCCCGTCCACGAGAGCCCCCGGGCCTCCTGCCCCATCCACGAGAGCCCCCGGGCCTCCTGCCCCGTCCACGAGAGCGCCTTCTCTTTGGAGTTTCCCTCTGCCTGGGTTATTTCTCCCTCCTGACCGTCCAGGACCCTGATTCAGGTCCCTCTTCTCACTCAGTTCCACTACTGAATTTTTTAGTTGGCAAGCTACACCTTTCCACAGGCAAACGTCTCTCTCTCCTGTGCCCAGAACCTTGCACAGTGCAATGGGCTGAGAGCCGAGTGTGGCCCTAGCTGGAAACAAGGTCGTGGCAGATGTAGTGGGTTGGACAAGGCTGCCCTGCATCGGCCCGGTGCCACGTGTGGTGCCACTTGGCAGAGGGCACTGCCCACCCTTCATGGGCAGGCGTGGGCACTGGGCACATCCCTACTACCTGGACTAGGTCTGGTAATCCCGACGCCACTGCATGGCAGGTGCGTCTACACAGTCGCATCCTGGCCAGGAGGGGACTTGAACCAGAGCCGCGTCCCCCGTCCCAGCCGCCCGTGAGGCGGTGGCGTCACCAGCACGCAGACCAGCCCTGGCTTGCAGGCATCGCCCCGTGGTAGCCAGTCCCTCCCTGTCCTTGCTGAAGGCTGAGGCTTAGATGGCCCCAGGCCTGCCACTGACCTGCCGTGTGCCTCGGCTGTGGCGTTCTTAGCCGGCACAGATGTGGTGACACACACAGCAGGGATGCTGCCTGCACATCCTTGGGACCGCGAGTCTGAAACCCCAGACATGGGGGGGGGGGCGCTCCCTGCTCCGCAGCTGCTGGGGAGAAGCCTCCCTGCCTCTGCCCGCCTCTGGAGACCCTGAGGGCGCCTTGGCTGTGGCCGCATCGCTCCCGTCCCTGTGTGTCATAAACACGGTCGTCTGTGCCCGTGTGCGGGTCTCCTCTTCGTGGGACGGGGTGAGCTGGGTCGAGGGCCACGCTGCTCCAGCAAGACCTCGCCCTCACAACCACATCGGCAACAACCTCATCTGCAGATGATGCCACCCCTGGGCGCTCGGGAGAGGCATCCAGGTCTCCACAGATCTTTCCAGAGGACACAGTTGAACCCATGACCCTGCTAGGAGCTTTGATGGTTAACCTCTCTGAGCTTCCGCAGCTCAGAGCCATGGCTCGCTTGTGGGAAGCAGGGCCGTGGCTCACTCGTGGGAAGCAGAGCCGTGGCTCACTCGTGGGAAGCAGGGCCATGGCTTACTCACGGGAAGCAGGGCCATGGCTCACTTGTGGGAAGCAGGGCCATGGCTTACTCACAGGAAGCAGGGTTGTGGCTCACTCGTGGGAAGCATGGCTGTGGCTCACTCGTGGGAACAGGGCCGTGCTCACTCGTGGGAAGCAGGGCCGTGGCTCACTCGTGGGAAGCAGGGCCGTGGCTCATGTCCCAGGGCATGTCTCATGTCCCAGGGAGAGGGAGAATCCACCTTCGCCCACTGGGAACACTCCTGGGGGAGGAGGCCGGGCCAGGCTCCACACGCACACACCTAGGTGTTGGGAGGACACCCCCAGCCCCTGCAAAACCAGGAGGGAAGCCAGAGAAGCCGGAACCGACCCCAAGCTGGCGCCCGCCCAGCCAGTGTCACACATGTCTCCCTCCACCTCCTCCTGCAGCGGCTGCCAGGGGCGGGCGGGCTTGCTGAACTGATCAGGGCACGCCAGCCAGCACTACCGCGGGAGCACCCCGGAGGCACCGGAGCCGCTTCCCCCGGCACCAGCTCCACGTTGCTGTACTCCCAGCTGCTCACTGTTTCGTTTGCTCGTCCTTCCCAGGCATGAGCCCCAGACGCCCGGAGAAAGCCACTTCAGGCCGGGAAGGAGGGCAGGGCGCGGCTGGGGCCCTGGCTGCACCCTCAGCTCCCGAGACAGAGCAGATGACTGGCCAGAGGACCCCTTGAAGAGAACAAAAGGCCACTTGGTGGGTGCGTGCCAGGGCCTGCTCTGCACTCCGGGGTCCCTGGGACGGCTCACCTTGAGACCGCCCGTCGGATGCTGCCTCAGCGGGTCAGGTGTGCTGGGCCCGAGGGAACTGACGCCCCCGGAAGGCGTCCCAGGTAAGCCCCGGAGCGCCCCTTGCTCCCCCCACTTCTGCAGCCCAAGGATGGGGAGATGCCAGGCGTCTGAGAGTGCGGGAGCCTGCCTCATGCCGTGGCTCAGCTCCCCGAGCCACCAGCGGTTCCTCCTGGGTGACGGCTGCTCTTAGCATGCCGGGGACGGAAGCTCCATGCAATTGCCCTGGTGCAATCGTGTATTGATTTGACACAGCATTAGCTCCGTGTTTTAGGTAGTTTAGGGCTCTAATTTGCAATTAAATCCAGCAACGCCTCTTCACAGGACAGCTGGGACTTGTTAACACTCTGCCACGCCAGCAACTCGCCATTAGCGCCCTGAGCTTGCAGGGTGGGGAGCTTGCGACTCCAAGCCCCGCGGCTTCTGCCATGGCGCTGCAGCCCAGCGGGGGCCTCCACGCAGGGGGCCCAGCCCTGTGAAAGGGTTCACAAGCGACAATGTACGGAGGCAGCGAGGGCAGCTGGGACCTTGCCGCGAATGTTCTGAATGGTCCCCAGCCCCTGACCACTCTGCTCCCTGCCCACTCAGGAGCCCGTGCTGCGGCCACTTTCGCCATCGCGCTCTGTTTAACATGAGGTCCGCATCCTGCTAAGAATCGCGAGATGGCAGCCGACAAGTGTGCGAGTCCGGAGCATGCACCCTCTGATCCTGGCCCTGGGCACAGGGTGGTTCCGCACGGCGTGCGCCTCACACGGGGGCGTGGACACCCTCTGAGGGCCTCCGTCCCGCGCTCCCAAAGGCATCGTGTGCCACCGCTCAGCCGGCAACCGCCGACCCAGCGTCAGCAGCCACGGAAAGCCCTGCCTGTTTTCCGACCACCCCAGCAGGGCAGGACGGGCCTGGGCCGCCAGGGGAGGACAGAGAGCATCCGTCCGCTGCAGGCATGGTTTTGCGGCTGCTCTGTGGCTTGGCTCCTTCCCTGTGCCGTTCCTGCCCCCGCTCCTGTGTCAGCCTAAGATCCCCACTTGCCCTCGACAATCCCTGTTAGACCAGCCCCTGCCCCATCGCAGCCACAGCATCTCCTGAGAAGCCGTCCCACGGCTTCCACGTGGCTCCGAGGGACACAGAGATCTCAGCAGCACAGGACTTCGCTCTGCCCTGCCCCACACGCGCTCAGAAGCCCCGGAGGTGAAGGTGAGGCCAGTGCCCGCCTGGGGAAGCAGTGGTGCGGGGCTGGGAGTGTGAGCCCCCATGGTGTAGGCGAAAGAGATCGAGTCTGACTCCGCCCTGGAAGCTCCTCCCAGATCTTCGAGAGCAGAGTGGGTGGCCCCGCCCCCCGCCCCTCCATGCACTGCACAGGGACTCCACGGGGTGGGAGGGGGGCACGGAGCAGGGATTATGCCACGTTCCAGTGCGATGGGCAGCTCTGGCTGGGCAGGGAAGGCACTGCTGTTGCCACCGGGGCCCCGAGGTCCGAGGGCCTCTGCGTCTGTGGTACGCTTAAGGAGGACGTGGGAAGTCTCTTGTCTGTGATGCAGCCTCTGGGACCGGAAAAGCCCAGGTCAACTGAACACTGAACTCACTTTAATTACAGACGGCGCTCACACCCATGGTCTCTCCCTACTCAGTGACCACAGGGGGATGGTCAAGGGCCTGGCGCTGTGTCTTACTGGGTTAATCCTCGGCCCACAGCGCTGCGTCCCATACGAGTACCAGTTTGAGTCCTGGCTGCTCCACTTCCAATTTAACTCCCTGCTGATGGCCTGGGAAAGCAGCAAAGACAGCCCGAGCCCTGGCCCCTGCGTCCACATGGAAGACCAGGAAAAGGCGCCTGGCTCCTGGCTCCTGGCTCCTGGCTCCTGGCCCAGTCCTGGCTGTTTCAGCCATTTCAGGAGTTGAAAAGTGAGCCAGTGGATGGAAGACACACCTCTCTCTCTCTCTCTCTCTCTCTCTCTTCATTTCAAAAGCATGATGACCCGTCTGGATGCTCACTGCTCTGGAACCCATGGGAGCGCTAACAACTCCATGTGAACCCCAGCCCTCCATTCATTGGCCACACGGCCCTTCCCCGGGCCTGGAAACCAGGCGGGACAAGGCTGGTCTCGTCACAGTGCTACAGTGACCAACGCGGAAGGCACGCGTGAGCCCTCAGCACAGGGCCTGTGCCGTGCCGACCGCGGCCAAGAAGGCTTCCTGTTGTCACGACCCCTCAGGACAGCCCAACACACCGCCCAGCCTGGCTCGCACTGGCCACAGCAAGAGAAAGAGCAGAGATGCTGAGCATGGATCAACACTGACAGCCGTGGGGCACTGTGAGGACAGAACCCCTGAGGGCGGACCCTCCCTGACCACCACAGCCCTGCCTGCAGCCCAGGAGGGAGTGGGACGGGACCCGATGGCTGAAAAGCTGCCAGACTCGGCTTCCACACCACGCGGTGCTGCAGACGGGACCCCGAGGCTCCCTGCAGGACACGTCCTGCTCTTACTGACGCCTCTCCTATCCCTGACTGGTGCGTTCTATCTGCCGCAGCACGGTAAAGCTGGTGCAACCTGGGATGGGCTCCTGGGGCCTCGTGCTCTGCCCCCAAGCCCTTGCTTGCCCCCAGCTGTGCCTCCTCGGGGGCTGCTCTCTGCGCCTCCAGGGACTGCAAGCACAGGGCATGCTGGGGGAGGGGGCGCAGGGGGCGGAGGGCGGTGCCAGAGCAGTCGGAAGGGAGCTCACTGGGGGCCCCGGGAGGCCGCCCGCGGGCTTGTCCCTGCCCCAGCTCCGAGCCTCTGCTGGTCAACGGGGCAGCCACCCACAGATGTCTGCCAGGAGTGCTGGTGGCCCCTGCCTGGACGTCCAGGGTGGAACGGCACTGCCCGGGGCTGAGCGCCACTGCCCGGGGCTGAGCGCCAGCCCTCTCTTATGTGTTTGTGTGTTCACGGCAGGCTGATGGCACTGATGGCCCTGACGGGAAAAGAGGCTCGGAGCTATGAAGCCTCTCTCCCGAGCTCGCCAGCCACTGAGGCTGACTCCCAGCCCTCTGACCACACAGTTGGCCTCATCCTCTACACCTGCTGGACCGCGAGCCGACACCCACACGTGAGCTCTGTAGGACACAGACTGGAGCAGAGGCCACCCTGACTCCACCTGGCGTCTCGGGCCGAGGGCCGTGGGAGGTGAGGCCCCAGCTCTGGCCATACTGGCATCAGGGGAGGGGCGGGGCGGGCTGCTGCTGAGACGGCGGCTGCCCACAGCCCCTGAAGATGCTGCCTGTCCGTTTCCTGCAGCTGCTGGAACAGAGAGCCACAAACTGGGCAGCTTCCAGCCACAGGAATCTCTCCAGGGCCCCTGCCCTTCCCGGCTGGTCCCAGCATTCCTTGGCTTATGGCTACACCGCGGGATCTCGGCCTCCATCTCCGCAGCCGCCTGTCCTGATCTCTGCCTCCTGCGAGGACACCTGCCACTGGGTAGCAGGCGCTGCCTGGCTAAGCCGGGAGGCCCCATCTCAGGGTCCTCTGTCCACCACGTCTGCAAAGACCCACTTTCCCAGCAAGGTCCCATCAGCTGGCACCAGGGTTCGGAGCTAGACACACCTTTGGGGACCACCTCAGGGACCAGTCCACCTGCTAGCCCAGGGCTCACGAGCTGATGAGGTGGGGGAAGACCCTGAACTGTGATCAGCGTCAGGTGTTGCCTGAGAGGACTGAGGCCAGAGAGGCCGGGGCGGCGGTGGGGGGTGGTGAGCACGGCGGGCGATGACTGACAATGCGACGGAGTCCTGTCCCTTTAAGTCCCGGAGGCCCCGCTCAGGCTCGCTCTGCGACTGCGCACAGCCGGTAGGTGCAGGCTGACAGGAGCAATCGCCCGAGGACATACGTCCAGGTAATTTACACTCAGTCGATGCAAACCCAATTCCCAGGTGACCCGCGCTGTGACCAAGGAGGCTGAGATAATTGTGGATCTGCCCTTCACCCTGGAATTAGACGGCAGGCACGCACCGTGCAATTTCCCAGCCACTAAGTGACAATTACCGTGTAATTAAATGGTCAGCGGTTACCATGTTATCCGGTAGCGCTGACACAACATTCGTTCCACAGAACCTTGTACTGTCACCACAGAATTAAGTCCCCACCAACACAGCCGTCCCCAGGAAGATCTCTAGGCCAGGGTGGCTTCCAAGCTGGCAGAGAGGGAACCAGGAAATGAGCCACGCTGGGCACAGATGCAGCTCGGACCCAGGCGGCTGGCCGGACCACAGACCCCTCTGCACCCTCTGTGGCCCAGCTCCAGGCCACGCCAGGACGTCTGGACCCGCCCCGCCTCCCTTCTCTGAGAACGTGGGCAGTGGGGAGGCGGGCTCCACGCTCCCTCTCTGGTGGAGCTGGGACCCGCCCAGGGCACGGATGCCGGAGCTAACCGAAGCTGGAATCCCGTCTCAGCCTGTGAGAAACCCTCTCCACATCGACAACCCAGGAACAAGCCACCCGCACCCGCACGCTCCCCAAGGACAAGCCGCGTCTGTCTGGGTTGTCACTCACCACCTGCACCATCCGACACGTGGCCAACGCCAACCAGTGTTAGTTGCAGGAACAGATTGATTGATCATCTGCACACTTCCAGGCTCCAGGCACTGGAACAGCTGAGGGCGCCACAAGGCCCACGTGGAGAACCGGAGGCTGAGGCCGTGTCCGGGGCCCAGCTCCAGCTGGTAGGTGGCGGGTGCACAGCCAGACAAGGCCAGTCCAGCTCCCAAAGCTGTTCCCTTCCTGACACCCCAGCCTCTAGGTCACAGCCTCAGCCCATCTGGAGACTCTGAAAGGGACTTGGAAAGCTACGGGCTTGCCCAGGGCGAGTGCGAAGGAACGGAATGGTGAGTGCTAGCTGTTGGAGTGGATGAAGAGGCCGGCAGAACGTCCAAAGTCACACCGCCCGGAGATGAGCCCAGAAGCCGCTGCCCCACTGTGGTGACCTGAGAGACCGACTTCCTGGCCGGCACATCCTCCCCGTGGGAATGGTAGGTCTCTGGCTCCGTATTGCTTCCAGTGCTACTGCTACAGTGCAATCTCTCTCTAGCACCGTCCAACACCCTAGGGCATGTCACATGGCCTCCAAAGACACCCTGGGTATCTGACACCCTAGGTATCACATGGCCTCCAAAGACAGGCACGGGGAGGTGAGGCCATCAGGAATCCACAGAACCTGAGGCTGTAAGGGGACAGAAAACAGGTCTCCTGTGCGTCCACTCGGATGCTGGGATAGCGGCCGTCTGGAAGGTACATCGGGGCTCAGCAGTATGATGATTGATTAGTGATGTCTGCAGCACACATCTCTGACTCCACAAAATACGGTCAGGCTTGGAATTGTCAGGGCCACAGAGAAGGCAGAAGGACTACCACAGCAAGCAGCCAATGTCACCTATTCTGCCAATAAATCAGAAGGTGGAGAACGAGGTCTCAGTGAGAGGACGACGTGGCTCAGCTCCACAGCCGGGGGACTCCAGTTGTCTGTTGGCCCCACTGCTCCCCACCCCTGGGTCTCCGCTTCCTTGTCTGTGAGATGGAGGGGCTCGAGTGCAGACCCCAGACCCCTCCCACAGCCAGGGCCTGTGAGCCCGCAGTGGCTGTGAACGGGGCCTACAGAAGGGACAGCGACCGGCAGGAGAGGGGGCAGCAGCGGGTCACACATCCTGCTCACTCTCGGAGTGAGAGCCGGAGGTGAAGCCAACGCTTCCGTTCCAGACGAGATTCGGAGGCCAGTTCAACAAGCGGCTGGCAGTGCCGGGCACAGGGCGGTAGCTCTGTCTGGAACCTCAGGGGATGCCTGGCTGGAGGAAGGGAACTTGGAGAGAGAGGGGGCCGACGGGGTCTCAGCATCTACGGCCCAGGCAGGACGGGAGCCCCAGCGGCGATGAGAAGGGACACGGGAGACAGAGGCTGCCACGGACACAGCGGGCAGTGGGCGTGTCAGGGAGAGGCTGCCCGCTGGGCGCCAAGCTGAGGGCTCTGTTGTGCAGCACCGCGGGGGAGTGACGGGGACAGACCCTGGCGGGAGAGAAGAGGACCAGGGGAGGCAGAGGTGGCACGGACGAAGCTCAAGCTCAGATCCTGGCCCCCAGGACTCCCCGCGCCTGGCGTCTGCGTGAGAGCAATGTGGAGGGTCTCAGACACACAAGCCCTGCCCCTCTGCCCCGTCTGCCGCCCCCCGCAGAGGGCCCCCTTCAGATGCTAGTGTGAAAGCCCCTCTGTCTGACCTTGGCTCCAGGGAGCCTGCGACACCCCCAGGTGCTCATCTCCCACCTCCCATGGTTAGATGGCTGCCTCACCGGGCGGGCCACCAAGGCCAGGATGCCGTCTCCTGGAAGACAGGAAGTTGGGCAGGTGGCAATGGCTTCCACAGAAACCCTGCCACCAAGCCCACCGACCCCTGCGGGAACTCCATAGCCTGAACCCTGCTGCCACTGCTGTGGCTCGGACATGGTCTGAGTGTGTCCCCCGAGCACGCATTCACGTGCTGGGGGCTGGGTCTCCGTGTAGAGGTCTCCCTGCTTCCCACCTGGCCATGCGGTCTTTCCCGTGGCTCAGGTCCCACCACTGTGGTGCCATCAGCCACACAGCCACCCCAAAGCCACTACTGGCACTTTCAGCCTCTCCCCACAAGCTAAATGAGCCCCCGCTCCTTATAAATTTTGTTATGGTCACAAAAGCGGGCCGATGGAGCTAGCACCCGAGTGTGCTTACTGGTCATGTCCCCATCCTGCAGCACAGAGGCCGGATGTACCCGAGAAGCACTCTGTTCAACCCCCACCGGCCCACCCAGCCATCGGCCCGACGTACACTCTGAGCACCCGTCTAGGGACACGCATGGCACAGACGCAGCTCCCATTTGGAGGGGTAACCCGTTAGCTAGGCACAGTCGTCCTGAACGAGTTTGAATCATCAGTTCCCTATGAAATCCATGAGAGCCGCGTCACCAGGGAGGTGATGGAGAGTGGGCCCCCGAGGCCCAGAGGAAGGAGCCGCCTGGGAAGGGAGGGGCCGAGATATCGGCACCAGCTCCCCAGGGTGGCCAAGCCAGAGAGGCAGGCGGCACCCATAGCCTCTCCCCCATGAGGCCAGTGGCCCTCTTCCATTTGACGGGTGCCAGAAAGGCGGCTCCAAGACATAGAGTTTGTCTGAGACCGTCTCTGGGACGAGGCTACAGTTAGGGTCAGAGCGTGGAGACGGGATTCAAACCCTTACTCTCCCTTCGCCGAGCCCAGGCTGCCACCTGCCAAGGCCCCTGCAGACTCAGGGCTGTCGGGTGGGGAGGGCTTCCGGGCAGCCTTGGCCACAGAGGCCCAGAGGCTCAGGCACAGCTCGTGGGGTCCTGGGCAGTGTGAAGCGAGGCCCTGGCAGAGCGGCGAGGGAGCTGCAGGCACTTGCTGGCCTAGGGCGGCTCCCTCTCCTGCCCTCCAGGAGCTGGTGGACGGGCCGAGGGCAAGTGACCAGAATGTCCCCCTTCCTGGTTCTGAGCACGCACACACTGAGAGTGAGAGGACCACAGCGCACGGCTGGGAGGAATGAAGACAGGAGCCCAGAGGTGCAGACCCGGGGCCGCCATGCCAGCCGGGTGCCTAAGTGAGGGCTCCTAACCTGAGCTCCAGGGGCCACACCCCCGATCCAGGCCTGAGGCACACCAGTGGCCACTCGCCTGTGGACAACTCCCACCTCCTGTGCACTGTGACCACAGCCTCGCCTACATCTGATCGATCTCCCCACGGGGACCCAGGCACGAGGCAGTAAGGTGGGGCGGCCAGGAACCTGAAGTTCGCATTTCCTGCTATGAACCATGGCCCGTGAGTACTGCCGCAGGTGCAGACACAGCAGGAGAGACGCCGTTCACCTTATCAGCTGTTGCTGCTTATCTCCTGTGCCTTATGTGTAAGTGAAACCTGGTCAGAGGTGGTCCGGCTAGGACCAGCGGCCAACACAGGGCACCCACTAGGGGTCCTGAAGTGTCTCCCCTGTGGCTAGAAGCGGGGGCAAATGTCCTGTGGTTGGGAGAGCCCTCCGACCACGTGACCCATAGATGCATGGAGGGTCGCTCACACAGCGAGGATGAACAAGGCCGGGAAGATCCCTGTGGGAAAGGGACTAAGACAGGAGCCCAGAGGTGCAGACCCAGGCTGGAAACCAAAGGGGGTCCTTGGTCTCCACGATGCCCTGGGGTCACGGGGCGAGGGTGGATCCTGCTCACCTGTGCGGGCCCCTGGGTCCTGCTCAGTATCCGGAGGTCACACTGGCCATCGCTCAGATCAAATGCAACCAGAGATGCAGGCCGGCCCCAGGTCCTGGCACGTGGCGAGTCCTGCACGCTGTCCCTTTGTTCATCCTGCAGCTCCACAGCTCGCCAAGCCCCGCACCCAGCACCGCCGGGCAGGACAAGCAGCAGCAGGACCCTGAGACGCCGGAGCAGAACAGGCCGGAGCAGCTGTGCTTCCGGGAGCAGGCCCAGGCAGACTCCCGGCTGGTCTCAGACCCACACTTCCACTGCAGAACCCAGCGTCCTCCCCATCACCACGGGCCGGTCCAAGGGGCCCGCGGCCTCCCTCCCCCCGCCACCCTGGACGCAGACTCGCCAAGAACGCAGGCAGCGCCCACCCTCCCTCGTCACATGCCACCGCGAGTGTGACAACTCCCCGACACTTAACTATGTCTGCCACAGCAGTGGTGACGTTAACGCATGTGATGTCTTATATCGTGCAATGAAATGCGGGTTTGGATAAGCCAGTGTTTGCAAATGACTGACAAATGAGATCACAGAATCACATCTAGCATTTGGTCTAGCAGTTAGGACACGGTCAGGATGCCCGTGCCCCACATCAAAGGAGCTGGGTGCAAGACCTGGCTCGGGCTCCTGACTCCAGCTGCCTCCGGATGCAGACCCTGGGGGACAGCAGTGACAGCTCAGGAGCTGGGTCCCTGCCACCCACACTGGACACCTGGCTCGGGCTCCTGGCTCCCAGAGCCAACCTGGCCCAGCCCCGACCATTGCAGCCTTTTGAGGAGTGACCAGCACTTGGAGCCATTCCTCTCTCTCCCTCTCTCTCTCTCTCTCCCTCCCCACCTCCCTCCTCTCGAATAATATTTTTAATCATGCATGAGTAAAAGATTCATTTAAAGGACAAAATAGACCACTGGGTTGTTATGTAACAGAGTACAAAAACTTCATAGATGGATTAGAGATGGAAGCTGCCACTTACCCAGTGTTTATGCAATAGAAAAAAAATTCACAATCAATCCTGTGAGTAATGCTATGAAAACACTTCTGTCTTTACCAGTTATGTAGAAGATGTCTTTAAAAATTTCACAGAAAAATGTATTAGGAAAAAACTCTGCATGGGCTTCAAAATTTTCTGAAAATAAGCTTATATTTTCGTTCCATTTTGCAATGAGCTTTTTGAAATTCCTTTGTGTTTGTACTTTTTTTGAACAACAGATTAAATTCCAGCAGCAGATATGAGAATCCAGTCATCTTCTTTCAAACCAGACTTTCAAAGAGATTTGCAAAAATGTAAAACAGCACTCCTACCGATTTTCTGAAAATATAGTTTTTAAATACAACATTCATTATAAATAAATTAACACATGTTATTAGCTGTTTTGTAAATATCGACAGCTGTAGTTCATGTGACAAATCTCACCTTGGGATCTTTGATAACTTCCAAGTATGTAAATGTCTTGAGACCCGCATGTTTGAGAGCGGCTGCTTCAGGCTGTCGGTACTTCAGTCGCTGAGTCTTCAAGACGAGGGCTCTAGCTCATTCGCAACCTCATCTTCCGATTCGCAGCTGGCGGCAAAGCAGAGCAGAACTCAGAGCTGAAGCAGAGTCCTGGGCCCTCGAGACTGACGCTGACTGACGGGCGTCGGCCCAGCCTGAGCCCTGACACCCATCCCAGGCCGAGCAGCCGTGTCCGGGGTAGACCAGATGACACACCGGCAAGTGCTACTCAGACCTGTGAGTTCTGGAGGGAGGCCTCTTGCCTGGGCAGCCGCAACACAGCAGAGTCCCAGGTGGCTCCTGCCGGGACCTGTGATGAGCTCCAGCCCCCAAACCTCCCCGGTGCCCCTTCCCTGACTCCCCTAGCCTCAGACGTCCCAGCTCCCTGTGGGGCGCAGCAAATGAGGAACCTCAGGGGTGTCGTGCCAGGGTCTGCACTGGGCGGAGCGGCAGGCCTACCTCTGAGCTTGCACCGTCCACCCAGCAGCCTCCTGACTGTCCTGGCTCAGAGCCTGCAGCAGCGGCTCCACCGGCTCGGGGGTCTGCAGATCCGGGACGCGGAGGCAGCAAGGGCTCCTGTGTCTGCTCCCGTACATCGGAGGCTGCAGCTGAGACTCAGACCCACAGGCTGAGGGCACCTTGGGAACCCCTAGACTCAGCTAGACTCGCTTGAGCACTGGTGTCTGGCACCTGGTGAGAGAATTCAAAGGCTGGCACAGCCACCTGGAGCAGCCACTCGGCGCCCCTGCCCGTGGCTCGGGCCCCTCCCAGCACAAGTCCCAGTGGCAAGGGGGGAGCTGCCGTGGCCTGCATGACAGTGGAAGACACCCAGCGTCACTTCCTCTGCATTCCAGCCACACGCTGCCTGGGTTCAAGGGTCGATTAGATGTCATCGCCTGACAGACCCTGGGCGGTCCAGGATCCACACGTGGGGAGGAGGATACTCTTCCCGGCCGTCCTTGGACAGCATCCACTACCCCACCGCCGCTGGTTTCATGTCTCCATAGACCACCTTGCATTCAGTAGACGAAGTCCACGTCACCCCCTTCCTGGACATCACTCGAAGGTTCTTCATGACATGCGAGGCAAACCCCAGCATGTCACGGCAACCAAGAGGGCCCTGCACACCCAGCCCCGTCCTGGGCACCTGCCACTCCCCTCCCACTCCTTCCCCTGCAGCTGTTTCTCCACAGCTCCTTCTCCTCCATCAACGTGCAGCTGCAGGGGCCGGCGCCGTGGCGCAGCAGGGTAAAGCCCCGGCCTGCAGCACTGGCATCTCACACAGGCACTGGCATCTCACACTGGCACTGGCATCTCACACAGGCACTGGCATCTCACACCGGCACTGGCATCTCACACAGGCACTGGCATCTCACACCGGCACTGGCATCTCACACCGGCACTGGCATCTCACACAGGCACTGGCATCTCACACCGGCACTGGCTTGAGTCCTGGGTGCTCCACTTCCAATCCAGCTCCCTGCTAAACCACCTGGGAAGGTAGTGGAGGACGGCCCAAGTGCTTGGGCCCCTGCACCTGCACGGGAGACCTGGAAAAGATCCTGGCTTTGGATCGGCCCAGCTTCGGCCATTGTGGCCATTTGAGGAGTGAGCCAGCAGATGGAAGACCTGTGTGTGTGTGTGTGTGTGTGTGTGTGTGTGTGTGTGTGTCTACCTCTCTCTGTAAACTCTTTCAAATAAATAAAAATAAATCTTAGAAAAAGAAAAGTGTAGCTCCAGTGGAGCCTCCGAGACAGGGTGTCCTGCAGAGCAGCCCAGAGCCCAGGGTTCAGTGAAGTGACGGGAGTGTAGACAGCGGGGTGAAGTGACCAACAGGATAGACAGGAGGATAAAGTGACTGGAGTGTAGACAGCGGGGTGAAGTGACCAGAGTGTAGACAGCGGGGGTGAAGTGATGGGAGTGTAGACAGGAGGGTGAAGTGACGGGAGTGTGGACAGAGGGGTGAAGTGAGGGGAGTGTAGACAGTGGAGGCAGCAGCTGCAGAATCCGAGTTCTCTGGGCAGCCCCCAGACGCTGCTCTGTGGAGCCCTGGCCCCGCACCAGTGGGCGTTAGAACTACAGCGAAACCCCTACCAAAACCCGATCAGAACACAGTCGTGGGGCCATCCCCAGAGTCCTCTGCTAACCACACGGAGGTCTCCAGGGAAGGATGGGAGGGGAGGGGCCCTCAGCTTTCTCGGGCAGCCTCTCCCGGCTCCACCTGGCAAAGCCCTCCTTCTCAACTGTGTCCCCAGACTGCGTTACAAACAGCAGAAAACCTGTGGCAGGCCCAGCTCCCCTGGGAGCGGCCTGATCGGCTGGAACTGAGGCCATGCTGTTGATGGGTGCTCCTGATGGGCTGGCAGCGACACCCCAGTCATGGCCACGCGTCCGTCCTTAGACAGAGGAGCCCCTCGCCTCGGGGCGTGACTTACAGGGGCGTCACGGAGGCCAGCGCTGCTGAGGGCTGCCCTTTCTCACGGAGAACCCCGAGGCTGGTCAGCAGCAGCTGCATGACCCAGAAGCAGCCTGGCTGGCCCTGGGCTCCAGCTGGACAGCTGCGAGGAGATGCCCAGTGCCCAGAACAAATCTCTGAAACTTTCAGATAAACTTACACTCGCAGTCACTGCTCGTTCCCGACGCCTTCTGGGAGTCCTTTGGGGCTTGGCTTTATGAGAAAAGCCAAGGTTGTTGTAGGTTCTCCGCAGTTGGCTCTCTGTCCCGTGCAACCAGCACCCAACAGCCGAGGCGGCTTCCGTTCTAAGGGGAGGTCAGTGCCCCTCCCTGGAGCCTGCCACGCACTGGGCACGGCCATCGGGTGAGGCAGGCACTGCCTGGGGCACCCATCTTAAGACAGGGCAACTGAGGACCCAACACTCCACAGCCAAGGAGAAGAGCAAGGTGTGGATCCCGGGCAGCTGAGCGCCAGACCCAGGCGCTGTCCCACACTCGCCTTCCCCGGTCCAGCTGCTCCGTGCAGCTCCCGGGCTAGGCTTCACTGCACCGTCCTTGCTGGAGGTCAGGGCCCTAGGTGGTGCCCCTGCGCAGCCTGTGAAACCACGCTGCCCCCCCACAGCCAGGCGGGAGCCCACCCCTCTCCTCCTCCCAACACACCGCCCCCCAAGAGAAGGCCGTTCCCAGCCCAGGCCACCCCGCCCGCCAGGACGCAGGCTGCCGGCTGCTCTCCCTCGCACGCACCCCACCCACCAGCTGCGGGTGCGAACATAAACAGCCTGGTGTGACTGAGGCCGTGCGGCTGCGCCGGCTGCCACTTCTCCTGATTCATCCCAAACACGCCCACAGAGGAGGACGAGCGGGGAAGAGTGCGCGGCCACAGGCTTCGCAGCAAGCGGCCGTGATGGGCCCGGCTGTGCCCCAGAGCCCGCTCCTGGGAGCCGCTGTGCCTCCCGCCCACGGCAGGTGCCTGTGCACCCCCAGGAGCAGCCCCGTCCGGTCTTGCTCTCACCACAGCCCCCACTGCTGTTCTCCGCTGGCGAGCCAAGGAAATAAGTGTTTCCTCTGAGCAGCCGTGGCCCAAGCCGCTGGGAGCAGGCGGTGGCCTCCATGGCTCTGGGTGGACGCCGCCCGGCAGCAAAGAAACCAGAGTTTGGGCCTGTCCATCCGTGGTGTGCGACAGTGGACTGAGAACCTCCACCCTCTGGGCCCTGCCCTGACCTTGTTCCACCCTCTCTGGATTCGCAGCCACTGGGACTTCCTGTAAGGAGGGCACTGAGCTAGAGAGACTGAGCCAGCGTCCCCCCATCCCGGAGCTGAGCCACAGCAGGACAGTCCCCTCCCCGCTTTGTCCCCGGAGCCAGCACACAGTGGCTGGCGAGCCCTGCTCAGAGGGGCGTGGCGCTCAGGAAGGGACTGGCATGCACCGCCTTCTAAGACCCACCGGAGGCCGCGACAGAAGCCGCCCTCACCTGCAGGGGGGGCCCACCTGTGCTTCCCACCGCCCAGCCTGGCTCCTTCTGAAACGTCACTGTAGCTCCAAAGGGGATTCCCCAGAGTGAAGCTCTAGGGCAGTCACAGGACGAGACGGCACCCAGGAGCTCCTCCTGGCCGGCGGAGCAGCAGGAAGGTGCTGGCCAGTCTGCCACCAGTCCTTGACACTTTCCAGATTCACGGGCACGTCCTGAAAGGCTCTGGTCCAGAAAACTGGCCCTCTTGCTCCTGGCTCCGTCCACCTCACCAAGACTCCATTCTGCCAGCTGCGCTGCCCAAAGCCCGCAGGTTGACCAGCAGAGTCAAAAGGGAGAAGGCGAGCAGCACCCGTGGGGGCAGGAGGAGGCATGGAGCCACTGGTGCTTCAGTGAGCCCAGCGCCGGCCGCTCACGGCCCCTCCCGGCAGGGACCAAGCGTCACAGCCTTGTCCCTGGAGGAAGCAGCTCGGGATCCGAGAGCAGGTGGCATCTTTCCGGGGGCCTGTCGTCTGGGCACCTGTGAGCTTCACCCACATTGCCAGGGCACGCCAAGCCCTGCACGTGGAGTCAGGAGATGCCGCCCTGCAGGTGGGGGTTCCCGGGCAGCGGAGAGCGGTCTCCTTCCCTCACACATGCTGATTCTTTCCTTTAATAGTTACTTGGTTATTTGAAAGACAGAGTTAAAGAGACAGAGAGAGAGAGAAGGAGAGACCTTCCAGCCGCTGGTTCACTCTCCAACTGCCCACAGCGGCCAGGGCTGAGCCAAGTCACAGCCAGCCAGGAGCTTCATCCGGGTCTCCCACTTGGGTGCAGGGGCCCAAGCACTTGGGCCATCTCCTGCTACTTTCCCAGGCACATTAGCAGGGAGTTGGATCAGAAGTGGAGCAGCAGGCACAGGAACCAGCACCCACATGGGATGCAGGTGGTGGTGGCTTTACCCGCTGTGCCACAGCGCCAGCCACAGCTGATGCTTGCAGAAGGGGGGAGGAGCTTTATGGGGCGCCTTCCACAGGTGAGGAACCATGCAGAGAGATCCCCGTCCTACCGTCGGGGGTTAGCGTCTCAGAGAGGTCCCC
>CM027402.1:1561905-1585218 GCA_015711505.1 Sylvilagus bachmani
TCTCCCTGCATCACCTCTGGGTGCTCTCCCTGTGTCACCTCTGGGTGCTCTCCCTGCATCACCTCTGGGGGCTCTCCCTGCGTCACCTCTGGGTGCTCTCCCTGCGTCACCTCTGGGTGCTCTCCCTGCATCACCTCTGGGGGCTCTCCCTGCATCACCTCTGGGTGCTCTCCCTGCGTCACCTCTGGGTGCTCTCCTGAACAGAGTGGTCTGGACAGAGCCCAGGGCCCTGGAGGCTCAGCGTTCCCAGGCCAGGCCCAGCTCGCGCAGAGCTGCCTATCTCCCCAGCACGCATGCAATGAAGCCAGGACCCAGTGGTCGGATCCCACCACCTGCCCCTACCACGGGGGCCAAGCTCTCTGGTGTCCAAGCACGCTCCATCCTTGGTGTCCCTGAGGCACTGCAGAGCCAGCCACATGTCCACTGTGGGGCAGACCCCACTCTAGCTTGCAATCCGCCCCTGCTCTGCATCCTGCCACTGCAGCTGATGGGCTGGGGAGCAGGTGACAGCCTCCCCAGCCCGCGAGCCCTGGTGCGTCGCTGCCTCTCAGGATTGCCATTCCCCCGGTGCAGACAGTTCTATGGCTGTCTTTGCAGCCACAGGATGGAACAGCCTAGAACAAGCCTGTCCTAGAACCAGGCGCGAGACCGCTCAGCCACTAGAGTGGTGGCTGCTCTGCTGGGGCACCTGCCCAATCCAGCCCCCGAAGCCGGGTCACTGCCCGCTCCCCACGGCAGAGGGAGCCCCGGTGCATCCTCTATGCAGATGCATTGCATCCGTAGCCTCGACTCCAGCTGCACAGCCGAGAAGCCCCCTGGGGGGTGTCTGTGCTGGGGGAAGCACTCAGTAATTGGATCTTAATGCTAACCAACCTCAAAGGACACCTCTAAAGCAGTCAGGGAACTCTTCCTGCAGGCATCGCATCAGACGGTCTGGAGGGAACCACTGCCACTTGGATGCAATCCTTGCAAGGCGTTTTGTAAAAAGGCCGTAACAGTGGCAGATCGGGGCTAAACTAGTTGCAGTGAAATGATTCAGGATTCACTTTAGATAGTCCAGGAAAATCAGTAGGGGAAAGCAGATGAACAAACGACGGGAAAAATAGTAATTCCTGGTCTCAGTAAGGATCCGTAGAAGTCCATAAAATTGTCCTGCTGGGGCCGGCGCTGTCGCCATAGTTGGCTAAGCCTCCACCTGCAGTGCCGGCATCCCATATGGAAACCAGTTCATGTCTCTGCTGCTCCTCTTCTGATCCAGCTCCCTGCTTATGGCCTGGGAAGCAGTAGAAGATGTCTCAAGTCCTTGGGCCCCTGAACCCGCGTGGGAGACCTGGAAGAAGCTCCTGGCTCCTGGCTTTCGATCAGCGCAGCTCCAGCCATAGCAGCCATTTAGGGAGAGAACCAGCAGGTGGAAGATCTCTCTAACTCTGCCACTCCAATAAATAAATAATCTTTTAAAAAAATAATTCTTCTTGTGTGTCTGAAAATGTCCATTATAAAATGCTGTGGGGTTTTTTCTTTTAACTGATAAACCCATACACTGTCACCTCAGGCGCTGTTCTACTCTCAAGAGGGTCCCAGCTCCTGCCAGGAAAGGAGACGCCACCAGGGCCGGAGGGCCGGGAACACCTGTGCCCTCCGCAGAGAACGAGGGGCCGGGAGGAGGTGGCTCCCGAAAGCTGCCCCGCTCTGGGGCCTGGCAGCTGCTGTTCACCCGCCAACTTTCTGTGGCTGCTTCCAGAACGACCCACCCCCAGGTGGCCCTAAGGGTAAAAATAAGAAGGCGTAAAGCTACCCGGAACTACTTTGCGCAACTTCGCCTCCACTACGCGGTGCTGTGAGTGCATCTGTGGCGGAGAGCAGCTGCCGGCGGGAAAGCCAAGGTCAAATCGCGCTCCTGCGTTCATCAACCTTCAGGCCACAAAACCGGCTCCGCCTTGGACTCCGCTGTGGGTGCGCCGGGAGCCACCACTCTGGGCCCCGTGGAAGTCTGCGGCTGCCCAGTGAGAGCGCCCGTCCCCCTGGGGTCCTCGTCCAGTAACCAGGCGCTGACGGCCCAGACTGCACGGAGAACAGGCTCCTCCTGCAGCGGCTGACGGCTGTGCGCGCTCCCGCACCGTGTGCTTGCTCCCGGTGTGCGCGTTCCGGTTCCTGCACCGGCACCGTGCGGGCGCTCCCGCGTGGCGTGCATGGTCCCACACTATTGCGCGTTCCCTCACCGTGTGGACTGGGCGTGAGTGGGCCCGGGGTCCTCCTGACAGAGGCCACCGCCCTCTTCCCCAGGGATCAACCCCGCGTCCTGAGCGGCTGCTTCCAGAGGCCAGGGCCCCAAGGGACGGCCCTGAGCCGGGAGCAGCGGGAGGTTGCCCACCGCCCAGCGAGGCGCCCAGCCTGTCGCACCTGAGCGGGAAGGACCGAACGCCCATGCACCAGACAGCTGGGCTCTGTGTGTGTTTCTTTGCTTCTTGTCTCTCTTGTCACTCAGAAGCACACACTGGACGCGTTTGCTAGGCTGTCACACTCTCCTGCATAAATGCAGGTGATTATTAAGCCTGCTCTTCAGTACATGCACTGAGTTATCACACCCTACCGTGAGTAGGGCCGCTAAAATAACAAAAGCAAACGAGTAAAAAGTTACAAACTCCCAGAGACAGACGTAATCCGCCTGCACCTGCACTGATGTCACAGACATTGGCTGCCTCCATCTGGCCCCGGGGGAGGGCAGCCTGGGGGATCCTCCCGCCCCACCCCATCCCACCCACGGGCGTCACTGTCTTTCCCGCTCTCCCAGCCGCCCCCACGGCAGGGACTCAGACTCCCCAGGGGGCTCGCTCTCAGCCTGGCAGCCTGGCAGGGCAGGAGCTGTGCAGTGGGGAGCGGCCCCAGCCTCACATCCAGGTGGGCGGTGCTTCGGGGGCTCAGCCAGCCTTGGCCCATGACCCAGACGCGCAGGTCTGCAGTTCTGGCTTAGACGGATGCTGTGGACCCTTGGGAACGCTGGAGGAAGCAACAGGCTGTGTCTCAGCACAGGCAACTGCCCACAAAGGGTCCCCCAGAGCCTCACGGGGGCTGGGCCGGCTGAAAGGGACACAGGCCCCGCCCTCAGCAGTCACCAACACGGATCCTGTGTCCCTGCCATGAGGCCCGGCGTTCGTCTCTTATCAAGGGCCCCATTCATCTCCTGGAGGGGTACATGCCAGCTGACGTCACCTCCAGGTCTTTGAAATTCAAAGAGCCGGATTAATGAGCCACCGACTTTGTGCAAATTAGCTGTGCAGTCCACCACTCTGACACAGCTCGGCCACTGCCCCAGCTCCTAGGGGCAGCAGGAACTTCCCAGGCTGCTCGGAGGGGGACACAGCGCACCACGTTCACCCTCCCTACTGATCCTCCGCCCCGGGAATCGGGTGATCCCAGCATTTAACCTGTTCAAATGCCGCATTAAATTCCAGTATCTTGCAGAATCTTCTCCCCGTAATCCCTCCTCCCCTGAGCTGTAGTTCCTCTCTGCAGCCGTGTAGAAAAGCTGTAGGAACGGCCAGCACTTTGGGTTCTCTGAAGAGGCACCTGCTCCTCGGAGGCCGGCTGCTCCCCCTTCCTGTCCCCAAACCCCTCGACAACGTCAGCGCCACCAAATCCAGGGGCAGCGTCTGGGCAGAGCCGTCCACCTGTCTCTCAGCACTGAAATGGCATCAGCATTCATGGGTGGGAAAATGTCTACTGAACTAATTACCTCCTTCTCTTCCAAAGTGAGAGACGCGCTAACACCATTCTTTTGGACATAATGTCATTTCTTTCACATCCGGGGGTTTGGGGTGCTCAGAAAGGTTGGTGTTTAATATGTGCGAATCAAAACCCAGATGAGCTAATTAACTCATGTGCCTGAGAGCGAAATGAAGAATCGACATGCCAGGAAAGTTGTCACAGCAGAGAAGGCGCCGCAGGCCAGGCATGCAAAGCCCTGCAGCCTTTCCGTGGTGAGACCGTGACGGCACCTCGGGGCACCATGGCTGGACTCAGCCGGAAGTGAGTCCTGGTGGGGAGCTCTGGTTCCTCGTAACTGAAGGGAACGCCTTCATTTTTAAACTCTTTTTTAAAGATGTATTCTTTTATTTGAAAGGCAGAGTTATAGAGAGAGAGGGAGAGACAGAGAGAGAGAGCTCTCCATCTGCTGGTTCACTCCCCAGATGGTCACAGCAGCCAGAGCTGGGCCAGTCTGAAGCCAGGAGCCGGGAGCTTCTTCCAGGTCTCCCGTGAAGGTGCAGGACCCAAGCACTAGAGCCGTCTGCTGCTGCTTTCCCCAAGTGCATTAGCGGGGAGCTGGGTCAGAAGAGGAGCAGCTGGGACTCGCACGGCACCCCTCTGGGACGCCAGCACCACAGGTGGCGGCTTCACCCCCTACGCAGCAGCGCCAGCCCCAGGGCCCTCCCTGCAACAGCAAGACCCTTCTTTCTCTCAAGCATTTCCCTGCGCCGTGCAGCAAACACTCAGCCTTGCTTGGCCACCACGGTGACACGAAAAAGGCCCACGCTTGACGGATGGGTCACCTGTGCCCACACGCAGGCGCCCGAGTTGTGCGGGAAGCACCTGCCACAGGCGTCGCGGCTGTGCGCTTGCTGTTTGCTCTCAGCCAGACTCCAGCCGCCATCGCGCAGCATCTATGCAGCCGAGCCCTCAGTTGTGTTCATTCTTTGCAGGGTCATGTCTTTAGTGTTGCTGTCACCTAGGGATGTGACAGGAAAACCCAGTCCCCAGCTAATCCAATCCTGACAGGGGAGGAAGAACAGGAAATTAGATTCTTGGCTAGAGTTTGCTGGCCAGGGCCATCCAAAGCCTCACAGAAAGTTCTAGAAAACCAGACACGGGGACTGAAAAGCATCAGCATCATTGAAAGTTTCCCAGGCGATGCTCCAGGGTATCTCAGCCCATTAACTCAGCTGCTGCAGGCTCCCTGTGTTTCTGGTCTGTGCAGTGTTTTAGAGGATCAACTTCCAAATGCTTACACCTGCCCGTCAACAGCCCTGGAAGTGACCAAAAGCGCCCTGCTTCTCCCGTTTCACGTGAGGACAGTGTTGCCTCGCTACTCCCCCAGGGGACAGGAGGGTCCGGCTGCCCCTCTCAGCATCACCCTCAGGCCAGAGCACACCTGGGACTTGACCGAGGAGCCCCGGGCTGACATTCTGGGGGATTTCTCCCCAGCTGGGGGAATTTGGGGAGGTTTCTTATGCTGCTTCCTCTGTGCGATGCAGACCACCGAATCCCTGCCGGGAGCATGCTGTGAGAATTCAACTTTGGTGCGGAGACCGGCACGCGTGAAGTCCTCCCAGGAAGAGAGGGTGCCTCGGTCTCTGTCTTGGTTTATCTGAGGTCCCGCGCCTTCTCCATTCCTTGCTTTACTTCGCGATTTTCTTACTGATCGCGTAGCTGTCATGAGTCCCTTCCATATACCCAGGCATCCTGCTCCTTCTAATTTTGCTTCCTGCTTTCGGTGGGTTGTTGAAACAAAATGAAGCTTCTTAGACTGTGTGCAAAGCACGAGAAAAGCGGCCTCGACGTGGGGCCTCCGCTCTGGCCTGAACCCCTCCCTGGTGAGCTTGTGGCAGGTGTTCCTGCTAAAGACCGTGCTCACGTCATTTTCTCAAAGTCACTCCTCGAGTGATCAATTTTCTCCAAGAATTAACACTTTAAACAAATGCACGCTTATGAAACAGGAAACTTTTAGAATGCTGTCGGTTAGACAAAGTGCACAATTTAATTTATAAAGTCTTTTAAAACCTGAATCCAATCAAGACAGGAGGAGGCACCATCGGGGACTGGAGGAGACGGACAGAAAGATCGCCCAATGCCTGCGGCGCCCAGGCTGGAGACCTGACTGCTGGCGATTCCCCAGGGAGGAGGGCCTGTGCGAGGTGGAGGAACGTCCTCGGCCGTGGGGCACGATGCTGTCACTGGGCTTTGTCGCTTCTATCTGTTGGGGGACACACGTGGTCCACGAGTCGGGGATGCACGTTTGGGGTTCCCTTTTCTCCTACTCCAGCTGAAAATAAGAGCATGTGTGAGGGCACCAAACAAAACCAGCAGAATATCGCTGTCTGCTGGGCCGGGGTACCGAGGGCTTAGCAACCATTCTCTTTAAGGTTTATAAATGCGACGTATTCCCAAACCAGTCTTCCGGTCTATATGGCTCCCCTTGTAACGAGCACATTAAAGCACCACACTCCCAGGGACGAAGCCGGCTGCACTCGCTCAGTCCAGCCATCCATCAGCACTTATTGAGCACCTACTGTGCACCCGGCCCACAGCGCTGAGGGATCGGCTCATTAGCCAGCATTTCCCATGCAGCTTTGACACTGGAATGCATTTCTTTTCATTTAATCAAGTCTGGGAAATCGTGGGGACAATGAGATTCTCATCTGGGGCCAGCTCGGGTGGAGAGACAAATCCATGTGCCGTTCTGCCCTTCTGTCACGTCGCAAGCGCCTGTAACAACACGTCAGAATGTCAGGGAGTATCTACCAAGGGAAGGGAGACTGCCTGGGTGAGCTCACCTGTGCCCCCGTCCGCCTGTGTACCTCCCTCTGCAGGTCTGCACAGGAGGCTCAGACTGCGTGGAGCCCTCGCTACCTCCAGACACAGAGCTTCGTGCTTTCATAGTCTGGGTCTCACAAAAGCAGCGGCACCAGGAAATCTGGAGAAAGGAGCCCGACTGTGCTCTGACACTCGATCTCTCCACAGGCGGCTAACTACCTGTCGCACAGGGGACGGAGGTCGCTCACAGTCGTCCCCGCCCCTCGATCCGGGGATCCAGCAACAGGGCACAGGCTGTGCTAGGAACCAGGTCAAATCGCCTGAGAGGCAGCACGTCAACACACAGCACCTGAGTGCGCGGCAGTCGTGCCTGCCCCGGGAGGCTGGAGAGTCACCTTTCACCTGGAATCTGAGCACAGCGCAGTGTAGACATGGGGAGATGTAGCACAGTGCAGTGTAGACGCAGGGGAGATGTAACACAGTGCAGTGTAGACACGAGGGAGATGTAACACAGTGCAGTGTAGACATGGGGTGGTGCAGCACAGTGCAGTGTAGACATGGGGGTAATGTAACAGTGCAGTGTAGACACTAGGGTGATGTAACAGTGCAGTGTAGACACAGGGGAAATGTAACACAGTGCAGTGTAGACACAGGGGTGGTGCAGCACAGTGCAGTGTAGACATTGGGGAGATGTAACACAGTGCAGTATAGACACAGGGGTGGAGCAGCACAGTGCAGTGTAGACATGGGGTGGATGCAGCACAGTGCAGTGTAGACACGGGGGTGGAGCAGCACAGTGCAGTGTAGACACAGGGGTGGAGCAGCACAGTGCAGGTGCACACAGGGGTGGATGCCCTAGGGGCTGCATGCAGGAGGAACCCTGGAGAAAGGAGCAGAAAGGGGCCGCGGCCTTTGCCCAGGGGGCCTGCCCACGTGATGCGGGGCCGTCCTCGCACTACAGGCGGGCTCTGAGGGTCTCCACTCGGGCCCCCGAGGGGGAAGCCGTGCGCTCGGCCCCGAGTGGCACAACCTGTACTTGAGTGCCGTCCGCCTCCTCTCCTGTTATTGATCCTGCGTCTGAGCAGATTTTCCATCCCCTTCCTCTGGATGCTGACTCATGGCCCACGCCCGTGGAGAGTGAGGATTTGATGGACCAGAGACCATCAGGGGTGCGGGGGACGGGGCCGTGCCTGGGGCTCAGACGCTTCCTGCCAGGTTCCTCCTGTCAGCAACCCAGGGGGCCCTGCAGAAGAAGGTGCGCGGCCCGCCCACCCGGGCACAGCTGCGTGGGAGAAAAGTGCTGTGGCGGAGCAGGCTAAGCCACCGCCTGCTGGGTCGGCATCCCAAATGGCGCTGGTTCGTGTCCCGGCGGCTCCTCTTCTGATCCAGCTCTCTGCTGTGGCCTGGGAAGGCAACAGAAGATGGCCCAGGTCCTTGGGCCCCTGCACCCACATGGGAGACCCAGAAGAAGCTCCTGGCTTCAGATCAGCCCAGCTCTGCCCATTGTAGCCATCTGAGGAGTGAACCAATGGATGGAAGACTTTTTCTCTCTCTCTCTGTCTGTGGTGTGTGTGTGTGTGTGTGTGTGTGTGTGTGTGTCTTTGTGTAGCTCTGCCTTTAAAATAAAGACATAAAATCATTTTTTAAAAAAAGGTGCTTTCGATCAGGGAGGAGGCGTCAGCTCTCACGAGGGCCCCAGAGCAGCAGCCTCAGGCGGTTACTCAGTCCCGAGACAGACACAGATGGGCTTGGGGCAGCAGGCTGCCTGTGGGCTTAGAGCCAGTGTCCCCGTCACACGCACACAGCACAGGCCAAGGGCAGGCCGCTGGACCACAGGGGCGTCCGTGTGAGCCAGGCTCGCCGGGTGCCCACCCCGCTCCACGAGACCACCCGTGTCTCCTTCATGTGCCCACGGGAGGACGCTTTCACCCTGGCGCTGGAGACAGCAGCTCAAAGGCAGCCATGTTGCTCTGAAGAGACGGCCCCCGCCCTCTCAGGGGATGGGGGGAGACATAGTGCCAGGGCTTGGGCTGTAGGGGGGTCGGAGCCATTGGCAGATAGGCAGGAAGACACTAGGGCTTCAGCGGGACTGCCTCCCCCAACCCTGTAACCCGCTCTGTGGGGGACACCGTCCCAGCCCAGGGTATAACCCTCTCCAGGCTCTTCAATGCCTCTCCCTCCACCCCCCGCCCAACACGGAAGCACGGGGCTCCCCCCTCAGCTCAGAGGGGGCTTCTCCATGGTGCCAACGGCGAGGGGACCACAGACCAAGGGTATTGGGACATGAGGTTCGGAGTCCAGAGGGACCTATGTTGTCCTGAATGCAGAATCCTGATGGCGGCTCCACCGTTCACCAGTGGGCGGGTTTGGGGTCGCTTTCAGCGTGGGGTGATCAGGAACAAAGCTGTTATACACGTGCGGTTATGGGTCTACGTGAGGCGTGTTTCGTTTCTCTTGGGTAAATATCCAGGAAGGGCTGACGGCACAGGAAGCTGAGAGCTGGTCGCCCAGGTGATCGTGCCCGGTGACGTGAGAGCTGCTGCTCCAACGCGGCCAGCACCGGCACTGGCAGACGGAGGACGGGGGCTCAGTGGGGGGTCTGACGGCAGCTTTGACCTTCACTTCCCCACAGATGCTGGCCCCGGGCTGCAGGCATTGCTGCTGTCTACGCCTGTGTCTTCTTTGCGACCTGCCTGCTCGTGCCCTTGGCCCAGTTTTTTCCAAGGGTGTTTTAGTGCCCAGCGCTGTGGCACAGCGGGTTAAGCCGCCACCGCAACAGAAGCATTCTTTGCGGGCGCTCATTCGAATCCCGGCTGCTCCACTTCTGATCCAGTTCCTTCCTATGGCCTGGGAAGGCAGCAGAGGATGACCAAGTGCCTGGGCCTCTGCACCCACTCGGGAGACCTGGGTGCAGTTAGGGTCCCAGCTTTGGCCTGACCCAAGCCTGGCCATTGCAGCCACTTGGGGAGTGAACCAGTAGATGGAAGCGTCCCTCCATCCCTCCCTCCATCCCTCCCTTGCTCTCGCTCTCGCTCTTGCTCTCTCTCTCTGCCTTTCAGTTAGATAAATAAATCTTCAAAAACAGTCTGCATTATTCGTTCTAGTTCTCCGTCGCACAGCCACCATCTGAACACCGGCGATGCCGCGCCTTTCCGTTTCCCTGACGGTGCCTTAGGGAAGGAGCCCAGAACGCGATTCCTTCCTATGCAGGTCCGTGCTCCTGTGTGTGAAAGTCTGCCCAGTCCAGGGCACGGGGTCTCTCCCGTCTTCTCTTCCAAGTCTCAATGTGGAGCGTGGGTTCAGATCTCGTACCTGCTGTGGGTTCATCCTGCGTGTGCTCTGAGGTCCACTTTCTCATGTGAGGACGAGGCCCAACGCTGCAGGGCCCTGCACTGAAAGGCAACGCCTGCTGCCTTGAGTGGCCCAGACACCTCAGTCGAAACCAATCGACCACGCACACGCGGGCTAATTCTGCACCGTATTCCGTCCATCGATCCATGCGTCTACACTTCTTCAATACCGTGCTGTCTTAATTATGTAGCTTCCCAGTAAGTCTCAAAACCAAGGGGTGAGACTTCTCCAGTTTCGGCATTTCCTCCAAAATCATTTTTGGCTAATCCATTGCCTTTGTGTTCACAGGTGCGTTTTCCAGACAATTTTTGAGATGGAAGGATGGCTTAACCAAGGTCACACGGCCATTTCTCGGTACCCAAGTCTGGATCTGACCTTGACCTCGGGGAGGGGCTGAGGGGCAGCGCCACACAGAGGCAGACCTGGGGCAGGCTCTGCAGAGAGTGTGAACGGTCAGAACTCCGGCTGCCGGGCACTGGGCAGAGAAGCGGCCGGGCTTTCTGGAGCCGGAGCTCCGACTCCCTGTCCTGCCACTGCCACACAGGGCCGCTGCCTCTGCCTTGGCAGCGCCTGGGGCTCCAAAGCCAGACACGCCCAGGATGCTCCCTGCTGCCCCGCCCTCTGCCGGACACGCCCAGGATGCTCCCTGCTGCCCCGCCCTCTGCCGGACACGCCCAGGATGCTCCCTGCTGCCCCGCCCTCTGCTGGCCCCCACCACGCAGCCAGCCCTGCCCCAGGCCCCTCCTCTCCTCTCTGGCTCCTTCCCACACCCAGAGGGACTTCACTGCTCTCTGTGGACACTGGTCATCACACCACGCCGCCACTCGGGGGCGCACAGCAGGAGGCAGCCCAGGTAGCAGGTGAGGACCCCAAAGCTGGAGCCTGGAGTCAGAGACATCTTGGTTGTGTTTGTTGGTTTGTTTGTTTGTTTTGCCAGGCAGAGTTAGACAGTGAGAGGGACAGTGAGAAAGGTCTTCCTTCCGTTGGTTCACTCCCCTAATGGCCGCTATGGCCGGCGCTGCGCCAATCTGAAGCCGGGAGCAAGGGCAGGGGACAGCAGCAGGCCAAGGACAGCCGGGCTGAAACACCGTCTGGAGCAGCGTCTGGCGACAGGGGACCAGAGAGCGTGGAGAGGCAGCAGTGGCCCAGAGAGGCAGGCCCGGGCTGCTGGCCGGCTCGCCGGCTCCTGTCTATCGGGAACCCGGCAGTCACGCACAGAAGCCCCGCGGAGAGAGAGGGGCATGTCCTGAGCCCTGCCCTGCACGAGGCCAGGGGCACAGCCCTGGTGTTGGCCCTCACGGACCCTGGGAGCCTGTCGGGCGGGACAAACCATGAGAGCCCCTGGGTGGTAACTCGAGCCGTCGTCAGTGATCAGGCTCTGCAGAAAAAGCAAGAAAATAAAGCAGTAGAACCATGACGCTGGGACTGAAACCTGAACAAGAAGCACTGGCCAGGGTGCTGGGGACAGGGAGAGCCCCTGGCCCCCAGAGCGTGCAGCCGCCAGCCGGAGCGCAGTGAGCGAGGCCAGCAGTGAACAGGGCTCCGCGGAGCTCGGCGCTGGGACTGCACATAGGCCACGCTGGCTGGAGAAATAGGATTAGCAAAAGGAGCCTTCTGATCCTCTGATCAGCACTTCCAGAACATTCCACCGGCAGCCATGTGGAGGCGCCCCTGTGCCGAGTGCCAGAGGAGCTGGAGAGACCGCCGGGCATGCTGCAGCCCAGGCAAGTGAGTTCTCCGCCTGAACGGGCACCTGTGCGGTGTTCAGACTTCACGTCAGCAGGTCCCGCTCCACGACAGCGCGTGCTGGCCGGGGTCACCCCAGTCATCAGGTCACCCCGGCAGGGCTCCTGACAACACCTCTAACCTGAATCCCGTCACACGGAAGCCATGAGACGAACCGAGTGTGTGCTATTCCACGAAACAAGGATCTCACCGTGCGATGTCAGAGGACCACAGAGGGAGGACGGCGCTAACAAAAGGTGGCCCAAGAGACGAGGCCGGCAGCTGTGGCCCTGATTCTGAGATGGATCGAGGGTCGGTTACAGTACACCGCTGGGGCCGAGGGGCCAAGACCCCGCACACCGCAGCAGACCCGGCTCCCTGCCACTGACAGGACTGGTGACTTGAGTGCTCGGGCCCCTTCACCCACATGGGGACCCTGATGGTGGTCCAGGCTCCTGGCTTCAGCCAAATCCAGCCCCGGCTGTTGCAGGCATTTGGGGAGTTGTCTGCCTCTCAAATAAAAAAAAAATGAATGAATTAAAAAAAAAAGAAAAACACTGCTGGGATGCGTGGGGACATTCCCTGAGGATTGTGTGTTGCACGGTGTCGCTGTCTCAGTGCCATCTTCCATTTGTGACCGTGACGGCGCCCGCAGCAGCGACATGTGCCAGGTGTGGAGGGGTCAGGGTCAGGGTCAGCTGCCCTCCCGGAAGATCTTCACCCAGGGGAGAGCCAGGGCGGCTCTAGGTGGACACGTGGGTCCTGGTGAAGGGCGAGCAGGTTGGAGATTTATCAGAACAAAATGCTGGGGTTTTGGGAAATACGTTCATGAATCAGCAGCCGAGCGGCAGGACTGCTTTGTGGGGCTGTGCTCACGGTGAGGGGCACAGCGGTGGAGGATCTGCCGGATGCATCGGGGCTAGGACGGCCCTGCCTCCTGCGCAGACGCTTTGGTGCTACTGCCATCTTCAGGAAGCGGGGTCTCGGTGCAGGCGGGGGCAGCTTGGCGGCCGGCTCAGGATAGGCGGCTTAAGGATCTCTGTGCACCTTCCATCCAGAGTGGGGATGGGGTCCTGCCGGTCAGGACGTGCTGTCCACACGACACCAAGCACACCACGTGCTCTAAAGCGTCCGCAGCTCCAGCCGCAGGTGCGCAGTGCTAGGAGCACTCCCCATTGCATGGCGCTTGCATCAGTTGGGTCACCTGTCCCTGAAATCCTCACGCAAGGTCCCGTCCACCTCAGATCCCTCTCAGAGGGCTGAGCAGGGGCTTCCTTCCAGAGCCCCGGCCACCCCCAGCCCCTCCGTGGGGAAGCATCTTCCCAGGTAACACCCGACAACCCTTCCACCTTCCCTGTTCTCACACTGTCCTGGGAGCTGCTGCTAGAATTAACCACAGGAGGGACGTGGATCCAGGCTTAACTGGAAGTAAGTGTGGGGAGACAATTTCACTGCAACCTGCTTCCGTCCCAACGCACCCCCCAGGTGTCCCCGCCAGGGTCCACCCAGCCACCCTGCGCCACCCAGGAATCCAGAGCGGCCAGTCCAGGGCACTGTGGTGCTTCCACTGCTGTCTGTGCCGGGGGCAGGCTGAGGGTGGGGCAAGCACGTGGCCGACTCAGAGCCATCACTCGAGGAAACTGGACAAACTGGCAGGACGAGTTCCTCTCAGAGTTTTAACAAACATGGAGACCCCGCCCCTCTGAAATCCCCCTAGGACCACCCACCACCTGCGACTCCCCACGCCCACGGTGACCCCCATCTCCCCCCCCCCACTTCCAGCTCCAGATGCTGTCTCCTGGGTTCTTTCTGGGGGTCTTTGTGCCCCCTCCAGAGTCAGCGCTGAGATCCACCCCAGGGGGCGGGGTGGGTGGAGGCTCTGGGAGGGGATTAAGGCCTTGATGGTGGAGCCATCCCGGTATCCCGGTCAGCGTCCTGCCAAGAGGACGCAGGGCGCCCGCCTCTCCCCTCTGCTGGTGGCATCTCAGACCGGGAGGAGGGTCCTTGCCACGCGCCAGATCTGCCAGCACCTCAGCCGGAAGCTCCCAGCCTCCAGTCATGTGAGCAGGCCACGCCTCCCAGGACACCTGCTGCAGCCAGCGCCGCCTGGGACACGCGTGTCCCTCCTGACATGTGTGGTGTCGGCACCAGGGGCACAGGCAAGGCCACCTGCCATGTCCGACGACACTTCACAAAGTTCGTGGAAACGGAAGAAAAGTAGCGTTTTCCATGAATCTCCTGAAGACTCGTGCTGTCTACGATCGTATTTAAGTTACCGATCAGGCCAGCAATCACTCAAGACAGCTCCAGCCCCTGTCCCCATGGACACACCTCACGGCGACCTGGAGCCCGGTGACTCTCAAGGACTCAGCCTCTTGCGTGGTCTCTGCTGGCCCTGGCAGCCTGTGCAGGACCCGCCCTCTGAGGCCCGGGGCGTCGGCACCGGCCCACCCTGCCCTTCAAGCCCCGCTGCACACACACGCAGGCACCGCAGCCCCGTGTCCCGGCTCCGTCGGCACCACAGACACCACCTGGGCCACCCCGGGGCTTCGGGACACACACTGAGCCACACAGTCTGTTCTTGGGGTACAGGCCCAGGCAGGAGACCCACAGGGACCCTGAGTGTTGGCTCAGGGTGGGTGGGCAGACTTGGGGGAACACAGTGCTTGGGTCTGACTAAAGAGAGACCCCAGCAGGACCTCCTCTCCCAGGTGTGGGGGCAGCACCTGGCACCCGGCTCCCCTTCTTGGGGGCCTAACATCTCGATTCCCTTTGGGGAACCTTTCTCCACCACCCAGGCCAGGTGTTGGGGTGCAGCTCTGCAGCTGGGGGTTGAGGTACAGTTCTCAGACTGGGGTTGGGTGCAGCTCTGAGCTGGGGTTGGGTGCAGCTCTGAGCTGGGGTTGGGGTACAGCTCTGAGCTGGGGTTGGGGTGCATCTCTGAGCTGGGGTTGGGTGCAGCTCTGAGCTGGGGTTGAGGTGCAGCTCTGAGCTGGGGTTGGGTGCAGCTCTGAGCTGGGGTTGGGGTGCAGCTCTGAGCTGGGGTTGGGTGCAGCTCTGAGCTGGGGTTGGGGTGCAGCTCTGCAGCTGGGGTTGGGTGCAGCTCTGAGCTGGGGTTGGGTGCAGCTCTGAGCTGGGGTTGGGTGCAGCTCTGCAGCCTCACATCCCCAGGAGAGAAAGACACTGAGCCCATGTGATTGACAGCGACCAGCCCACATCAGATAATTTACGGCTTTAATAACAAATTAGCACAGTGAAAATTAAAGAGACAGTAATGAAACGCAGCCTGCAGGCGCACTTCAGGAGAGAACCCTGACGGTGCCTTCGAGGCTTAGCGCACAGGCCCCCGCCCCGGCCGCACATTAGATTTGGCTGGGGAGCTTTTAACCGTCCTGGCGCTGGAGCCCCTGCCCCCAAGACTCTGGTTTAATTGGTCTGGGACGGGGCCCAGGCAGCAGCGTTTTTTTTAAAGCTCCCCGAGTGATGATAATGTGCAGCAAGGAGTGAAAACCGCTGGTTTAACATCCAGCAGGCGCTGTGGAAGACGGGAGCGTTCACTAAATACGAAAGCACACGGAGCCCAGAGCTCCCGCCCAGAACCATCTGCTGGGCCAGGTTTACAAAACTCACGTCCCCGGCTGCAGCCTTAAGCCACCGGTGAGGCTGCCGCTCGGCGCTTCCTCCAGAGCCTCAGCCGGGAGCTACAGGAGCCTTTCTCTGCCGGGATGTCTCAGCTCTGCCCAGCGCCTGCCCAGGATGGAGCTGGCCACACAGGGTGCGAGCAGGGCCCGCGCCCAGCCCCGCCCCTGCCCCCGGGGACTGGAGCCCTGGGCCTGTCCTGTCCCTGCCAGAGTCGGACACACAGCTGCAATGTGTGTGGGAATGGGCACGGGCCGCCGTCACTGGAGCGTGTCACGGCGCTGGACGCCAGAGAAGCAAGCATTCATCCCGGAGAGGAAGGGGGAGCCTGCCCTAGCCGCGAAACGCGGTGGTCCACGTGCCTCGTGAGAAACGAACATGTAAAACCAGGGGGGTCAGGTCAGACGTGCGGCTTCCCAGGGATGCGGAGGAGATGAAGCACCTGCTGGTGACCGTGCTGGAGCTTTCTGGGGCTTTCCATGGCGCTGCCTGGGCTGCTGTGCCGTGCACAGTGTCGTCCTGGATCCGGCCGGCCCACCGTGCGTGCACAGTGTCGTCCTGGATCCGGCCGGCCCGCCGTGCGTGCACAGTGTCGTCCTGGATCCGGCCGGCCCGCCGTGCGTGCACAGTGTCGTCCTGGATCCGGCCGGCCCGCCGTGCGTGCACAGTGTCGTCCTGGATCCAGCCCGGCTGCCACTCACAGCTTCCGCAGAGTTGCTTGTTCTGGGGGTGCTGGCGTCTTTCTTGGTTCCCAACTTCCTAACTGAAAGAAAGGTGAGAAATGTAGGTGAAAAATGCAAAATCCAGGACAGGCTCATGGAATCTGCCGAGTCCTCCTTTGGTCCCGTTTTTCTAAATTTCACAGAATGGGGAACATGTGAAAATCGGGCGCAGCGCACTGCCCTGCTCTGCCGGAGCGATCCGTCAGCGACCATCGGGAGATCTCCCATCTCGGGGACGTGGCTCCAGTCACCTCACCATTCGCAAACAGCAAAACCGCACGGTTGCCAGTCTCCACCTACTGTGAGGAAGGCTTTCAAGGAGAATCTTCTCCAAGGCGTTGCACGTTGGTGGACAGGGAGCCGCGTGGCCACTCGCTGGAAGCCTGCTGGGCCATGCGCTCGGCTCCAGTGAGAGACAGAGGAGACACGTAGAAACACACAGCCCTCAGCAGCCACGCAGGGGTGGGTGCTGGTCACGGCGGCTTGGTCGCTCCTGAGGACGCCCACACCCGGCGCCTGAGTGCCCGCCTGCCCGCCTGGAGTCCTGGGACCTCTGCTTCCCACCAGCCCCCTGCTGAGGGGAGGCAGCAGTGAGGCGCAAGTGTGTGCGTCTGCCACCCACGTGGGAGACCAGAGTCCAGTCCCAGGGCCCCGCCTTGGCTACCTGGGGCGTGAGCTGACAGGAGTGAGTGCACTTGCTCTGTCTCTCTGCCTTTCAGATACAGGGATAAGTAAACAGCAATGTGTAGAAAGCCCAGGGCCACGCAGCCATGCTGGGAGTGATGAACAGGTGAAAGCGCTCTCTCTCTCTCTCTCTCTCTCTCTCTCTCTCTCTCTCTCTCTCTCTCCTTTCAAATAAATATCTTTAGGGGAAAAGCTAGTGGGACAACTGATAAAATTTGAATTAAATCATTGATTGGCTTTTAGTACGGGGGATGGGAATTTCCTGACTTTGATAATCCTGCAGTTCTGCTAGCAGACACGGCCGGAAGCGAGGCTCTGGTCTCCGTGCCGGACAGAGCTCAGGCAGAGACGGGCTCAGCAGCACAGTGAGGCTCAATGGGCGGGGCATCCGTCAGGAGGGATGGGCACCTCCCCAGGCGGAATCAGAATGCACTGCCAGGCCAGGAGGGTGGCTCGGGGAGGCTGGGGCTCACGAGGGAGGGGCCGGTGCTTCCCGCCAGACCCCACTCCCTGGACAGAGGTCGCTGGTGTGAAGCAGGTGGCGCCTCGGGAGGGACTCAGCCCCTGGGCGCCGGGCGCGTCCTCCGGGGGTGCTGTCCTGGGAGGGGGAGGCTACGACCGCCCAGGCATTCTCGGATCTGGGCAGGACTTTGTCACGGGAAACATGGGGCTGCCCCGTTCCTGTCCCCAGGTGCGTGTTGTCCTCGGCCCCTGTCCCGCACAGGCTGCCTGCCGTCTGCCCGCCTAACAGTTACAAGAGAGGGCTTCCTCATTTTAAGGAGACACAGAAAGAAGCAATTAAGGTAAAGGACCATGGTGCTGTAAGTAATTCTCAGACATCAGACAACGCATCTTGCATCTATGTTGTGAAGGCAGGGCAAAATACTGGGCCTGTGAGTGAGGGACACATGTCAAATCTCTCTACTACTTGTGCAACACTCCTGAGAGCCTGGAGCTACTTCAAAATATTCCCAACTTATCAAATATCCCAGGGAATACGCAGCGCGGCCACTGTGGCCAAACTAGCAATGCGCGAATTCTCGCCCAGCTCTGCCAAAGCTCTCCCAGAGCCTCGCCAAGCTGCTCCCTCTCCCCTCTCGCTATGAAAACAGAGATACAACAGTGACTTGGAGCCGCAGAATTCCAGGTCAGAATTCCAGGCACAGAACAGAACTGCAGAAAAGTAAGCTGCACAAATCTAGAGCAAGTCCCCCACGGGGGCAGCCTGTTCACCTGCAGGCGCTGGGTGGGCTCTGGCCTGAACCAGAGTCCCCAGGGAGGACCCACCCTGGAGGCGTCTCCCAGAGGCCCTCGCAGCTGAGAAACCAGACTGGGGGTCCCTGCAGGAGAGAGGACCTCGCCCTGCCTAGTCAAAGGCAAGGGAGGAGCTCATGAACAGGACAGAAAGCACAGCAGAGAGAGACCAGGGCTGGCTCCTGATCACGCCAGACAGGTGTCAGGGCTGGCAGAACCACGGTCCAGAACCACAGTCTATCCCACTTCCAACGTCCAGCGGCCACGATGTCCGGAGGCATAGTGGCCAGGAGCAGTTGTCACTCCTAGAACACCCCCTGGCTGCCCCCCGGGCTATGCACCTGCTGACGAGTCCCCCCACAAAAGCGACTCATGCAGCCACTCAGGCTCCTGCCACGGCCCAGCCACCAGGCCAGGCTCTGAGTCCGTGCAGAGCCCCCGCTCCTGTCGATCTCTTCGTCAGCTGCTGCAGAGAGCAGACTTCTGAACTGAGGAGCTCCCGCACACACATACATCTCCCCCAGAGGACAAGGCTGAGAACCCGTTACCATAGAGACAGGCTCCGGGGACCCCAAGCGTGGGCCAACAGCACCACCTAGTGGGGCACCGCTTGTCCTGCGTCCCCAAAGCCCTGGAGCTTGGCCGGCTGAGGGTCAGGTGTTTTTGTGGTGCTCAGCTTCGCTGCGCTGCTGGGTAGCCTGGTTCGCCAGCGCTGGTCCACCAACATCCACTTCAACCTCACTCCTCGAAGCCCCTTCCTTCCCACGGGGAGACGGCACTGCAGCTCCTCTCGGATCCCAGGGCCCACTCTGCGATCCCACCCCCAGCTGTGCGGACAGGCCCTGCAGGTGTCCCTCGGTGTCCCCCTGGCAAAGCCAGGCCGCGACTCCCCAGCCCAGGCAGTGACGTCCTCCTCTGCCGCTTGCTCCTGCACTGAGCCCAAGCCGCTGCCGCTCACAAGCCGGGCGTGCACTAAGTCCACGTTCCCCGTTGTCTGCAGGAACCTCACCCCATCCAGCTGGGGGCAGCAGGTCAGTATCTGTGAATTCAGGGTCCGCCGGCCTGAGCACCCTGGCATTGGAGCCCTCGCCCACTCCTCTCTGCTGCTCGGCCTCCTTCCCCTCCTCTCAGCCAGGACCCTGGGCACAGAACCCCTCCGCCCGGCTGGTCCAGCCACAGGCGTCTCGGGTCAAAGCTGGCCTGAGACTGTCCTCCCGAGCAAGGGCCACAGTGGACCAGCAGAAGAGGGAGACCCCAGGAAGCCTCCCCAGATCTGTCTCCCACCGAGGTGCGCGGCCCGGCCGAGACCCCTCTGAGCATTGTGGTCTCTGTGGAGGAAATCGCCCACCCTTTTCTGGAGCTCACGGACGCCTGAGGGACAGAGCTGCTGACAGGGTGCGGGAGGGAGCCGGGGCCTCAGCAAAACGCTGGCCCAGGTGCGCTTGGATTCTCAGCCTGGCAGCATCTTCTACTTATTTATTTGAGAGTTACCGGGAAGGGAGGGAGAGATCTGCCGGTTCACTGCCCCACTGGCCACGAGGACTGGAGCTGGGCCAGGCAAAAGCCAGGAGCCCGGAACTCAATCCAGGTCTCCCACGTGGGTGCAGCGACCCGAGCCCACAGGCCACCTTCTGCTGCTTCCGTGGAGTCAGGCTCACCGTGCTCTGTGCCCCGCCCCCCACTGAAGCAGCAGCAGCAGCTCTGAAGATGGGCGTTTGGAAGAGAGCGAGCCACAGCCCTGGCCACATCAGCGTGAACAGGGGCTCAGGTACCACAAGGCCAGGGGCCCCAGGGCAAGGCTTGGGTGGCCAGAGGGGCGTGCGTGACTCCTGGTCTATCACAGGCCAGCCTCCGGGCTCCCGTTTTGCCCCTTGGGACTGTGTGGCCCTGTGGGGACTGCATGGCCCCTTGGGACAGCGTGGCCCAGCGGGGACTATGTGGCCCGGTGGGGACAGCGTGGCCCGGTGGGGACTACGTGGCCCGGTGGGGACAGCGTGGCCCGGTGGGGACTGCAGCAGTCTGGACCCTGGTCCGTGCTTGCCGGTGCGTGCCGCCAGGAGAGCTAACCTGAGCCCAGCCCCGGCCCTGAGCTCAGCGCCGGAGATGCTCCTGCGGCTGTGGGCCCACCCGGGGGGGGACCTGCGAGGGTGCGGTGTCTGGGTGGAAAGGGACAGTGAAGGTGGCCCCTCCCGCCTTGGCCATCGCAAGGTCAGTGGTGCATACGTGGGGAAGTCTCTGTCCAGGCTGGGTGTGTTACAGCTCGTGGGACAGGGTGTGCAGGAGACTGGCCCCTCGGATTCCACCCAGGGGCCATGAAGAGTCAAGTGCGGGGACCACGGACTGAGCCTCCCAGCAGGTCGCCTGTCCTCAGGGGAAATCCGAAGTTTGCACGTAAATATTGCCAGCACCCAGACTCCCTTCAGTTCCACCTGCTGAAGCTCCCCTGGGGAGGTGACCTCTGACCCTCCACTGCTAGCGACCTCAGACCTCCGCCTTTGGGGGCCGACAAGAGCTCCACCATCGCCCCCCAAACACAAGGACCTGGGTGGTGGCTGGGCTCACCCCCTCCCAGTTCTCACAGACTTGCAGCAGGAAGAGGGATGCACACCTCACCCCGCGTGGGGACGAGCCCCTCCTCACGCTCCCACACACTTCCAGAAACTTCCACGATGCCACTCCGGCTTCAATCGCACCGGGCAGCGCCTCGCTCACAGCGGCCACAGCGTGGCGCCTGGTCACTCTGACGGGGATGGGAACAAACGGAGGCGCCAGAGCACAGTCAGGTAGTGGACAGGGCTGGCGTAGCCAAGGCCCAGCCGCCCCCGGTCGTGACGCCCACTGCGAGGCCGAGGCCTGGGCGTGCGCTGGGACCACAGCGCGTTCTGGCCGCCTCCGTGTCGGGCGCAGCCCCATCGCCAGTGGTCAGCGTTCCAGCCCCGGGCTGGAACCGAGCTGGGCCAGGTCCCTCCTGCTTTGCAGCAAATCCGCGTGAGCAGGTTAAACCGGATGTTCTCGGGCTGAGACAGGCAGGCCGGGCCGTGCGCCATCTGTGTGTCCAGACGTCTCTTCTGCCCAGCTCTGGAGCCGGGCCCTAGGGTCCTGTGAGGCTGAGCTCAGCACCGGCACTGTGGGTGGTGCCGTGTGTAATCGCCCTGTGGCTGAGCCGCATTAGCTGTCCCGGGGCAGACAGAGCCAGTGTAGACAGAGCCAGTGTAGACAGAATCCAGTGTAGACAGAACCCAGTGTAGACACAGCCAGTGTAGACACAGCCAGCGTAGGCAGAATCCAGTGTAGAAACAGCCAGTGCAGACAGAGCCTGGTGTGGACAGAGCCCAGTGTAGACAGAGCCAGTGCAGACAGAGCCAGTGTAGACACAGCCAGTGTAGACAGAGTCCGCCATGGTAAATACGCCGGGTGAGTCTTGTGCGCTCAGCTGTCAGGGCCCTGCAGGGGGCAGTGTCAGAGCTCTTCGTCTACACGGGCGTTCTTGTGCGGCTGCCCATGGAGGCCTGCGGCTGGGGACCGGGTCTCCCTCCAGCCTTCTCTGACTCCTGCTCTTGGCCGCTGCCTCGCTGCGCTGCACACGTGGCGGGGAGCTTTCCTGAGGAACGGCCCCCACGGCCACACAGGACCCTCGTCTGCTCTTCCCTCGCCACTCCTCTGTCTAAGGCTGAGCCAGCCGCCGCGTTCAACCGTGTTCACATGTGCCACATTACCACGAGATTCATCCACGCACATCTGTGCCACATCTGTCCCATGTTCTTCCCCCATATCTGTGCCACATCTGTCTTGTGTTTGTGTTTATCCGTGCACATCTGTGCCATGTCTGTGACCTGTTCATGCATATCTGCGCCACGTCAGTCACATGTTCTGCCCTGCACATCTGTGTCATGTCTGTCACGTGTTCATCCGTGCACATCTGTGTCATGTCTGTCACGTGTTCATCCGTGCACATCTGTGTCATGTCTGTCACATGTTCATCCGTGCACATCTGTGTCATGTCTGTCACATGTTCATCTGTGCACATCTGTGTCATGTCTGTCACGTGTTCATCCGTGCATACCTGTGTCATGTCTGTCCCGTGTTCACCCCTGCACACCTGTGCCACGTCTGTCCCATGTTCACCCCTGCACATCTGGGGAACATGTGAAGAGGTTGAGCTTTCCTGACACACACAGTAGCCAAGCTACTCGATCACAGCAATGAGTCGGTTTGCTTTACAAAATAAATGTTAGCACAGCTCCCGTCCAGTTATTCAGGAGAGATGGGCAACAGTCTTTTCAACTAAGGAGCGTCCCTAGTGGGCAGCGGCCCTGTCCCAGCTGATCCACAACACGCCCCGGCGATGTCACTCCTCCGCTCCCGTCAGTGGCTCCTGTCATGGGCGGGATGAACCTGTGCCTCCCGGGGGCTCCCCGCTCTGCCCCCAGGGCACTCCCCTCTGTGCATCCCCAGCTGCTGGGACGACTCTGCTGTCCTCTGTGTCCAGAACATTCTCTGACCCCCTTGTCCCTGGAAGGTCCCATTTAAGCCCAAGCCAGGAGCCACTTGTTCCGGGAGTTGCACATCCACCTGCAGGCTCCATCTCTCTCAAGGAGAGGGAGTCCGACCAGGCCGGCACCGTGGTCTCTGCGGGGTCACTTGGTGTCCACGTTGAACAGCTGCCTGGCCCAAGGCACACCAGCAAGGACGGAGGGTGACGCTGGACTCTCATCGTTCCAGGTCACGGGCACAGCTCTGCCATCACGCCCTGAGCCACAAGGACACACGTGCCCCCCCCCCCCAGCACAGGGCTGGCCTGAGCGTGCACGCCGAGGGCGGGTGTCTGCCCTCTCACGGGACTGAGTCTCTTCACTCTAATTCCACAGGGTGGGGATTTCAGCTCCTTTGTGCGGGTCTCCCCCTCTCTCCCCCTCTCTCCCTCCCTCTCTGTCACTCTGCCCTCCCATAAACTCATCTCTAAAGAAAGACCTGACCCTGGGCTTATAACAAAGCCTGACCCTGGAAGTGGGAGCCAGCGGCTGGCACCCAGGTCCAGTCCCACTCAGACTCCCGCTTCCTGCCAGGGCGCACCTGGGAGCCGCAGATGAGGACTCAGGGGGTCCCCACCAGCACGCGGGAGCCCGGCCAGAGCTCCCAGCTCCCAGCTCCCAGCTCCCAGCTCCAGCCTGGCCCAGCATCGGGGAAGGGACCCACTGGATGGGCAAGTGCCCGCTCTCCCTCTCTCTCCTCTCTCTCTCCCTGTCTCCTCTCTGCCTCTCTCTCCTCTCCTCTCTCTCCCCCCTCCCTCTCTCTCCTCTCTCTCCCCATCTCCACCCCCCATCTCTCTCTCTCTCTCCCTGTCTCCTCTCTGCCTCTCTCCCCTCTCCCCATCTCCACTCCCCCATCTCTCTCTCTCTCTCTCTCTCCC
>CM027402.1:1585318-1599859 GCA_015711505.1 Sylvilagus bachmani
CCCTCTGTCTCCTCTCTCCCTCTCCCCCCTCCCTCTCTCTCCTCTCTCTCCCCATCTCCTCTTCCCCTCCCCCTCCCTCTCTCTCTCCACTCTCTACCCCCTCCATCACACCCTCCCCCGTGTGTGTGTGTCTCTCTCTAATAAACACATTTAAATCTGAACGCAACGGAAACTTGGGGGCCCCTCTGCGGCTGCCGTGCGTGTTTTGTCACGGGAAGGCGTCCGACGCCCGCAGCGGAATCCGAAATGCGTGAGCGGCGGACAAGAGTGCAGGCGCAGGGAGAAACCCCAGGGACAGTGCGGACGCTCCTGCTCCGCTGGACCCGGCGCGGTGCGGGTCCTCGCCGCCAGGGGGCGCACGCGTGCTGAGCGCCGCCCGCTGCGGGATCGACCCGGAGAGGTCGAGCCCGTGTCTGCGGTGGGCACCTGCGGCCGGCCAGCACCTGGGACCACGCTGCTCCCACAGCGGCAGATTCTGCTGGAGCCCAGTCACCTCCCGGTGCGCATCCCCAGGCGACACACCCAGGGCGGCCCAGCGTCTCAGCACAGGCCTGGGGCTGTCGCGGGCTGAACTGTCAGGCTGGAGCCCTGACCCCAGTTCCCCGGATGTGACTGGGGTTGGACAGAACGCCCCTGAGGGGGGTTAAGTGGGCCAGTGCTGTGGTCTGCCGGTCAAACCGCTGCTTGTGACGTCGGCATCCCACGTCAGAGCGCGAGTTCCAGTCCTGGCCGCTCCACTTCCCACCCAGCTCCCTGCTAAGGCCTGGGAAGGCAGCAGATGGTGGCCCAGTGCTTGGGTCCTGCACCCCTGGGAGACCCAGATGGAGCTCCAGGCTCCTGGCTCCTTCCACTGTGCCCACAGCAAACCCCCAGACAAACTGGGAGGCCTTTTTAAGAATTTGTTTCTTTTCACTTATCTGAAAGGCAGACAGAGACAGACACAGAGACAGAGACAGACAGAGACACAGACACAGAGACAGACACAGAGACAGACACAGAGACAGAGACACAGACACAGAGACAGAGACAGACAGAGACACAGAGACAGAGACACAGACACAGAGACAGACAGACACAGACACAGACACAGACACAGACACAGACACAGACACAGACACAGAGTTCTTCCCTCCACGGTTGGTTCACTCCCCAGATGACTCCAGCAGCTCGGGCTGGGCTGGGCAGGAGCCAGGAGCCCAGAACTCAGTCTGGGTCTCCCCGATGGGCAGCGGGGACCCAGGTGCCTGCACCTGCCTGCTCCCTGGGCGCACGTTAGCAGGAAGAGTCGGGACTCGAACCCGGGCACTTCCAGTACCAGGTGTGGGCCCCGCACGGCGCATCTCAGCCACTGCGCCCACACCCAGCCGGACTTGGAGACTTTGGGAGTGGAGGCACAGCTGCCTTGGGGGAGGAAGACTCCTCCCCCGGGCCTGGGGGCGGGGCCGAGGCCTCGCTTTTCCTCACCCACAGGGCACCCCTGTGGCTAGCAGGGTGGAAGCTGAGCCGATGGACAGGGAAGGGGAAGGCGGCACCGGTGGGGACCCTCCCTCGGGGCAGGGGACGGGCTGGGGCCATGAGTGGCTCTGAACGTGAGCAGGAGGGTAAACAAGCCCCCTCTGCCTCCCTGACCACTGCGGTGAGGCCCGGGGCTGGGGAGTCCCGTGCTCAGACCAGGGCCTGGCGGCACGGGCTCCCAGACTCGGCCATGAGCTCGCGCTCACCCTGCAGCAAGTTTTGGCCTGAGTTCGGGTCTGCAGGATGGATGCACAGCTGCCCACGGGCAACCTCGGGCTGTGTCCAGAGAAGCCAGCCGTCACTCTGGTTTCCCACGGACCCACGCGCGGTGTGGCCCTGGCCCGGTCACTGCACATCTCCGCCTCAGCTGTTTCACTGTAAGATGGAAGCACCCTCTTCCTCGGCGCAGGCGCGGGAGGCCGTGTGCTTAGCGGCACCGCCCAGCACCCAGAGCCTTTGCCTGGAGCCACGCAGCCCCTGGCGCGGTGACCTGTCTTCCAGCAGCGCCCAGCACGCGGGCTGCGAGGCCATTCCCAGCGTGGTCCCTGTTCCGCACCCCCGGCCTCCCCAGGCTCGCTCTCCACACCCCGCGGGGGCGCCCAAGCACCCACCATCCCGGCCACCTCCTCCGGGGCCAGCTGGCGGGCTTCGAGTGGACACGGGTCCCCCCTGCTCCCCCTCCCACACCCTCTGGCTTCACCTGCCCGGGAGTTCATGACCTCCAGAGCCCCTGCACCATGGCCCAGAGCATGATGGGAATGCGGGCTCTCCTGGGAGGACCTTTGTCCCCTAAGCTAGGCACGCTTTTTACACTTCTAGAAAGGGGGAGGCTCCCTTCCCCTGGGCCGGGGTGGATTGACGTTTCCCCAGGCCCAGGCGCAGCGCTGGCACCCAGGACGCAGTGAGCCCCAAGGTTAACGCCCGCCCGCCTGGGGTGGCCTTCAAGTATCAGGGGCTGAGGACAACAGCCAGAGCACGTGCGCCGGGCCGCAGGACCAGGCCGGTCCTCCCTCAGGGAGCAGCCCCCCCACCTGGAGAAGGAGAGCACCTGTGCTTGTCATGTGCCCGGCACAGGCGAGCGTGCAGGGGCCCGGGGGCCAACCTCAGCGCGTGGGCGGGGGCTCGCCCCACTTCACAGGCGGCCCGGCGGGCAGCGAGGCCGCCACTGCCCTGCACGGCCCCTGGCTGGTCACCGTACTCTCTCCGTGCCGTGGCGCAGGTGCGCCTGGGGTCACCCACGGTTCCTGTCCTCGCACCTGCTGGGGGCGTGACCACTAGCGCTTCCCCAGTCCGTGCCTCTGTGGGGAGAATCTCCTCTGACTTTGGAAGCCAAGGAGGCGCCCCGCGCAGGAGCCGCCTGTCCCCTGCACGTCCAGGCTCCGTCCTTCTGCCCCTGCCCTAGGGACGCGGCTCGCTCCTGCGCTACACCTGGGCCCCACCATCATGGCCGCGGCAGAGTGACCCGGCCCCAAGATGGTGGCTCCCGAGAGTCCCCTGCGGGGGCAGGACACAGCCGCAGGTGCTGGCCCAGGCTTCCCCGGGTCTGGAACACCCGCTCCCCGCGGCCACGGCCGGTGCCGTTTCCTCACAATCTACCCGTGAGCCCTGGAGCCAAAACTGGGAAGCAGGCGTCCTCTTCTACCACCGGAACGCAGACCCAGCAGCCAACAGGGTGAAGCAGGCTCAGAGGGGGCCAGTGGGGCCCGGGCGTCCCTCCGTCCTCACCCGCCTCCACCCCCTCTCCCCTCGGCAGTGTCTGCAGCGAATCCCTGGGCCAGCTTCCCTGGCCCCGGCTGAGTTCAACCTCACAGTAAAAACCCAGCAGACGCCGCTCAGCGTGGCGTTTGCCCGCGTGTGTGTGCGACACGCAGCCCCGTCCGCACAGGGCAGCCGTCCGCCTCCTCCCCGGGTGTCGCCTGCACCATTGGTGACAGCTCTGTGCCCTGAGGGAAGCGACGGCATGCGTGGTGCCGCCCTGCGCTCACACTCGCTGCCCTCTGGGACCCACGCTGCTTCTCAGTGACTGGCGTGGAGCTGGGGGGGCTCCCAAGCCTTTGTGAAAAAGCCTCTCCCTCCCAGCCAGGTTGGGGGGGGGCTGCGTCCTCACCCTTGACCTCCTGTGGTTTCCTGAAGATGCACAGGTCACGACCTGCAGCAAAGTGCCATCCCCGGGGTTCCCCACGTGCCCAGCAGTGGCCACAGACCTCAGTTCTGGCCCTGGCACAGCCGTGCTAGGTCTCCAGCATCCACGCCGTTGATCATTGATTTAGCACATTGCTAAATTGGCCAAGATAATATGGTAAAAACCCGTTAAAATGACAGTTTTTTCCCCAATATGACACATTGTTTGCGGACGGGAAGTTCACATTGATTTGTAGTTTTCTCCGCAAGGCAGCTTCTCTCTAGGACACAGCTGGGGTCGGGGGCTGTCCACACACTGCCCGGGAGATTCTGGGTTCGAGTACCAGCTCCACTCCAAACTCTGGCTTTGCACACCCTGGGAGACAGCAGATGGGGACTTGGGGACTGGGGTTCCTGCCACCCACATGGGAGATCTTGATTAAGATTCTGGCTCCTGGCTTCAGGCTGGCCCAGACCAGGTTGTTTTGGGCATTTGGGGAGTGAACCCAAATGAACCCAGTGTTTGGGGGAGTCTCTCTCCGTCTCTCTCTCTCTCTCCCTTCCTCCTTCTCTCTTTCTCTGCCTCTCACATAAAGATACCTAATTATTTCTTCAAAAAGACACAAGCTGAACTGGTATTGAAGTCAGTCAACTGTGGCATTTCACTCTTTCCTCATGAGAGAGGGGGCAGGGCTCCCAGGTCCACACCTCAGGTAGGAGGGCCCCTCTGAGAGTGGGGTGCAGAGTGACGGGCGGCAGGAGCCACACTTGCTCTTTGAGGGTCCTGTCAGTCTCGGAATAGCTCCTTCCATGGATGACAGCAGCCTGGCGACAGCTCCCTCGTGGGTGACAGCGTCCTGGCGACAGTTCCCTCCGTGGGTGAGAGCACCCTGGCGACAGCTCCCTCCGTGGGTGACAGCTCCTTCTGTGGGTGACTATCCTTGGGGCAAGTAGCCAGGACCAGCATGCATGGCCAAGCACGACTCAGCCCACAACATGGGGCAAAAAGCAGAGTACACAGTTGTCGTGAGTGCCACTCGTCATGCAGCTCGACAAGGCTAATGTGACGTGTCGGAGCACGGGAAAGAACCACACAGAGTTGTGATAGTCTTTTCAATATAACTTATTATTCAGTACGACTCAGTATGTATTCAGTGTGCACATCCAAAGGTCAACACCACTCAATAGGTCACTAGTCCACAGGTCATAACACGTCTAGGAGTAAGGCAACTCCCAGATATAACCAGCAGTGGTAATAGGTACGCCACAGACGAAGCGTAAGAGCATGAGAGCATGACCAGTCTAAACACTTATGGCTGACAATGTAATGTGAAGGCTGCGTTCTCAAGGTTCCTATCACGGCCACGAGAAGTCAGAGCCCAGAGTCGCTGTTACCACTGGGAGAGACGGATCTCAGAGCAGTCACTTATGGGCAGGGGTCATGGGATGACTGGCACTCTGGGCAGTAGGCTCCAAGTTCCCAGACGGACAGCGAGCTGAAGGGCTGGAGAGGTCACCTGACGAGAGGTCCGGTCCGGCTCCAATGTCACCTGATGAGAGGTCTGGTCTAGCTCCGATGTCAGGTCCGGCAGCGGCTGGGGTGTCCAGGGAGGTGACTCCAGTGGAGTGGCAGGCAGAGCTCAGTCAGCGGAGACGCGGGCAGAGTTTCGCTTGCACAGAGCCGTGGTCCCCGGGGGAATGAGAGCAGGTGTGAGGTTTGCCTTTTCTTTCTTTTTTTTTGACAGGCAGAGTGGACAGTGAGAGAGAGACAGAGACAGAGAGAAAGGTCTTCCTTTGCTGTTGGTTCACCCTCCAATGGTCGCCGTGGCCGGCGCACTGCACTGATCCGATGGCAGGAGCCAGGTGCTTCTCCTGGTCTCCCATGGGGTGCAGGGCCCAAGCACCTGGGCCATCCTCCACTGCACTCCCGGGCCACAGCAGAGAGCTGGCCTGGAAGAGGGGCAACCGGGACAGAATCCGGCGCCCCGACCAGGACTAGAACCCGGTGTGCCGGCGCCGCAAGGCGGAGGATTAGGCTAGTGAGCCGCCTTGTGGCGCCGGCCAGGTTTGCCTTTTCAACCCACTCTGGGGTAGGTGGGCGGTGAAGGTGCCCTGAGTATCACCAATCACAAGCTCACCTTTTGGGTGTCACCAACCAGATGTTGTTTGGGGTGACCAGTGGTGTGTTGGGGGTCTCCTGGGCGTGGCCAATCGTGCAGTTGTGTGGGTGGAGTAATGCGGTAGCCAGCTGGTTGGCTGCTCCTTGTGATGTAACGTCCCCCAGTCCTTATCAGGCCTCAACACCTGTGTCTGATCTGACAGATGGTCTGGGCAGTTCTGGCACTTAGTGGCCTTAGCTCAAGTCACTCCATTTTGGTTTTGCTTTGTAGCCTTAGCTTAAGTAGCTCTGTTCTGGTTTTGTTTTTTCTCTTTCTTTTTGGGTTAGCGGTGCTCTGCAACTCTTTTGGGACTCCTGTGGGATTCCCCACCACAGTGGCTGCTCCACCACACCCACTGGCCTGCCCGGGAGTCCAGGGCCAAGGAACACCCCTTCTCAGTGGACAGCAGCATGGCTCAGTGGTGGCTGACACTGAGCACAGTGAAAACGAGCCGCCCTTGGGTTCCGGCGCTGTGGCACAGCGAGTTAATGCCATGGCCTGAAGTGCCAGCATCCCATATGGGCACCGGTTCAAGTCCCGGCTGCTCCACTTCCCATGCAGCTCTCTGCTATGGCCTGGGAAAGCAGTAGAAGATGGTCCATGTGCTTGGGCCCTGCACCCGCGTGGGAGACCTGGAGGAAGCTCCTGGCTTCAGATCAGCACAGCTCCAACCATTGCGGCCAATTGGTGAGTGAACGATCAGATGGAAGACCTCTCTCTCTCTCTCTCTCTCTCTCTGCCTCTCCTTCTCTCTCTGTGTAACTCTGACTTTCAAATTAATAAATAAATCTTAAGAAAAGAACAGAACAGAACAGAACAGAAAGCGAGCAGCCCTGGGCGACTGCAGGAGTTTGTTTACGTTCCAGAGGCTCAGCACGGAGCTGCGACAGCCGTGGTAACAGATGGACGTCCCCTCTCCCGTGTCCGATACCTTCTGGGGGTGATCCCGTGAGAATGCCTGCCTGGCCCATGCAGTTATCCTGACTGCTGGCAGGTGGGGGAGCCCCGGGCACACCTCCCCCACCCCGCCTTCTGCCATCCGGTCAGCTGCTCCCTAGTGTGGCCCAGGCCCACCGTAGCCTACGTGACCGCCAAGCTGTAGGAGGAGCATCCCAGTGCCAATGCCAGCTTCACCCCGTAGAGTGCGTGTCGCCCTGAGCTAGCCACGCCCCTCCGCCTGCCCTTTAGAGGTGTGCTTGCTTGCTAATAAAGCGGCCACGTTCACCGAAGCTTGCCTCCGGCGCTTCTTGTCCCAGAAGGCCGGCGCCCCACCCATGCTGACAGCGCCGGGCCTCGCGGGCGAGCCCGCCACGTTGAGTGGCGTGGAGATTTCGCCTTGGCTCTGGGGTCTTCCCCTGTTGATTTCACCATTGAGCCACATGGCTTCCGGCTCAAGCTCCTGGGGGAGAGGGGATCGCTAAAGCCTTGGGAGCTGCAGGACCCAGGAATCTCTCACAGGGCCAGTGCCGGGCACCTGCCAACACCTGCCGCCATCCAGCGTGACGCCTGGCACGGTGCCGCTTCCTCAGCCAGCGCCAGTGAGCCCCCCGCGACATCACGACCCGCGGCTCCAGGACCCCGGAGCCTTCCAGGGGCGACCGCGGGAACCTCAAGGAGGTGAGATTCACAACGATGGGTGTGGCGTCGACCTGGACACTGGAGATCGGTGTCCCGCAGACCTGAACGGGACAGCCCCTGCTGCAGCTGGGGTCCTGGGGTGTGGGTGGGAGCAGGGCCTTGGAGCGGAGGCAGACAAGGCAGAGCCTCCATCTTAAGTCACTTCTCCTTCCAGTGCCTGAATCTCACTGGACACCAAGTGCCCTGAAGGCCTCCCGGGGCTCTGGCGGCAGCTGTCAGCTGGTCACACTGAACTAATGGCTCAAGCCGAGCTGGCCCTGGACGCCTCTGCACTCCGCCCACCTGGGGCAAAGCAGGCCCACATCTGCTTACTCTCCCTGCGCCCACACCGCAGACGGCGTCTCCCAGGAGACTGTGCCTCTGTCTCAGTGCAGAGCAGGCGACCCTGCTGCCACGCAGCGACGTCACAGCTCTAGCCTGACCCCTCCAAAGTCCCCTCTGGTGATGGTCATGCCAGGGCCAAGCTCACCTCGCTGTTGGGTTCATGAGGGAGAACACCTGGGACCCCTGAGGGGTGCCCCACACGGGACCCAGCAGTCATTCCTCTTTGGCTCTTTAAACTACAGAAACTGGGGCCCAGAGGGCTCAGGGACCTGCTTCCAAGGGACAGAAAGCGGACCGGGGGACATAGCCAGGCCTCGGAGGACCGGGCCCAGACCTGCTTCCTGTACACAGAGCCCGCTCCCCAAGCAGGGGCTCCCCCTCGGTCTCCTAGGCCTCATGCCAGGGCCCGAGCCGGGGCTGCCTATGTGCACCGTCACCGCGAGCAGACCTGAAACGAGCTACGTGCTGGGATCCCGAGCCCCTGGCAGCACCGGCTGCTCCTAACCTGGGCACCGCCTCCCCGCCCACCGTCAGCACAAGCCAGGGCCTGCGGTGAGCGTGGGCCTGGGAGGCGGCAGGAGGCTCTGCTGGGCAGAGACAGCGCCCCCGGCCTGTGAGCCCTCGCCCCTCAGCCCGAGGGGCTGCACGGGCACACGCTGGGGCCTCAGGAAAGTCACGGCTCCTGGGCCTGAAGGGCGAGTTTGCGTTGATGAAAGAATCCATGCATAGTTTCTGTCTGTGAAGTGAGTTTCCTGGACCTGCTGAAGGCCCTGGTCTGAGGTCTCTCACTCTGTTTTCCAAGAACCCTTGAGGTCTGCTCGGGCGCCACGGCCACCGTAAGTTACCAGCAGCTCTGTCTGCTCGCGTCCTGCGTTTGGTGGTCCAGGGATTTTGTGCTGATTTCTTTCCTTGTCAATAAGCTTCAAGCCTCAGATGGATGCCAGCAGTACAGTGGCAGGATCAAAGATGTTAGCGTGTGCCTACGTTTGTAACTTTATTTTTCATTTGTCCCAAGTTGCAAGCATGAAGTTTCTGTTTTCAAAATGGACCCAGCTGGCCGTTGTCCAGTTATGAATCAAGAACCTCACATGGTGCAGTCAGAAGACCAGCGCTTCATGGTGTGAGCCTGGCCAGCCACCCCCACCCGTCTCCTTCTACCGCCTCCGCGCCCCCCTGGCTCCGGGCAGTGGAAACACCACTGGCGACGCTAACTAGTCCAGAGTGTGACCCTGGGCAGCGGAAAGCCTAAGATGTGGCACTCAGCTGAGGCCGACAGAGTTCAGCAAGGGTGTGCACGCCAAGCACCCAGGAGAGGGAGAGTCCTTAGGGCCAGGGCCCGACCAGGACCCGGGGTTGCTGCCAGCCAGCCCTGCAAAAAGAGGACTTGGGGTTCAGAATTGCTTGGTGGAAGGACAGCGTGCGCTGTAGCAGGAAGTCACTGAAGACGCACCCAGGGGACACGGGGACTCTCGTCCACCATCCTTGGACACTGCCTGGCGCACACGGAGGGGGCGGGGCTAGCTCCCGGCTAGTGGTCAGATCGCCTCTCCTCAAAGACACTCCCTGCCCCAGGGAGGACTCCGGCCCTGCACTTGGGGGCCCAGCATGGTGGACAGCAGCACTCCTGAGCCAGCCTGAGACCCCACACGGTTGGGCAGACCTGGGGGCTGGGCCCGCCTGGCAGTGCGTGGGCAGAGGGGCCATTGGAGAAGTGGTCAGCTCTCTGCTGAGCATCTCTACTGCCAGTGCTGGGCCTTGGGGTTGCAGCCGGGACATCGGCGGGGGACCTGCAGGGGAGTCTGCAGCCGGGGAAGGCGCGGCCCGCAGCCCAGCTGGTGAGGCGGAGCAGCGGCCCGGCACAGGGAGGTTCTGGTGTGGAGCAGGCACACAACGCACACCACGGGAAACTTCCCGACCCCGGAAGTGGTGCGTGCCCCTAGGAAGCCCTGAGCAAGAAAGGGTGGCCCAGAACCCCATTTCTGTCAACATTGCAGAGGCTGGGCCAGCGTGGTAGGAGGAGAAGGAGAACACGGGAAGCCGGGAGCGCCCCCGCTGTCACCACGAGGATGAGGTCGCTCTGACTCAGTCTGCGCTCCGCTGGCAGGACCCTGGAGAGAAAGCCGGCTCAAACCCCAGCACCTCTCTCTATAGCAGCAACAGAGAGAAAGTAGCATTTAAAGGTGGATGTCAGTGAGACAGCACCCAGCACTTCCCGACACCCCCCGCGGCGGGGCCACGTTGGTGGGATAAGCAAGGGCCCTCCCGAGAGCCGGGCTGGAAAGGCGGCCGGCCCCTGTTGCAAACTGGAAGGGAAGTGACCCAGGGAGGCGGAGGTGATGTTGCCGGCCGCCGTGGTTACCCTCAGGAAAGCCAAGGTTCCCCGGGTGGGATCCACATTGGAGCTGCACATGGGGGCCAGGCTCTGGGGTGGTCGCAGCCTTCCAGACTGGCTCCCAGAGACACCGTAGGCTCACACCTGGGAGCGAAGGGAGAGTGCTCCCAGCTGGAGGTCCCCGGGGCTGGCAGAAGCTGGCTGAAGACCACCGCCCATTCTCCCCCTCGCCCCCTGCTCACTGTGCCCATGGTGTTGTCCCAACTGCCAGCCCCTCTGCCCAGACATCCCTTGGGACATGAGAGGCCTGCACTGGACAGCCAGGTGCCGGAACTTGGGCACTGGGCAGCACTCGGACGCCAGCTCTGTGGCAGGTGCACCTGCCTCCTGAGATGCGTGAACCTGGGAAGAGGGCCCAGGATCCCCAGAGAAGCGGCCACACCCAGAGTTGCCAGAGTACGCATGCGGGCCTGGGAAGTGCAGCCCTGGCTCTGCCCGCACCACACAGACGGGGCTGTGCCCTGAGGTGTGGGGGTGGGGTGCAGCCACCTCCGGCCCTGGCCCTGTGAGATGCATAGGGTCCCCAGAGCCCCCATACTGGCCCCCAGGTGAGCAGAGCCTGTGGGGGCCTCAAGGAGGCGGTGGTTAACGAGGTCACAGAAGTTGCTTTGCGGGAAGCAGAAGGGAGTCAGGTCCCAGCAGAGCCAATGAGGCCCTGGGTGGCCCTGCCCCCGGCTGTGCAGCTCCGCTGCCAGCTCCTCCACCCTCCTTCTCAGCCCCACTCAAAATCTGTCACCAGGGCCCCAGGAAGACTCAGATGAGGGAGCTGCTGTTTGTTGTGCGTCAGGACATTTGGTCAGACTTGCAAACGAGAATAAGCTGCCCTTGGGGGGAATCAGCCACAGGAAGCCTGGGGTCCAGGGTGAATGGGGGCAAATCCGGGGACGGGTGGCCCCATGGGTCCGGCCGGAACGCTCCCCTCTGCCCCAGAAGCGCTCCTGGCACAGTTGGCACCCAGTCTCTTGCCGGCAGAGCGGGGAGGAGCTGACTCCTCTCTCTCCTGTCTCATGAGTCGGGACGCTCCTCTGAGCAAAGCAGTTCCCTCAATTATTGTCCATCCGCGGCAGAGGGGGCATGATTTTTCCCCCCTGGAAGTTGTGAAATTTATTTTTCAAGTGTAAACATTTTAAAGTGGAAGGGGGCGGGCAGCTGGAGCCGTGGCTAAGCTGCCACTGGGGGCACCCAGTCCCATAACAGAGCCGGGGTTCCAGGCCCAGCTCCACGTCTGACTCCAGCTCCCTGCGAATGGGCACCCTGGAGGAAAGCAGGTGACTGACGGCTCAAGTGCTTGGGCCCCCGGCCACGCAGTGGGGAGACCCAGATGGAGTTCTTGGCTTCTGGCTTCCGCCTGCTTTGATGCCCCCTCCTGCAGCACTTGGGGAGTGGACATTCAAGTACAATGAAAATCAGGACTTTTAAAGGAGCAGAATGGCCAGAGGGCCCCAAGGTTCAGCAAAGCTCTTCCCTGGGCCGACTTCTCCAGAATCCGATCCTGCAGCCAGCAGCCTGGCCGCCCCGGCCACCTCCAGGACTTCTCAGGGGACGATTTAATCCAGCAAATTTTCATTCCTGAAAAGAAAAATGCTTCTCCAGGATACTCACCGGCTTCAGTGGGGAAGAAGCCCGGGGGCTCGTGGAGGAGGTGGCGCCTTCCTGGGGCTGTGGAAACGGGGGCGGGAGCACTGGCTTTCTTCCCCGCCCCCCATCCTGCTGTCCTCCTGGATGCCCCTCTGAGCCTGACCCCTAGGGATCCATTTCAGGGTCTCCTTGACCCTTGTGGCTTAAGCCAACGTCAGGTGTGTCCTGGGTGAGCCAGTGCCACCCATGCAAGGACTCCGACTCCTGTCGTCAGCCTGACCAGCACTGGCCTCTGCCTCCTGCCGGCCACGATTCTGCCCCCAGACCTCCCACGGCAAGGGGCGGCCAGGGGGTTCCCTCACCCCCACAGCATCCAGGGAAGTGTGTTCCCTTGCAGTGCCGTTTGTTAGGAGTCGGGACGAGGTTCCCGTGAAAGATTCTCGCTGGAGCCACTGCAGTGCCGAGTCCCAGAAACACCCCCGCCACTCTGCCACTGCCCAGCCCCCCTGAGAGCACAGGGCTGCTCCAGAAGTTTACAGAAAAGGTGAATTAAAAGCTTATTGGGTGCACAACTTTTTTTAAGGCCATGCCTGGATCTTTCATGACATCTGTGGGCTTTTTGTTGGTGGTATCTCCCTGGCAGATGGATCCTTTATAAACGACTTCTGAGTCTCCTTGTCACCCAGCTGTTCCCGTGCCAGATACACCTTTAAGGTAGCTTTGATATCCTGTGTGTTCTCAGAAATCTTCAGTCATTGAGGCTCTGAAATTGTCTTGTTACACTGTTGCATAGTGTGTATTGTGTGTGTGCATACAGAGTGTTTTGTATCTATAGGCTGTAAGTAATTATCTGTAAACAGTTTCTACCTTCTGGCCTCGCCTAGAGCTTGACAATGCACAGCAACAGGATCATCCTCTCTGTGTCCCTTTGCAAACTGCTTTTCTCATTCAGCATCCAGTTTGCCAAATGTATCCGCGTAGACACAGCAGAGCGCCCTAAGCCTTCAGGCAAACGCTGGTGTTTATCTGCCCCCACGCCTGGTTTGTCACCCGGGCAGTTTCTGTGCTACTTTCAAGGCCAAGGGCCGTGGTTGACTCACGTCTCAGCGCCCCACCTCCTGCTGATTTCTCACCCCCACTGCTGCCTAGAGTGGAGCCTGTTCGTGGGACACTGATCCAGCACCTGCCGCCTGCAGGTGTGGGAAGGTGACAGTCCCACCTGGCTGTGCCCCAGCTCATGGGAGCCAGGAACGCAGCCCAGCAGGTCCCTGTTGGAGCCTCTGGGGCGGGGTCCCTTCCCGGCTGCCCCCACACAGCTTTTGAGGGGTGTGCTCTGGGAAAGGGGGGGTCTTGCCATGGATCTGATGAGGAAAGCGAGGCTTACAGAGGGAAGTGGCTCCCCACTGACCCACCGCGGTGTCTGCTCCACGGGAATTTTGACTCCCGCCTTGCCCCCGCCTCGGCCCCTCCCTCCCTCCCTGCTTCCCTGTCTCCCTCCTGATAACAGGAGAACAAACCCCCTTTATTCTTCCCCTGCCTCTCATCTGCATAGCAATGCATCATTCTATTTCATTTTTCAAGCTTCTGACCTGGTTTTTGAATTATTTTTTTGCTTGAGCAATCAGTTCCTGTTGCCCAGAAGTCAAACTCTCTCACAAGGCTGCCTGTGGTGTCCACCTCTGGGCCCGGGCCGTCCCCCCACTGGGGGCTCCTGGGTCATTTTCTGAAGGCGCTGAAGCGTGTCCTGATCCACACACACATGCTGGTTTCTCCCACTTACGGACCAAAAGGAAGCAGCTATACAGACAGGTTTGTCTTTTTCGAAGATTTTTCTTTTGACAAGCAGTGTCAGAGAGAGGGAGACACACACAGAAAGAAAGAGAATCTTCCATCCACTGGTCCACTCCCCAAAGGGCTGCAGCAGCTGGAGCTGGGCCCGACTGGATGGAGCCTGGCGCTCCATCACTCACTTGCCCCATCTTCCGCGGCTTTCCCAGGCGCATGCGCAGGGAGCGGGACTCACACCAGCACTGATACGGGTGTCAGAGCGGCAGCTTAACCACTGTGCCACAACAGCGGCCACTGCACCCAGCTCCTCACCTGGCTCCACCTTGCGTGTTCCGGGGAGGAAGGAGGCGGACAGGCTCGGCCACCGCTCCCTGCTCTCCTTCCTGCCGCCCAGCTCTCCCCTGGGAGTGGCTGCAATACCACAAGCCTCCAGGCTGAGCCCGCCGTGTGTCTGCGCCGCGGCTGCCCTATGGACACCTTCCACCCTTCCCCGAGCGTGGGTGCACACAGGTGCCCGAGTTTCTGCTTCAGACAAAGGTCTGATTGTGGCAGCTGCCGGGAGTGGAGACTCAAGGCTCAGACTCCTCCCCCTCCTCCCCCAGCAGCCTCCAGGGGAGGTGTGGTACCTGCGCCTTCTGCAGCCCCTGGACCCACCCGACCCGGCCCTCCCACATCTTTGTGTGCCCCAGCCGAGGTGGTGACTGTTGGGGATTCGGTACTGGCTGCAGACCCAGGATGGCAGCCACTGCCATGGGCCCTCCCCTGGAATCCAAGGTGCGGGAGCCACTCCCACTGCAGCCCTGCCCGGGCGCCCCCATAGGTCCCAGGGCTCCATGTTTCAGGAATTTGAGGGGAAAACGGAGCCTTGGACGAGTTTATGGGGACTGAGATCCAAAACCTCTCATTCCTGATGGCGACACTACCCCAGCGGCCACCTGCAGCTCACTCAGAGCCCAAGCTGGGGGGCGGGCTCAGCCAGGCTGCTGGGGGGGGCTCAGCCAGGCCGCTGGGGGGGACACTCAGCCA
>CM027402.1:1609631-1646336 GCA_015711505.1 Sylvilagus bachmani
CGTCCATGTCCCTCACAACTTTGTCCTCCTGGGGGCTCGCCGAGCCTGCCACGTAGAAGCTGGTCAGAGGGCAGAATCCTAGCACCAGAGCCTGACAGGTGCCCAAGCTGAGGCTCACCAACCAGCCCCTCTGCCCCTGGTGCCTGGGGAAGGGGAGCTGTGACCGGCAGCTCGCCAGGGCTGCTCCCGCTGTGGTGGGGCTGAGCCCCTGGGCAGGTCGGGGACCAGAGTTTCCTGCTGGCTGTCACTCCTATCCCTGCAGGGCCCCTGGTGGGATCTGGGAGGGCTCTGCTGGAAGCCCCTCCCCAGCACCGCCTCTTGCAGCCTCTCTGGACCCAGCAGGCGGGGCTCCCGGGCGGCACCAGGACAGGGAGACGCCTCCTTCCCTGCTGGGGCAGCAGAGGAGTGAGGGGCTCAAGTCCGCTGTCAGGCCTGCCCTGGGCCAGTCCCGGGCCAGTCCCTGGGCCTTGGCTGCTTGTCAGGAAAGCGGCTGCTGTGGTGGGGCGCTGGCTGTAGCGCTGTGGCCATGCACGACCCTGTGCAGGTAGTTCTTGCACACGGAGGCCCGGGCGCCTCCAGGCGGAAATCCGGCCCCAGGGTGCTGGGGAGTGGGGCCTGTGCTCATACCCAGGGCCACGAGGGCCGGGTTGGCAGCGGCCCTGAGCCAGTTGCTGGCACCTGGAGCCACACGGAGCTGCCAGCCTTGAGACTCGCTGCACGGCTGGCGGAGGAGGTGGGAGGGAGGGAGCCCCAGCTACCTTCAGGCTTCCTGAGGGCAGCGCCTGAGGGCCCCTTTTATGGCCTCCGCCCACTCCTTTGGGAGTGGTGGCCAGTGGCCCAGCCCCAGGAAAGCTCACAAGTCCCCTGGAGGTGTCCCCCCCCGCAGCAGGTGGCAGCCTTGGGTCAGCCATCTGGGCGAGCAGCCTGTGTCGCAGCTCATGGCTCCAGAACACGTCTCCAGATAGACCCGCCCTTCCTCGTCTCAGCTGGGTGCGTGGAGAGGGTGGGGGGTGAGGGCCCCGGGAGGGGCGGCTGCTGGATCCAGTGGCCACCGCCGCCCACGGTGGAGCACTCGCCGCTGGCCCTAGCCGGCCCTGCACAGGCTGGATGTTCTGCATAGTGAGGACGCGGGCTGTGTCCCTGGCAGGGGAGGGATGGACGGGTCCATCCAGCAGATGCCGTGACCGTGGTGCTGTGGCCACATGGGCGTGCGCCTCTGTCTCTGCACATCGCAAAAAGCTGAGCAGGGACTGGCACGGTGAGGGTGGCCGTGCCTCATCAGTGGTGCTGCCAGTCGGCTGGGGACCGACCCACCGCCTGGGGGCAGCATTGTGCAGGAGGAGGCGGGGAGCTGGGCAGTGGGTGCTGCACTGGCCTCGTCGGGCGGCTCCACAGCGTGCACTCAGCCAGACCCCCGAAGGCTGTGCCCCTCAGGGCCGGGGGGCAGCTGCCTTGGGAACATGGACCTGGGGGTCGCCAGGCCAGGCAAGCTGAGCAGCTCACCGGACAGGCTTGGAGCATGCAGTCCACGTGTGGCTCTGGACAAAGCGGGCACTGTCCTGGCCAGGCCTGTGGCTCCCCTGTCGTCCACAACCCTGGAGCAGGTGTGGTGGTCATGGTCATTGTGGAGGGGTGGGGCACTCGGGGCAGCATGAGCCTGGTTTGTCAGTGGCCTGGGACCCGTGGAGTGAGGGGGCACGTGGGAGCCAGGCTGGGGGGTCTCCTGCTTCTCGCTTTCCCAGCCCTGCCCCCATCCCCTAGCATGGTCCGGAGAGACTCAGACCGTCCTGGGCCCTGGGGCGGGAAGGAAGGAGGCAGGAAAGTGTCCAGTTACGGAGGGGCGGCCGCCGGGAGCTGCTGCAGGGGCTGGGGCTCAGCCTCTGGGGCCTGGGTGAGGGCAGCCTGGCTCTGGGGCGGAAACCCCCGGGGGCATGGAGGCCTGGGCAGGACAGGATTCCACGTCTAATGAGAGTCAGAGCAGCACGGGCCTGTGGCCCAGGGTCCTCACAGCAGGGCCCTGTGCCTGCCCCACCTGAGCCCAGAGCAAGGCCCGCGCCCCGGCGGCTGCCTGCTGCTCCTCAGGAGGGAGAGGAGGCCTCGGCCCACGGCCCAGACCTGGAGTGAAGCGCAGAGACCGTGGTGCCCGTCTGCGCAAAGGGCGCGGGCCGGTGGCTCGGGGGCGGTCTCTCCAGGCCGTGGGCTTTGCTGCCTTTTGGCTGAGCCCCGCTTCCACAGCCTCGGCTGGGGTCTTGGTCGTGCCGACCAAGTGTGTGACGCGTGCCTTGCCATCCTCCCGTCCACGTTCAGTCCAGGTGGAGTCAAGGCCAAGGTGCCTAAGTCACCCAGGTTCAGGCAGGGCCTGGGGGTGGGGGCCTACAAGGCCCCGGGTGCAGACCTGGGAAGGGGGCAGTGAGCGAGGGCACCACACTGGGGCACCGCTGGCCTGTCTCGGTCAGCCTGCCTTCTCCACGTCCTCACATGTCCAGGCCCAGGGCCTAGGATTACGAGAGTGCGTGGCTATGCAGGCCACGTGTGGCTGGTGCCAGGTGGAGCCCAGCTCAGGACGGGCCCCAGGCGGGGCTGCTCACAGATGCTGTCTCAAGTTCCCATGGCAGGTGCTGCAGAAGGCCCGTCTCCTGGGGCCGGCCTAGCTCCACCTCTGAGGCTGTCCCTAGGGTGGGGTGGGGGAGGGTCCCTGACGCCGGCCCAGCCGGGTCTGTGGGGGCCGGGCTGCCAGGGCCGCTCACCGTGCCTCGTCCCCGCAGGTCGGCACCATGTCGGTCAGCGTCCACGAGACCCGGAAGTCGCGGGGCAGCACGGGCTCCATGAACATCACACTCTTCCACAAGGCCTCGCACCCCGACTGCGTGCTGGCTCACCTCAACACGCTGCGCCAGCACCGCGTGCTCACGGACGTCACGCTCTGGGCCGGCGGCCGCGCCTTCCCCTGCCACCGCGCCGTGCTGGCCGCCTCCAGCCGCTACTTTGAGGCCATGTTCAGCCATGGGCTGCGGGAGAGCCGGGACGACACGGTGGACTTCCAGGACAACCTGCACCCCGAGGTGCTGGAGCTGCTGCTGGACTTCGCCTACTCGTCGCGCATCGTCATCAACGAGGAGAACGCCGAGTCCCTGCTGGAGGCGGGCGACATGCTGCAGTTCCCCGACGTGCGCGACGCGGCGGCCGAGTTCCTGGAGAAGAACCTGCTGCCCTCCAACTGCCTGGGCACGCTGCTGCTGGCCGACGCGCACCAGTGCCGCCGGCTGCACGAGTTCTCCTGGCGCATGTGCCTGCTGCACTTCGAGACCGTGTGCCGGGGCGACGACTTCCACGGGCTGTCCAAGGACGCGCTGCTCGGCCTCATCTCCAGCGACGAGCTGGAGGCCCAGGACGAGCGGGCCGTGCTCGAGGCCGTGCTGCAGTGGGTGAAGCACGACCTGGAGCGGCGCCGGGCGCACCTGCCCGAGCTGCTGCACGCCGTGCGGCTGGCCCTGCTGCCCTCCGACTGCCTGCGGGAGGCGGCGGCGGCCGAGGCCCTGCTCATGGCGGACGAGCGCACCCGGCTGCTGGTGGACGAGGCCCTGCGCTGCAAGACCAGAATCCTGCAGAACGACGGCGTGGTCACCAGCCCGTGTGCCCGGCCACGCAAGGCCGGCCACACGCTGCTCATCCTGGGCGGGCAGACCTTCATGTGCGACAAGATCTACCAGGTGGACCACAAGGCCAAGGAGATCATCCCCAAGGCCGACCTGCCCAGCCCCCGCAAGGAGTTCAGTGCCTCGGCCATCGGCTGCAAGGTCTACGTGACGGGGGGCCGGGGCTCCGAGAACGGGGTCTCCAAGGACGTGTGGGTGTACGACACTGTGCACGAGGAGTGGTCCAAGGCGGCGCCCATGCTGATCGCGCGCTTCGGCCACGGCTCGGCCGAGCTGGAGCACTGCCTGTACGTGGTGGGTGGCCACACGGCCCTGGCGGGGGTCTTCCCTGCCTCGCCCTCCGTGTCCCTGAAGCAGGTGGAGAGGTACGACCCCAGCGCCAACAAGTGGGTGATGGTGGCCCCGCTGCGGGACGGCGTCAGCAACGCCGCCGTGGTGAGCGCCAGGCTCAAGCTCTTCGTGTTCGGGGGGACCAGCATCCACCGCGACATGGTGTCCAAGGTCCAGTGCTACGACCCCGCGGAGAACCGCTGGAGCATCAAGGCCGAGTGCCCCCAGCCGTGGCGCTACACGGCTGCCGCTGTCCTGGGCAGTCAGATCTTCATCATGGGCGGCGACACGGAGTTCACGGCCGCCTCTGCCTACCGCTTCGACTGCGAGAGCAACCAGTGGACGCGTGTCGGGGACATGACCGCCAAGCGCATGTCCTGCCATGCCCTGGCCTCGGGCAACAAGCTGTACGTGGTGGGGGGCTACTTTGGGACGCAGCGGTGTAAGACCCTGGACTGCTATGACCCCACGTCAGACACGTGGAGCTGCGTCACCACCGTGCCTTACTCGCTCATCCCCACGGCCTTTGTCAGCACCTGGAAGCACCTGCCCGCCTGAGGAGTGCGCACGGCCCACAGGTGAGCGCGGGAGGCCGGGTGGGTGCCCCCCGCTGTGCCCCGGCCTCGGGGATCGGCCGGAAGGCCCCGCAGAGCTCGGTGCGGCCCGGCCTCGGGGATCGGCCGGAAGGCCCCGCAGAGCTCAGCAAAAGCTGCAATGTCCGTGGCTTTGGTTTCTTTCTGGGAAAGGGACAGGTGGGGGGCAGCTGGGGGCCAGCAGTGGGGCTGAGGCTCCGGCCCCTGTGGGCGTGGCTGCTCACGAAGCTGGGGCGAGGCCCGGCCCCTGCTGCACACCCAGGCCAGAGCGCGCGTGCCTGGGCCTCTGCACACCTGGAGCTCCCTGCGGTGCTGCTGTGTGGCCTGAGGGCCCAGGGACCACCATCCTGTCCGCCTGGGGTAGCCGTGGTCACTTGTGTCCCTGCCTGTCCTGCCGCTGAGGTGGAGTGAGGTCTTTCGCAGCAAGTGGGCATCCCTTGGTCCTGGGAGGTTCGTGTATGGAGATGGGGGAAGGAGACTGCCCATGACCCACCTGGTGCCTTCTGGGAGTGGCCAGGGCTGTCCCAGCAGCGTGAATGACTGGTGGGTGTGAGAGGGCTTTTGTGTTGGACACCTGCTGCCCTGGGCACACCTGCCCCACACTCCCGTGCTCAGGGACAGGCGCTGGCCGGCCCAGGTCCCGGGGCCCTGTCGGGAGCCGGCCTGCGCCAAGCATGCAGTGGCCGCGAACACTCAGCCGAGCACCGGTGGTCTCTCCTCTCTGGGCTCTGGTCTTCGTGCCGGACGGAGCTCAGGCAGAGACACGGGCTCAGCAGCACAGTGAGGCTCAATGGGCGGGGCATCCGTCAGGAGGGATGGGCACCTCCCCAGGTGGAATCAGAATGCACTGCCAGGCCAGGCGGGTGGCTTGGGGAGGCTGGGGCTCACGAGGGAGGGGCCGGTGCTTCCCGCCAGACCCCACTCCCTGGACAGAGGTCGCTGGTGTGAAGCAGGTGGCGCCTCGGGAGGGACTCAGCCCCTGGGCGCCGGGCGCGTCCTCCGGGGGTGCTGTCCTGGGAGGGGGAGGCTACGACCGCCCAGGCGTTCTTGGGTCTGGGCAGGACTTTGTCACGGGAAACATGGGGCTGCCCCGTTCCTGTCCCCAGGTGCGTGTTGTCCTCGGCCCCTGTCCCGCACAGGCTGCCTGCGTGACATTGCGGTCAGCACAGGGCAGCGTGGCTGTCTCTGGCCCTGCCCTGGCCTTCAGTCCTTGCCTCCTGGAGCCAGACCTGCGGCTGCCATGTGTTCTGAGTCGGCCTGGCAGTGGTGGCAGTCGAGGAGGGGAGCAACTGGTCGGCCTGGGGCAGAAGCGGAGCTGTCCCTCTGCAGTGGCGCCGAGGTTGGGCCTCTGTCCACACCACGCAGCAGCAGGTGCTGGGTGTGGCGCCAGGCCCGTGGGGACCCTGCTAAGGGCGGGCAGAAAGTGGATGGCCTCGCCTTCCTCTTGGCCCTCCCCCACCGCGCCCAGGCTGCCCCGGTCCTGCCCGAGCACGGGGCAGCGTCCAGGAGGGGGAACCACCCAGCACGTCCTGTCCTGCCTGGGAGGCCCCTCCTGCACAGGCGGTGGGGTGTGTGGGGCCCTCTGTGGCCTGCACATGGGGTGCACATGGGGGCACCCGGCCCCTTCTGCTGGCTGTGTCTGAACTTGACCATCTGGGAGCTCTCTGGCCAAGGCGGCCCTCCTCGGGGCTGGGCGGAGTCTCGCAGAGCTGCCAGCGCTAGGAATGACCACGCAGCGAGTCGGCTCCTGTCCTTGCTTCTGAGATGCGGCTCCGACAGGCCCGCCGTGCTCTCCCAGGCCTCTGCACTGAGTGCTGTCTGGACCCGAGCCGTGGTACCGTCCTCACAGCCGTTGCCCCTGGCCTTCGTCGCCGGCAGGGCGGCCGGGCCTTGCCCTTCCTGTGTCTGTCCCGCTCGACTGCTTCTCAGATTCCCACCTCAGTGCCTCTCAGGCCAGCTGCGCAGGTCAGAGGTCACTTCCTGTCCGAGTCCCTCTGCGTTTCCCTACCTGATGTCGGCAGTGCGGCCGTGCTCTCCCTTGGAGGCCACCGACGGGCCGGTAGCCAGTGCCCACCAGGCCCGGGGTGCAGGAACGGGGTGCAGGAACGGGTGTGTCCGGGCCACCGAGGCCGCGCAGCCGGGAGCACAGCCGGTGGGCGGCGTGGCTGCTGACTCCTCCCTCTCTCCTCCACAGCCGCCCGCACCATCACAGGACTCCCCTGTGCCGGGCCGACGCCGGCTCTGCCGTCCTGGGAGCGGCCGCCGCGCGTCTCAGCCGCAGACGAGAAGCAGAGCGCCGTGTGCCGCCCGCCCGGGGCGCGGCTGCCTCCAGGGAGACTCCTGGGTGCACCAGTGGCCGGTGGCCGGTGGCCGTGCCGGGGCTCAGGACACAGCAGGGCCGGAAGCCTGGCCGGTGCCCGCGCGGCCGCCAGCTGCTCCAGTAGTGAACCTGCAGGGCCTCAAGGTCCTGTGGGAGAGTTCTTGCCCCCCCCCCAGCCCAGTGCCCACCGGGCCCACTGAGGAGCTGGCCCAGGGTGCCCAGCCGGGCCCACCTTGCAGCGAGGACCCCTCACCACCGTGAGCCTGCCCTCAGATGGGGACCTGCTCTCCGGACTGAGAGCCCCCGGCTGGGCACACAGAGGCCCCCAGCGAGGACGCCCAGTCACGGTGGCCCAGAGCTGCCCGACGCTGGGCCTGGGCTAGGCTCCCCGAGCCAGCACAGTAGAAGGGGTTCCTGGAAGGGCCCCTGGCACACCAGCTACTGAGTGAGCCTGCAGTGTCCCTACCCCCGGGGCCAGACCTGTGGGCACCTTTTGAGTCGGGCCTTTGCCTTGGGTTTCCCACTGCTGGCCAAAGAGCCCAAAGCACAGGCTGCGCCCTGGGCGGCCCGGCCTGCTCCCCGGGCGAGCACTGCCACACAGGCCCCAGCCCGGTGCTGCCTCCGCTTGCTAACTTACTAAAGAGTTGAGAAGGGCTCCGCCTGCCTTGGCCCCGTGCCGCCGCGGGGACGTGGGCAGGGGCTGCTTGGGTTCCCATCCCCCACCAGGGCCCTGCGCCTGCAGGCGCCATGGGGCCCGGGGAGGCTGTAGCTGCCTTCGCCGCCTTCCCCTGTCCCAGCGGTGAGTGCCAAGAGGCGATGTCATCCATGACAGTCGGCGCTATAGGCCCCGGAGACACAGCTGTGGCGGTGCAGGTCACAGGCGGCTGCCTCCCAGGACAGCCCCCGCTTATGCACACAGTGTGTGTGTGGTCTAGCCCAGAACAACAAGGCAGGCGGCCCAGGGCCCGGTGCCATGCAGGCCCACGCAAAACCAGTCCTGGGGGAGGCGCACTTGCGTGGGGAGGAAGGCTGTGACCGCACGTGGGAGGGGCGGGTGTGGCAGGAGGCAGGGCCAGACGCCCCGGCCCCGCCCACACCCATCGCTCCTGCACAGTGGAGGAACGGGGCCCAATGCGGCCTCCAGCGGGGCTGCCAGAAACGCACTTCCGCCCCCGCCGCCTCAGGTGAGGAGCACCTGCCGGGGCTGCGGGTCCCTGCCCGTGTCCCTGCCTGGGGAGCTTGGCCCCAGCAGGGCCGCGAGGTGCCCGGGACAGCTCCAGGCTGGCGGGTGGCATCAGCGCCTCGTCGCGTGCCTGGCCTGCTCAGCCGTCTGCTCCGGGAGCGGGCGCCTGCCGAGCTGTCCGTTTGTCCCTTGAGCCTGGCCTTGCACTGCTGCCTCCTTGTCCTCGGCGACCCCTGGCGGTGGGCATTCCTGGCCTCTTCTTGCTGGCGAGGAGGCGACACACAGGGGCCGACAGTGGACACCAGAGCCGGGTCGCCAGGACTGGTCTGAGCACCCCGAGCTTGGCTGCACCACATGCTCCTCTGGCACAGGCTGAACCAGGAGGCACGCGAGCGGCCCTCCTGCTGTGGTGGCCAGTGTCGGGGGAGGGGTGCAGGCCAGGGGCGGCCGGATCCAGGATCGGGCTCCGGAAAGGGAGAAGGCGCTCCCGTCCACCCACGGGGGCAGGGTGTTCCTGACGGTGTCCAGCGTCCTGTGTGAGCCGTGGGCGACTAGGCCAGGAGAGGGCGGCGGCTGTCCCCGCTGGCGGCTCCCTAGTGTCCGCCTGGGCTCGTGCGGCCTCTGCCGGAAGGTTCCGTGTCTCCTGTGCAATCCACGCTGCACTCTGGGAAGCCCTGTCCCGGGCCGGCGGGCACACGGCCTCGGAGGTCACCCTCCCCGAAGCCAGAGGCAGCAGCTGCAGGCTGTGCCCGGGTCAGGCCCAGCAGCACCGCCTTCCTGGACTCCCACGCCGCGGGGACACAGGGCGCCCGTGTCCTGCCAGTGCCCCTCCACGAGGCGTCTGGTGCGTGGTTAGGACTCTGCGCCCCACTGGGCAGTGCCTGGGTCTGCGTCCTGGGCCTGCTTCGGGTTCCGGCTTCCCACTCTTCACATCCTGGGAGGCAGCAGGGCTCGAGTGTGTGGGTCCCACGGCCACGTGTGGCTCCTGGCTTCGGATCGGCGCAGCGCCGGCTGTAGCAGCCATTTGGGGGGTGAACCAACGGAAAGAAGACCTTTCTCTCTGTCTATAACTCTACCTGTCAAAAAAATAAAAAATAAAAAATTGTACGCCGTGATAAATGGTGACACGTGTGTATCCCTGTGGTGGTGGCTGTCGCCCGTGTCGTGTGCTGGTCCCAGAGGGTACAGCTCGGCGGTTCCCAGGACGGACGTGGTGGTACAGCCATTGTCATGGTCAGATTTGGGACACCACTGTTCCCCTCGGGCTGGCGCAGCCCGCCTGAGGCTGACCACGCATATGCCAGGGTGCCAGGCTCCGACGCGCCCAGCTGCCCGGCAGCCCCGAGCCCCGTGAGCCGGACGCACGGTAACCATCCGAGTCCACGTTGTCAGCGTGGCCCCAGCAGCATCGGAATTCTGTTGAGCGCGAACTCCCACAGGTTACGCTAAAACAGAGCGCTCAGAACGCCGGAGCCGCTGCGATGCGTGAGCCGTGGAGATGCGTGGAGGGGCGTGGTGAAGCACCCAGTGCTGAGCGCGCGAGTGAGGCCCCCGCACCCAGCCCGGCCCGACTTGCCAAGTGTGCACATGGGGGAGCTTGGGAAGACGGTGGGGAGTTTTCAGCATTTGAGAGAGTGAAGAGCCAGGCGCTCGGTCCAGGTCTCCCTGAGCTGTCGCCGGTGCCCTCCTGGGCCCATTTAACAGGGAGCTGGCATCAGGCGGCAGCCGAGTCTTGGTGGCCGGGCGTGGGATGCGAGTGCCTCGCTAGGCCAGACGCCTGCCCCACGTTGGGAGTCCTAGTGAAAGGTGGCCACGTGGTTATTCTGCGCTGGAATTACAGGTGTTTGCAAATGTTTAAGAATCTCAACTTTCCCCAGCCATTGTGGCCACTTGAGGAGTGAATGAGCAGATGGAAGAGTCTAACTCTACCCTTCAAATAAATGTATTTAAATAAAAATGTAAACACAGCACTGGCGCTGGCTACATCCTCTTTAGCTAATCCTAAGATCGTCATCAAGTTCCCGTGCCGACACCTTCATTCCCCGGCATGCACCTGGCCTCGCCACATTGCCCTTTTCCCAGACAAGGGAAGGGGTGGTTCTCGGGCCCCGCCCAGACAGCCCTGAGCCTGCACCTCCCGGCGTGCCCGTCCCCTCCGGGAGCGTGTGCTTCGCTTTGCTGGCAAATCTGCTGGCTTCTCCGCTGGCCGTGACTGAGTCAGAGGCGAGAGCCTGGAGCCAGTCACGCAAAGTTCCACGAGGTCGTGTGGGCAGCCCAGCGAGTGCCTGCCCAGGACGACTCCTCCCGGGACAGAACATGGACGGACAGGCTCTGCCTGAATGAATCCAGAACCATCAGCGTTCCTGACACCGCACCCGGAGGCCGCCATGCAGGGAATGCCACATGCGTCCGCGATGCAGCTGCGAGGTCTCTTACAGAAACCAGAGGCCGCGTGGCACCCTGTCTGACGCGGAGATTAAGCTCCGAGAAGCTGAGCCATTGTTCCAGGATGCAGAGGGTGTGCTGGCCTCGTGGGCAGGAGCGGCAGAGCTGCGGGGGCTGTGTTGAGGGGGAGGCTGGGCGATGGGGCTCCCAGCCATCCCAGCCATCCCAGCCATCCCAGCCATCCCAGCCCCGGTGGCAGGGAGGCTGGACCTCCGCCACCTCCCAGCGCCCAGGCACCGGAGCCTTGGATGGGAAATGGGGACCAGGGGCCTGGAGGCGGCCAGCGGCAGGGCTGGGTGGGTGTGGGCTTGCCTGGCACCGGAGGTGGCTTCCCTGGGGAGGTGGCTGGTGGGCAGGAGTTGAGCTCGGCCAGCTGAGCCACACAGCTCTGCTGGACACTGCCCAGGCAGCAGCCCCTGCAATCCTGAGGCTGGTGGCCACACTGCACGCGTGTGCCAGCCCTGTGTGAACACCCGCGTTCACCTCGGTCCAGCCCGGCTACTGGCAAGGAGGTCACGTGTGGGAAAGGGCAGCGGCCAGTTGGGGCTCGCCCGCACCGGCGCCCGGCAGGCAGCTTTGTTTCAGTGCCAGCGTCCCCCTCCTCTGGTCCACAGAATCAGACAACGCGTGGGAAAGCGCGCGGTTGTCCAGGCAACTGGCAGTGGGAAGTCAGTTCAGGGCTGGCTCCCAGGGAAGGGGGGAGGAGGCGGGGAGGAGGGGCCTCTCAGCTGCTGCCCCTCATCCCAACCCATCAGTTCCCCCTGAGGCCTCCTGGACCCTTCTGCCCTGTGTCCCCAGAGACAGCAAGTGAGTCCTGGATGGGGAGGCAGCCGAGCTGTGTGGAGCAAGCAGCACCACGTGCAGAGGGCCCCAGGTGCACAGGGCGGGCCAGCTCTTCCCAGCCCAGGCCTCCACCCCAGGAGTAGCAGGGCGCGGACGGGGCTGCTCCACCACCCTGGGGTGGCCTGCAGCTGCGCCCCTAAAGAACAGGGGATGATCTCCAGGGCACAGGAAGGGACGTGGGTCGTGGGCTCCTGGCTGTGCTCCTCGGGTGGCATCCAGGCCCGGGAAGGGTTTGTGGTGCCACTACCCAGGGTGGCAGCTCAGCTCACCTGGGTCCTGCTCCGCCCCAGCCTGGCCGGACCAGGCCGCCTCAGGCCCGCCATCCTCCCTCCGCGTTGTCCTGTGAGTCTCGGACCGCCGCACAGACCCTTTGCTGAGGCCCCTCCTCACGTGGCCTGCGGACCCCTGGCACCGTCACACAGGCCACATCTGTGCTGTGGCCCCAGGAGCAGGCGGGGCGTGACCACCCGTGGATGGAGCCCATTTGTGCTTCCGCTGTTCTGGAAGAGAACGGACTTGTCCTGTCTCCCGGAGTGAGCCCGACCCTGGCCCAGAGCCAGCCACACAGGCCTGGCGGGAGGCCGTGGGAACCCCCTCTGCCTGTTGAAGGCTTCCTGGTGGGGGTGGGGCGGGGCGGGGCTGGGAGGGGGTGGAGACCAGTGCTTCACTGTTTCTGGGGAGGCAGCCATCGCAGAGGATACAGGACTCCCGAGAAAGCCCCGTGTTCCGTGGTCCTGGAGAGAAGGCAGACGGTGGCCCCCTGCAGGACTAACGTTGCTGTGAAGGGCAGGGCTCCCGCGGCGTTGCCCCCACGCTCGGCGTTTCTGCACGTGGCACGGTTCTCCGGCGCCGGCGGGGAGGGAGGCAAGCCAGGCTGGCTGGGCAGGCGGCACAGGAGCCGGCATCGAGGGAGGGCAGAGCTGGCTCATCCCGCTCCTGGAATCTGTTAGGCAGCCACTTCTCCACGTGGCAGGGTGGGTCTTCAGTAACACGTCAAGGAAATGCATTTTATGCAGAAGTGATGTATGCACCCAAAAGTGTTTTTTTTTTGCATCAAGATAAACTTGTCCTTACTGGTTTCAACACGGTCTGAACGGGATCCAGCCCGAGGCACTGGTAAGGGTCAGTGCTGAAGACTCCTGTCCGAGCAACAACATTCAAATGACGCAGGAGCGTCCCGCAAGGGACGAGGCGACGCGGCAGCCTGGCCACACTCTGAGTCCAGACGGCCGGGCCGCATGTGTCCCAGCTGCTTCCACTCACGCAGCCCCAAGAGGAAAACTCGAGCGGCCCGCACTTGCTGTTCCACAGGCACCAAACGCCGTGCCCTGGTCGGCCGCAGGCAAGAGCAGAGCCGCCGATGGGAAAACCAGCTTCCGAGGCTTCCCTGGACACGGGGAGGACAGGCTCCCGGCAGGTGGGCGAGGCACTGGCCTGGGGACCAGAGGGCCAGATGAACAGCGTGTGTTAAGTGCACAGTGCACAGCGCCCGAGAGCCCCTGCCCACAGGCAGGCTCTGCGAGACGCAGTCCCGACGGCCCGCATGTGGCTCCCCCGCACCTGCAGGCTCCCCGTTTCTCCAGGTGGTGACGTCAGCAGGTCTCCTGCTCCTGGGCCCTCAGCTCTTCAGGCAGGGACTGGTGGCTGCTGTCATGGCGTCCAGGCTCCAGAGCGCGGTGCAGCTCTGCGAGGAAACAGTTCACCATCCGCGTGCATTCCGTTCCTCCACACACCTTTACTAGAGGCGGAGGGCCCTGGGCGGCGGCACTGGCGTGTGCCCCGGAAATCCAAGTCCTGACTGCGGGCAGGCCCTGTGCCGGCCGGTGGGTTTCATGGTCTCGTCCTCAGCGGCATGCCACAGGCCTCCGCTCCCCTGCCCCGCTCCTCCCCACCCACGGCACCCTGGACCCGGGAGGGCGCCCCTGCCCCACGCAGATCACTCACAGCGACAATCTAGACTTCAAAGGAAGTTCATTTATTTATTTATTTTTTTTGGGAGGGCTGGGAGGACTTCACAAGTCTGAAGCCGGTAACTAGGAAGAAAGATAAATCAAATACAGAACCAGTATGTCATGGCAAAATTCCAGAAAACACACTGAAAAAAAAGGTACAGTTCACAACTGCTCACTGTGTACATAATTACAAGTCCACATACAACAGCTGGGCTCCATCCTCTTTTCCTTCATTGGGATCGAGCACAGAAGCGGTGATGACATCTGCAGACAGGCAGTGAGCACGGGCGCGTGGTGCGTGACACACAGGAGACCACAGGCTGCCCCGAGCCACAGGGAGGCTGACCAGCACTGCCCCGTCGGCACCCTGGGACCACCTGTGCCACAGGGAGGCTGACCGGCACTGCCCGTCGGCACCCTGGGACCACCTGTGCCACAGGGAGGCTGACCGGCACTGCCCGTCGGCACCCTGGGACCACCTGTGCCACAGGGAGGCTGACCGGCACTGCCCGTCGGCACCCTGGGACCACCTGTGCCTCAGGTGCTTGCCAGAGGCGGAAGCGTGGGGTGGGGAGGGTCTGCGGGAGCAGGGTCTGCTTCCTGTGGGAGCGCCTCTGCACAGGGCACAGTGGGGACCCGTTAAGGGCAGGTCGCCTGCTCCCGTGGCGGGGGACATGGGGCCGGGCATGGCGAGGGGGGCAGCTAGGAGCCGTAGAGCCCCCCACAAACCTTAGGGAGATGGAGACCGTGGCCTGTTGCTACCTGACAGATTAAATGAGATGAGGAAGTAAAAGGAGCCTGTTTTCCCACCCATCCTTCTACCTCCCACTTTGAAACCTGGCCAGCAGGCTCTGGACCCCAAGCTCTAGCTGCCTAGCAACGTTTCGCTGTGACAGAGGAGAGGTTAAGAACCAATGCAAACCAACTCTGCCCCGCGTCAGAGGGCGCGTGGGCACAGCCCAGACACAGGCGCAGTGCCGGGACAGCACTGCTGACCCTCCTTCTGGACACAGTCCACTCGCCAGGGTTGGGCTGCCCTCCAGGCACAGTGGCCGGGTCCTTAGAGTGAAGCTCAGCTCCAAGGCCTCGGGAGGACAGAACTAGCTAAGGGAAGAGCTTCAGAGACCAAGAATGAAACAGAACTTGTATGAACAGCAGTGTCTGGCCCAGAAGGTTCTACCCTTTAAGGGAGGGACCTAAATCGAACCCCTGCACCCTATAGCTCATCCCCAGATATAGGGCCGCACGCAGCCCCAAGGGGTCTCTTGAACGGGCACTTACTGTTCACCGAGGCCTCGGGGAGACCACGGACGGGGAGGACACGGCACAGGCGGTGGTTAGTGCTGCCGCCCTGAGACACGACAAGGAAAAAGGCAGATTTCGTACCTTCCCAAAGCGATGCTGACAATCCCTCCCCGCAGGGGCGGCAAAGGCAGGCTGCGTGGGTTAAGCCTCCCCATGTCCGAGGAGACACAGGCACACACTGGACTGTCTGAGGATCTGGCCGCAGGGTCACGCACGTGCACGTGTCACGGCCCTGTGGCGCCACAGGCTCCTCCTCCCAGGAGGAGCACTCCATTCTGGAAACCGGCACCCTGGGTGGGCAGCTCCATCAGTGCGCCCAAACCCACACGATGCCAGGCACTTGGTTTATTCATGGAGATGGGGAGCAGTCTCGGGATGAAATCCTGGTCACCAGGACAGTGAGCCAGGAGGGATCCGGGCCCAGAGCTCTCAGGATCACAGCCAGAGCGTAGCAGCAACAATCGATCTCCTCACAGCCAAGCTCAAAGCAGGAGGCCGAGGGCCCTGGCGGGGGCGCCCCGTTCTCAGGGAGTGCTTCTCTGTCTGCTCCACAGAGCTCCTTCCCTGACAAGCCAGGGCCACTGCAGCCAGGTGGGGGTGGGAGGCTGTGGACATCCTCCGCTGCAGACTGCAGGCCGCAGCCTCACTCACCTGGGCTCCAGACTGCCTGCCTGGGAGCCCCGGGGAGGAGCCAGGCCTTCCCGGCCAGCACAGCACTTCTGCAGGGCAGGGCGAGGGGCAGAGCCACACGGGGTGACAGGCCGGTGGCCGGGTCCTGCGGCCACGGCAGGTCTTGGCTGTAACCTGGGAGTTGTATGGCGCAGTGGAGGGAGCACCAGAACTGGTCGCTGTCCAGGCTTCTTAGTGGGTGCTCCAGGGCCCCAACAGAAGACCAGAGGGCTTTATTTAGTTTGAAGTCTCTTTCTGGGGGTGAGAATTCATTAAAGCAAGGGCATCCCACAAAGGTGGCAAGTTTCTTACTTCTCAAGGAAGACACCTGGGACAAAAGAATGGCCTGAGGGTAGGGAGGGAAGGCCCGGGCACCTTCCCCCAGCCTGAGTTTCCACTGGGAAGGCGGGTGTGGGGGAGCTGGCGGAGCAGCGGCCGCCTCAGCTCAGCACTTCAGGGTTGCACACACACACATACACACACACACACACAATAAATAAAACAAATCTAGGCTACAAATTCAGAACCAGACCTCTTTCAAATAAACTGAAAGATAAATACCCCACCTGCAAGGCCAGCTGCGCCTCACCAACCAGCACAGGTTACAGATGGTTTCGTTTCTGTAAAGCGTGTCCAGGGCCCCCGGCTCCAGGAGCAGAGCGCAGGCATTAAAGGCCACGTGGGAAGCGCAGACTGCCGGGGCCCAGAGGGAGACGGCACCGGACGCCAGCGAGGACAGCCCAGCACACACAGAGCACAGCACAGCGGAGAAGGAAGAGGAGAAAAGAAACAGGCAGCATCTGTGACGGCTCCGGGGGGTACAGCCCAATTAACAACACGGACGTTAACTGGGAAAAACGTTTTAAGAAACCGAACTTGGCCAAGGTCTCCTGACCCAGATGGAAGTGTGTCCTGGGCCAGCTCCTTGCGTGGGCCGCAGCGGCCGCGGCCAGGCCTAGCCCTCCACCTGCACCTCCTTCCCCGCCAGTGCTCCCTGCCTGGTCCCACCAGGAGCTGCTGTGGGGGCCGCCAAGGTTTCAGGAACATTACCAGGGACAGTGCCACTCCTGGGTACTCAGTGACACCAGCAAGTGTCACACTGCAGGGAGAGCTGGTGAGGCGCCTCTCACGTTATCGGTGCCCAGAACATGAGGGCAAACTACTTGGAAAACCATGCGCTTCCTGGGAATCGTGACGACACGCCATCTTCTTTCCCCTGAGTGCCCCGACAGAGGTCAGCGTGGGCAGATCCCACCCTCTCCCTGGGCTCACACGGGGAGCGCACAGCCTCTGAAGACCATGGGTGAGCACCAAGTGCCATGCGCCCCGCAGCACAGCACTGCCACTCGCGCTGAGCCACAAGGGCCTAATTCGGGCACACACCGTGTGCTGTGGCATGCCCTGGGTGTCCATGCCGACGGTCCCTGTGAGCACACAGATAGTCCAAACTCTGCTCATTCGCTTTGGTCATGTTCCCCCAAGTAAACGGCAGCAAGAGTTTCAGACCTCGTTTGGCAACTCGTTCGGCTCTCAGGGATCCTGGGTGTGCCCGGGAGCTCACCTGGACTCCTGGGGCCACCACCTTCAACAGCGGCCTGGGTGCAGTTCTGGGCACTCACAGGTCACAGACAAAGCAGGGTCTGGGCCTCTCTCCACCCTGACTCACGAGACAATCTGCTCCTCTCCTCGAGGCCCTGGGGCAACCCAGCACAGGCCATCCGGCGTGGGGGAGCTCGCGCACGCGGGCGGGGCAGCAGGAGAGGCAGGGGCGGGGGCGGCGCTCAGCAGAAGATCTCTTCCCCCTCTGCTGATGCTTCTGCCACAGGACCTTCTGCAAGGTGAAGCCAGGACAGATTCAGACCCGACGCGCCATGCCCTTCCTCCCCAGCCCAGGCAAACCAGTGCGGGGCGCAGGGCACCCCGGGACTTCCCGGCGGACTCGGTGCTGGGAAACACTCGGCTGGGAAACAGCATGTGCTCTTGAACATCCCGCGCCACTGTGAGAGCACACCTAGCAGTGAGACCCAGAGGCCTGGGTGGGGAGGTGAGGCCAGGGCGAGTGGAGGCCCTGGACGCTGCGCTGTGGCTCCCTCCTGTCTTACTCCAGGCCTCTGGAAACTGCATCACCAAGTGCAGCTGCTGGGCTGGACTGAGGACAGGGGAGGACGCAGGGTGGGGGAGAGGGGAGGACGCGGGGTGGGGGAGAGGGGAGGACGCGGGGTGGGGGAGGGGGAGGACGCGGGGTGGGGGAGGGGGAGGACGCGGGGTGGGGAGAGGGGAGGACGCGGGGTGGGGGAGGGGGAGGACGCGGGGTGGGGGAGGGGGGAGGACGCGGGGTGGGGGAGGGGGGAGGACGCGGGGTGCTCTGTTTAGGCGAGTCTAGCACTCGCCTCTGCAGGAAAGGCGCACTGTGTGTGGGGCAGGGGCGTTCTTCCCACGCGAGGCCCAGCTCTGCGGTCCGCACGGCCCGAGGGCGCCATCCCCTGCGAGCCGAGTGGGGTCTCACCTCCCGGCTGAATGCGGCCTCCTCTGCTCTTCTTCTTCTTCTCCTTCTTCTCCTTCGGCTTCGCTAAGCCAAACAGGCGGGAGGAGGATGTGGAGGAGGAAGTGGAGGAGGAGGAGCACCCAGGGGGCAGGCTTGGCCCCTCTGGCCCTCTGTGAGTCTGGCTGGCTGAACCAAGGATGTGGAAAGTCCCCTTATCCTTATGTGTCCGGGACAGGCTGTTCCGTTTCGGGGACATGGAAAGCTCGGAGTCCGATGGCCCTGACCTGGCAGCAGCAGGTGTGGGCGGCAGAGACGATTCCTCAGGGCTGGGAAGGAAGGACGGGATCCTCATCAGCTTGCCGTGGGGACGGGAGACCTGCACACACGCAAAGAGGCGTCAGCACCGCCGCCGTCTACTCCACGGCTGACGCCATCAGCTGTGCTGCCTGCTGGGCGCTGCACACTCTCACTGTGGAGCAGCCACGGCTCCCCAGCGCACGCTGCTCCCCCCGCCGTGAACTCTGTCTACGCACTTCCTCCAAGCACCGCCTGGGCGCACTGACAACTGCATCGGAGCGTGAACACACGCTGTGCTGGGGCAGCTCGAAGGAGAGCCTGTCGTCATGCAACACATGGCGATTCCGACCTTGAGGCGGAGCCACGCGGGGATGGGGGCTGAGGGGTCGCAGAAGCACGTGCCGGCTGCAGGGCAGGAGGAGCTGCGCCCCGCTCCCAGGCAAGGGCCAGCCCAGCGGCAAAGCCAAAGGCCAGCTTGCGGTTTGGTGCCCTCCACTGGCCTCCCGGCGCCTCTGCAAAAGTGAACTTTCTTCCACATTTCAAGGTCAGTGAGTCGAGTGGCAGCACAGCAGGGTTTCCAGGCGGCAGACGTGTGCGCAGCCAGGCTCTCCACCCGCCACACATGCCCAGGGGTCCAGAATCACCATGGAACACCCCCAGAATAAACCCGGAGCCAGCGTGCCTGGGAACCGAGAGCCCTCCCAAGCAGCGGGGACAGACACCCGGGGCTGTGTCAGCAGGCGGAAGGCCGACCGGAAAGGAGTGAGGCGAGGTCTCCGCACAAGATCGCCAGCTGCACGTGCGGGCAGCAGCTGCCTCCACGGCTCTGACCTGCAGCATCTCAGGAACCTCGGACCCAAACCGGAAGTTCCCTGACCCTGGGTTCTGGGGGCTCCTTCATCCTTGTGTTTCCCCATCAGGCGACAAACTCCTTCAGGTGGGAGACTTGCCCGATTTCTTTTTAGTGATTAATTTATTTGAAAGGCAGACAGAGGGAAAAGACAGAGCCTGATCTTCATCTGCTAGTCCACTTCCCAATGCCAGCAACAGCCAGGGCCAGAACTCCATCTGGGTCTCCCACGAGAGCCACGTCCCACTGCCTTCCCGAGCACGTTGGCAGGAAGGGGAGAGAAAACAGAGCAGCTGGGACTCAAAGTGGCACCCCAATCCAGGATGCTGGCATGACACGCAGGGGCTTAACCTACTCTGCCCACCACCAGCCCCCATGCCCGATTTCGGACACGGCACAAAAGTGGGGGGAGTGGAGGGCAGTCACGCCTAGGCTACTCTAGCCCAGGCCTAGGGGGTCAGCTCCAGGAGCCCTTTGGATCCTGGCCATACCCCCCAACATTGCCATCCTCTTCCTCAACCTCTTGGACATGCAGAAAGCAGAAGAACACGCACTCCCCATCACTGCTGTCCTTGCGGGTAAGAGTCCGTACAAGCCGGCCGCTGTCTTAGAGCACTCCCGACAGACCCTCTGTCTGTGCTGCTCACCACCCCGGCCGGCAGGGCGCCCGCTACCTGGCGGAGGTCACGCTCCACATGGCCCTGGCCCAGCCGCTCCGCGTCCCGCCGCAGCCGCTCCTGCTCTCTCTCCAGCTGCCTCTGGGCGGCGCGCAGCTGCTCCAGGTCGCACTGGTAGGCGCCCTTACGCTGCTGCAGGTCCTCTCGCTCTCTCTCCAGCTCCCGCTGGCCCCGCTGCACCTGCTCCTCACGCTCTGCCAGCCGAGCCTCCCGCGCCTGCAGCTCCCGGTCACGGGCCTCCCACTCCCGCTCGCGACGGCGCCGCTCTTCGGCGTGCTGGGCCTGCTGCTTCTGCAGGTCGGCCAGGTCCTGGCGCTGCTTCTGCAGGCTGCGCTGCTTCTCCTGCTCCACGAGGGAGCTGGGGCGGCACGAGCCCCGTGCGAGTGGCCTCTCGCTCAGCACCAGCTTCTGGTCCTCGATGTAACTGTCCTGCTGCAGCACCACGCCCTGGGGAAGACGGGGGGGGGAGCTGCAGGCACCCACAGAACACGGGGGGCACCAGTCATCGCCGGAGCAGCCAGCGGCACTGCTGGGGCTGAGGGGAGTGCACGTGCTGCACAGGGGGTGGGTAGGTTCCATCCCTGGGACAGGAAGTGAGCAGAGTGTGTGGCTACTCCTAGGGTTACCCTGTCCAAGTGCTACACAGGGCATGGGGTATGCAGCCTAAAGCAGGCAGCAGCCCATGCGCACGGGGCATCCCCACAGGCTGTGCCTCCGTGAGTCCTGGAAGGCCCCTGGACACCCTCCCCACCACGGAAGGCCCCTCCCCCTCTCAGGCCCCGTCCGGTGGCTGGCAAGGCGCGTACCTGCAGGGCGCTCAGGAGCTCGTGCAGGTGAACGATGCTCTGTACCACCTGCTGTAAAGACAACACAAAGGTGCGGTCGGGATGCGGGCACCCGGGCGCCAGCAGTCCCCTGCAGAGCCCAGCAGAGCACCATGCGGGGTTCTCGGCTGCGCTGCTGAGCAAGCAGGTGGCAGGGAGCGCGGGCGCCCGGGGCAGAACGCGCAGCGGGGCCTGCCGCAGTGCGGGCGCGGTGACTACTCTCCCGGCACCAGCAGTGGCCCCGCGTGTGGGACCGTGGTTATTAAGTAACGCACCCCCCTGCTCTCTTCTCTTTTTATAGTTCTCAACATTTTTCCAGTTTTCTTACAAAAACATGTATTGCTTTTATAATGCCCCAAACAAGTCATTCATCAACAAAATGCAAAAACTTAATCACAACACGCAGGTCTTCTGAGAGTATCCTCTGCCTTTCGCCGAGGGTTATTCTCAGCTGCCGCGGCCCAGGGAAGCCTTGGCCATGACTCTGCTCCCGCCATCTTCCTGGCCACCCTCACCACGCACTGTGGAGGCTGCTGCCACACGGGAAAGCCGACCGACCACTGCTTTAGCCAGCAGCCTGTGTGGGCCCACGCTGTGGCCAGCGAGGAGACTCCGTTAGGACACCACCCAAGTTAGACTTCAATACCAACAAGCAGACAACAGCCTCCTGTGTTTTTGTTTTTCGGGGGGGAGGGAGGCAATATTTCTTTTAATTTAAGTTCATAAGACAAAGCTCCTCAGGATCTCAAAAGCAAGATGACAGAGAAAAGGAAGAAACACAAAGAACACACTGAGAATACAGCTTAGAGAGCAGGCGTTGTACGCAGTCATCCCTCTGTCCATGGGGATGGAGTCCCAGACCCCCAGCAGATGTCAGACACCTCTGATAGCACTGAGCCCCGTTTCTCTCGCTGGCTCCCACACATACACACCTGTGACAAAGCTGAGTTTAAAACAGCCACAGGAGCCAGCGCGCGGCACAGCAGGTAAAGCTGTCGGCTGCGATGCCCGCACCGCACGTGGGTGCCAGTTCAAGTGTCAGCCGCTCCAGTCCCCGCCCAGCTAATGGCCTGGGAAGCAGCGGAAGACGGCCCAAGCGCTGGAGGCCCTGCACCCATGTGACTGACTTGGAAGAGACTCCTGACTTCGGCCTGGCGCGCCCCGGGCTGCTGCAGCCATCTAGGGCATCACCCTGCAGAAAAACCTGTCTTTCCCTCTAACTCTTTCAAATAAATTTAAAAAACACAAAAGCCGAGGCACAGGGAGGGTGGCAAAGTAGTAAAGTAGAATCCCATGATGCATTTCACTTCTCCCTGCAAAGCAGCCGCCCAGCCTTCTCTCTGGCATCTCTGCCCGGGCAGCGCCTCTGAACTTGTGCTTGGGCCACTGTCCATTAAGTGAAGGCTGACATGCAGCACCGTGATGGCACAGCAGGCACTCTGACAGCCCGGATGGTGGTGAGTGACCCCCACACGGGCAGTGTACACAGCAAGAGGGACAGCTGCCACCTGGAATCACCCCAGTTCATCTCCAGGGTCCAGACTTGAGGCTTTTGGCACCAGGTTTGTGTTACAAAAAAAAAGCTGCTTCGAACTCTGCTCGCATGTCTAAGCCTGGAAGACACAGTCACAGAAAGCTGAGGACAGAGGACGCTTCCGAAGGACAGAGGGTCAGAGGTCACGGTCAGAGCAGATCTCCAAGAAGCTGGCCTGGGGCAGGCCAACAGGAAGAGTGCAGGAGACCACCAGCTGCAGCTGTGTGTGCCAAAGGCAGCCTGCGCTCGGCTTGCAGCGCACAGAGGGGCGAAGGCGAAGGCGAAGGCGAAGGCGAAGGCGAAGGCGAAGGCGGGACCCTTTCAGTGGGAAGCAGCACGTGACCAGGAGCTTACCTCGGTGTTTTTCTTCAGGGTAAACACCAGAGTAGCATTTCCTCCCTATAAAACAAGACAGCGCTTCAGAGGTGAGCATCCTGACGCGCACACTGTGGCCAGCACTCAGGCGCAGCCTCCCACTGCAGCACACGAAGACCCGAGGTGCAGCCACTTGCTACTGCAGCCGGACACAGAGACCCGCCGGTCTGGGCATCAAACGCAAGTTCACGCTGGAACCAGTCTGCCCAGGCCACAGCACGGCTGTGAGGGCAGACACAGCGTTCTGAGCCAGACAGGTGAGCACCAGCGGCGTGGGCTGCTCATTTTTTAAAACTGTGCTTTCCCCTGAAAATAAATTATGACTTCATGAAGAGCAGCAAGTCAGGCGTCCAAACCAAGATCACCCTGGGAAGCTCCAACGGCTGCGCGCTCTGGGGTGGGCCCGGAGGGAGCGGGAGTGTGCACGAGGCAGGAATACCTTTTTCAGACCACTGTCTGACTCCGTTCTCCTAAGATCCTGGCCATCCTCTCCCTCTTCCTTCTCACCTCCTAAACAAAAGACAGACAGAGAGCCGTGTGGTTGCCCTTCAAGGCTTCGCCGCAGACGATCTGCTCCAGCCCTTCAGACTCGATGCCCCCGAGTCCTGCTGCCTCCCCCACCTCAAGCCGCCTGCAGGCGCCAAACTCCAGCCGGAGGAAGCAGACGCAGCTTCGGATTTGGCTCTTGTGTAGCCCACATGCCACGAGAATCTTCTGTTACAGTCCCAACCGGCCAGACTGGGGCACACGGTGACTGCCGCGTGCGGAAGAGGGCTGGCACCCCCAGAACAGAGGTCGTTCCTGGGCTGCCCGTCCAAGACAAGGGTTCAAATCCCATACCTTTTGAAGCATTCATCTGGTGGCTGTCAAATCCGCCGAAGGTCTCTGCTCTGCGAGGCAAGGATACAGGGCCCACACTGCCTTCTTGCTCCACAGGGCTGCTGGCCGTCTGCCCCAGGGGGCCTCCCAGACTTCCACTCACCAAACCCTGAAGGACCTCCACTGGGAAAGAGAAAACACGCACAACTGACCTCTCCTCTCTCAAGGCGACACGGAACACAGACGGGAAGCAGGATGACCGCCCTGCTCCGAGGAGGGTCTCAGGTACGTGTGGGTTTCAGTGGGTTCTGCTGGAAACAGATGCAGTCTCCACCCCGATGCATAGACAGGGTGGCGTAGGGGTTCCAAAAGGAACAGGGAGGCACAGCAACGGACTGGACGGAGCTCGGCTTCCGGACACGGCCCAGAGCAGACTGTTTGCTAGGGCAGAGCTCAGAGGGCAGAAAGTGCTGCACGTGAGCTGCAGGCTGGGTGCGGGGCAAACAAAACAGAGGCAGGAAAGCCCCCGGAACTCGCCGCCTGGCTCTAAAGAACAGGACAGAGAGACCACATGCGGGAGCCCTGGAAGTAAGAAAAGCTCTCTGAACCTAAACATTTAAGAAATTAGTATCACATAAAAACGAGCAACAGAAACACACTGCAGTCAAATCCCACAAGTCACACAGCTCCGCCGGACAACAGGCTTGTGAAGCACACAGGCTGAGCATAGAACCGAGTCACCTGGGAGACAGGAACCTCAGCGGAGGGGAAGACCAGGAGGGGAAAGAGGGCAAATGAGCAAGGAAGCTGAGCAGAGCGCGAGGACAGACAGACCCAGGCGAGGACGGCCGAGCAGGCGGCGGGTGAGAGGAGCGGCCGCACGCAAGGCAGGGGGCAGGTGGCAAGCGCTGAGGACAGGTGATGCTGTCTGGGGAACCGAGGCACGTGGAGCCAGCGCTGGGACCAGCACCGCCACACTGCAGGGCAACGCCGCTCTCCCCAAGTCTGCAAAATGTGGACATGGAGCAGCAGCCAGCACAGCAAGGCACATCTGGTGCAGCTGCCTGGACGGAGTGAGCCCGTCGCGCCTGGGAAATCCACTGACAGCCAGGCTCTGCCGGCCACGCTCCAAGCCAGAGTACGCACGCCAGGGCCCGACGCCCGCAGCAGCTATCAGGGTGAGGGCGCACGTGACCTGAGCACACAGCACCCTCGGGGTGCCCCCTGAGGCCCCCGCCAGACAGCAAGCTCCAGGCACCGTGCTGACACAGGGTGCTGCCAGGCCAGCTGAGCGCCGGGCACCTAGTACCCGCACTTGGGAGGGGACTGCAGGCCTGGGTGGACGGGAGAGCACAGGGCAGACGTGCCACTCCCTGCAGGGAGCAGCACCCTGCTACTACAGCAGTCCGGCAAAGGCGCCGCACTGGGCAAGTGTGAGGCCAGGCAGAGAGGCAGGAACTCTGGAGGTGCGATCACAGAAATGCTACAGAAACAAGAGGATGCGGGGTGGGGCGTATGTTGACTCAAACGTGGGAGCCGCTGAGGAACAGTGTGTGGGAACAGGAGCCGAGGCCATGGGACCTTGAAGCGGGGTCACTACGCACAGCAGCATGAGGCCTGCTCCCTCTGCAGGGGCCGGTGGGGCGGAGGGGCGGAGGGGCGGAGGGCTCTTAGGAGCACGTTGTAAGGAGGCCCACCGGCAACAACTTCTACTGCAGGCTATCTGTTTGCTCTAACAGATGCGGCGCTGAGTGCTTCAGCAGCAGTTACGCCGTGACTGGGACGTCCGAGTCCCACCCCAGCCACGGAGCCTGGCTGTGAGCTCCAGCTCCGACCCTGCGTCCAGCTCACGGCAGCTGGCAGCAGGCGACGCGACGGCTCAAGGGGCTGGGCTCCTGCTAACCACAGGGGAGACCTGGACCATTCGTTTGGAGACTGAATGAGTTTCTCAGGGAAGTGACAAGGAACAGAGTACGCGCTGGCAGGTGGCTGCACACAGCCCCTGCTGCACGCCGCTTACCCTCGCTCATTGCACTTCTCATGAGTGGTCCTCCTTTGAGAGCCTCCTGCGTGCTGGAGCGGAACAGGGCTCTGGGGCTGTGAGCAGGGGAGCAGTCCTCGGGCAGCGGAGCGCTGCACTCCGCCAGGTCCCGGAAAATCGCCTCCTTCTCCTCCAGGAGCAGCAGGATCTGCTGGTCCTTCTGCTGCAGCTGCTCTGCAGGGACGAGAGAGGCTGCGTTGGACAGGCGCCGGGACGCGCGCCCCCTCGTGGGGACTTGCGGGAAGCGGCAGAACTAGCCCCTCCTCAGGAGGCCTGAAGACTAAGTTAGGGGACATCTGCCTGTCACCACCACCCTGATTCCAGGATTAATCATGTGATTAAGGAGTAGTCCCTTCGAAAAGACACATGGTTTTCTCCCTAATAAGAATTGTGAAACCACTCGGCCTCTGGCAGGCACTGCAGTCCCTGACCCAGGTAGTGCTCAGCCCACTGCTCACTTCCTGCTGCGGCCACCACCCTACAGCCGCCCAGCCCAGGCCACACCTCCAGTGCCTCCTTCCCTCTCCTTTCTGCAGATCTGCCACCCACTGGAGCACCCAGCAGCCTCCTCCTCTGCCACCCCTCTGCCACCTCTGCCTTGCACTGTCCTGGGAGGGTGGGTGTGTCTCGACTGCTTCCTGTGTGCTGACAATCACAGTGAGTGCCCCTGCTCCCCCCGCCCTCTCTGCGGAGTACCACGGTCAGTGGCCATCTCCACAGAGACCCTTCCACTTGTGGTCTCTCCCTCATCAGCACCTCTCCCCTTCCAACCCCCCAGCTAACTGGGAAGTCTGGGGAGAGTGCGGCTCAGCTGTCCCTCCACCCACCTCAGCTGACCAGGCTCCACCCACCTCAGCTGACCAGGATTGCTTGTTTTCCAATATTTATTTATTTTATAATTTTTAAAAATTATTTATTCATTTGTTTCTTTTAAAGTTTTTAAATATTTATTTATTTATTTTTTTGGTTGAGAGGTAGTGGTACAGAGAGGGAGCAACAGAGAGAGAGGTCTTCCATTTGCTGATTCACTCCCCAAATGGCTGCAATGGCCAGGGCTGGGCCAGGAAGCAGCCAGGAGCCAGGAGCCTCTTCCAGGTCTCCCACACAGGTGCAGGGCCCAGCACTTGGGCGCCCTCCACTGCTTTCAGGCCATAAGCAGAATGCTGGATTGGAAGAGGAGTACCCACAAACTGGCTCCCATACAGGATGCCAGGGCCATAGGCAGAGGCTTAGCTTACTACGCCACAGTGGCAGGCCCTAAAGATTTATTTTATTTATTTGAAAAGCAGAGTTAGAGAGAGAGAGAGGGAATGAGATCTTCCATCCGCTGGCTCACTCCCCAAATGGCCGCAATGGCTGGGGCTGTGCCAGGCTGAAACCAGGGGCCTACAGCTTCTTCTGGGTCTCCCACGTGGGTGGCAGGGGCTCCAGCACTTGGGCCATCTTCTGCTGCTTTCCCAGGTGCATTAGCAGGGAGCTGGATCAGAAGTGGAACAGTTGGGACTCGAACTGGCACCCGTATGGATGCAGGTGTTGTAGGCGGTGGCTTCACCCGCTACACAACAGCAGTCCCGAGCTGCCCAGGTTTTGATGACTCTGTCATTCACTACCCCGCCTGCTCTCTAGCTCATGCCTCACCCAACCCCATCTAGGAGTTGTCCCATTGGTGTGTCCATTTTCAGCGTGCCAACTAAAAAGAAAAACCAATCCCTTCAGCTGAAGCACCCATCATCTGGCTGACACCATCGCCACCTGGCAGGTGCATCGAGTCCCTCTTAGTCTGCACACAGCTCTCCTTTTTGCGTGGACAGCTAAGTTCCTTCTGATGCAGTTCACGCCCCGGCCTCCCCAGGAGGCAGGATGGGTGGCTCCCACTGTACAACAGTGCAGTGGTCTAATGAAGCACTTTGTGGCCTGTCACTTATGTCTGTCTCCCTTTCAAGAGTGTGAGTTTCAACGGCAAGGTCAGCACCTAGCAGCACCCCTAGCCAGCGGTCAAACAAAAGTTCACGGGAGGATGTGATTCGGCTCCGCAGTGTGACACAATGCTCTCTGTGCAGCTCCAGGGACCAGCAAAACTCCTGGGTAGGAGCCTTTAGTTGACCCCAGGCCTTGCCGCTACCCAAGGCACAGGCCTTACCCTGGAATGTTCAAAAACCACTTGGAGGCCACACTGTTTCAAGACAGAGAGCAGATTCCGCTCAGCATGTATGACCCCAGTCTGCTTGGTCTCATGGTCCTCAGTGCCCTCACCTGTACAGTGGGGCCAGACTCCCTGGTCAGCAGGGCTCCTAGCAAGGCTACCCAAGAAATAGTGTCAAACAGGGTGCAAGTCTCTGTCTCCAAGCCCCCCACCCCAGCTCACTGGTGAACACACGTGAAACAGATCCACTGAGAATTCTCATCCTCAAATTCTGTTCTTCCTTCTTGTTTGGATTTTAGAAGCGCCTATGATTTTGCAAAACATCCGGTGACAGACACTGAGATGGGAGAATCGGTGCCCCTGGAAGCGTCTCAGTCTCCTGTGCCCTCGAGATGGCCGCGACGGGGGCCCAGAACCACCCACCCCACCTGCTAACCTTTCAACTCCCGGGCTCTGGTGTCCACCATTCGCTTCTCCTCCTCATTCTCACTGGGGATTCCTTCGTCTTCGTCTCTGTTCCTAAGAAACAAACAGAACATGACTCAGACACCAACCTTCAGTCACCGTCCACTGTGACAGGGACAGGGCGGCGCGGAGGCCGGGCGGGCTCACAGGGTGTTGATGGTGTCCTGAATGGTGCGGATCCAGCTGTTCCGCTCCTCCTTGGAGCCGGCGTGGACCTCCACCATCTCTGGGTCATTCACCCCCATGCTGATGAGGAACAAGCCCTTCTCCTCGTGTGCCACCTCCCTCACGATCAGCTTCTTCAAGGAGATCACCGTCGATTTCTGGTCCTGAGAGGCGGGGAGAGGGGAAGTCATCGCACACGCACGCAGTGCCTACCTCTTAAGCAGGTCGGTGATGTGGGTAAGACCCGATGCTCTCAAGCATGTGGTTCAAAGACCAACGGCAGCTGCTGTGATGGAGAGAGGCGTCTCCCGATTCCACCCACAGAGCTCGCGCTGCAGTGACAGCCAAGGCGAAAGTCCACGCCTGCCCAGAAGCTGAGACTCAGCAGGGCAGTGACTCTGCTTACCAATGACGCGAAGATGTACTTCTGGTCTTTCTCTTGAAGGAAAACCAGAATGTCAGTGAGCAGGACGGCCTGGACCTCTGCAAAGTGGAAATGGGGAGGGAAGAGAACGGTGACTACCAGCAGCTGAAAACTGCAGTGGGCTTCTACCTCTGGGGCACACCCGAGACTGCAGCTGCCCAGGGCAGAGAATCCCGGCTCAGCAGGAGTCAGTCAGGTGCATCGGCAGGGTGCTAGATTGTAGGTGGAGCAGCTGGGGCTCGAAATGGTGCCCACATGGGATGATGGCGCTGCAATTCAGGGCCCTGCAGCGCCAACCCCATGAGGCAAGGTTTTCAGAATACTTTGAGGGGGCTGCTGCTGTGGCGCACTGGGTAAAGCTGCCACCTGCAGTGCCGGCATCCCATATGTGCACCCGTTTGAGTCCTGGTGGCTCCATTTCCAATCCAGCTCTCTGCTATGGCCTGGGAAAGCAGTAGAAGATGGCCCAAGTCCTTGGGGCCCTGCACCTGCGTAGGAAACCCAGAAGAAGCTCCTGGCTTCAGATTGGCGCAGCTCCAGCCATGTGGCCATCTAGAGAGTTAACCAGCAGAGGGAAGACCTCTCTCTCTCTCTCTCTGCCTCTCAAATAAATAAATAAATCTTTAAAAAATACTTTGAGACTTCACTGTATCTTCATGTCATTTGTAAGCTACCGCAAACCAATCCATTTGGATATCAGATTAGAACAACGAAATGGGGGTTGACGCTGCGGTGTAGTGGGTAAGCTGCTGCCTGCAGACTGGCATCCCACACAGGTGCTGGTTCTAGTCACAACTGCTCCACTTCCGATCCAGCTCCCTGCTGACGCATCTGGGAAAATAGTGGGAGACAGTTCACGTGCTGGGGCCCTGCGCCCACACGAGAGGCTCAGAAGCAGCTCCTGGCTTCAGCCTGGCCCAGCCCTGGCCGTTGCAGCCATCTGGGGAGTGAAGCAGCGGACGGAAGACCTCTCTCTCTCTCTCTCTCTCTCTCTCTCTAACACTAGCTTCCGGGTGATGTCTGGTGGCTACTGTGGGAAAGGCAATGCTGATCCCCACCAAAGCACAGGCCCTGGGGGCGAAGGCGCCTCACCTTTCAAGCGGCCAGTGGAGCTCTTGAGAGAGACGGTCCCATCCCGCACGAGCTGCTTGCGTTTCAGGTCCTCTTTGGCGAACATCTGGCCGCTGCTCATCCTCATGATGGACTTGCTGTCTGTCTTGGTGTAGAACTCACTGAGCCGTGCCTTCTTTTCATAACTCGCCACTCTGCTGTCCACAGCCCCAATCACGTCTTTCACCAGGCTCAGGCACTGGGTGAGGTCTTCTTGCTCGGCCTCGTTGTCTTGAGCAAAGGATAATTCTGTCATTAATGGCTCTTGCTGATGAGGGGAGAGGGAGCCGGGTCAGCCTCCTGCTCCCACCACCACGCCCTCTGTGGTTCCACAACCACAGGAGAGCCAAGAGCCGGAGGCCACGTGCCTATCCCTCGTGCATCCTGAATCCAATTCTAGAGAAAGAAGTTTCTAGTGACATGCACAATACTAAGTATGAGCTACGTTTTCCAAAACAGGACCCAGTGATTTTTAGGGAAGGAGAGCAGTAGAGAAGAGCCAGCGGTTGTTTTACCCAATCTTTACTAGAACTGCCTGTAAGCCAGCCCTGGCAAGAGAGACAGGAGTCGGTCGATGCTGACGCCCTGAGCAGTGGCAGCAGTTGCAGCCCTCACAGGGAGAACCGGTCACCAAACTCCCAGGGGAGCCGACAGGTGTTCCCTTTGCGTCTTGCTGCTGCCGCCCTCGCCCCAGTGACAAACATCCCACAATTTTACTCAAGAAAACTGTTTTCAGGATCAGACAGACGATTCTCTTTTAGACCCAGTATGAAGCAGCTCCTCCACACGGGCTCCAATGCTGCTGGGTACCTGGGAAAGAGACCACTGGCTGATGAGACAGCGTTCAAAAGCAGACTCACCCTTGGTACACTGCAGTATTCTTTGGAATAAAACTGGGTACTTGGTGATCCGCTGGGTTACGAGCAGTATGCACTCGGGGATTCCAAGCCTCCTTACTACCGAACTGCTCATCTTCTTCTGCAAGACAGTAACAGTCATCAGGAACCAGGCAAGGCAGAGGCTCTGGCTAAGATGGACAGTGAGTGACTGCCCATGACAATGACGACAGGTTCACGGTTCACATCTACCTTCACAAAGGTCTGAAAGCGTTTCTCCTTGGTGTAGAGGTCTTTGAAGTAGTTCACAGACTGGTTGTGCTGCCCACAAAACTTGCCATAGGTCTTCTTCAAGCGTTGTGCATTCTCACCGGAAAACTGCAGAGAGAACACAGCGTTTACCCCAACACGTACAAAGTCCCGGTCCATCTGTAAGAGCCTGCAGTGGTGATTCGTCAGTTCCCTCCACAGCAGCTCTGCACACCTACCCAACACTCCCACAGATGTGTGTCCACCCTCACCCGTGACACACACGTGTTCACAGCACTATCATTTATAGTAGCCCCCAAGTGAAAATCTCTCATGGACAAATAAGGTATTATCCACACAATGGAATATTATTTGGCCATAAAAAATAAAGTACCAACACATGCTATAATTATGATGAATGGAAGCATTATGTTAAAGAAAACAACCATGCATTCTGCATTATGTCAATTATACATGATGTCCAGGATGGGCAAATCAACAGAGTGCCACAGGAAGAGTACTGGTGGTTGCCTAGACCGGGAGAGCACAGGGATGGGTATGAACGATGAGTGACGCCTACAGCTGCTTCCTGTAAGTGACGAAAATGCCCCCAACCACTGCGTGATGGCTGCACGATGGTGAATATACACACAAAAAATTAACCGTGCACTTTAAATGAGTAGACTGCATGACATATCAACTATACCTCAAGAAAACTGTCACATATATTTGATAAACAAAAACTCATAGAAATATCCACGTCTAGCATATACAGAACAACAAAATATACCCTAATCTCCATTTGTTACACACATATTAGCAAGTTTCTCAAGGAATAGTCTTAAAAATATGATCTGGGTCAAAGTTAGACATCAAACAGTCATCAGTGGGGACAGAAGCAGGGTCAGCCACTGAAGACACAGGCATCCCATATATACCAGAATGCTGGTTCGAGTCTTGGCTGCTCCACTTCCAATCCAGCTAATGTCGCACCTGGGAAAGCACTGGAACACAGCCCAAGTTCTTAGACCCCTGCAACCCATGTGGGAGACCTGGACGGAATTCCTGGCTCCTGACTTCAGCCTGGCACAGACCTGGCCAGCCACTCAGGAATGAAACAGATGGAAAATCTTTCTCTCTCTCTCTCTCTCTCTCTACCACTCTGCCTTTCAAATAAATAAATCTTAAGAGAATAGAAAGCAAAACAAAGAGACAGCCATTATTACCCATGATTGTTCACTTCCTTCATGCAGCAGGCCTAATAACCCGGCATGGCCCTTCAATCATTTTCAAATGCTCACAGTCTCCATGGTTCCCCTGAAGTTAGGTCCATCTGCAGGTAAATCACGGAGTTTCTCTGTCCACAGGATCCCTGCTCAGCACCTACAATTTCCATGCGCTAAAAATGCAAGCCGATCCTAGCTGAAGAATGTGGGAAATGGGCAGCGGAGGGAGCGCAGGTTCTCTGCCTGTGCCTACAGCAAGTGCCTGAAAAGGCCAATCTGCGACACCGTGGTGTTGAGGCTCAAGTCAGCTAGCAACCAAGACCTTGCTGGAGAACTTGCACAAAACAGGGCCTTAAGTCCAGGCAGAAAAGTGGGGCAGGACCACCGGGATGGCCGAGTGGTCAAGGCACTGGACTTCAGAGAAGTGGGCAGAAAGGCGGAAATGCAGAATGTTTGGCTCAGAGGCTGTTTAGGGAGGAACGATCCTCGTTCGTAGGTTCCACTGTTGGGTCCTGGCTGCGTGCTCCAGATCCCCGTGTGCAGACACTATCCACAGGGCATCTATATTTCCTTCTTACCCAGGGAATAGGACACCCGCACACGGAAGCCCAGGCTGCTCCAAATTCTGTAGCTCCTCCTCGCCCTTAGTGCATTCTCAGCAAACAGCTGAACCAATGAATGTACATGCTACGGCATGAATGAAGTGAGGCGGATGGGCTCAGGGACACAAGAGAAGGACTGAGTGTCCAATTATCTGACAAACACTCCAGCAATTAAGCTTGCACTTCAAGAAGCAGAGATCTGCTGATGGGAAAATACCAAATCACAGGCCCAACTTGCATCCCTCTGCCCATCAAGGTGCTAGGAACAGTGTCTTTTTAAGAATAACTTAAAAGAAACATTAAAAGCTGTCTACACATCTGAACGCATCACAATAATTTGCAGCAGAATTTTTTGGGAGTGAGACTGAACCCATACCATCCCCTGATGAAATGACCAACAGTAACAGTCTGTCCGGGTGTTTTCCAGTTTCCTGCCCAAGCTGGCTTTTAGAGAAGTGAGGTGGGGGCAGGTCAAGGCCTCCAGCAGGCACTTTCTGGTTCCCTGAGTGGCTGTCACTGCTTACCTGCCCCATGGATTAGGGACTCTGGAAACACTGCCTGGAACCTTCTCAGCGGCATCAGGAGAAAGCTACTGTGCTGCCCATTCTTCAGAAAGGGAATGCCGGGGCAGCAAGGCCCACGTGGACACTGGCAGGGCCGCCCTCTGCTCCTGCGCCCGCGTGCACTCTCACCTGGTTGACAAGCACGTCCCCTATCCTCTGGATGAGAAAGTTCTCACTCTGGTCCACCGCAGACTCCTTCTTCCGCTCCAGGATCTTCTGAAAGAACTGACTGTGGATACTGATGAGCTCGTCCAAACAGGGGAACAGTTTGTCCACCATCTGCTGCTCGAAGTGCAGCTCCACCACCAGGCCCCGGCTGTACACGTCACTCATGATCTTGAGGGTGCGGATGTGATGGAACTCTGTCTGCATCAGCTCTGCAAGGACAGCGAAGACCAGGGGTGACCTGGCCGAGGGTGACCTGGCCGAGGACGTCCCCTCGGAGAGCACCTGCGGCACTCCCAGGTGAGTTCGGAGCCCAGTTAAGCTTTCAGACTGGGTCAAAAGCTGTTTTGCCCCCTCTGAGTATTCTCATTTCACACCCCTGTGTGTCACACAACCCAGCCCTGCACTGTGAGGACAGAAGCACTGCTGTCCGACAAATGCTCAGAAGAGTGGAAAGAACCAGTGAGGCAAAGTGGAAAACAGGGTGCGCTTCAGACCACACTCTCGCACCTTAGTTTTTAAAACAAATCTTTAAGATGTCATCTGCAGGGGACGGAACAGTGGCTTAAAGCCTGGGCCTGCAGGGCCGGCATCCGTATGGGTGCCAGTTCAAGTCCTGGCTGCTCCACTTCCATTCTAGCTCTCTGCTAATGTGCCTGAGAAGTCAGTGGAGGATGGCCCAAGTCCTTGGGCCCTTGCACTCATGTGGGAGACCCAGAAGAAGCTCCTGGCTCCTGGCTTCAGATTGGCTCAGCTCTGGCCACTGAAGTCATCTGGAGAGTGAACCAATGGACAGAAGACACCTCTCTCTCTCTCTCTCTCTCTCTCTCTCTCTCTCCCTTTCTCTCTCTAACTCTGTCTTTCAGATAAATAAAATAAATCTTCTTTTTTTTTTAAAGTCATCTGCTCAAAAACTGATTTCCCATAGCCCAGACAATGCAACCCAAATGCAGGCAGAGTAAAAGGAAGAGTCTCACCATAGATCACTTCTTGCCGTTTGACCACATCTTTCTTCTGCTGTCTCAGAAACTTGCTGTCCACAATCCGACTCCAGGACTCAGCTTCCAGCTGTCTGGAATCAATCTCAAAGTCCCCCATCAGTTGTCCTTCGTTCATATCCGTACCTACTCCTCCAAACATCAGAAAGCCAGAGTTAGAGCGCTGGAGTTTGCGGTGCGGCAAAGCCTGTGCCAGCCGTCGCAGCAGAGTGGCTTCAGCGGCGCACACCTTGCACATATATAGGGCGGTCCCAGAAAGCGCATTCTCAAACCACTGGCGTCAACGCCCCGTTGGCGGTGACGCACTATTCAAGACTTTGCTTGGGAGCGATAAACATCATACACACTGCACATGAAGAAGACATGATTCCTGTATTAAGTAGGACTGTGCCCTGTTTAAGAGAGCAGCCGACAAACGCGCCAAGAATGCTCGCATCAAATGTGTGCCCAAGTCCAGGAGGGAAAAGGCTGTGCGCCCACATGAAAGCTGGGACACCCTTCAGTGCACAGCTGACAATCGGGTAATGACTGCCAACTCATTGTACAGCCGGGTGGCTCAGAGAAGCAGCCTCTGCAGAGGCATCGAATCGGGGTCCCATCTCCCTCCTACCCTCATCGGTGAGTGACTCTGTGGACTCGGTGACCTTGCTGATTTTGTTTAGTGAGTCTGTTGAATGGGACAGGAACTTCCAGGTGTTGGACATGCTCTCGTCATTGCCAACTCTAGGGACAAGAAGCAGTAAAGACAGTCAACTGATCCTGCAAGCCATGGTCCACCTTGCTAAAAGAGCACACAAAAATCACTCAAGTTCCTGCTGGCTAAGAGTACCAGAGACTTAAGGACAAATTACTTCTGCCGGGTACACAGCAACGGGCCATGCCATCATTGCAAACTCAAGCCTTTTAAGCCTTTTTTAAAAATGACAAGCAGCAAGAACAATCTTGCCTGAAATCATTATCCATTTCTTTGCTTAAAATTTCTTGCCTAACTGTACTTCCACCTTCCCGCCCCCCCCATTTCCTGAAATAACTAGACTTATAATAAGCTGTATTATTATAGTAAGTACAAGCTTACAGTACTTCCATAATACTTATTATAAGTTAATTATTATAACACTCGTAATAAGCTATATTCTTTGACTTTCTCAATTCTACTCATTAGCCAGCCCAGGAAGCACCCGGTAAATGTCTCGTATGACACAAAGGCCAGTAAGAATCACTTAAAACTTCAAATTTTATTGAGGATCAACTTGTCAGAGTCATAATGCAAATACACTTTGAAACACAACTTTGAATACACAACTTCAAAAGAAGGCTCTGGGAGATAATGAAAATACAAAGACAAAATAAAAATACCTGGAGCGTTTTTTTAAGGAGGAGGAAACATTAGCCAGGCACAGAGGTTAGGAAATACAGACAAAAGGAGACTGTGCATCCTTTTGTTAAATCTTTCCTCCAACCTAGGTTAAGAGACATGCAGGAGATGTGAGTCCTGCATCTGCATGACTACTTACTTCGCAGGAGGCCAGACATCTGACCCCAAACAGCCAGCAACACCGTAATCGGCCCGAGTCACCTCTGACCCGGGCCTCAACAGCCAGGGCCACAGCAACATTCCTAGAGGCCTCAGAGGAACTGGGTGGAACCAATGACTGACTGGGAGCCCACAACTCACCCCCGTGACACTGACTTCTGAGTTAAGAGCCAAGGATGAAAAAGAGTTAAAAAGAAATGAAACAAAACCAGTAGATCTGAACAACAGGAAAGCCTGACAGCTCAAAATGAAGTCGCAAGGAAAAAGCATTCAGACTTTTTAAGTATTTTTCCCTCTTCTTATTTAGATCTAAAAATCTTTGCAGAAAGTAGGTTCTTCGAAAGCAGGGCCGATGCTGCAGCTTGGCCCGAGGCTGGTTTCCAGTCACGACAGCGCCCCTACACAAACCTGCTCCTGCCCCCGGCCGGGACCACTCCCTTCCAAGTGAGGAATCTGTGTCACCTACCCCGTGATGTTCTGTATGGAGACACTCTTGGAGAGTGAGACGCTCTGCTGGGACCGTCTCTGGGCAAACACGGGGGCAGCAGCGGTCTCCTCGGCGAGGAGGACTGCAGATCGAGGGCGCTCCTTGGGCTGCGAGGCTGCAGGGGAACAGAGCACGTCAGCCGGAACATCACCCACCTGTGCCCGGCTGGCAGACGCCAGACACTAGCAGCACCCTCTCAGAGAGGGCAAAGGTGCACAAAACCTCTACGGAGGACAGTAACTGTTGAGACTGAGCACACCTGCACTCTTTGAACTAGTAATTCCACTTTTAGAACCAATTTATTCTGTAGGATTTGCTGGTATATGCATGAGATGATGTATGCCTTAAATCATTTAATACAACATCATTGGTTAATGTTAGGTAGGAAGTCAGTTATGAGCTTATGTGTGACATAAAGGCCTAAAGAGAAGACATCTATGTCCAGCATATGCATCTGCACCTCAGAATCATCCTGACAACATTCCAGGGGCAGCCCGGCCTTCGCATCCTGCCCTGCCCCCTTCTACCTGATAACCTGCC
>CM027402.1:1654374-1734713 GCA_015711505.1 Sylvilagus bachmani
GGGCTGGCATCAATTCTCTAATACTCCAGGGGGCACTCTGTGGGCTGGCATCAATTCTCTAATACTCCAGTGGGCACTCTGAGGGCTGGCATCAATTTCTGTAAATAAAGTTTCACTGGAACCCAGCCACCTCCATTTTCCTGTTTGGTTTGTGGTGACTTGCAGGCTACCAGGACAGTCAAGCAGCTGCGACACAGACATGCAGAGCCACCCGCCTGGCACGCCCCCCGCTCCTGATCTACCTGATTCTTTGCAGCTCTGTCCCCATATCCCATCTAACGACCGCGTGCACTAGAGCTGCTGTAGATTCAGACGCTGCTACAATCTAAACGTCAAGGATTCTGCTTTGAGAACCCTTATCTAACGTCATCGTGTCAGCAACTCGGGAAAGGTGCCCGGCACATACTGATGTGCCATTGAACAGTCCATGGGAGACCTGTGGTAGGAAAAAGCCAAGAATGGGGTTCGAAGTCTTCTGCACTCCAGATTCCCAGCAGCCCGAGGGAGAGCTCGCACGCATGTGCACTGTTCTGCTGGCCAGACACAGACCCTGCGCCTCACAGCATTCGGCAGTGCTCCCTGCTGACCAGCGCCCTGAGCGTGCAACCACTCAGAGCTGAGGGCCTCAAGATTCCCGCACTGCTCAGCCAGGGAAGTGGACAACAGTGTGGACGCCATTTAGAAACAAACCTGAATCAGAGTGGCAATGACAGGACAGCGCACTGGAGCAGCTGCAAAGGCCCACGAGCTCCTCCCACGACTGCCTGTGTTCTTGAAGCTGCACTGTGGCTGTTTTCTTCCTCAGATATTCCTCTATTGCCACAGCATCATCTCCTACCAGGGAGTCTGCGCACTTTAACACTTTAACAATCGTCAGTAGTGAATCTTGCCTGTGCACCTGCTGGTGTTCCTAAATATGCTCTATTTCCTCACGTATTTTTATCGTGTGCTCAGCTTCACAGAACTTTCGTCTTCTGCCTCTGGTGGCCCCTGGAATCCTGCCATATCCTCGTGGTTTTATTCACCGTTAGCTAGGGTCCCTCAGGGTGTCATCACTCCTACACTGGGGTCTCACGAAACCTCTTGTGAAAACTGCTTAGTTTTGGGTTCCAGCACATATGAAGATATAAATTTGGATACCAGATTTATGTATGACACAGAATTCTCTCACAGCCAGGAGAGACAGCAAGGATCCTCACTGCTTCCGAAGGCCAGGGGCAGGTTCATGGTCCAGGTCCATGATGGGTGTGACAGTCTGCAAAGTGTCTGCTTTCAGTTCCAGTCTATATACTGTGTCCCACGGTCACGCACACTGTCCTCAGGTACTGTGAGGGAACGCTCTTTACTGGAGATGACCGGGGAAAGAATCCTCTCGGGATGCTGCAGGGTGCTGGCAGTGTCTTGTTTTCCTAGAAGTCACAGGCAGGAGGAGCTCATGGTTGATTAACTGTACGTGAAGGGTGACACATGCACAGGCAACCTGTGCCTCCTGGGACATGCGTGGACACAGATGGGCACTCCTACAGCGCTCTGTGCTTTCTAATAGGACAATGAGACAAATACTGCTGCACACTATTTTTAAAGTATAATATATCCACAAATCACTTTATAAGGAGGGACTTAAAAGTCCCGACAGCTGCAGGCCACGTGCTCGGGCAGTCACACCCCTCTACTCAAGAAAGCAAGGCAGCAGAAGTCATCATGGAAGGGACTTTGATCCTGCCCAAATGAACCTGTAAGTATTTCGGGTGTAAGCTAGCTATTTTTAGTTACTAACAGTTAGTTGGAATACTCAACACGGAGGCCTAAAAACAAGAAGTCCCGTCAAGGTCTGAGACTGGCCCCGGGGGTCTGAATTAGTCGTGTTTGTTGGGACTGGCCCAGGTGCAACAGAATGCTGTCACCTTGGCCTTCGGTGGGCTGGGGTAGCTGCATCTCCACAGTCCCCTCTGAGCAGGAGAGGCCTCCGTGACTGGCCTGGTGTGCTCTGGAACGCACTTATTTTCTGTGTGTGCAGTGGCCGATTTTCAAACACAGGCTTAGAGCACAGACTTGAAAATTACGACCTAGGGGCCAAATGGGGAGGGTCACAGCCTGCTTTGTGTAGCCCTGGAGCAATGAATGATTTTTATATTTCACATGGTGGGAACAAAATGAGAAAGATCTTACACAACACATAATGTTTTATGACACTGTTGCTTCAGATGCACCTGGCCAAGCCTGAGACACCCCGTCCAGTCCCTGCCTGAGAGCATCTTATGCAAACCAGGAACCAGGCTCAGGCAGCACACCTGGCTTCCTGGCAGGTGCAGCAGGTCAGCACCATTGCACACAAAGGTTCACCCGTGGCCGTCACAGGCAGGGGAGGCCAATGGTCAGGGCACAGACCCAGGATGGAACGAGGGGAGCGCCCGTGAGCCAGGCAGACTTTGGGAACAGGAAGCGGGCAGTTAGGAATCAGAGAACATGTGAAGTCAGGGCTGTCTGAAGAACTACAGCTCAATCACACACCGAGCATTTATTTCTCCCGTGATGGCTGAAGAAAAAAACAAAACAGGCGCCACTTCTCCTAAATGAGGAACAGACAGGGGCAGGACAGACAGGAACCAGCAAGCGCTGCCGGGCAGAGCTCCTGCCCAGGACAGCGCCTCCCTTACTTGCACAAGTGTAGGCGTCTCTGCTGGTGAACGGCTTCGCGCACTGGCTGCAGCTGACGGGGCCCACCACAGGAATGGGGCTGAAGGAGTGCCCGCTGACGGCCTTCCTGTCCTTCTCCTTCTCTTTACAGTCTTTCTCCTTCTCCTTCACTTTCTCTTTCTCTTTTTCCTTTTCCTGCCGAAGAAAAGAATCAACAGTTAACTGCACATGGCAGGTCTTTCCCCTTCTCAAGCCCCAGACGGCAGGCGGTCAGCAGGGGTCGGGAATGGTTTCCACAAAAGTGGAGGAACCACACTCTGGGCAAAACCATACTGAGTGGTGAGCAAGACAACCGCCATGGCAAGCCCTGTGGACACCAGGCTGGCAAAGCAGTGTGGTGGGGGTTCCTCAGGGCTATTTCCATCGAGAAACACCACATCCAGGACCAACTCAAGAGAGCAGCTTCTGAGGTCCCCTCTGTAGGGCACAGCGGGTCCTCACAGCAGCAATGCGTCTAGGGCCAGCTTCAGGCAGGAGCAAAGGAGGGTGGGAGCAGAGGGGGATGCACGAGGAGGAAGGAGGACTCCTGAGGCTGCTCTGCCCGCTGCACACCCTCACCCATGTTTCCTCTTTCTCTCTGGCCACACACAGGAAACATCTCCACCCCTACATTTCCACTTTTTACTGCTGAGCATTTCAAGGCTTGTGGATACAAACTTCTACCCAGTGTCCAACCTGGGAGGAGGATACTGGGAGGCATTGGATGGAGAGAGCACAGATGAGGGGACCAGGAACTGCCCGGCTACACTACCTCAAAATAAGGTAGGACCATGAAAAATGCCTTGGAGACTAGAGGTGGAGGACCAGCTCTGGCATCCAGCCTCACCTCAAGAGAGCTTAGCAAGGCTTCTATAGTCACAAAGAGGAATGGTAAGACATTTATATCCTGGGGCTGGCACCGTGGCGCAGTAGGCTAACACCCTGGCCTGAAGCGCCAGCATCCCACATGGGCGCTGGTTCTAGTCCTAGCTGCTCCACTTTCGATCCAGCTCTCTGCTTTGGCCTAAGAAAGCAATAAAAGTTGGCCCAAGTCCTTGGGTTCCTGCACCCTCATGGGAGACCCGGAAAAAGCTCCTGGCTTCTGGCTTCGGATCCGCACAGCTCCGGCCATTGTGGCCAACTGGAGAGTGAAGATCTCTCTCTCTCTCTCTCTGTGTATCTCTGACTTTCAAATAAATAAATAAATCTTTTTTAAAAAATTTAAATCTTGAAAAGTTGAAATGACAGTGACATGTGCTAGATCTTTTTTTTTTTTTTTTTTTTTTTTTGACAGGCAGAGTGGACAGTGAGAGAGAGAGACAGAGAGAAAGGTCTTCCTTTGCTGTTGGTTCACCCTCCAATGGCTGCCGCGGCCAGCGCGCTGCGGCTGGTGCACCGCACTCATCCGATGGAAGGAGCCAGGTGCTAGGTGCTTTTCCTGGTCTCCCAAGCACCTGGGCCATCCTCCACTGCACTCCCAGGCCACAGCAGAGGGCTGGCCTGGAAGAGGGGCAACCGGGACAGAATCCGGTGCCCCGACCGGGACTAGAACCCGGTGTGCCGGCGCCACAAGGCGGAGGATTAGCCTGTTGAACCACGGCGCCGGCTAGATCTTGAATAAAACATTTAAAGCACTGAGGGGCATTTCAGATGCACAGTGTCCCCGGGAGCCAGGGCCCAGCGGCTACTGGGCATGGCACATGGCTGGCCGAGCAGCTTCAGTGGACTTCACTGCCATTCAGTCAGGGAGCACAAAGGAGTACAACCCTTGAGGGAGGAGCTTGGCTCCCTGAAGGGTGGTCCACTGCGACTGACGGATGCCACCACTATACACTGCCCCCTCCGCTTCCACGACAGAAGTGCGTCACAGCCACCAGGGAGACTAAGGACTACAAAGTTCTGGACTGTCACTACTCGCAAAGGGTTGGGGTGAGCAATGCACACGCACTTCTCACAACAACCCCAGGAGTGAAGTGCTGCCGGACCTCCATCTTCCGTCTGAAGAGATGGGGGCTCACACGTGTCACACAGGAGGTACGCAAGCCACAGATAAGACCCAGACCCAGCTGACAATCCGCACAGAGCCAGAGCCCAGTCTCCTGCTTCCTGCTCAGAACCCAGGGCAAATCTAAAATGGAAACACCTGTGGGTCACAGACAAGTCCTAGGTTTATAGAGCGTGTACGCTGAGAACCTAAGAGCGTGACTGCCACTTTCAAAATATAAAATGATACTGGAGGAAGGAAGAAAAACTACTTCACTTGACAAAACAGGAAGCTGCTCTAAGTAAAAATTAGTAACTGCTGAAATATGTAAATTTCTAGTAAAACAACAAATGTAAACATTACCAACAAACCGAGAAACAACTGCAGTCCTCACGACGACTGCTGGCTGCATCTTGCTGATTCTCCCTGCGTGAGCATCCAACTGTTGGCCTGAGGAAGCCACAGCAGGCCCGGTCGCCAGAAACGCCTGTGGCAGCTGCCTCACTCTCTCAAGCTTTGCAATGCTTTTTAAATCTCAATAAATTATAAGCAATGTTTTCATCCTATGCAACAACCCATAGTAGTTCAAGGATAAAAGCAAAACAACAAACCCAGTGTCTCTTTCACTGTTTATTAGAATTCAGCGCTTAAAAGAAGTCAGGCGCTTACCTCCCCATGTTTCGGTCCTAAGAATCTCACGGTTATGAGGGGCAGCTCGTGGAACCGACCCCACTTCCCCGACATGGTCTGACCCCCATGCCAGGAAACGCACTCTCACGAGAGGAGGGCTCATGCCGGCAGGGCACAGCTCAGCCGCTCTGGCCGTCCTCTGCGAGAGAAGCCCGAAGAGGAAGCCAGAGACAAGTTGAGAAACGGAAGGAGGGAGGGCTGAGGCTGCCCGTTTCCTGGTGACGACCTTAACTGTTAGACTGCTGCCAGCGCTGAGCACACAGGAAGTGAACTGCACTCCTTCCCAACAGAGCTACGCTGTGCAGGGGCTGGGACGGGCAAGCCTGGACTCCCCGTCTGAGAGGAAGCAGAGAGCTGCAAAGCAGAGTGTCAGGAAAGCTGCCCATGGTACGGTGGCGCTAGCTGGCGTTTCCATGTTTAACGACCGCCAAAATGCTTCAGCCTTGTGCTGTGGGACACTTCTGAACCTACCAGTTTTAATTACAATTTAAAAACCTGAGAACATTGTAGACAACTATGACAATAGGATGCGATTAAACTGTCCCACTGCAGATCTCCATAAAGGAAGGGATGTGACAATCTCTGACACTGACTTGAGCCTTTGCAAACACTAATCTCTGCTGCTGTGCCCTGTGACAGACTAACAGGCTACAGGGGAACTACAGGTCTTGTTACAGGCCGTACAGTGCATCAGCAGCTGGGCGCCCAGAAGGGCCTGCAGCAAGTCAGCCTTCGTCTGAAACATTTGTAACCATCCTGGGGTCCCCAAAAAGAACACTTAGTAGCAAAAAAGAAAACCATTCAATAAAGAAACCCACCTTTTTGAGAATCTCAGACTGAGACTCTCAATCACCCAGCATAATTAGTCTCTAACAAGCAAAGCTGACTAGGAAAAGCACCACCTCCCGCAGGCACAAGACGAGCGCAGTCAGCCAATCCTCCTGTTACACTCCCTATTTAGGCTCTCAACCCTTTCCAGAAAAACATTCAAATAGCTTATGCCCATGACTGATCATTATCAAAAGGACAGGTGAAGATCACTGATTCAATCTGTTATCAAAAGAGGGAGGGAGGAGGACAGGAACACACACCTGGGAACGCAAACATCTGCTGCTCGCTAGGTCCTCTGACCACTACCCAGGACCTGCTGTGTGGCCACCCTTTACCACCGGGTGCCAAGTGCCTGGGTTAGTAACGATGACCTCTTTCCATGGAAACACATCTATGATGCCTAAGCAAAGCAGACATTTCTAAACTATCCTTGGACACCTAGAATTACAGCTGACATTTTAACATAATATTCAGTAAATGCTCCAAATTTTCCTTTAAAAGGAAGCATAGTTACATTACACAGATCAGTGAAACAACAGATTACACGGTCTCTCACAGTGGGACATCATTCTCACAGGAAATTCAGTGTTAACATGCATACCGGCACCTCCAGCTTTACCATGATGGAGGAGGACCAGCATTCAGCAGTTGAGGTCAGGAAACACGGATCACTGTGCTACTGGCTACAAGATGGGGCTTTCCCTGCGGTGAAACTACCGTAGACGCAGGGCGCATCAGGAGAGAATGTTCACTATCACAAACAGAAGAGCCTTATTTGGGGCTGGTGGTGTGGTGTGGTGGGTTAAGCTGCTGCCTGTGATGCCAGCATCCCATGTGTGTGCAGGTTTGAATCCCGACTGCTCACTTCCCGTCCAGCTTCCTGGGAAAGCAATGGAAGATGGCCCAAGTGCTTGGGTCCCTGCACCCACGTGGGAGACCCAGATGAAGCCACTGGCTTTTGGCTTCAGCCTGGCCATCTGGGAAGGGAACCAGCAGATGGAAGGAAGACTTCTATCTGTCGCTCTAACTGTAATAAACAAAATAAATCTTTTTTAAAAAAGTTATTTCTTACTGTCTTTTGCTAAACAGAAAAAAGTCAACTTGTTCTACAGGAGGATTGATAACAATCTGACTTAAAAGTCAGCTAATAACTGTGAAAGGCGACTTCTGGGGCTGGCGTTGTGGCACAGCAGGTTAAGCCACTGCGTACAACACTGGCAGACCACATGGGTGTTAGTTTGAATCCCAGCTGCTCCTCTTCCGATCCAGCTCCCTGTTGATGTGCCTGGGAAAGCAGCAGAAGATGGGCCCTACACCCACAAGGGAGACCTGGAAGAAGCGCCTGGCTCCGGGCTTCAGCCTGGCCATCTGGGGAAGGAACCAGTGCATGGAAGATCTCTATGTAACCACGACTTTCAACCAAATAAATAAAAATATATTTTGAAAAAAAAAAAGGAAAGAGAGAAAAAGATGGTTTCTTCACCTACTTGTCCACTGAGGTGCCCCAAGTGCTGAGAGTGGGGAAGCACTACGATTTGCAATATGTGAGGTTCCCCTGCTCGATCCACAGCCCCCCAAGATCAAACCTCAAAGCCAAGACGGAAAGAGGAACAAGCCCGACTGCATGAGTGCTGCTGCTCTGACTCGGGAGAGGACGGGGGCCAGGTCGGCCCGTGTGCAGCGGCTTCTGCCACGACGACGGGCTCTCCGGGCAAACACGAGCCTCTGAGACGTAAACACGCTTCAAAGAGGAAAAAGGAAAATGCACACAGCACTTGGAAACAGACGTCAAGAGTGAGAGGAAACGCTGCGCACTACACGCACATGTCCGCCAGGCCAGGGGAGCCTCTGTCTTGCTCTGGCTGCCCCTGTGGCCCAAGAGCTCTTCCCCATGCTTAGTCTGAACGAAGAGCAGCTGGGACGAGACTTTCTGGAAGGTCAGGCTCAGTCTAAGTCGTGCGTTGGTATCACCTCATCAACAAGGCCAGGGGGCTAGTCACAGCACTGTCCAAAAAGCTCATGCCACTGGAGATGGACAGAAAGGAGAAGCTACAGTTGAAAAGTTTGTTTGAGGACAAGATTCCACAGTTTAAAAAAGAAATAACGAGCAAAAGCATCATGAACTCCTCCAAACCAGATCACAAAGATTTTCAAGGTCATTTACTGCATCTAGGAGACGTCTAAGACAGTTGAAGTCACTCAGTAACACTCAACAGGCTAATCTTCCCAAGGGGACGTTCTTTCGTTGATGTCAACTTGTACCCAAGCCAGCAACAAGACAAACAGCTCAGGCTCTACTCTGTCTTTCTACTTAAAGCTTTGTTGCCAATATGTGGAACGGCAGTAGGCACACCACTCTCCTTGACCTTTTTTTTTAATACAAACCAAGACCAAACATGACTTCATACGTCTCTCCGTGATTGGGCCAGACACGGTCTGCTGACCTCAGTGTTGTTTCCTGATAGCCCACTTTCTCTTTGCTCTGCACTTTGGCAGCAGAGATAAAGAAAAAGCGCAATGCTGGGGACAAGTTGTTGGAAAAATCCCTCTAGGTGATGACCAAATCTGGTGTCTTCTAGATTGGGCAACATATCAGTTGTACTTCAGCCCACTTAACTGAGTGCCCAAGAGACTTAGCGGGGGGGGCTGGCGCTGTGGCACAGTAGGTTAATCCTCCGCCTGCGGTGCCAACATTCCATATGGGCGCTGGTTCTAGTCCCAGCTGCTCCTCTTCTGATCCAGCTCTCTGCTGTGGCCTGGGAAAGTAGCAGAGGATGGCCCAAGTCCTTGGGCCCCTGCACTGACATGGGAGACCTGGAAGAAGCTACTGGCTCCTGGTTTCTGATAGGCTCAGTTCTGGCAGTTGGGGCCATTTGGGGAGCAAACCAGAGGATGGAAGACCTGTCTCTCCCTCTCACTGCCTGTAACTCTACCTCTAAAATAAATTTAAAAAATTTTTACAAAATAAAAATAAAAAAAGACTTAGTGGGGGAGAGGGAGTAGCCTTGTTTCATGTTTATTCCCTTAGTTCTTACCATGCATTCATGTATGTACGTACCTATGTACATGTATGTATTCATGCATACACATACATATATTTTTTTCTTGCCTCTTACAATACATTAAATACATTTTTAAAAATTGGGAATATACAAATCAAATACTAGTAGTAGTTATCCCTTTGTGTAGTTATTACAGGTGATTATTTTCTTTATATTTGGAAGAGCTTATAATGAACATGCAAAAAAAACTAGGTTAACTAGTTTCAATATTTTAATTACCATCAGGCACTAAAGAGACTACATTCCAAATGTTCCAAATTAGAAATAGATCTAGGAATTAACAGTAAGATAATCTTCAAAATTCTCAGAATTTTCTGTGGGGTCATCTGTCTTCCGTCTAAACCCAAACACTGCAAGTATTTTCCATACCCTGTTCTAGGTATAAAATCTTTCTACAACATTAAAAATTTTAATTAATTCATTAATTTATAACAGGGGTGGAGGAGAGGGAGAGGGAGAAGGAGGGAGAGGGAGACATGGAGTGGGAGACAGCACTCCCACCTGCTGATTCCCCCCACAAATACTTGCAGGAGCAAGGCCTGGCCCAGTGCTGAAGCCATGAGTCAGTAACTCCATCCACGTTTCCCACATGGGGGGCAGGCACCCAACTATGTGAGCCATGGCCTGCCGGCTTCCAGGATGTCCTTCAGCAGGAGGCTGCAACTGGGAGCCAAGTTGGAGCTGGGACTTGAAACCAGGCATTCCATATAGAATGTGGCTGTCCCAACGGCTATGCCAAATTCCCATCCCCTTTCATGACATCTTCAATAATCCTATATGTTTCATTTTATTTGAAAGGGAGAGAGGGATACAGAGAGATCTTCCATCCATTGACTAGAGCTGGGTCAGGCTGCATCCATCTGGGTTCCCACTTGGGTCGCAAGTACTCAAGTCCTTGGGCCATCATCAGGTGCTCCCTCCCTGGACACACACCAGCAGGAAGCTGCGTCCGAGGTGAGGAGCCAGGACGGCTTCCAGGACTCTGCAGGGGATGCAGCACCCCAAGCAGCCTCTGAAGGTTTTGCCAGACACCTGTCCCCTTCTATGACAGGGAATCCTAAGTCAAAGAAATCCAAGACTGAACCTCTTCTCCACATTTGGGGCACTCCCCACGGTTACGGGACTACCTGCGAGACAGGGCTGCTGGACAGGCAGACGGTTTGTGGTGCGTTCTCGGCACACACGGCACAAGTTCACCGAGTGCAGTACCTCTCGTGACGTGACTCAGTGCTGCTCCTTTCCTCCAGTCAGGCTGGGTCAGGCCGCTCCCGAGCTCACTTCCAGCTAGGTCCCCAACCTGGAGTCCTGGAGCTCACAGGGGCTGTGGCAGAGGCTTCCCGAGGACCGACTGAGAGGCCCACACAAGGAAGACCCACGCTGATACTTACTTTACTCTTCTTACTGCTGGACATTTTATTCTTGATGTAGCTGAATGTGCGACTGACTTTTGTTCCACTCTTCCCTTCAAAGTCTTTCTTGGAAGGGCTCTGTGGCAGGAAGTTGTAGCTTTCTTCTGTTATACTAAATAAAAATAGGAAGAGGGACTTTTTTAGGGACCTGAGAAGTTAAACGGGTGGCAGAAGAAGTGGTAGGCAGAGAAGGTTGAGCGGTTCGGGTCTCCTGCAGTATCTGGGGACAGCATGAGCTACAACACCCACATTCTGCTGCCAAGAGCTGGCTGTGTTTTTTCTCCTAGTTTTAATGTTGTGATTATAGATTTGCAGTGACTCATGTTAAAGACCCTGTCAGTTACTCACTATTCTGTCTGAAATCTCTAACACAGCGTTCGGTCTATAAACTGTCGCCAAGTGGTGCTTGAAAGGACAGTCCCACACATAAGAGGAGGAGGCGGCACTGGTTACCAGGGCTGCAAACCAGGGAGCCTCACGGCCGACGCAGGCTCACGCTGATCAAGCTTTGGGCACCAAACAGCCAAGACTGTGGACTGGTGTTTGCAGCTGCACATGCTTCAGGAGGGTCTAGACAGAGCAGCGGGCCAATCTGAGGTGCAGTGTGTGTACCCACAAGGAGCCCTTTACGAATTTTGTACAGACACTTGCTCAAGAAGCCCACATAACATCTAAGACCATCCCAAGTGAACCAGTTTGATCTCAGGAAATGCACATGGCTGACCTGTTTAATTCCTGGTCTTGCCACGGTTCAGTTTCTCCAAACTGCCTCTCTGAGACGACCTCGCCACAGGGGGCTGGGAGGGAGCACAGCTCCTGTGTGTCCCGGAGGCTCCTGCTCCTCCACCCTGAGCACCCAGCAGTGGAGCCCCAGCCTCGTGCTGGGTGTGTGAGTGCGGGGCTGCTCTGTGGAACGGGAATCCCTGCCTGGCATGCTGCTCATGTGCTGTGGCCCCCCGGCAGGGCGGCCCTGTCCACCTCAGGTGTCTCTGGGAGAGGCAGCAGAAGGAGAACCACAGGGCCCCTCCACAGCCAACGCCCACTGCTGTGCACGCTGCTTCCGTGCTGCTGTGGAAAGTGGACTTGAAAGGATGCAGGGCAGCGCCCAAAGCCCCAGAACTCTCAGATTAGGATATTCAGCTGCACAGCATGAGATGGAAAGGATAAAAATAAAAATGAACAATGGGTCAGAAGAGCAGTCTTGTGGCTGCTCTTAGAACCTTGCCCACTGACTTGGAAAGAGCATTGCTCAACACACACATGCATAGAAGAACTCAACGTGAAAACATAAAAAGGTGAGGAAGGTGGTAGCACAGTACAGATGTGGGGACGAGGGCACCTCACAAAGTAACAAGAATTTTTTGGTTCAAAAAATGCTGAAATCCATGCAGACACGGAGCTTCAAAAAGTTCATGTCAGCTGTGTTTTGAGAAAACTATACTCTGATTTAAAAATAAATCTTTACAAAAATAAATCTATTTTCCATGAACTTTCTGAAGTACCCTCATATATACTAATTACAACACAAATTGCTACTTAGAAATTTAAAATCACCACAAAGCTTGCACAAATCCATAAAGTCCAATATATATGTGCCCTCACATGACTAAATATAACCAATAATCTTTATCATGAAAACAGGGGGAAGAATAAAAGCAGTAAACTACTGAAGATATTCACATAAAAGATGCAGCCCTCACCGTACCTCTGGTCCTCAATACAAATTCATCACTCAAGGAATTATGTCCCCATGACCTAAGCTAACTGAGCTGACTTTACTAAGGCCCAAAACACTCCTGACTCCCCACACTTCATTCTGGGGAAAGGAGTAACAGGGTCACTGTACCGCACCTCTCGGTCAGATGAGCACTGGTGTTGTGGAAGGACCGTGAGTCTAGAAAACAAAAGGCAGAGGACACGTTAGCAGAGGGCCTACCCCAAGAAGGCCAGCTATTTAACAGTTACAGTGACACCACTAAAGCAGAAACAGCATCTGAGAGCCAGCGCATGGTGCCTCTTCCTTCTAAAGGCTTGGTAGAAGGAAAAATTAAACTGGAAACCTTTAGCCACGGGGAGTGGATTTCTTACAAAGAAAATAAATTTAACCCAGGATTCAAGTAACTGAAAAAATCCCAATCAATATTTTCTCTCTAGCACTTACACACACACACACACACACACACCCCACAGAGCAGCTCTTCAATTCCTGGTCTTGCCACGGTTCAGTTTCTCCACGCTGCCTCTCTGAGACGACCTCGCCACAGCGAGGCTGGGAGGGAGCACAGCTCCTGTGTGTCCCGGAGGCTCCTGAGCACCCAGCTAGAGGCACTCTGCTGTTTCCTTCAGAGAGCAGCAAAGAGCATCAGGGCTAGCTTACAGAATGCTGGCCCAGTCACTAACTCCGGGTAAAACTGCAGAATTTCAGGACTGGGAAGTGAGGGAGGAAACACACACGGCGAGGTCCTCTCCACGAGTAAGATGCATTCTTTCTCCCCCCATAACTGTTGGCCCACAGACGGAAGCAGGTCACGAAAGCCCTAGGGACAAGTCAGATGACAAGGCACGAAGCAGAGAATGGTGAAGCAACAGGACCACGATTGCCATCGACCACACGTCCATCAAGTCTGAGTCACTCTCAACACTTCATGGCTTTCAGTTTAGAGGTCAGACACAGAGAATCTTTGCAAGGACACTCCACCAGACAAAGGAAGCTCCATGCAAGTACTAGAATAGGGAGCACACATACCCATTCCCCTTCACACTGGTTCTAAGAATCCCTGAGATTACTGCGAGAAAACTGTCCTCAGACAGATGTGATAATGATCTACAATCAGATGACCAGCACCTGACATCCTTAAACACCCCAAAGATTCTAGGTTCTGAATAGAAATGCAAAACTGTGGCTACTACTAAGTAATTCAAACAGCCAACAGGTGGGAACAACTCCTAGGAAACTCGAAAACAAATTCTAAGTCTTCCAAAGATTGCGTTCTGTAAGTCTTCCTGTTCCGTATCGGGCTCTTCTACTCCACTCACTACTAACGCAGCCGAGGGGAGAAGACCAGACAACAAAGGCCAGGACCCTCAGCTCCAGCGCCCAGTTCTGCAGAAGTCAGGTGTCCACACAACCAGCATTTGAACCCTATGACCCCTTAGTGCACGTAACAAACTGCAGAGGCTCATTTAAGTTAGTGGCTTTAAACCGTTCTACACTAAGGAGCTTTCAGTGACAAAAGCAGAATTAAATTCTCTCAAGTCACCAAGATTCTACTGTACATTTAAGCAAGGGCCTAGTAGGTCAGCATTCTAGGAATGCAAACAAAATAAAAATAAACTTTACAACAGAAAAGTTCCAACTACACAGAGACCTGTCAAGGAAAACAAGCAGCAGATTTCTGGGGAATAAGTTACAAACTAAACAACGCCGTGACAGCGAACTGGGGCCCACGACTCCTAGGAGACGTCCAGCTCTTTGACCACTGAGACTGGGTTTCTCTGACCTCTTGGTTGTCGTTCCCAGGACAGTGATTAAGCCAAAGCTGCCTCTGAAATTCCTAGACTGTCACCAAGTTTTCAGATCAAGAAGTACAGAAAAACCAAGGTTGTTTACACAACAAAATTACAGACAAAGTAAAGGAACTTGTCATCAACCCATAAAGGTTTACAAGTATTACTGCAGGGGACCGCCGCTGTGGCGTAGCTGGTAAAGCCCTGGCCTGTGGTACCAGCATCCCATATGGGTTCAAGTCCCAGTGGCTCCACTTTCACCCTAGATCTCTGCTATGGACCCAGGAAAGCAGTAGAAGATGGTCAAGTCCTTGGGCCCCTCCACCAGCATGGGAGAACTGGAGGAAGCTCCTGGCTCCTGGCTTCAGAGCAATGCAGCTCCGGCCACTGCGGCCAGCTGCGGAGTGAAGCAGCAGATGGAAGACCTCTCTCTCTCTCTCTCTCTCTCTCTCTGCATAGCTCTTTTAAATAAATAAATCTTTTGTTTGTTTGTTTGTTAAAGTACTACTGCAGGCACTGACCAACTACAGACTTAACATACTACAAGCAGAGACTGGACGCTGGAATTTTACCCGGATCATTTGTCCAAGTGTGCTCCATGGAGTACTGGTCCCATGAACGGCTGTCATATCACATCTTCTGCTGAACACTGCCTTGGAAATCCACGGCCTACACAAATCGGCACTTGACACCTGCTTCAGAGTCCACTGTGTACTGACTCTGCTGTCTCCTCACTTTTATATCCTTCTCCATCCTCTACTCAATGCATACAATTCTGACTGACATTTTTGAGTTTAAGGAACACTTTCTGATATCTGATTCAATAGTTTCTTGAAGCTTCTATCTCTGAGGATCTGCCGTGTTGGAAGGGTGTCATGAGCTGAGAATTCCCCATCAGCAGTAACAGCGGCACCGCTGGGACTGTTCTACTCTTCACGCTGACCTAGCCGTCCACTGCCCAGTGCATTACAGCACTCTGAGCTCTCTGCACTGCCAAAAGTTCAAGTGGACTTTGACAACTATCCTCCCATCACAATGGCTTTCATGTCCATGTCTTCAGGTGTTGTTCAATAGTGAAAAATATGCTGAACCCTAGTAAGTCTTCCACTTACACACAAATTAACCGAGCTCTGCTACTGCGCATCAGGCACAATATCTGCCCAAGCGATAGATGAGCAACTCTGGGACTTAGCGTCGGCAGTGCTAAGGAGCTGGGCATTGATTCACAGGAGTGCTTTTCAAATAGATATACGTAATGTTTTGACAGGCAGAGTGGACAGTGAGAGACAGACAGAGAGGAAGCTCTTCCTTTTTCATTGGTCCACCCCCTAACGGCCGCTGCGGCCGGTGCACTGCGGCCGGTGCACCGCACTGATCTGAAGCCAGGAGCCAGGTGCTTCTCCTGGTCTCCCATGGGGTGCAGGGCCCACGCACTTGGGCCATCCTCCACTGCACATCCTCCCGGGCCACAGCAGAGAGCTGGCCTGGAAGAGGAGCAACCAGGACAGAATCCGGTGCCCCGACCGGGACTAGAACCTGGTGTGCTAGTGCCACAGGCGGAGGATTAGCCTATTGAGCCACGGCGCTGGCCAAATATACATATTTTTAAAAGTTAGAGTCACGGAGCCAGAGAAATAGAGATCCTCCAAGTACTGGTACACTCCCAAAATGAACACAATGGCTGGGGCTGAGCCAGGCCAAAGTCAGGAACCTGGAACTCCATCTGGGTCTCCCACATGGCCAACACAGGGGCCCAGGCACTTGGGCCAGCTTCCATTGCTTTACCAGGCACATAGGCAGGGAGCTAGATCTTAAGTGGACCTGCTGGGACTGAAACCAGTGCTGGCTGGCACTGCAGGCAGTGGCTTAAACTACTGTGCCACAGCACCTGCCCCAACCACAGGAACATTCTGTCAGAGACTCATAGTATCAGCTGCAGGAAATGAAAACAGTTCAGTATCCCACTGAACATCAGAAAAGGTTTTTCCGGGGCCAGCATTGTGCTGAACAATGGGAAATAAAATTTTTAAGTTAGTTGTTACCAAAAATGTATTAATCTGAAACCTACAGTTTATTGCAAAGTTTAAAGATTTTTAAAAAAAGAGATCCAAGGAGGAGAAATGCATTAACTCCCACTGCCTTGCAGACACGGTGTTATTCCAAATGAAACATTTTAAATTACTTCATTTATTTACTGTCAGAAATGATGAGAAGATAAAAAATGCAATATAAGCTTTTAAATACCACAGATGGGCATCTATACAACTGTACCACAAGACAGAGAAAAAAAAAGCCAGGAAAATGAAGCTGCCATGGCCAGGTGGAATGCTTGCTGAAACTGTACCCAGCACTACAGAGGCACAGTATGGGCTGGGAACACACCCCTTACGCCTTGAGATACCCTGGGATCGGGAGGCCACTGGAACAGTGCTAGAGGTACACAGAGACAGATATGCTGGATCTAGATCCACTTTCAGAGCCAAGTACAAAAACGTGATTTACAAAAGATGGCATGCAACAGGGTACAGCCAACGTTAGTGCCAAGCCCACAGCACTTCCGGAGCCAGTGAGGCCGGAGCAGTGGCGGACACAAAGCTGCTTACTTACTATGCAGCTCCTCCTCACTGGAGTCAGAGGAGCCGAGAGGAAAGAGCGCTTTAGACTTGAGGAGGAGCGGAGAGACGCTCACGGAGAAGGAGATCTGCCTCCGGGGCTGCACCTGCTGCTGAGCTGACAGTGGGTAAGAAGAGTTAGAGCACACAGATCAGGCACATCACACCAGCACGGTGTGAACCCCTCCAACCCAAGTGGAAACGCAACTGTGTCATGAGCCTACCAAGTCCCAGCAAAGTCCTGTGGTTTGACAAATGCTACTTAACACTTTCATCTTCATTTCTAAATATACAGAATTCAAAGGCGCAGTGCAAAATGCCTGCAGTGCCAGCATCCCATATGGGCGGTGGTTCTAGTCCCGGCTGCTCCTCTTCCAATTCAGCTCTCTGCTGTGGCCTGGGAAAGCAGTAAAAGATGGTCCAGGTAGTTGGGCCCCTGCACCCGCATGGGAGACTGGAAAGAAGCATTTGGCTCCTCACTTCGGATCACAGCACCGGCCGTTGCGGCCATTTGGAGAGTGAACCAACAGAAGGAAGACTTTTCAGTCTCTCCCTCTCATTGTCTGTAACTCTACCTCTCAAATAAATAAATAAGAATCTTAAAAAAAAAAAATACAGCGCCGTGGCTCAATAGGCTAATATTCCGCCAAGCGGTGCTGGCACACCAGGTTCTAGTCCTGATCGGGGCACCGGATTCTGTCCCGGTTGCCCCTCTTCCAGGCCAGCTCTCTGCTGTGGCCCAGGAGTGCAGTGGAGGATGGCCCAAGTGCTTGGGCCCTGCACCCCATGGGAGACCAGGAGAAGCACCTGGCTCCTTACTTTGGATCAGTGCGGTGCGCCGGCCGCGGCAGCCATTGGAGGGTGAACCAACGGCAAAGGAAGACCTTTCTGTCTTTCTCTCTCACTGTCCACTCTGTAAAAAATAATAAAAAAAAAAATCTTAAAAAAAAAAAAGAATTCACCTACCAAGTATGTACTTGTTACATTATGAAAATAAGAAGTAAATTATTTTAATGGTCATAATTCATACCTGAAGTTTCCAAGGGCAAAAGCTACTGCTTTTAAACACTGGGGGTGGTGGGCCCCACACGCCTCATCCCAGCTCTTCACCGACTCTCTGAGCATAGCGCACTTTCTTTTTCTTTTTGTTAACAGTGATTTATTTATTTGGAAGGCAGAGTTATAGAGAGATAGCTTCCATCCACTAGTTCACTCCCCAAATGGCCACAATGACCAGAGGCGGGCCAATCCAAAGCCAGGAACCAGGAGCTTCTTCAGGGTCTCCCACGTGCGTACAGGAATCCAGGCATTTAGGCTATCAGCAGGCAGCTAGATCAGAAGTAGAACAGCCAAGGCTGGAACTGGTGCCCATGTGGGATACCGGCTTTAGCCACGACACCACAGCATCGGCCTCGTAGCAGACTATCTAACCTCTGGCCAGATCTCGCCTTTGAGCTCTAGGCTCTACGATGTGCTCACTGATGGTGGATATCCCACAGGCAGTCCAAACTCGGGGCTTTTCCTGCAGACCTGTTCCTCCTTGCCTGGTCAGCAGACTCTTACAGCACACATCAGCAGGCCTCTAGCTACTGTCTTCTAGGTCTCTGAGGCTCTGCTCCTTCCCTGCCATCTCAGCCCTGAGCCTTGCCTCAGGACACCATTCACTGCTGGTCGAGCCCTGCAAAGCCTCCTGTCCACCAGCCAGACTCCGCACACATTTTCAGTGATGTTAGCCTGAAGTTTCAATCAATTAATCAATTCAATAGCTTAAGCGACCACAGTGCCTTCAGGAAGAAGCCCCGAGTGCTCAGTTTTCTCTCCGCTCCTCGTCTCCTGCTAGTCTCACGTCTGCTGTGACTGCTGGGAGCCTTCTCTGACCCTCAGGCCAGACCCCGTAACTGCCAAGGTTTCTTTCGTAGCTGCACTCACCATTTCCTATCGGATTCTCCCTCTCTTGTCCGTAGCCTGCACAGACTCTTCCTGCTCACAGCACTGCCTGGTCTGGCGCAGGGCAACAAGCAGGACTGGATCCCTCACCAGGCTTCCAGGCATCCCGATGTCTTAAATGGCGTGTGAGCAAGTCTTGTATCTCCACCAGAAGCTGTTCCACAGCCTGGTAAGCACCGCGCGCTCAGACGCTGCTGTCTGCAGCCACTGCAGGCGGCAGAGACTAAACACCGGGCCCGGCGTTTTAGGCAGAGACTGTCTTCTGCAAAAGCACCATCGTCCTCGGTGCGCTGAGTAACTTCCACAGGCGAAGTCGATCAGGGGATGAAAACACGCTCCCTGCTGCCGCGAATCTAATACTAGCCCCTTCTTGTGGCACAGAATCATGGCCAGAAGGAAAAAACTTTACTGGCACGGGGAAGAATAACCCGAGCTTAGCAAGCTATAAGGGAGAGGCACTGCTCTGGTAACCCAGGGATTCAGTTTTATAAAGCATTCAGATTAAAACGCACGTGTGTATATTCTTAACAAACATGTGTGTTCATTAACTGTACAACTCAACCCAATAATAAAAAGTTTATCTGCCTGACTAAATTTTTGCTCAGACAGCTGTGACAACGCTATATTTTCCAAACACAACGATGCTGAGAAAATGCATGTGTTTCAGGAAATTTCCACCCTATTGTCCACAAGAGATGGGGCCAGACAACAAGCATGGAGAACAGATAAAGGGGCTGCCAGGTACAGAAGGTAAAGCCCCTGCTTCCACAGACTCTGCAGTGTCAGCTGCTCCGTTTCCAATCCAGCTCCCTGCTAACGCACCTGGGGAGGCAGTGGAAAAGGACCCAACTAGCGGGGTCCCTGCTACCCGTGTGGGAGTGCAGGACGAAGTTCCTGACTGCTGGGAGTCCAGGACGAAGTCCTGACTGCTGGCTGCGGCCTGGCCCGGACCTGACTGTTGCAGCCTTGTGGGGAGTGAAACAGCAAATGGAAGATCCATCTTGACCTCTGTCTCTGTTTCTGTCTTTCCCTCTGTCACTTGGCCTTTAAAGTAAATACACTAACAAATAAATACATATCTCAGCACTCATGTCTGTCTTCCCAGGGGCTCACTCTGATCTTTGGTCACATGGCTTGTTTATCCTTTTAAATCTGGTACAAATTACATTTAATTGCCACAGTTTGGCTCCCTTAAAACAGACTTAGCTTTCAGAATGCAATGCAAGCGGTAAGGCAGAGCTCCCACTGCTATGAGGCAGGCAGGCAGGGAAGCCTCCACTCCCCGCCCACTTGTCAATCAAAGGGCCTGGCTTTCCAATGGTCACCTGTTGGGAGTCCTGCTAGAAACTGTATAAAGCTTTTTCTTTTTAATGGCTCTAGGGTGAGCTTTTGAAATGTGAATGTGGATGCTTTTGCACTTTGTCTTGGCAACTGCTGGAGGCCAGCCTCAGCCTGGAAACACTAAGGTTAAAGGGAAACCATGGAAATTCTTGGTAATTGTCTGTCACCAGCCATAACCATCTGCCCAAGTGTGCACCTTTAAAAGCAAGTAGTTTTGGAACCAGTATTTGGTGTAGGACAGCTGTTTCTTACCACGGAGCCATAACTGCTAGATAAAATGTGGCGGGCTCAGGTCTGTCCTCCTGTGCTGACCATGTGGCTCCTCCACCCCACCCTCTGCTGCTGGAAGAGGGACGGGCACTTCCTGCTACATTTGGCCAGCAAGGCAGTGTGAAAGGTAGGCTTAAATTGTCACTGGTAAATGCTGCAGTGCCAGCATCCCATATGGACGCCAGCTTGAGTCCCGGCTGCTCCACTTCTGATCCAGCTCTCTGCTGCGGCCTGGGAAAACAGCAGAGAATGGCCCAAGTCCTTGGGCCCCTGCACCCATGTTGGAGACCTTGAAGAAGCTCCTGGCTTTGGATCAGCGCAGCTTCAGCCATTGCGGCCAATCTGGGGAGTGAACCAGTAGGTGGAAGACCTCTCTCTATGTAATTCTGACTTTCAAATAAATACACAAATCTTTAAAAAAATAAACTGTAGCTAGCTTTTCGTTCCTGGTATAGGAATGTGGTTTCTGCTACTCAGGTGGGACCTAAGAGTTCGTACACAGTTATGCTGGGATTTCTCAATTCCAGCATCGGAAGATGTCTGGATCCTATACCAGCCTGGTGCAAAGACTCCAGGCAGAGAGTTTAAGGCCACCTAGGGGCTGGATACCCTAGGCACAGAAGTGCGATGTCCATGGCACAGGGGCTTCAGGGTTTATGCACAACTCGGCAGTTGGTCTTAGCTTTATGCCGCTTTCTATGGCCTGGAGCTGAGCTTCCAGGCAGGAGGTACAGTGCCCCTCGTGAAGTCTCTAGCGGCAGTGGTGCAGCCCCCAAACTCATTTTGATATGGGATAAGTCAGATAGATGAAGTTCATGAGCTGGAAGTCACATAGCCCTGACTCCGTGGTACCATATCCACTCCCTGTCGCTCAGATGTACCTCCCCCTACCCAGGATCTGGGGGTAACACCATGCAAACACTTCCATTTTCCAAGCTCATAAGAAGTCAGGTAGGGGCTGGCGCTGTGGCACGGTAGTTTAATCCTCCACCTGCAGTGTCAGCATCCCATATGGGCACTGGTTCTAGTCCCGGCTGCTCCTTTTCCGATCCAGCTCTCTGCTATGGCCTGGGAAAAAGAGTAGAAGATGGCCCAAGTCCTTGAGCCCCTGCACCCACGTGGGAGACCCAGAAGAAGCTCCTGGCTCCTGGCTTCAGATTGGCACAGCTCCAGCCACTGCAGCCATTTGGGGAGTGAACCAACAGAAGGAAGACCTTTCTCTTTGTCTCACTGTCTGTAACTCTACCTCTCAAATAAATAAATAAAATCTTTTAAAAAAAAGAAGTCAGGTAAAGCAGCAGCTGCTCTCCCTCCTCATGGACTCAGTGAGCCGGCTACGGAACTCCCCTTCACCACTCCTGGCCCTCTCCCCCTAAGCAAAGCCCACAGGTGCACATGGATTTCCCTCACTTTGTAAAGAAATACTGTGTGTTGCACATCTTATTTGTGCCTGTACTTAGAATTCTTCTCTAAGTAAAAGGTAAGAATCTGGAATAAGACTTTAGGCCCAATCTAGCCCACAATTCGGGGTGCTGGGAAGACACCCCAACCATACATGTAATTGTGTCCTCTGATGTACTGGCATCTTAGCAATGGTGAAAGTACCTCCTAGTGGCCAGTTACCCTAGGTGTGGTGGTTAGGGAAGTTGAAGGGGCATTCTGTGGTAATACTCCAGATCTAAACATATCTAAATACCTAAATAACTTGGAAGGGTGAACACATGTGGACTGAAACAAGTAACCCCACTTTGGGTGCAAAAAGAGATTCTAAGGTGCCAGATTGCATCAAACATAAGGGATTTAAGCCACATTCTTAAGTATAAATGGGCTGTGGAGAGCCATGTGTACTTTGTCTTTCCAGGTTCTATAGACTTCTCAGCTGTGTACAGTTCTGCGTTCATTCTTATGGACTCACTTCTAAGGGTACAGTTTCAAAACCTGGCCATGGCCGGCGCCGTGGCTCAACAGGCTAATCCTCTGCCTTGCGGCGCCGGCACACCGGGTTCTAGTCCCGGTTGGGGTACCGGATTCTGTCCCGGTTGCCCCTCTTCCAGGCCAGCCCTCTGCTGTGGCCCGGGAGTGCAGTGGAGGATGGCCCAAAGTGCTTGGGCCCTGCACCCCATGGGAGACCAGGAAAAGCACCTGGCTCCTGGCTCCTGCCATCGGATGAGCGCGGTGCGCCGGCCGCAGCGCGCTGTCCGCGGCAGCCATTGGAGGGTGAACCAACGGCAAAGGAAGACCTTTCTCTCTGTCTCTCTCTCTCTCACTGTCCACTCTGCCTGTCAAAAAAAACAAAACAAAACAAAACAAAAAACCTGGCCATGGGATCCCAAATTCCCATGAGCCAGGTGGTAAAACTAACACCTAGGGTGTTTAATAACACAACAGGGCTGAGGAGGAGAGTACTCCAACATGGCAGCAGTCTAGACAGCAGACTCACAGGGTAGCAACTCTTCAAACACTGCCCAGTGACTCACTGAACACCCACAGGAGAATGTTTCAGGTGTGGAAAACCAGGACAGTAGTGCACGAAGTGTCTCTCCACGAAGGACGCCCCGGTCCATGCCCCCAGTGCAAGAGACGTGGTCATGCACAGAGGGAAGGGAGCAGAGAACTCCGCCTTGCTCATGGCCTCCTCTGAGGTCTCACAGCAGGCCTCCCCTGCTTTGCCATCGCATTCAAGAGCCTGGGGAGGTTACTGACCTCAGACTACAGTGCTGACTACACTGACGGGAGTCACTCTGTGCTAACCTCCGATACAGAATCTCTCTCTGCCCAAAAAAAAAAAAAAAAAAGCTATTAGGAGAGTTGATGGCAAACTTCCTTCCAGGAAATCCACTGCCTTGACCTTCTCGAACAGAAGATATTCTTGTCTCTCACCAGCTTTTGGTAATGTTTGACTGTCCAACTCCTGTGCTTGGAAGAGATTTGTGGATTTCCCTCAAGGTAAGTATTCCTAAACTCAGCTCAGAGCTCCAACCAAAGAGCAGTACAGTTCTGCAATCCGTGATGACACTCTCACTTGCTGCCCCTCCAAGCAGGGCTCAGATGAAAATACTATCCAAGACTTAGACTTTTAGGAAAATGGGGATACAGACTTTTCCCAACCAAAACTCAGATTTCAAAATAAGAGGTGTACTACTTGAGATATATTCAGACCCCAGAAAAGCAACGCTCTTTCACAGAAGAGAAAGGAGGCTATATTATGCATAGGGCCACAAGACAAACGGCTAAGCACATTCCTGGGAATGGCAGTGCCCTGCAGAACATGAGATTCCAAGATTCAGTCTGACAGCCAGAGTTTCATATAACGCTTTAACACAGATCCAGTCTCCTGGACAGGAGCAGAACGGAGTCTTCCCAGGATTAAAGGGCTCTTGACAGAAGCTCCAGCACTGTGACTGGGACAAGCCCTTTGTTGCTTGTAGCAGGGAAACGGGGTAGCGCTAGGAGTACGGGCTTAGAAGCTGGGCCTCCTAACACGACCTGTGGCATGCTTCGCTAACCAGCTGGAGTCAGCGGCTACAGCGTGACCTGTGGGTTCAAGGGCATTTGCTGCTAAGACACCCTTGGCTGAGGAAACCACCAAGCTGACTTTGGGTCAGCTACTGGACGTTCAAACTCCGCCCGGGCGCAAGGAGTCCCGGGGATCAGAGGATATTATCAAGTATCAGGCTCTTTTGTGAGGCTCAATGAGGGGCGTGCTCAAGCCAGCCTCGTCCTCCACCGCCGCAGGCACGGCCTCTGGAAGCCCAGATGTGCAGGGCTCACTACGACGAGCTCACTCAGGTGACAGAAGCTCCAGCGCTGCCATCCGACATGTCAGCTCAAAAGGCTGGAATTACTGCTTTGACGAGAGCCTCAGAATTAGGAAAAGACCAAGAGTTCATTTTAACACAGACTCCAAAAATACTTCCCATGTGTTACACGCCCATGCAGCAACTCACCAAGAAAGAGGCCTGTGGACTGCAGAGACCCTCCCACTGAATGTGGAAAAGAAATACAAACTCTACCTCGGGCTGTCACTCACCGCAGGGGCCATCAGGAAAAACAGCCAAGTAAGCAAAGGAAATGCATTAGCAGATGACTCGGCAGAAAGAGCGGCTGCACAGGGGTTTCCAGAAATGCCTTTAATACCTCAGCCTAATGGTACCCCAAATCCTCAGCACGCTGAGCCCGACACAGAACAGGCTCCACGAGGTCACACTGAAGACGCCGACGGGTGGTGGGCGTCAGGTCACACGGTCACGCTCCCAGTGGTTTCTCAATGGGAAATTACTAAGGAAGACATGACTCTACCCATCTGGGAAAAGGAGCCCTGAAGCAAATCGTTTCTCAGGTATTTGGCGGGAAAGGACCGCATCCTGTCACGGGGAAGTGACTCGTTCCATTTGCAAAATAACCCTGCTAGTCACACCAGGCCACCTCCTTCGCTCACTCCCGTGCAAAGGAGAAGAACAGGTCCAGATGAGGCCTGGTAAATGGACATCACTAGCATGCCTTCAGCCAGTCGTTACGGATATCGACCAGTCTTTATTGATACTTTCGCAGGAGGGACAGAAACTTGACCAACTTATTCAAAAAAGGCACAAGAAGGGTTCAAACTGCTGTTACAGCAAATAATTCCTCACTCTGGCCTTCCAAGAGTGTCGGTCCAGAGTGACAACATCCCTCCCTTGAGTCTGAAGTGACTCGGCAGAGAGCCACTGCGTTAGGGATCTCAACTCCATGCCTGGGGACTCTCAAGTCATCAGGTACAGTTGGAAAGGCCAATGGCAATCTTGAGAAAATTCTGGCTAAGCTTAGCCAAGAGACCTCAGGAACATGGCACCAGCTGTTGACTACTGCCCTCCTGAGGAAGAGGAGGCCGCTAGGCAGCTCTCGAGCTTCGTTCATCTGAGATGCCTATGGAAGCACTCCTACTGCAGCAACTTGGAGGGCATTCCAGGTGGGTACATCTGTCAAGAATTAAACTTTTACCACTCGAGTCTTGACAGGTACATGTAGAGGATAAGTCCGAGTACTTCTGTGAACCAATACTGGAGACACCATTATCTCTTCAAAAGGCAAATCAGTAAGTAAAGTCTGCCTCTGGCTTCCCAAAGTTGCTGCACTTTGCAGCAGTCATGGTCTACCCACCTCTTCTCCTGATTCCCTCAGGCAGCTGCGACTGCAAGAAGACTCCTCAGTGAGCTCTTCTAGTTCCATCATAAGAGAAGACCCTGCTATACTTCAGGCAGCCATTTAAAAAAATCTCTGTCGCATGGGGCAACCTCGCCCACACCTCAGGCCCGCCTTACAGCAAGCTCTGAAGTAGGTACTCCTAAGGCAGCCATGGACAACCGGCCAGCCCTGGCACAGTGTGGTGGAAGGGGAGAGCATCTCCAGTGACTCACAGAATGTTGCATCTACTCTGTCCACTGGAAAACGTCTTCTCAACCTTCATGCCCAGGCCACTGTGCAGAGACAATCTATCAGTTCTGCTACTTGGGAACCAACAGAATGCACTTTTCCTTTCTTAAAGGGGATTCCACCAGCAATTTATCTTTTTCCAATTATGCACATTCTGTTAGAAAAACGTGTGTGTTTCAGAACTCGACAACTTCTCAGAATCACGACGACCATGTGGGGTCACAGTCACTGGAAGTAACTGCTGAAAGTCCTCCAGCTTGTGAGAAGGACCCGTCAGCTGAGACAGGTGGAAGTTTCCAGACCAGGAGAGGCACGGTTCAGGACCTGATCAGCAGGAAGCACACACAGAAGACGGAGCTTCACCCCTCAGCACCCCCGCAAGATTAAAGGCTGAAAACCTCTGCAGGCAGGGGAGAAGATGGAATAGGCAGGCAGCTAGTTAGGTCTGTGGAGCTGGAAGTCACTAGCTGTTACCCCTTCCCTCACTCAATGTATCCTACTTGTCGATCAAAGCGTCTGCCTCCCCATGACACATCTGTTGCATCTGGGATCTGGGCGCACGTAAGAAAAAGGGAGTATGTGTAAGGACAAGCTATAGTACATATCTGACCAGGCAGAGGCCAGGCTCGCACACCACCAGTCAGGGAACTGAGCACTCCCTGTGTGTGCTCTTCTGACAAGTACAGACCCTAGGCTACAGGCGTGGAAGGCTGAGCAACGCGCGGGTGACTCGTGCTAACTCCACCCTCACCTTCCTCCCTTCCCTGTGGTCTTCAGGACGTCTGGACGCTACAGGAAGCACAGTTTAGAGAGATGTCTCAGACTCAGGAGACATGAGACCTGAAGTACCCTCTGTATTTACGCTCTCACTCCAGCCAGGAGGCAGACCATCTACGCTCTCTGATCCCTGAGCTTACAGAAAAGTGCCTCCTCATTTTCTGCACCACCACCTGGCCTGCTTACAAGCAGAGGGTGGAGAAGTTAGCTTAAGTGAGCTGTGAAAAGTGCCAGCCCCTCCACTCTGAGTCCCTTCTCAGAACTCTGTCTCCTAACAGGCCTCTTGCCCCTATCACCCAGCACGTGCTCCCATATGCATTAAATTCTTCTCCAGGGTCACAGAGACCCTGGGTCTATTCAGGGAGCCACCAGGGACTGCAGATTTTAATCCCAGCGGAGGGGCTTTTTCATCAGATGACCACTGCCCCACTGTTTTAACTTTGCCTGGGGGTTTCTAGGCAAGAATCCAGGCCCAGTAACTTCAGGTATATTGAATGCATATGGACTAATCCACATGATGACTTCTTGAGACACCTCCCAATCTGACTCCTCATCTCTGAGACTGGTTTGAGTACAGCCTCACTACCGGACACTTCCAGTAGTGGCTTTTGAAGTATAAGGTTATTGTCTCTTCGCAGGGCCTCCAGTTTTTCTCCACCATGCCCCTTCCTGGGCTCTTACAGGAGCCTCCTATGACTAATTGCCCTCTTCTACCACCTCTCAGATTCTCCTTAGGAATCTCTGGAGGGGTGCCCACCTGCTCTGATGGATGCCCTCTCCCATTAAAACCTAACAATGGTGAGCAATCTCCAGTGGACTTCCTGTCCTGGCACATGGGCTCTAACCCACAGTGACCCCTGAGACCATCTCACTGCTGCTGGCCCTCTGCTTCAGAGGCAGTCCAGTGGCTGACTGTGACCAGGCACCAATGGCCTAAGGGGTTTTTTCTTTGAGTAAAAGGAAAACCAGTCTCAAATTCAATCAGAGCCTAAAATGATGTCTTTGGTAAATATAATTTGATATAAATGTGACTTTGACCTTAATTCAGAGGTATGATATAATATCAACATCTTCAGTCATAAATGTGTCTAAATAAATGTGAGATAAATGTGTCTAAACGTAAACTTTGGCACTCTTAGCTCCTTATAGACTATGGGGAAGCTATTTGTGTTTGTTCAACAAATATGTTTTCCTAAACTATCCATATGAAAATGGTTCAACACTACCTGAGGTGAACACCTAACTAAGGCTGCAACTGGATGTGTTTCCTTATTTAAAAATATTGTCTTAATCTGGAGATTCTAACAGGGTATTTCAAAATGCAAATCAAGAAAGGGTAAGAGGAAAGAGTGTTCTTGGTAAGGAAGCTTCAGAAGAGGACGGACACGGTTTGTAAGAATCACACATTCTGGTGCCTAGCTTACTCTAGACTGCAAGGAAATGATAGGACATTTCAAGTAAGCTGAGGAGGGCAAGCGGGCCTGGAAGTCACGGAATTAGAAACCGGTCGTCTGTTAAAGCAACGAGGGTTCTGCAACTTATATATGTTGGCAAATATTCTGAAACTGATAAAAATCTGTTTTTTGTTTTTTTAAACTACAGCATCTCCATTTAATAGTTTTGTTTAATTGGTGACTCTGTCAGTCTTTTAACTAGCCCCAGTGAGCTATTTTCTCTTCCCTAGTTTCTGACTGTTAAAACAGTTCCAAGTTATGGGATAATTCCAAGTGCTAACTAACTTAAGTTTTATTTACAATTCTTGAGATGACGAAAGACAGATTTTGTGCTCTTTGAAGTTATTTACTGTATTCTCTTAATGTCTCTGTTAAATCCTGTTTAAAAACAAAACAGTTTTTTTTTTATTAAGAGCTATGGGTTATTTAAATATGAGCTTATTTTCAAGAATTTGAGTAATCGTTTTGTATCAATGATCAAATTTGGTCTATATTACTTCATGATGTAAGGGATCCTATTTAAATGATAATGTAAAATGCTACTGATACAAATGTCCAAAATTCTAATGATCTTGTGTTGTTATCAAGACATGATGATTAGCTTAATGAAAAAGGCCCAGAAGCCTAAAAAGGTTAAATGTTTAATAAAAGCCTACAGGAGCTTTCAAAAATACTGCGTGGAATAAGCAAGTGCCTATTCTTTTTGATTAATGAGTTTATAATTTTAAAAATGGCTATTTAAAGCCTTTGTCATCCACAGTTTTGTATAAGTATGGTTAATCCAGATTACTAAGGGCCGAAAGTAATTCTAATGGATTGACACTAATAAGAAACCAGCTAAAAATTTTAGGAAACTGTTACTGATGTTGCTCTATTGTTCTATTGTGTGTGTTATGATACACTGTGTACATACTGTATGTCTACACGGGAAATGAGTTGTTTTAATTGGCTTATAGATAAAATACCGCTCATAAGTTCAAACTGCTAGGTTAATCAATGATATCTTTTTGGTCCATGTGACCTAAATTTCTGTATCAGATGTTATCAATTTGTTTTTTTTAAACTTTTATTTAGTAATTATAAATTTCCAAAGTATAGTTTATGGATTACAATGGCTTTCCTCTCCCATAACTTCCCTCCCACTCGCACCCCTCCCATCTCCCTCTCCCATTCCATTCACATCAAGATTCATTTTCAATTCTCTTTATATACAGAAGATCAATTTAGTATCTATTAAGTAAAGATTTCATCAGTTTGCACCCACACAGAACATAAAGTGTAAAATACTGTTTGAGTACTAGTGATAGCATTACTTCGCATTGGACAACACATTAAGGACAGATCCCACATGAGGAGTAAGCACACAGTGACTCCTGTAGTTGACTTAACAATTTGACACTCTTGTTTATGGCGTCAGTAATCTCCCTAGGCTCTAGTCATGAGTTGCCAAGGGTATGGAAGTCTTTTGAGTTCGCCGACTTCGATCTTATTCAGACAGGGTCATAGTCAAAGTAGAAGTTCTCTCCTCCCTTCAGAGAAAGGTACCTCCTTCTTTGATGGCCCTGTTCTTTCTACTGGGATCTCACTCGCAGAGATCTTTCATTTAGGGTTTTTTTTTTTTTTTTTCCCAGAGTGTCTTGGCTTTCCATGCCTGAAATACTCTCAAGGCTCTTCAGCCAGATCCGAATGCCTTAAGGGCTGTTTCTGAGGCCAGAGTGCTATTTAGTACATCTGCCATTCTATGAGTCTGCTGTGTATCCCACTTCCCATGTTGGATCGTTCTTTCCCTTTTTTATTCTATCAGTGAGTATTAGCAGACACTAGTCTTGTTTGTGTAATCCCTTTGACTCCTAGACCTATCAGTTTGATCAACTGTGAACTGAAATTGATCACTTGGACTAGTGAGATGGCCTTGGTACATGCCACCTAGATGGGATTGAATTGGAATCCCCTGGCACGTTTCTAACTCCACCATTTGGGGCAAGTCTGATTGAGCATGTCCCAAATTGTCCTCCCTCTCTTATTCCCACTCTTGTATTTAACAGGGATCACTTTTCAGTTAAATGTGTGTTAATTACAGAGTTCAACCAATAGTACTAGAACAAAAAAAAAATACTAAAAGGTATAAAGTATTACACTGTACAACAACAGTCAGGACAAGGGCTGATCAAGACACAGTTTCTCATAGTGTCCATTTCACTTCAACAGGTTTCCCCTTTGGTGCTCAGTTAGTTGTAGCCGATCAGGGAGAACATATGATATTTGTCCCTTTGGGACTGGCTTAATTCACGCCAGCATAATGTTTCCAGATTCCTCCATTTTGTTGCAAATGACCGGATTTCATTGTTTTTGACTGCTGTATAGTATTCTATAGAGTACATGTCCCATAATTTCTTTAATTTTTGACTTTTCACTTGGGTTTGCTGGTCAAACAAGTTACACTTGTGTTAGATATTTAAGTAATGTTTCCAAATATGTACACTATTGTCTTAAAATTTATAGAAGGCATTGGACCTTCAGGTAAATGTTTTCGTAAGTTGTTACTTAACAGTTAAAATGTTTTCTGGTTTTCATTTGGTATTGTTATTGTCAGTAAGCAATCTGGGAAGCCTAACTTGTTCCCTCATTTTTCTATTCTTTTTATTTATTTATTTGACAGGTAGAGTTATAGACAGTGAGAGAGACAGAGAGAAAGGTCTTCCTTCCACTGGTTCACTCCCCAAATGGCAGCCACGGAAGGCGCTGCACCGATCCGAAGCCAGGAGCCAGGTGCTTCTTCCTGGTCTCCCATGCGGGTCCAGGGGCTCAAGCACCTGGGCCATCCTCCACTGCTATCCCAGGTCACAATAGAGAGCTGGACTGGAAGAGGAGCAACTGGGACTAGAACCCCAAGCCCATATGGGGTGCCGGCACTGCAGGCAGAGGATTAACCAAATGAGCCACGGTGGCCCCTCTCTATTCTCTTAAAGACAGGAAGCTAATTCTATTCTGAAGAACTCTCTAGAATATACAATTTGATCTTTAGACCTTATAAAAGGGATGGATGACATTTTTCTGTAAGAATAGCATTGCCAAAATGAGCGCGTAAATTGTGATTCCACAGCTGGATTTACTTTGCCATGGGCACAGTGAACAGGCAAAACCTCCTTTTTTTTTTTAACCAAACAATGGGAGAGAGTTTTACTAATGACTTAAAATTTAATAAATAAGATGGTCACCTTTTGTGACATAGCTTCCCTCATGGGCATTGTCTACCTCAAAGAAAACCAGCACCAGCACAGCCTGCGACTACAGATTTCTAGTTTAGCCCGAAGGCTAGAGCTGGAGCAGCCCCTGCCTTGCATTCTCTTAAAGGTTTCCTCTGATTTGCGCTAAAAAAACCAGGAGAAAGAGGAAGCTGAGCTGCAGAAGTAATGTAAAGAGAGGTGACAGGCCAGTTAGTGGCTGCTCTACACAGTGTCTGCCCTCAAGGAGACCCGCAGGCCAGTCCACTGCATTGGCGTTCGATGGGCAAGGCCAGGGCGCCAGCGGAAGTCGGCTTGTGAAGAGCTCGGGCAGCTCTGCCAGCCAACAGCTGGGTCGCTGCAAACGGACCTGCCCTGAGTCCAAGGGCTCCAAGTCTGGGCCACAGGCCTTGTCCACTCGCAGCTGAAAAGCCCTTCCCTCGTCCAGCCTCCAAGTCACAGCTGCTGTGGAGGGGTGGCCAGCAGGTCAACAGCACGGCAGGCAGCACTGCGCATCCGCTGATACATGCTTTCCTTTTGAAAATGTACACCTGCTCGTCAAGCCAACTCTCCTCCCAGCTAGGTAATGGAAGTAACAGGGTGCCTCCCTCATACTGTGCCACATGTAAAGAGATATAGACAGGTCTGAGCCTCATAACTGACAAGGCCTTAAGCCCACCTGATTATTTTCAAGCCCTTTCTGTCAGTTTGTATTTGTCTCCCAATGAAAAACTTGCTCATGGCGCAGACACTTTTCTTAGGGCCTCTCATAATGACTCTGTCCTTGGTTTTAGATCTTGTTGATATCAGAATTGACCTCCTAAAATATGGATCAAAATGTGGCCCTTAGAGTTCCCCATGGGGGGCCGGTGCCATGGCTCACTTGGCTAATCCTCCGCCTGCGGCGCCGGCATCCCATATAGGCACCGAGTTCTAGTCCTGGTTGCTCCTCTTCCAGTCTAGCTCTCTGCTGTGGCCCGGGAGGGCAGTGGAGGATGGCCCAGGTGCTTGGGCCCCTGCACCGGCATGGGAGACCAGGAAGAAGCACCTATCTTCGGATCTGCGCAGTTCCGGCCGTGGCTGTCTTTTGGGGAGTGAAAAATGGAAGGAAGACCTTTCTCTCTCTCTCTCACTGTCTATAACTATACTTGTCAAAAAAAAAAAAAAAGTTCCCCAGAGGTCAAGTCTGGGATGCCATATATGTTATTGAAATTTGGGGTGCCATACGATATCACCATATGCTTATTAATAAATACCAAATATTAATGAGCCCAAGTGGGTTCTTGCCTAATATTTGGAGAAGAATTCTAAACACTGGCATCAATGAAGGAGGCAGCATGGTACATTTTAAGCTTTATTTAGTGTGAAAGATGTATAGGAGATGGGGGCTTTACCTGAGAGAGAGGGGTAAATCTGGTTCAACCAAGTACCAGGAACCGGCCCCGGGGAGGAGCATCCGCCGTGTGCCTTGGAGGAAAGGGCCAGACCCACCCTGACCATGCGTCTTAATCCACTTCCAAAGGGGTGTGGTTAATTGCCCTGATTGGCTGGCGGGCACTCAGGTGTGGCCAGGTACAGGGGCACGGTGAGGGCATGGTCTTCCAGCTCACAAACCTAATCAATTTTAACCTGCATGCCTACCTACTTCACTGTGAGTTTAAACTGCTTGTTAGATTCATTTTCTCTGGACTTAAAAAATTCTAGGTGGCCATGCGCACGAAACCTCAGATGGAAGCAGTTTCTGCAAGCTGGCACTGCAGCCCCTGCTTGACTCTCCTTCTCTACAGCATGAAGCAGCCAGAGCGGGCACCACCAACAGATGTCAGGGTCTCATCTGGAGGAGGGGATGTGAGGAGTCAGATGGGCCAGGGGATCCCAGTGGAGTTTAGGGTGTAAAATACTTGCCTCTTTCCCCAAACTTTATCTTTAGCAAGAACTGACAGGCCGCCCTCCTTCCTTCGGAATCTCCGAATTTACCGTCAGAATGGCAAGGGAGCTCCTCCAGAGCGCACAGCGTACTGTGGAAACAACTCGTCTGCCCACCCTTAGGCCAGACGGGAGGAAGAAACGTAAATAAGGTCTTTGGATGGTTTTTGTCCCTGCCTGGTAACAGAATGCCAATCTAATCCTTAAATTTTTTTCCCTTGGAAATTATACTTAAAGCTGACTGCCACCAGTCCCCTTTGGGTTTTCCTCTCTTGGATGCCCCCCTCCATGCCCCCCTGGCTGGAGGTTCTTGATTCTAATAAATACTTTTAATCTCTCTGCTCCCCCTCCAAAAAAAAAGATCTCATGTACAAGACGAAGGCGGGAGGGTGCCGGGTGCCGTCTTTCCACCACGGACCTCATGTACAAGTACTGCACCAGTTTCTTTGGCACTCGGCCAGAGCTTTCCCACTCCCGCACCCTCCTACCCTTGGACGGTCCTTCCCAATCACAGGGGCCATCTGCAGTCCTCTTTTCGCCCTGTGGCCCACTCGTGTTGTGCACCTCTCTGTGAAGGGAGGCCCACACTCAAGTGGGAATGTATGTTTATTCCCCACTGCCAAAAAAAACTACTCCTAGTAGCACACGACAATGGTCTCTACTTAGTATTTCTACCCTGTGGGAGACAAGACCTGGATTAGACATTCATACAGGCATAGCCACTTCATCATCAAGACTCACCCACAAGTGTGGCGACACTGGCCCAGGGCAGGGTCACTGGTGAACAGCCTTCGCTATGCCAAGCAATCACGCAAAGCCACGAGGTAAAGGGAAAGGGTATTCAGAAGCATGCGAGATTAACACATCTGGTGGGGCCAACTCCCCCTTTAAATATTTCCACCACTGACGTGCTAAGAGGTCTTTGGGTGTGATATTCGGTGTGCAATGAAGAGTTTCAGAATGCACGCCTCGAGGAGCCAGTCTGCGATCGGGTGTTACTCTGCATAGGCGAACGCCAAGCTTATCCAGAAATCCCATCAGCAGGTGACAAAGATCCCACACAGTCTTCTCTGAGGTCCAGGCAGAAGCGCGGTGCACACAGTCTCTGGAGCTGCTGCCATCAGGACAGGCCTTCCAGACACTGTGCCTCCTGACAGAGCCAGTGTCCTCTACTCGCGGATTCCGGAAGAAGCGGGTGGGCAAGACGCACAGGCTGCGGCAGATCCCACCCTTTGAGGTGCCCAGATCAGCTGCTGCCTGTCAACTTTCCAGTCCAGAAAACGTCACAGAAATACCGCAGCCACCTCCTGCACTCAGTACTCCCCTGATAGCAATGGATTTTTAAACCCCCAGCTTAGAAACCATGCCATCTGACCGCTGTGCAAATTAGCAAATGACAGCTCAGTGGATTTAAGTTTTTAGAAACGCCTGCCGACTTCACTGTCAGCTGTGAAAGATGGGTCTAAGCTGCTAATCCTCTCTTTAGACGGAGATCACGGGGAAAGCTGGAGAGCAGAGGGGTAAGGGCACACTTTGGAAGCATGCGGTTCCTCGACCAGAATGACCGGAAGTCGCCGCCACCGCCAAGACTACAAGGGACAATGCTGCGGCTCCTGTGGCCCTGCTTCCACTCTGGGCAGAACAACAAAGCCGGGCAGCGTCTGGTAGTTGTGGACGCAGCGCCCCACCAGGACAACCAGACACACTAATTACACGACAGGAAACAGACAAAGAACGTGAAAGAAGTACCATTTCAGCGTATTGCACCATCACCCCATTTCACAGCCGAAGAGCTGCAGTCACGTGGCCACAATGTCTGCCTACAACAGAACCCCAGCGGGGAATCGAACACTTTCAGCCAGGGAGACCTTCCGTCTAGGGCAGGCACACCACACAGATTTTTACCATTTCCAACAGGCCTCACCATGTTTCTAGAGAATAAGAAACATGGCTTGGAGACCAGGGGGCTCCGGGCATGGGCACAGGGCTTGTGTGGGGGAGGAGCTCTGGGGAAACAGCGACGCCACAGCTGGGTTCTGCCAATCGCAGCATGCCTGACTCAGGACGCAGGCGGGAAGTGCTGCCCCAGGCCAGGCTCTCCTGACAGCAGCCTTCCAGTGGCGCCCACAGCACATTTCCCAGCAGCAGGAAGAAGGGCTGCAGTGCCGGACCCTCCAGGACTGTGTTCTGGAGTCAGCCACATCATTGATAGTATTAGTGTGCAACCACAAGCAATCGAAACCATCTTGCTTTTAGGGGGGAGTTAGACAAGTGTTTCACTCCCAGGAAAGAGGCACAGGGGTGTACCCTGCTGGCGATGGCAGGCTCTGAGGCCAGGGCAGGACACCCTCGGCCACATGTCTGCTGGCTGCAGAGGGCGCGTGACACTGGTGCAGTATGGGTGCTTTCCTATTTTTGGTTCGTCAAATCCACCGGAGACAATTTATAATTTCCATTCTACACCAGCAACACTGCCAGCCAAGGCCAAGTCATAACAAAACACACACGAGAACAGGAAATGCTTCTCTGCCCCTGGGCTATGAGGCCCCCTATGCATTCTGGATAGAAGTCATCACTAGGCACAGATTTGTGTTTAAAATGTGGAACGACAGACACAGTTGTCAGACTCATCCATTCCACCCATGTGGAGACTACAGAGGGGAGAGCGCGGAAGACGGTGCAGCAGCCACTGCACAGGCACAGGTAACGCCCTCCTGCAGCGCTGGCGTCACTCATAAAGGAAAAACAACATGTTTCTCAAAGAACATCTGTGGCCAGCAGCAGTGTCCGAGTCAGGCCTGGTTCTGAGAATCTTCCGTTCCCAGCGCCCAGAGTGCAGGACGCCCTATCTCCACATGACCGTCCCTGCCAGTTGGCCTGAGTCCGCACACGCGCCCTCAGCTGCTACCAATGATCGCTCGGCACTTGCCGAACTAATGGGCCCTTCACGGCTTGGCATTTCCATGAGGGATATTCCAGATCAAGGAGACATGACCACCTAACTCAATGCATCCTCTTGGACTAGATCTTGGATGCAAAATGGGTGAGAGATTTGCAAACCTGAAAATGGCCTGTATGTTAAACAGTAAACTTTTATCAATATTAATTTTCCTGATTTGGAAACTTACACTGTAATAAAAAAGTATTCCTGTTTTTAGGAAATATGCACTAAATTATAGAGACAAGCAGCAGCACGGTGTCTAGGATTTATTCTTTGGGCATCTCAGAAACAAACTTTAAGGAGAGTGATGATATACAGGGAAAAAGGCATGCAAACAGATGTTCTGGGGATACCAGGTGAAGAATACATAAGAATTCAATGCACTGCCATCTACAACTAGCTTTCTTCCCCATGAGGACTATTTGCAACTATTTTTCAAGTCTAAAATTATTTTAAATAACAAATGTAACCAGCATGCGCCAGGCGCCACGTCAGGGAAGGCCGGCTGCAGGCGGGGAAGGCAGGCTCCCACACAGGGCCTGCTCACTCCCCTGCTGCAGCCTCAGCTGCTCCTGCAGAGGGAGACGCAGACGCCTGGTGAGGTTACAATGCGGGAAACATGGCAGGAAAAGTGGCGACAGCGTCAGACACTGCACTTTTTCCAAAGCAGGATACTCACTGTCCAGTCCCGAATGGCTGATCGTCATCAGTGAGACGGACTTCGTCAGTGGAGAAGCGATGGCTGCCGCACAGTGGCTGAACCCCTGCTGCCTGGACCTGGGGCACATCTGTGAAGAACAAGTGAAGAAGGGCTCGAGCGTGCGGACGCGCTCCTGCCTGAGCACACGCCTGCGCCCTCTCAGGCGGCCCAGGCGGGCTGCACTGTGCCGCTTCAGCCTCAGCTCTTCAGAGGCTCCTGGGGCGCAGGCCTTGGCCTCCTCCACACACGAGATGAGAGCTTCTGCCTTTCACAGAGACCACAGACGCCCACGACCTGAACACGTTTCCAATGCAGTGGGCATTTAATAACTACCGCTGAATGCATAATCACATACAAATGACTGTACTGCAAATATCAATGTATAAATAATACTTGTCCCCTGAGCATTTAAGTATCCCTATCCATAAAGATATGCAAGGGCGTCAGGAACGTTCTTCTGGGTCCACACAGCTGGAACCTGAGATGCCTGTCGAAGGTGCTGTACGAGCACAGTGCTACAGCAGTGCATCAGCCGAGAAGCTGGCTCTCGTTCACTTCCTTTTCCAAGATTAAACAGCAGATTCCACACGGGCATGAGGGTGGCTGAAGCTCTCACTCCCTCGGCAGACTCACCGCAACTGCAAGGCCATGTGATCTGAGCACCTGGGCAAGTTCTGCCACAGCACCTCAGGAGGCCATGGCGTCTGCCGGCACATTTCTGGAGATGCAGGGCACCCCCCCTTCTGCTTTGAGAGTCATTCTAATCATAAACCAATCTTAATTATCATACTAGGATGAAATCTACCTCCTTATGACTCACACATGTTGAAAGGGAGGCAAAGAAAACCCATTTCTTGCAAGAACTAGATTCAACCGAGCCAAGGACTTCTGATGATTTAGAGCCTGTTCTGTGTGTAACCATGGAGCCTGAGCAAACAGTTGCTCTGTTTCGGATACAGCTGTGCGGTCTGAAAAATGACCTCAGAGACAGGCAGAGGCTTTCCACAGGAAGTAGCTGCAGGCAGCTCGTCCAGACCAGAGCAACACAAACTGTGCCAACGAACTGCTCGAACGCTGCGCACGGGGTGGGAAGCCTGCAGGGGGATCAGAAGGCTAAGCAGAGCAGGCACTGACCTGTGGACCTCATCAGAAAGGCTCAACAGTGCACTTCAGAAGGCTACCAGTGGTGACGTGTGTCACTCACTGTCAAGCTCTGGAAGGCACGACACAAACAGCGCTGAGTTCCCTATCCTCATCAGATGTGTCCGCTTCCAAAACACGGGAATCCTGAGGCGGACACTGCTCAGCCCACAGCCATGCCTATGGCCTAGACAGGCGTGATGTTCTCACAGGAGGGCTTAAGCTGAATCTGAAACGATTTATTCCAAGACCACAACTCCATTCACAAACACACAATCCTCCTGGTTTGTCTGGTCTTGCAAATGATTCCCGTAAGATTCCCCACACAAGAAATGTGATTTGTTTTAAATTTTCTGGTTTATTTACCCTCAAAAAAGTTGTGTTCATCAGTCACCAGACTCATTCCTATTTTTCCTTCTGTCATTTGGCTAACTTCATCTAAATCAGCTCCTTCAATAACCACATTCTGCCACTTCTAACCTTTTCAAAATATCAGGCCAACCAGAAAAGGGAGGGATATGGACCATTTCACACAGAGCTAAGGTGGCCCTAAGCGGTCACTTTTTCTCTGGCAATTGCCAGGGACTGGTATACACTCAGGAGTTGGAATTCCACAGAGAATCGCCATCTTCATGTCGAAGACACGAGCTCCACTTTCTATTTCACTAGGAAGGTTTCTGTGGGGAAATTCAGATGGAACTCCAAATCCTCTCAGGAATTAATCCAGCGTCTCCTTGCCCCAAAGCAGAAAGCAGGACAGGGTATGAAGTGGGATGTGATAAGGGCAGCCGATTCAAATTCTCAACTCACAAAGAGCCCAAGCAGATGAGAACCAAGAGCATGTCACTTGATTGGCTGACAAGGCCACAACCTTCAGAAGAGGCGTTTCCAGGAGTGACAGGAGGTGAGAAGACAGCAGGGAGTGCAAATGCTCCCTCAAGAAGTCAGGTGCTCGCTCGGCAGCACAGACTAGAACTGGAACGATACAGAGAAGATTCGCAAGGCCCCTGCGCAAGGATGACACGCAAATCTGTGAAGTGTTCCATATTTCTAAATCTTTAAAAACAACAGAATTTTGGAGGGAGAGGAAACAGTCTCTTCAGTCCTTTCCCAGACGACGTGTGGCAAGACACGGGTTCTAAGGGAACAGAGACCTTGGGAAATTTCAAGGCTGGGGACACATTTCAAGGCTCATTTTATCATTGACAAGTGATAAAACAAGGCCTCAGAAAAGAAAAAACTCAATGTTCTATTTTCTTAATTCTTAGAAGTTAGCTTCCATGGAACATTGAGTCTATGTGGATTAGCGGTAGTTTGTAAGGAATATGAAGCTTGTTGTCCTAACGGGTAACACAAGTCTTGTTTTCCATGTTCCCTGGAAGGTCACACTTGGGAAATGAATTGTTTCCCGATCAGCAGTCTTACCTGATGATCAAACATCCCGTGTTCTCTCTGGTCAGACTCCAGGTCCTCTTCTGAGAGTGACAGCAGAGAGCCTCCCCGCTCCTCGCGGCTGAACGGGTGTCTGAGCGCTCTGCTGTCTGCAGGACTTCCTTCCAGAGATAAGGACGGCTTGTTTCCCAGAGCAGCTCCTCCTGCCAAGCCTTCCAGACTGAAACTGAGCACAGAGCATGGGAATCAGTTCATTCTGCTCGTGAGTCTAGACTGGAAGGGCACAAAACCTCGCTGGCTGTGTGTCCCCAGCTAGAGCAGTGTCTCCAGGTCACAGCACGGCACACAGAGCGTCATCTTCCCAGAGCTCTGGGGAGTTGAGAAAGCATGCTGCGCTGGGCACCTGATTTCAACGATGGACCGGTGAAGGCCATTTCTTGAGATGTTTTTCTCTCTACCACATGACCATACCATACTCACTGTTCTGTCTCTCATGTGTGTGCTTTTCCTTGATCTGATATAATTAAACTGCACCAGGACCTAACACTTCGATGCCAAATAATCAGATGCCACAGAGAAAACAAGAACTGAGAAGGCACACTGGTGACGTGCCTTTTGTCTGTTAAGTGGACTGCCACAACTCTACATTCAACTATGTTCTAGGTGACCTCTGGTAACTGCACAGGTGTGTGTCCAGCCCCAGAAAACCCAAATGGAACCCATGTGCATTTTCTTCTGGGCACACCTGGCCAGACACTGCTGTGTAGAGAGTAAGTGGCAAGTCCAAGTGTTCACACATTTTGTCTTGATACTGATAAAGGGAAGAAAAGCAAACAGTGTTCAGAATGCAAATGAAACCCTTTAGATAGAGATTTCTGTGGTCTGCGAAGGGCAACAGCATTTTCAGTGAGCATGAGGCCAAGCGAGGTTATCAGTGAGGCGTGCTCCTTGGGTTGCTTATTGAAATAATTCACATCTGTCAGAACTGCAATGGAATTTCTTTAAAATAAGCAAGGTTTCAAAATACAGTTCAGTGGACCATACCTTCCCTTACTGGCATTGTTTTTGAGGGTGCCTGCAACTGTCTGTGCACCTGAGCTTCGGGGAAACGGCATCGTGGGCTCCCCGTGCCAGTCCCGAAGACCTGGGCTTGCCGCCTCTATTATCCCCACAAACTACTCCTGAACTGAAGCCACTGGCTTCTACCTTCTACTGTGGGTAAATAGAACAGATACGAGAACAGAACCACACCATAGGAAAATGTCTTTCCAAACTTGTTTTCAATGCCACAGTAAGCGCAGAGACTAAGTAAAGAACAAACTCAGTGTTCTATTGTGAATTATTGGAAAAGCCCGAGGAAACCAGATCAGTGTTTACCATAAAACTCAGCCCTGAGAGCGTATGAGCCATGAAGTCCAGCTGCTCAGCACGGGGAGCCTCTGAATGCTGAGTCAGGAGACTGACCGTTTTGGAAGCAAAGCAGACACCAATGCACCTTATTAGCTGCCTCTCTTTTCCAATCGTTCTCCTCAGGATATGGGAATTCCTAGGTCCTGCAAACTGGGACAGACCCCAAAGACATGGCGTGCCATTCCACAAAGACGAGCCAGCAGAAGACACCAGTCTACAGCCACTGGAGACAAACCGGACGCTCAGGGCACTGCCACTCCTAGGTGCCACCCCTCCCCCACCAGCAGTGCCCACAGCAGAGGCAGGCTGCCCATACGCACCACAGCCACACAGAAGCCAGCTCCAAGCCAAACCCCAGGCGCCACACTTGACGGACCCCTGCCAGGCGCGGGACGGGGAGGGTACCATACCTTCTGTAATTACAGTCAGCACTCAGGGCGGCCGAGCACTGCACACCAGAGGGGCACCAGCTCATACTGGGGACGGCACGGAGGCAAAACGCAAACAGAGAGAAAGGGAAACAAGGGTGGCATTATTAGGTTTTAAAAGAAAGGGCACAGTTAGAGAAAGAACCATCAAAACACTGAAGAATATAACACTGAGAATTTACAAAAGGGCTCCAGGGAGAACCATGGAAACTTACAATGGTTTCGTCACTGTCTAAGTAATGTTTGGGGAAGACTAAGTGAGCTCCTTGCAGGAACACCAGTCCCACCTGACTCCCCCGGGTTACCACCCGGCAAGAGGACATGCCCTGTGGCTCTCTCCAGAGACCTGAGTGCGTCAGCTCCACGGAGGCCACCTCGGCCACATGGCCCTGAACACAGAATCTCTAATCCTGTGCTCCAGGCAACAGTGACAAGCCGGGCACAGGGCACAGCTGCTGTCCTCAGGTCTCCATTAGGAATCCAACTGCACAGACAGCTCATTAATCCTGCACCCAGGCTAACGGGCTCATGCTCACACCCACTTCTAACCCCAAGTCACAGGGAGATAAGGCAAAACAGTATTCGAATAATGATGTAGGGAACTTTCTCTCTCAGGAATTCCGTGTACTGAGCTGGAAATGTATATTTTAAACTTCCAGCTTCTAGCCATGTTTCCCACAAAATAAACCAAGGCCATCTGATCACGGACTTGATGACCACCGATAACTGATATCAGCTCTCAAGCGGCGGGGGGAGAAAATCTGGGGCTGGAGAACTCATCCGAAATAGCAAGAGCTCTGTGACTGGAAGGGCAGCAGCGGGTCAGGGTTTTTGACTAGCCAAGAGCTGTTAATTAAAAAAAAATCCACTGTTGCTAGATGCACCTTCAAGCACTGAGTGGCCCCTTTGTTTTCAGAAGGGGGTTTGAGAACAGAGCTCAGGGGCAACAGAAGACCAGCTGCTCCTCCTGAACCCTGCGGACAGGGGAGGGGCTGGCAGGAGAGCGGTGCGGGCGGCACAGAGCCCCTCGCAGGGTCTTTCACAAGATTTCTAAGCCGTCACTCACCAATCATTTAAACAGCATTAAATCCACCTGAGAGGCTAACACAAAGCTCGAAAGAGGGGAGCAGCAGGGATACGCAGTCGAGGGCTTCACGGGTGAGCAGGACCGGGCTAATGCCAGCGCTCTCCTGGAGCAGCAACGGCGTTCATAAACACAAACACACACCCCACAGTCCATCCTTTCAAATCAGCAACCTGATCTTTACATTCCCAAGATGCTAAAAAATAAGTTCATTATCCCTAAACACCCAACTGCTTATTAAAAACTGATCGCGGTAAATCTGTAACTGAACAGACACTGCCAACTACCTCTCCCAAGAATCAGCTCTCTGTGCTCAACACTGCTCTTGTCCTTGTGGAACAGCAAGGCCATGCAAGGCGTGGAGAAGGAGGACGACCCCAGCCCTCTCAGAGGGCGTGGAGAGGGAGGACGACCAGAGCCCCTCTCAGAGGGCGTGGAGAGGGAGGACGACCAGAGCCCCTCTCAGAGGGCGTGGAGAGGGAGGACGACCAGAGCCCCTCTCAGAGGGCACACAGCGTCTGCCCTCCGCGTGTCGGAAAACGTCCTGGGGCACTTGGAGCACTTCTGAACTTCTGAGAGCATCCTCCTTTCTCAGCTCCTCTAGCAGTACAGACAAGATTTAATGGTTCACCAGCTTTGTTCTGAAATTTAGGAGGTCCTAGATTAAAAAACAAACATTTCTCTCCCTCACTTTTCCGTACCAGGAATGTTTCAATTTTACAAAATTTAAAATTGTATTTCATGTTCTTCCTACAAAAATTGGCTTCGATCTGGATGAAACCATCCTTGGAGTTGCTGATGATGGTTATGTCGATCACGCCTTGGACTAGGGCCAGCAACTCACCTGTCACCTACTTTGATAAATGAATGAGGAAGATCTTTAATAGTGAGCTGACACATACCCACTAGGGTTATAGACCTTTTACTGATAAAGGCATTTAGAAATGTATTCTCCTCGAGAGCAATTCAGCTACACTCAATTATCTGAGACTCTACAGATTATCTGACTCTAAACTCACACACACCACACACAAGTACACACACACCACACACATGTACACACACACACATTTTTGGTCTCAAACCTGGCACTGACCAAAGTATCCATTTGAAAAGTTCAAGCAGGAAAGAGCACGACTTGCCTGCCTCTCAACTAATCAGTTCAGCTAATAGTTAGTAATACCCTTTAGCACATCCCCTAACACACAGGTCCATCTAACAGCTATAACACACCCTTCTATGGATGTTCCCAAAACCAAGAAGCTAGCTTCAATGGAATAAAGGTCATTCATGATTTACAAATAGTAAAAGTAAACCAAACTCAGCATTTAGAAAGCCTAGAGCAAACCAGCACCTTTGACTAGAACTGATTTCCAAGCTTACTAATCACTTACTTTTAGTTGCAAAATTTTACCTGGGAGGTAATAATTAAGGAATCCAAAGGCTGAAAGATGGACTTACGCCTCTTGTTTTCAGAAACCACTATATCAACAAGGCAATGGGAACTGCCAGGTAGCCCAGGAACAAGTCTCTCATCAACAAAGCGTTGAAAATATATCGGGGGGGGGGGGGGACTGTGGTGCAGTGGGTAAACCCGCAGCCTGCATCCCATATGGGCGCCAGTTCAAGTGCTAGCTGCTCCACTTCTGATTCAGCTCTATGTTATGGCCTGGGAAAGCAGTAGGAGTTGGCCCAAGTCCTTGGGCCCCTGCACTGGTGTGGAAGAAGTTCCTGGCTCCTGGCTTCAGATCAGCAAATCTCTGGCCGTTGCAGCCATTTGGGGAGTGAAGCAGCAGATGGAAGACCTCTCTCTCTCTCTGCCTCTCCTTCTCTGTGTAACTCTGAATTCCAAATAAATAAATCTTTTAAAATATATATATATATCAGGATCTGTGCATGAGCACACAGGTGTTTCTATTTCTCTTCTAGTGAAGGGAAGAACTGCTTTTCAGGGACAATTAAGACAAGTACAACGCAGACAAGTCTAATTTCCCTACAGAAAGGCAGGTGAGACCTGACCATCCAAGTCATCCGAACACCAGTGAGTGACAGACGACAAAAATACTATCAAAAACGTAACAAAACAAGTAGAATAGGGAAGAAACATCAGATTAAAAAAAAATTTCCTCTGGTACAGATCCCAGCATTCACTAAGTAGATTTCATCTGCTCGAATTAGATGCGGCATTTAAAAGAAAATAGCCAATGGAATGAAGCAGTCAGGTGCTTGTTAGTATGCACTGGGAGCAGCAGGGTTAGTCCGTCGAGTCAATGAACTCTGTACCTTCTCCTATGAATGGGAGGTCTCCTGACAACATCCCCAAGAACTCGCACTGAACTGAAAATGAATGGTGGAAGAGGTCAGTGTCGCAGGGCACAGAATGGGACACAAATGCACGAGACACACACACCACAGGGGAAGACAGACACAGCACGGGGCAAGACAAGGGGGCGTGGAGTAGTGGGGGCCGCCTCCACTCCCCCCACCGTGCTCCAGGGAGCCAATCAGATGACATGTTAGGAAGTTTATTAAATTGTAAAAGCACAAGGATCAAAAAAGATTATTCAAAACTTTAAAAGGGTTTTTGGAGGACTTTAAAATTCAGGTGCATAATATTATAAGTCAAACTCATGAAAGTGATCATTAAAGTCCCATGACATCAGACACTGAAAACACAAACAACAGGACTGACAGAGTTCTAGGCTCACTTCAGTCTTGAGATCACCACGCAATCTTGGGAAAATCACTTATTTGAGCTTCAGTTTCCTCATCTGAGCTACTGGGTCACAAACTGAAACGCAGCTCTGCCAGCAAGGGCTCCACACGGCCCTGTCCCTGGAACCCCGATCCTCACTGCGTGAAGTGCTCCTCACTGAGACAAGGACGCAGGTGTCCCTGGAACCCCGATCCTCACTGCATGAAGTGCTCCTCACTAAGACAAGGACGCAGGTGTCCCTGGAACCCCGATCCTCACTGCGTGAAGTGCTCGTCACTAAGACAAGGACGCAGGTCACCCTTGCTTTGGGAAGGGAACTCTGGCTGTAGGGATCATTCCCCACACCCATATATTTTCCTTTGTGGTCAATGCTCAAAAAAACAAAAGTACAGCATGAATCAAACTGGTAAGCAGAGTGCTTAGAAACTGCTTTGTACATAATCTAGAATCTATGGATGAGACTATCAGCAGATACAACACACTGCTAAGGACTCTGGTTAGCACCCTGAACTTGGCAGGTGAGCGTGGGGATGCAGAAGTGTCCTGGGTTCAGAGCTGGAAGTGCCTGGTGAACAACACAAACTCTCAGCCCAGTGCTGTCTTCTGCAATCGTGGGGATGACACCCCTAACACAGGGGGAGCCGAGAGACTGCACGGACGGTGGAACTAAGCAGGTCTGTGATCCCCAGGGGCAGCTGAGCTGTGAACACCAACTGCTGTAAAGCAGCCATCAGCCCTCTCCTTCAGGTGCTTCTCCCTGGGACGAGGCAGCTCTGGAATGCGCACAGCCTGGCAGACGCACTTGTTCACAGGTGTCCAGGCTCCGGGACCAGAAGCAAACCCAACTTCTCTTTCTACAGCCTGCTTCCAAAGCGAGGGACTGACACATGATGAGATTATGCTTTCTGAAGGATTAAACGATGGCCATGTAGCCTTTATCAAAGCCTTCTGCTTTAGAACCAGATGGCTTTTACCCTTGGAAAGCCTTTTCTTAAAAATGTAGATTTTTGTTAAGGCTGTAAGACTTCTTGTTTATTTAATTAAAAATTGGCAGGAAACTAGTCCCTTCCATGTTTTCTGTGCACAGATTTCATTAGCACAGCTGGCAAACGCTGCACTTACTAAGTACGCACTGTACGAGTCACAGTTCAGTTGATTCTTACAAGCATTTGAAGGCAGGTATTTTACAGATGAGAAAATCGAAGCTCAGGGGATGAAGTGACTTGTCCCAGGGTCACCTCCAAAGAAAGCCACAGCACAGAAATCTGAACATGCATCTTCTTGACCCCAATGCGTGAAGTCTGTCTTCTACAGCCTTACCAACAGTAACAGCAAAGCAGAGACTTCTCAACAAGCAGACACACACTGCGCCTTCAGCCCCTCTCACCTCCGCTGGTTCATCTCTGCATCGCTGGCTGTGTTCTTCCCAGGACCCCAGCTGTGCCTCCGGAAAGGGGACAGAGGACGCATGGAGCCCCGCAGGACTGAGCAGCTGGCAGGCACGTCCGTGATGCTGTCCATCTCTTCTTCCTCTTCTACTTCACCACCGCCACCAGGCTCGTTCTCATTCTCGCGGCCCTCAGCTCCCACCCCAAGGCTGGTAAAGCCATCAGGGCTCTGCTCATCTCTGGACCTGTTCAACTCTGCAACCTGGGGCAGAGACACATCACCACCCTGAGAGGAATGCTGATCCGGCGAAGCCGTGTCCTCGGCGGAAGAACTGGATCCCAGGGTGTCGCTGGCCGACTGCTCCTGTAAGGGCTGCAACAGACAGGAAACATGGTTGGCTCTGACAAGGATGTAGCAGACAGCCCAGGCCATGCCAATGGCTTCACAGTAGACCCCAGAAGGGCAGGATCAGAACTGGTTTCAAATACACAGATTTAAAAAAAAAAATTTATCTGAGAGGCAGAGATGGAGAGAGCGCCAGTCCACAGCTTCACTCCTCAAATGCCTATGATGGCTGGGGCTGGGCTGAAGCCAGGAGCCAGGCACTTCCCCAGACCTCTCACGAGTAGCAAGGACACAATCAGTTGAGCAGTCACAGGATCTGCACTGGCAGGAAGCTGGAGGTGGGAGCCAGAGCCAGGACTCGACACTGGATATGGGTTTCCTGGTCAGCACCTTCACTGCTAAGCTAAATGCCCACGCCCACAGACACGACTTTGAAACACGTGCCTAAGCCTTGACTTGAACCTACCTGGCCTCCAGGAAGAGCACGGTCAAGGTCCTCTCTTTCCTGCCTCTTCCCAGAGGAACAATGTTAGAAGTACATAATTTTTGTTTCTTTCTTTCTTATTTATTTATTTTTTGAGAGGCAGAGTTACAGACAGAGGGAGACAGAGAGATAGGCCTTCTATCCACTGGTTCACTCCCCAAATGGCTGTGACAGCCGGAGCTAGGCTAATCTGAAGCCAGGAACTTCCTCTGGGTCTCCCACGTGGGTGCGGGGGCCCAAGCACTTGGGCCATCTTCCACTGCTTTCCCAGGCCATCAGCAGGGAGCTGGACTGCAAGTGGAACAGCTGGGACTCGAACCGGCACTCATGGGTTTCTGGTGTCACAAGCAGAAGCTTAACCCACTATGTCACGGTACTGGCCCTTTTGTTTCTTACAGAGTAAAGAAACACATCTTACTAGGTCCATCCTTTCAAATAATGCCATCAGCTGGTTTCTGCAGTATGAAAGGTTTTACGGACCGAGTTCACGGTCTGCAGTCTGGTTCTGCAGACCAGCTTTACCTGGGCTGCAGGCATCTGCAGAATGAAGCAGACAGACGACTCTGTGTGTCTCTCTCTCTGAGAAACTGTTACTATTCTTAAATACATGTGCAAAATAACCGGTGAATATTCAGAGTAATGGCTGGTTACTCAGCACATGGGAGGCTCTAGGTTTAGCCAGATGGATTACTTCTTTTAATCCAAGCAATTATTTCCTTTAGTACGGACGCTTACTGCCATTTCACAGGTGAGAAAACTGTGGTTCACTGAGGTTAAATAATAAACTCAAGACTATTTAATCTGACTGGTCTGGGGCAAGGCCAGCTAGGCCAGCTAGGCCAGTTCTCCTGGTGATTCTAGATAGAGGATGGGCTTAATCTCACTTCTACAATCTACATAACGGCTATAAGAATGTTTACATCAAGTACGATGGAATCCCCAGTCCTAAATGCAAAGACCAAAACTAGGAAGCTACTAAAGAAAATCACTGGCTGGGAGTGGGATGGAGTAAAGAAAAAATTAACAAGTGGTAGGAAATCAGCTTATCGGGACACAACCATGAGAGTGAAGAAGTAAGCCACGGACTGAAGGAATAGTCACAGCATTCAAATCTAACAAAGGACTGGAATCCAGATAGATTTGGAACTGCCACTTCTCAACAACTGAAAAAAAATCCAAGTTTTAAAAATAGACCACAGACTTGAGCAGGCACCATGAAGGAAGATACACAGCCACCAATAAGCAGAGGAAATGTGTTTCAGGCCACACTGGTTATCACGGAAATGAAACCCAAACTCCAACGCGATGCTCACTACGTGCACATGAGAAGTGCTAGAACCGAAGCAGTAGCACCCCCACACGTCGGGAAGCAAGTGGGGCAACCAGAGCTCTCACGCTCCCTGGTGAGGATGTGAGACGGCAGAACAGCCTGGAAAGTCCTTTTCTTATCAACATGACACCTACCACACCTCCCACCCTCAGGTATCTGCCCAAGAGGACCGGCACTGTTTAGATGGGGCTAGGGAGGGACAGAGCTTTCCTGAGCGATTTGCGCAGGTCCTGGCTGAGGCCTCAAGCAACAAACAGGCCATGGCTCAGAACGCGCATTTCCTTGTGTGTACTGTTGCCAAAATAACTGTAAACAAGTGAAGTGCAAAGGTTTAAAGGGAAACATTCTGATACCTTTAATTCATTCTGAGGTGCATCCAAGAACTCGAGGGGCGGACAGAAGGATGGACACACACAGTTACGTAACAAAGAAAACTCAATTAAAGCTTAATTGTGGAACCCAGGTCTGGGCCTGTGAGAGTTCATGGCACAATTCTTCAAGTTCTCTGTATTCCAGTATCTTCGCAATCAAAGGTTTGGGAGAAATAACTGTTTGGCATCCTTGAGCAGTTACATTACACAGACAAACAGGTGTCACGTAATATACGCTTACTACCTAGAAATATAGAAACTGCTGCCACTCACTATTACACCTGAAGGCATTCACTTAATACTGCCAAAATTAGTCTTTTCATTTTCACTTACTCGCCAAATATTTGTTATTTGCTATGTTACGCACAAGGCATTCCACTGTGTGCACTTGAAAAGACCAGCCCATTTGAAACCAGCACACACTCATCATGTATTGGATTCTAAGAATCTGAAAGACCTGAACACGAGCATTGTTCCTGGCCCACAGTTCTGAAATTCTAATGATTTTGGTATTTCACAGTTTTTCTCATTATAATCTATAAATATATTTATTTTTACCTGAAAGTTTTCTTTTATACACTAATTTTTTGGCTTGGTGTTCAAGTACCTAGGCAAAAAGTACACCTTATGAAGCCAAGGATGTTCCTGTAAGTTACTCTGATAATAATTAGTTATGGCTCTCTCCCACCAGCTGGGGAAAACACAGTGGAAGGGTTTAGACTGACCTTCCCAAGGAGACGTAGCGATTCCACCCTCTGCTGCTTTCCCCAGGCCATTAGCAGGACGTTGGATGGGAAGTTTAACAGCCGGGAAATGAACTGGTGTCCACATGGAATGCTGTGCCACAGTGCTGGCCCTCATAACAATTCTTACAGTCTCTGTATATGTCAACTATCCTTGTGCATAACAGAATAGCGTGGATCATTGGTATTTTATGATCACAGCTTCTCAGTTGGTGCCAAAATGATCCCAGGACTGTATCTTATTTTCAAAACAAAATCTAAATTTTATGCTGTTGATCTTAGAAACAGCACAGGAACCAGAAACTGTCCATAAGGGTTACAGACTGAACAGAGCTTGCCTCCCCAAACTCATGCAGAGTGGGACTTCCCAGCAGGTCTGCTTGGAAGGTGGCTCTTGTCATAGGGCTGGGGTACTCAAACAGAGTTCTGCCTGGCTCCTCTCTTCCTGCCTCCCTGTGTGACCCTTCCTCACACCCTCTCCACCAGACGCCAGACTACTGGGGCTGCCTGGACCTGAACGGAGAGACTGCGAACTCTGAGCAGAAGGAAACTTTTTCCTTCCCAGAAAACTCTTCTCAGGTTTTAGTGCAAGTAACGAAAAGCTAATACTGGAGGGAGTAATCTCAACGCTCACGGCACCCCCTGTAGTCACATCGACCAGGATGCACACTGAATGGAAGGAACAGATGGAGGTGGAAAGTTCAGCACACGCACTGCTGGCCGTGACAGAGGCCGCTGCAAGGCCAGATTCTCACACGGGCTCCAGGAAGTGACTTCGTGCACAGGAAAGGATGCTGTCACGCCCTAAGATTACTTTCTAGTGCAGGGAGAAGAGGATCAGACCCTGGGAAGACACTCGAGGACATCCAGTATTTCCCAGCGCATGCTGGGGGGGTGACCTCTGAGTAGCAGACGGCCTGTTCTGCCAGCGCCGGGCTTCTAGATGAATCACTGGCTACTAGACTGAGTGCAAAAGACCACCACAACAAAATGACCAACAGTCAGGCCTAGCTGCCAACCTCGATTCTATCTCGCTGAGTAACTTGGGGTAAATGTCTGTTTCCCAGCGAAGAGGGTAGATCCACCTCCCTGCAGGTGACATCGCAGGTCGAGTGTGTGACTGGGCTAACGCCAGCTTCCTGAAAGCATGGGTCCGTCTCGGCCCTCGCCTCCTTCCCCTTTCACAGGGGAAGCTCCACGAAACACTGGAGGACACACTGTTGCAAACGCTGCTCCTGGGCCCATCCCAGGCTACCCAGACATCCCCTGCCAGCCTGCAGAGGAGGCAGGCATGCAGCACTCCGCTTCACCCCAGCACTTGGCTAGGAGACGCGGATGGACTCTGATGTGCAGAGGACCGTTCAGCTTTCAGCAGGTGCATCTGGGGAGTCTTCCTGCAGGAACTGCCCACCCAGCACAGGTCCTTTATGAAAAACCAGGACAGCCATGACTGCAGAGAGCAAGCTGCCCTGCACCCAGGAGGCCGTGCACCTGGGAGGCAGGAAGCGTTTCTTAGTCAAGACACTTCCTTCTTTTTTTTTTTTTTTTTTTAAAGTTGTTACTATAAAAAAATTTTCAAACACACATAAACATTCAACAAATTTCTACCTTCTACCTTCGTGACCCAATTTCACAGATTATCAATTATTCTATTTTAAAGCTGGAATTTAAAGAAAATCTCTGATCTGTTTATCTCAGAAAAAAAGCATGTTCACATTATATAAATAAAAAAATTGTTTAAAAAGAAAAAAAGAGAAAAAAGCATGTTTCAGGGACCAAGATCTACAGAATGGTATTCCCTAATGGGAACAGAAATCTACATTTACAACATCACCATCACTGTGGAAATTACCCAAATTCTGATTTAATAAAAAGACAAAATGCTAGTTCCTGTTTTCTCAGTAACTTTAGGGAAGGAGGATGCTCCCTGTAAGAGCTGGCGCAGCAAGTAACAGGCAGAACCCCAGGCCCACCCCAGGGCTCTCCAGAGCTCTTGGGAAGACAATGAGGACCAGAGGGAAACAAGGCCAGGGAAGGAGGCGGGAACAGTGCCTGGACTGGACTGGTCTGCAGTGGAGAACAGCCCAGAGCTAACGCACAGAGGCCTTGGGCGCTCGGGACCACACCGCCAGGACTCGGCCTCCACTCCTCACCACGACTTCTAGGCGTCCTCTCACGAACACAGACCGTAAAACCAGAAAGTAAGTCTTCTAGTCTTCCTCGCAGCTCCCGAGACTTCTGCCACACTCCCCACTCCAGGAAAACCACCAGGGCGTGCGACTGAGCACAACGGCTGCCCTGCTGTGGGAAGCCCTCGACCCTGGCTGAGCCAGAAACAAACACCAGAAACAGAAAGCAGTGACCGCTGCCTCCCTCGGCCACCCCCAGGTGCACGGCAGTCACCACTGCCTTCCTCAGCCTCCCCCAGATGTATGCAAACTTGACCTGACTCATGCCCACGGGCTTTTCACTGGGGAGATCCAGAAGTTCCAAGTAAGCAGGACAGATGAACAGGGGTGATGTCACCATGCTCAGCAGCAGGCTTCAGGCCTAAACACACTAACCAGAAATGACTCCATGGTTAACATGTTACATGTGGCATCATGTAGGCCAAGTTGTGGTCCCGTCTGCCCGCGCAACAGCATTCTCTGGCACATGACTCAATTCACCCTGAAGGATCTTCCACTCCTATAGGCTTCAATGGGAGCATCAAAACCTGCAAAAAACCAGCCACGATCTTGCAGAAGATAAATGTGGGCAATGCCATTTTCAAATCCCTGGCAAACTGGAGTTCCTTTTCCAAAAGGAAACGAAGGAAGCCTGCAAGGCTGGCGGGATCTCAGCTTCCTGGGGAGGCACCTGCAGAGTGGAACAGGCCTCGGCCAGACAACGAGCACAAGGACAAAGCAACAAGGCAGAGAAGGGTAGGGCAGGCCAGCGAGGGACCTGAGAACCACAGGGACAAAATGCGGAGAAGGCCCAGCCAGTACCTCTGGGAACAGGACGCTGCCCACGCCGTCACTGGGGGAGGCGAAGAGCTCCGAATCGCTGCCAGATGCGCTCTGCAGTCCAGCTTGTTTGGGGGCACACTCTCCCCCCAGCCCACCATCCAGGAACTTCTCGCATTCTAAAAAAGACAAGTGATCAAACAACATTTAAAAGGAAAATGCACTCTTTTCATCCCAGCACCTGGCCTTTCATATTTCTTTTATCTTCTTTCTGTTCCCTCCCTCTCTCCAGGCATCTATCATTCTCTGTCTCTTTTTTTCCTTTTTAAAGATTTATGTTTTTATTTGAAAGGCAGAGTTACAGAGAGGCAGAGGCAGAGGCAGAAAGAGAGAGAGAGAGAGGTCTTCCATCCACTGGTTCACTCCTCAAATGGCCACGACAGCTGGAGCTGCGCCAATCTGAAGCCAGGAGCCAGCAGTTTCTTCCGGGAACAGCTTCCATGGGAACAGGTGGGTGCAGCGGACAAGGACTTGGGTCGTCTTCTGCTGCTTTCCCAGGCACATTAGCAGGGAGCCGGATTGAAAGTGGAGCAGCTGGGACTCAAAACTAGCCAGCTAGCCCATATGGGATGCCAGCGCTGCACGTGGCAGCTTTACCCACTATGCCACAGTACTGGCTTCTCATTCTTTCAAATATTAAGAACTATAAAGGACATAGCAGTATTTAACTCTGCTACTCCAAGTCTAGGCTGATACAACTAGTGATGATCATGCTCTACCCACTTGCAGGTACACATGTGGTGATGTTTACCTCCTCCTGGTAGTTAAGGAAGTTTTTCTTTTGCTTCCAGAATCTGAAGTCCACTACCAGGAAACTAAGTGATAGCGTTTGTGGTGAATTTTTGTTTTGAGTCTAAAGTTCTATCTGGAACTTGTTACTTATCAATAAAAGACAAAGGGGAGGGCACAGTGAGGAACAGCAGAGAACGGAGCCTCCCCTTCCGCTGGGAGACTAACGTGTGGCCACAGGACAAGACCACCAAGGTCTGCAGCTTGGCAAAGTGGGACAGGGCTCTGCTCAGTACAGGTGGGGTTCTAGACACAACTGCACTGGGACACTGAGGGAGCCCAAAACTTCGTCTGAGGAAATGGAGCAAGGTAGCTAACCTATCCTCTCATGTGATCTGTGGCATCAGAGTTTCAGATGGTGAACCCAAGAACCTCTAGACCAACTGCTGGGCGGCTTCGCACCTCCCAGGAGGCTCTGAAGGTGAGAGCGCAGCATCTCCCTTCCCTTAGCACTATCAGACATGTGCACTTGTCAGACTTCATCAAATTGGAGGAGGGAGAGCAGCAGAAGGGGATGCCTAGCTACTCATAAGACACTGCAAATTCAAGAGCAGCTGACAGTGCAAGACGATAGCAAAATTAACAAAAAGACCACTAATAATTTTAGTCTCCATTAATAGTGCACTGAAATCTAAAATGAGAATAGCCCTGGCACCATGTGCTACTGAACCATGCCTCCCAGGACTGCATTTGCCCCTAGATAACATCTGCATTAGAATACTGATGAGCAGAGGGGTGCACATGGTCACAGGTCACAACAGTAGGAACCTGTGAGATACACTCAGCTTTGCAGAGGGACTGGAGGAAATGTGTGTAGGACAGGTATGGGGCAGCTGTGGATTCCCACTATTCTGCTGTGGACAGAACAGAGACCACCAAGTGGCAGCCCCCACATCTCACCTCACAGGGCTCTGGAACAGGCTGCGCAGCCTGAGAAAGCAGGGAGGTCACTTAACCAGAAGAGTGGAGCAGACGTAGTGAACAACTCAAGATGTCACAGGAGAGAAGTCTACTTAGAGGGGAGGTGCAGATTCAGCAATATAACTCCCAGTGTGACTCCTAGATTCCAAGACTGCACACCAGTTGTGTAGGGATGGGGGATACAGGCAGGGACAGACATGCTCCAGGAAGACAGTTAACGCTCCTCCTTCCCTCTCATTCCACACCATCTCCAAACCCGACCAATCACGTTCCCTTCCGCACGTGGGGAGCACTGGTCGACAGCTAGACTCTTCCAGCCCCAGCTCCCGCAGGGCCCACTCAGCATCGGCCCTGTACCCTGTGTCCGGGTGGCGTAGATGAGAGGGAAGTCGGAGTGCCTTTTAAGGACCAAGGACCCCACTTCCCCAGCAGACATCCAGCCTGGGGTCCCCCCTCCGTGTCTTACTCCTGGGGAGCTCTGCTGTTCCGCTCTCCAGCTTTGCTCTACTCTCTCGCTCACGTAATAAAGTGTTCTCGCTTTGCAGCTCAGACCCAGTAGTACTCTCCCACCATTACACTGTATGTGTGTTGAGAACTGTGGAAAGAAACTACCCTTATCTAAATGAATTCATAGTCAATGATTAATTGACAATACATTATTTGCCATGAATCAGTCACATAACTTAAGAGGATGGGGAGAGGAAGCCTTGGCATAAATCATGAATCACTTGTCAACAACATCATCTTTTCTATTAGACAGGCATCTGGCTACGTAGTGGAAGTACCAAACAGAAATGGTATGGGGGGAGGGGTGGCGATTACAATCTTTTGACAGATGAACATATCAGACAGTTTCAACATAGAATTATATTAGTAAGAAAGAGGAAGGAAGGGATTGATCTGAAATATTTCAGTTGAAAAACGATCTTCACCCTTTTCGGCCTTGGTTCATAATATTTCAGTGTGTGTCTGTCTTTAACGACTGGAAAGATGGGTATTCTGGAAGTTTTCTCCACACTTCGCAGAAGATCCAGTAACTGATGGTGCTGGTGGATCCGTGACCTCTCTGTTCCTCCCTGTTGTACCCCGCAGGAAAATCAAACACTGCATTCTGTGGTTCAGGGAAAACAGGGGTCTGGCCAAGGAGAGAAAGGGCTGTCACAGCAACTAGGCATGGCTGCTTCCTGTCCAGCTGGCAGCCCGACAGACCACGTCCAAACTCCAGACTGAAGATATGCCATCAGAAAACTGAGAGCAGACCCAGCGTCAGCTGAGCAGGAATCCCTCACCTGGAAAATAAATCAAGCCAGCACTGCAAGGGGCCACCAACCAGTGGGTAAGAGTCCACAGTGTGAGACAATGCTGACTGTCAGGTGGGAAGAGGGCAAGCATGAACAACAGGAATAAGGAGAAGGACCCTCAAAGGAACTATAATACTCCCCCCAACCTGGGAGAAGGACCCTCAAAGGAACTATAATACTCCCCCCAACCTGGGAGAAGGACCCTCAAAGGAAATATAATACCCCCACACCAACCTGGAAGAAGGATCCACAAAGGTACTATAATACTCCCCAACCTGGGAGAAGGATCCTCAAAGGAACTATAATACTCCCCCCAACCTGGGAGAAGGATCCTCAAAGGAACTATAATACTCCCCCCAACCTGGGAGAAGGACCCTCAAAGCTACTATAATACTCCCCCAACCTGGGAGAAGGATCCTCAAGGGTACTATAATACTCCCCAACCTGGGAGAAGGACCCTCAAAGGAAATATAATACCCCCACACCAACCTGGGAGAAGGATCCGCAAAGGTACTATAATACTCCTCAACCTGGGAGAAGGATCCTCAAAGGAACTATAATACTCCCCCCAACCTGGGAGAAGGATCCTCAAAGGTACTATCATACCCCCCAACCTGGGAGAAGGACCCTCAAAGGAAATATAATACCCCCCAACCTGGGAGAAGGACCCTCAAAGGTACTATCATACCCCCAAACCTGGGAGAAGGATCCTCAAAGAAAATATAATACCCCCAACCTGGGAGAAGGATCCTCAAGGGTACTATAATACTCCCCAACCTGGGAGAAGGACCCTCAAAGGAACTATAATACTCCCCCCAACCTGGGAGAAGGATCCTCAAAGGTACTATAATACCCCCAAACCTGGGAGAAGGATCCTCAAAGTTATATGAGCTGGCAGTTTTCAACACTGGTGAAATCCTTCCTTTCTTCCCAGCCTTTCAAAGTGTAAACAAGTGGGAAGGGCACTGGTTTCCGAGTGGCTCCATCTGGTATAAATCTAGGCCCGAGCACTTACTCCAGGAGGAAAATCTCAAGCAAGCAGGCTGGCCTCTTGCAGGCTCCTCTCCGCACAGAGAGTGGGGCAAGTACCTCCCTGTAAGAGTAGCAGAGGCGCTAGAAGCGACTTATGCATGTAGTAACTCTGGGAGGCAGCACTTGGCAGGTGTGCCACTCACGTGCTGACGTTCAGACTTCATTCATCTCTGTGATCCAATGGAGTACTGGAGGACAGCATTTTTAAGGTGGCACAGCTGAAGCCTGTCCCGCTTTACAGCCTATACAGAAATGTTATGGTCGCTATAATCTCTGACAGAGATTATAGTCCTACAGCCTATACAGAAATGTTAAGGTCTCTAGGCAGACATGAATCTATGTGTGTGAGAGGAGAAGATGGGTTTCTTTTCTTTCCCTTTTTTTGTGAGGAAAATCAATAGTGGAATAAGGAAAGAAATGTAAGACAAGCCTTGGAAACAGACCAGCATTTACACATCAAAAGTCTTGTCCTTGGTTCCATCGCCTCGTTAGGCCTATGAGAATCTCCCCAGCCCTACACCAAGTGGACTAGTGGGTCCATTATGAAGTTCTGGGAGGAATCTCAGGAAGGTCCAGGCCAGAAAGCCCTCCACCCAGCCATACCCCAAAGGGGGATGTGTGGGGAGGAGAAATAGAGACCCACGCCCACATCCATACACACTGCAGTCTGAATACAGCCTGAGTTCTCAGCCCTCTGCTGAGATGCCCGTCTGGTACTCTCTCCGTTAAACCTGGCTACCTCACTCGGGGCTATGCTCTGTGTCATCTCCACGTTCTCCGTGAGAAGACAAGAGTCTCCAAGCAGCCATCTCCGGGAGCACGTGGGCAGACGAGAGGGCAGCAGTGCAGTCCTGACGGGTGCTGCGTCCAGCCTTCTACCCTTCTCCCTGCCTTGTCCAGTAGCAATCAAGTCTGTCAACATTTCACCGAGACAGATCTTACCCATTTGCCTTTCAACCAGCCACCGTGGCCCTTCCCTGCTCCGCCTCTCTTTCAGTCCAAGTCTCTTTGCCACACTCACGCAGGAAAAGCGTCGCACATGAGCCGAAGTCAACTTAGTGTTTTCCAAACTCTCTGCCAAGCCCTCTTGACCTACCCGTTTGGCCTGCCCACCCAGGTCTGGTCACTCCCCAGCTCTCCTTCTTCTCAAACAGCGGGAAGGGGGTGGCACTTCTGTTAGCATCAAACACGCCATGGGACTCATGTCCTCCACCGCCTTTGCCACTGCTTTGGAAACGTACTGGCCACAAGAGGCTTCGGATGTTTTCACTCCTACTTTTACCAAGGACCAGACCCCCGCAGGGCCACATGTTTCAACTCCCTCTTCAACTGGGTTTTTTCCCCTAAACTAGTAACAGTGGGCCCCATTCTCACTTGCTAAATTAGGACAGTTTCTCTGCCCACCTATTTAAAGACCCTCTGCTCTACAGCTGAGGCCAATGAATGCGCTGTTATAGAGCTGTCCAATCACCACTGCCCTCCAGTGTAGGATGCAAGGCCTGAAAGATCAGAGTAGGAAGTCTTACTTTCTAAGATGTTCTAAGCTGCTGAGTTGACACGGTGACCACCTATGTTAAGTCATTTTGTCACCCATTTGTGAATCTCTAAAACTACCCTTAAAAGAAGTTATATTTATGGAGCCATGTTATTAACAAAATGTTGTTAGCTCTATCCTTAAATGTTTTGTCTCTTAGGTTTAAAAGTTTTTCTGAGACAAAGACAAAATGAAACTATGGCCTAAAATTGTTTGTTCTTTTATTAAAAGATGTTTTCTCTTGATTTAGAGGTGTTGAGGATTGTTTCCAGATGTGAACTGAAGGAATCAGTATGTAGGAAAGAAGGATGTGGAAAAACTTATAAGCATAAGAATGTACTTTTGGTGATGAAGATTAACAATTTATATGTGGCAGAGGAAGTGAAGGACAAAGTATGCCGAAGATGGTTTGTGGAAGTTGAACACTGTGTAAGATTACATCGGATGAGATTAGAAGGAAATAATTTAAAATTCAGCTCCTGAATATCAGAAGTCCAGATAACAGGATCAGGTGACAGTTTACCTCTTTTGTTTCCTGATGTATTGAACTGTCCTAAGTAATGGGAATGTATGCTGATGTCATGTGCTGATCCTTTTAATCAAGGCTTCTCTGCAAGTAACCTAGGTAGACAGAATTTTATGAGTCTTGGGAGTGTTTTGTTGTCCTGAGTCCTGATTACTTGAGAGAGAACTGAGTCATAAAGAAGTTAATATTGTCTACCTAATTAGAAATGTTTTGAGTGATCCTCTTTGATTAGATCTGGCCCTTGGCTTTGTTTATTAACAGTCAGATGAAATGAATTACTACTTTTATTTTGATCAAATGGTTTGAACCTCTGACAAATCCTTTTTATTTTTATTTTTTTTAAGATTTATTTACTTATTTATTAGAAAGAGTTACAGAGAGGCAGAGGCAGAGAGACCTTCCACCTGCTGGTTCATTCCCCACATGGCCATGATGGCCGGAGCTGGGCTGATCTGAAGCCAGGAGCCAGGAATTTCCTCCGGGTCTCCCACGTGGGTGCAGGGGCCCAAGGACTTGGGCCATCTTCTGCTGCTTTCCCAGGCCACAGCAGAGAGCTGGATAGGAAGTGGAGCAGCCAGGCCACGAACCAGGGCCCATGTGGGATGCTGGCATCACAGGTGGCGACTTTATCTGCTACACCACAGCACCAGCCCCTGACAATTCTTTAAAGTTCTGAACTGAGTGAGTTTATGTTGTTGTTTTTTTTTTGTTTGTTTTTTGTTTTTTTTGACAGGCAGAGTGGACCCTGAGAGAGAGACAGAGAAAGGTCTTCTTTTTGCCGTTGGTTCACCTTCCAATGGCCGCCACAGCTGGCGCACTGCGGCCGGCGCACCGCGCTGATCCGATGGCAGGAGCCAGGGACTTATCCTGGTCTCCCATGGGGTGCAGGGCCCAAGCACTTGGGCCATCCTCCACTGCACTCCCTGGCCACAGAAGAGAGCTGGCCTGGAAGAGGGGCGACCGGGACAGAATCTGGCACCCCAACTGGGACTAGAACCCAGTGTGCCGGCGCCACAAGGCAGAGGATTAGCCTATTGAGCCGCATCGCTGGCCCTGAGTGAATCTTTTGACTCAGGTTTCCAGTTGGATCTTCAGGAATCTCAAAGGATGAGACTCTCAGTGTGATGAAACAATAGCTATTTAAGTTAATACAGATGGTATAAAATGCAAGGTTATAAACTGATGACAGACTTGGGCTTACTGCATAAGTACGTCAATAGGAAGCAGTTCTAGAGTATCCCATCCACCATGGCTTCCCACCAGCGTGCTGCAGAGGTGACAGAGATGTACGGTCTCCCCCTTGTCACCAGCATGTGATCACGCCAGGCTGGGCTGAGGCAAGGAGCTGGCTGCCCTCTCCCTGCACCTCCATCTTTGCTTAACACCCCTCTTCTCCAGGACCTAGCAAGTCCTGCAACTAGGAGTCAACCCCCTAACCAGGGCTGCGGTGGGGGGCACGAGGCCATCATCTACTTAGGGGTCCAGAGAAGCACGGAAGGGGAATATAGCCCTGGGCTGGAAACCCACAGCACAGACAGGGAGCTGCCTGGCAGGCATGCAGAGACAAATGTGCACACCTTGCAGGCCAAAACTCTCTAAAGAGAAGGGGGAAAAGGCTAAGCAGGGGGTTCCACGTAAAGGGCGTAAAGCCACCACCTGTGACCATGGCATCCCACACAGCACTCGTTTGAGTCCCAGCTCTTGCACTTCCCATCCAGCTCCCTGCTAACAGCCTGGGAAAAGCAGTGATGACAACCCAAGTGTCCAGGCCCTGCCGCCCACATGCAAGGCCTGGAGGAAGCTCCCGGCTTTGGCCTGGTCCAGCTCGGCTGTTGCAGACATCTGAGGACAGAACCAGTGGACAGAAGATCTCTCGATCTCTCTCTCTCTAACTCTGATGTTCAAATGAATCTTTAGAGCGGGGTGGGGTGGGGTGGGGGTGCTAAACAGGCAATTTTGCCTTGTCCCAGCTGCTAGGCTTGGCATGCGGGCCAGAGTCTTAAAGGGGCACTGACGAGGGCTCAGGCAGGCTAAACATCGGACATCCAGGCGACAGGAAGGCTGCAAAAAAGACTCGGAGATGGCTGGAGACAGTTATGTGGGGAAAGTCTTGAAGCTGGGCATATTTACACGTCGCACAGTAATACTAGTTAAGCCCAGAAACCCATGGCCATAACCCATGAGCTCCATGTTGATAGAGCAGAAGCCAAAGGGTGGGAGTGAAGTCCTTTCCAAGTGGGGAGGCAGAAGCAGGGCCTCCTGCTCTGCCCTCTGATGGCGGAGCTGTCAGCCACGACTTCTCCTTAGTTCTCTGTCAAAGGAAAACCAACCCTCACTAACGCATGACTCACCACTAGGATGCACTCTCAAAAACTGGCCTCAGTTTGACTCCAGCTTTGAAGCTGACACAGCAATTTTCTCTTTGCAGCACCACCTGGCCACAATATAAATTAAGTGACTTGGAAGCCTGGCCAGAAAATTGAACTTTAAATTAGAATACCATTTTACAGCTGCATTTGTTCTGCCATGGGCATGGTAACTGGACACAAGTCCCTTCTGAATAGGCCTCTATGGCACTAAGAGAAAGTTAGGAACTTTGTAACAAGTGTGAGGCAAAGTCAAAAGAACTGACAGAACAGAGCAGCGCCCCAATAAACACTCACATGGTGCGCGACCTCTGTTCCCCAAGAGAGCCCTCTCCCTCGTTTGGAGAATCAGCCCTCAGCCCTGTGCATAGGAGCCACTGGAATGTACACCCTATAGGAGACAGTGGGACCAAACAGTCCAAGGAAGGATTTCACTGAGATAAAAGGGACATTTTGAAGCTTTAAAGAGAACCCTAGTAAGTGGACAGACAGATGGTGCAAGGTGACCAACATGGTTAGTTTCTCTTGCAAGGACATAACTCTCCTCCTGTCTTAACTCACAGGGAAAAATTAAAACATGTCAAAACATGCTCATGACTACAGTTTTCTAACTCAGGCCACCCTGGTATTAGAATAAAGTTTCAAAAATTAGGGATGGGACTGAGCATCCCTTTGGCTGACATGGCCAAGGCTGCCTTTCTGGCCCACTTGGCAAAGACGAGGAAGAGGAAGATCAAGCTAGTCTGAAGGAGCAACATAAGGCCAGGCGGAGGGTCCAGTTACAGCTGCCTTAGGCAGAGACCTGCTGTCAGGAGACCTAACAAGACCTGTTCACCCCCAAACAGCACCTGTGTTCAATGTGGGAAGCCAGGGGATTGGGCAAACAGCTGCCATGACAGAAGCTAGTCTCTGAAAGTGAGGCTGCCCCAGGGTGAAAGGACTCCCAGATCGTAATCGCAGAACCTGCTGGCCCTCAGTTGAAGAAGCCATCCTCTCTGCTCGGCTCCCAAAGAAAAAAATCGCTACTGTGGGGGACAGGGCACAGGTCACGTTGGCACTGCAGGGAAGACTTTTCTCTGGGACACTTGAACTGCCTTTTCTCCACTCAACTCCTATCAGGCCAACTCTCCTCCCAGTCCACCCAGGGGATGGGAGGCAACGGAGTGCCTTCCCTACGGAGGGCCACGCTTTCCTTGAAACGCCGCCTCCAGTCCCACATCTGAAGAGGAAGATCTACAGGTCTAGGCCTCTCTTGAGGGGCAGGAAGATAATCCAGTAGGTAGACAACTTGCTCACCTGTGACCCCCCAAACTCTGGTCTTAGGCACTTCACTAACACCCTTAACTTCCTAGAAAGTCATGGCTACCGGGCATCTGAGCAGAAAGCACTGCCAGTCCATCAGGAAGTTAAACTACGGGGCTTGTCTTCACCCCAAGGAACCTGGACTGGCCCCTAGAGGTTACATGCCATGCAGCAAATTCCCATTCCTACAATCTTAAGACAGCTCCAGGCATTTCTTGAACATGGCTCCCTAGGTACAAGGAAATAGAGAATTTCCTACAGCATGCTCTCAAGAGCAAGCCAGAACAGTGTCCTCTCCTTTGGGAAAGAGAACAAAGCAGCCTTCACCCAGTCTGCCATACCTAAGGCTCCTGGGCCCTAGTGACAGGGTTGTAAAACCCAGTCCTCCAGAAAAGGCAGGCCACAGACATGCTTCCTACTGCCCAAGGAGACATCTGTGCCACGCTCCATGAACAATGTTGTTCTGGGGTCAAACGAGACAGGGACAAAACCATATTCATCATTCCTTGGATGAAGCCAGACAATCCCAGAATCAGACCAAACAGGGCTGGAATTTCTGGCTAGTATCGGGTCACGGGAATCCTAGTTGTTGTCCTCCTTGGCCCTACGACTCCCATACCCTTCCTACTTCTCTCTAATGTACACATTCATTCTGTCTTTGATAGACTCAAAGCCATCCAGCTCCTCATGGTTGTGAGGAAACATTTCCAACCTATCCCTCGGATGCCACAGCAGCACTGTGAACCACACAGGACGAGCTTTCCCAAGCCGCCCTCAGACACCACAGGGCAGACAGCAGGAGTACCCGTGAGCAGCTCTACACGCGTTTGCCAGCTTGAAGAAAACAGACAAATCTTCACTCATGCTACCCACATAGATTACAGGTTACTTCTCTTGAGCGGAGGATGTTAAGGTAGCTAGGTAGGCAGTAGCCTATGTGTATGAGGGGCAGAAAGACATGAGGTTCTTTGTTGTTGTTGTTGTTTAGGAAAATGGGCAGTGGAAAGAGGAAAGAAATGATGTAGGGCAGGCCTTAGAAGTAGCCCAGCATTTACACATCAGAAGTCTTGTCCTTGGTTCCACACCTTGATCAGTGGCAGTCTATGGGGATCTCCCCAGCCCTACACCAAGGGGGCTAGTAGGTCCATTATAAAGTTCTGGAAGGAGTCTCAAGAAGATCAAGACCAGGAAGACCTCCACCCAGCCATATCCCAGAGAGGGAGTAGGGAGCAGAAATGCAGGGCTCTCACCCATATCCACACACACTGCAGTCTGAATATAGACTGTTAGTTCTCCACTGAAATGCCCATTTCGTACTCTCTTCATTAAACTTGGCTATCTCACTGGCTACTCTCTGTATAATGCCCAAATTCTTTGTGCAAAGATAATAACCTCTAAGTAGCCGTTCTGAGTAACATGAATCTGTCTATAATTGTTGTACACTGAGCCATTAGCTTTTTAAAAACACTATATAAACACATACACACACACACAATTATAAAATATAAAGGCAAAATTACAGAGTGAGATGGAGAGAGACAGTGAACCATCCATTGGTTTACTCCCGAAATGGCCACAACAGCTGGGGCTGAGTCAGGCCAAAGCCAAGAACCTAACTGCATCTAGTCTTCTACATGGGTACAGGGACCCAAGCACATGGGCCGTCTTCTCTGCTTTCCCGGGAACATCAGCAGCAAGCTGACTGGGAAGTGCAGCAGCCAGAACTTGAGCCAGCACTCACATGCGAAGCCAGAGTACAGGAGGCAGCCCCACCGCCTGCCCCACAACACGCCCACATCGTGTCACTTTTCAGATGCTATCCAGTCATTTGACACATATGTGGGGCAAACCCATAGTCCAGCAGTCAAGGCATCGGTTCAGACACCTGCATGCCGTATCAGAGTACCTGGGCTGCAGCTCCCGACTCCAGCTTCCTGCCACTGCAGATCCTAGGAGGCAGCAGTGATACTTAAGTACCTGGGTTCCTGCCACACACTCAACCCACGCGGACAGCCAGTTCCAACCATCCGGGCAGTGACACCACCGGAAGGCAGCAGCACTCTGTCTCTATCTCGCTACATTTTAAATAAATTAAATAATACAAAGTTCAAATCTGGCTGGGGAAGACAGAACAACCTATTAGCAAAACCACACATATCTATTGACAGTTTTATCAGATTCTGAACACTACACTGTACGCGCAGGCATGGCACAGATGCTTTCACAAGTGAACTACGAAGCCATGCAGCCACCAAAACAAAACTGGTCCCAGGGGCTCATCTTCAACTGTGACACAAATCCTAGCGATCCCACATCACACCCCTTCCTCTGCTTAATGTCACCATGTAAGGGGGGGGATGCCCAATAACAAGCTGTTATTAGAACGGTACTGTGGCTCTAGCAAATGGACAGTTTAGATACAGCGATTCAAGCAAATCGGAAGACGGAAGGCCTCTGCTTACCTGAACCCTGCTCAGAAGCCAAAGGGGACGCTGCATCAGGGCGCGGCTCTAGTGAACACCAGCTTTCCCGGTTTATCTGAAAGAAAAGCAGCTCGGAGTCAGGCAGTCAAGGCACACGGGGTCATTTCACAGCTGCTGCCAGTGCGTCCAGGACACACATGCTTATCTTCTCAATACTATCTTGCAAGGCAGACAAAATCATGTCAAGAACAAAAAGCATCTCACAACACATCCAAAGTAACCTGTACTCAGGACTCTGAAGACGTGGTCAACAAAAACTAGGCATACAGAACAGCAGATGTACAAACAGAGCTCGGATGCAGGCCAAGGGTAAAATAAAAAAGGGTTAACAGATGGAAATGACCAGATAATACATATGTAATGTTCTAGACTGCAGGTTTAAAAAACAAACAAAACACAAAGGCTGTCAGGGCTCAGCAGGTTAAGCTGCCACCTGCAGCGCTGGCATCCGTATCTGGGTACCAGTTCCAGTCTTAGTTCCTCGTGCTGTCATAGCTCCCTTCAACTCACCTAGTTCCAGTCTTAGTTCCTCATGCTGACACAGCTCCCTTCTACTCACCTAGTTCCAGTCTTAGTTCCTCGTGCTGACACAGCTCCCTTCTACTCACCTAGTTCCAGTCTTAGTTCCTCATGCTGACACAGCTCCCTTCTACTCACCTAGGAAGCCAGCACAATGTGGCCCCAGGGCTTGGGTCCCTGCCACCCACTTAGGAGATCCAGTGGAGTTCCAGGCTCCTGGCTTCATCCTGGCATGGCCCAGATGTTGCCATTTGGGGAGTGAATCAGATCTCTCTGTCTCCCCCTCTCTCTAGCTCTGCTTTTCAAAAAACAAATACAAATCTTAAAAAAAAAAGCTTAAGAAAAAATATTTAAGAACACTGCCCCGTTCAGGCTTCACAGTGCATGTGCGCCTCACTGAGCTGCCACAGCCAAGGCAGAGCATCCAAAGAAACGGGCCCAAGGGGTTGCTGGAGTGCACGTCTGTGACTCTGGACCACAAGTAACTCCCCTTCCTGAAAGCAAATGTTTTCTACTTACACTTCACGGCTCCCAGTCATAACAATAATGCTCTACTTTAACTCTGAAATAATATAATTTTTTTTTTTGACGGGCAGAGTTAGACACTGAGAGACAGACAGAGAGAAAGATCTTCCTTCCACTGGTTCACCCCCAGATGGCCACTATGGCTGGAGCTATGCGAATCCGAAGCCAAGAGCCAGGTGCTTCTGGTCTCCCATGGGGTGCAGGGCCCAAGCACCTGGGCCATCCTCCACTGCACTCCCGGGCCACAGCAGAGAGCTGGCCTGGAAGAGGAGCAACCGGGACAGAATCCGGTGCCTCGACCGGGACTAGAACCTGGGGTGCCGGCACCGCAGGCAGAAGATTAGCCTAGTGAGCCGCGGCACTGGCTGAAATAATATAATTCTTAAAATTACCATTCAAGATACCAACACTCTTCACTCAGTAAGTCGGCAAGCATACAGAAAACTTGGAATTTTTTTTTTTTTTTTAATTTTTTTGACAGGCAGAGTGGACAGTGAGAGAGAGACAGAGAGAAGGGTCTTCCTTTGCCGTTGGTTCACCCTCCAATGGCTGCCGCGGCCGGCGCGCTGCGGCCAGCGCACCGCGCTCATCCGATGGCAGGAGCCAGGTGCTAGGTGCTTTTTCCTGGTCTCCCATGGGGTGCAGGGCCCAAGCACTTTGGGCCATCCTCCACTGCACTCCCGGGCCACAGCAGAGAGCTGGCCTGGAAGAGGGGCAACCGGGACAGAATCCGGCGCCCCGACCGGGACTAGAACCCGGTATGCCGGCGCCGCAAGGCGGAGGATTAGCCTGTTGAGCCACGGCGCCGGCCAAGCATACAGAAAACTTGGAAAACATCAACTAACTGGACCTCCCCAGCATAGGCAGCACGGCCGCCTGGGAGTAGCAGGACACGGATCTTTTCAAACGCACAAATGGGATGGACACACTCCCTGGCAGCAAGCAAAACTCAACATAAGATCTACACATCCTGTGGCATAAAACAAGTCTCGAGTTTAAGAGAATTAAAGTCATAGAAAGAGGGGCCGGCACTGTGGTGTACTACACTAAGCCTCTGAGGCACCGGCATCCCATACAAGCGCTGGCTCCTGTCCTATCTGCTCCTCTTACGATCCAGCTCTCCGATGTGGCCTAGGAAAGCAGTGGAAGATGGCCCGAGTGCTTGGCCCCCTGCACCTGCATGGGAGACCCGGAAGAAGCTCCTGGCTTCAGATCAGCCCAGCTCTGGCTGTTGCAGCCATTTGGGGAGTGAATCAGTAGATAGAAGACCTCTCTCTCTGTCTCTCCCTCTCTACAACTCTGCATCTCAAAAAATTAAAATAAAATAAAATGATAAAAGAAGGCATCTTAACCCCTGTGCCAAATGCCTGCCTTCGTATGCTCTCTGAACACAAGAATAATAGAAACCAGAAACAAAGATATCTGGAAAAACCCCAAATATTTAAAAACTGTTATAAAAAAAACCTTCTAAATATAACCCATGAATCAAAAAAGAAATATCAAGAAAAACTAGAAAACATTTGGAATTGAATAAAAATTAAAATACTACATATAAAAATACGTAGGAAAAAACTAGACCAGTGCTTAGAGCAAGATATCTAACATTAAATACCTACTAGAAAAGAAGATCTCAAATCTGTCATCTAAGCTACTGCCCTAAGAAACCAGAAAAACAAAACAAAACATGCAGGAAAAAGTAAATAAAGAACAGAAATCATTGAAATAGAAAACAAGAAAAATCAACAAAAAGTAAAAGGTAGTCCTTGCAAAGGCCAACAATCTCAATAAAACTTCAGCTAGACGGATCAAGAACGAAAGAAACGCTACAGAACACCAGTGTCACACAGACACTGAGGGTGATGACCTGAACTCCGGTGAGCCCATCACGCTAGAAGAAGTGGAGACATTCCATCAGACCATGCCAACTACCCCAACTCCCTCGAGAGCACACAAAACAGCCCCAACACCTTACTCTGCCTTGGTCCGCTAGAGACAGTAAGGAAAAGCCCCACACCCAGCCTTCAGTGGTGAGTGGCATCAACTTAAGAAGTAACACCAGCTTTTCCACCAACTCTGAGGGGAGCAGCAGAGGAGGCAAGAGCCTGTTTCACGAGGCTAGCAATGCCCCAATCATAAAACAAGACGTTGGAAAAATACAGATCAACGACCGTCAGGACCACAGATACAAGACTCTTGAACAAAACGGTCTATAAAGTGCATCCACAATTATACAAAAAAGACAAACGTATTACAACCAATTGGGTCTGTCCAAGAAGTACAAAGTTGAGTTAGCTTAGCATTCAAAAAAAGTTATTTCAATTAAAAGACTATGATAGGCCAGTGCCGCGGCTCACTAGGCTAATCCTTCGCCTGCAGCGCCAGCACAGCAGGTTCTAGTCCCAGTCGGGGCGCCGGATTCTGTCCCGGTTGCTCCTCTTCCAGTCCAGCTCTCTGCTGTGGCCCGGGAGTGCAGTGGAGGATGGCCCAAGTGCTTGTGCCCTGCACCCGCATGGGAGACCAGGAGAAGCACCTGGCTCCTGGCTCCGGATCAGCGTGGTACGCCGGCCGCAGCGGCCATTGGAGGGTGAACCAACAGAAAAGGAAGACCTTTCTCTCTGTCTCTCTCTCTCATTGTCCACTCTGCCTGTCAAATAAGAAAGAATGAAAGAAAGAACGAAAGAACGAAAGAAAGAAAAGACTATGATAAAGCTCACAAATTAATGATTATCAATAGATGAAAGGAACTTAGCAAAATTCAACTTCTGTTCATGATAAGACTCTCCAAACACCAGGAACAGAAAGGAAATTCCTCAGCCTGATAAAGGACGTTTTAAAAACCCTACAGTGAACATGATACTTAATGGTCAGGCCAGAACACTTCCACCTGAGAGCAGGAACAACCACTTTTATTTATTTTATTTATTTTTTTTTTTTGGCTTGTTTTTAACCTACATGAAGGCGGAGAGAGAGAGAACGTGCTGTCTTCTCTCAGCTGGATCACTCTCCCAATGCCTACCACAGCCAGGGGAGGCTGACACTCCACTGGGATCTGCCCCACGGCCAGCGAAGACCCAAGTCCTGAGCTATCACCTGTTGCCTCCCAGGAAGCTGGAGCAGAAGTGGAGCAGCTGGGACTCGCACCAGCAGTCTGAAGCAGAATGCAGTGTCCCAGTGGTGGTTCAACACTGCTGCACCCCAGCGCCTGCTCTCATCTACTCTACTCAGCACTGATCCAGAGGGAGAATGGTCAGTGCAGTAACTCAGAAAAAGAAAAAATGAGCACAGCTGGACAAGAAGTAAAACTCTGTTCACAGATGCTATGGCTGTCCATGTAGAAAATCCTAAGGAATTCACAAAAATCCTACCAGAATAAATGGTTTAGCAAGGCTGCCAGATACAAAGCTGACACCCTCCCCTCAAAATCAATGCTAGCTCTATGTACTAGCAATGAATCATTAGAAATTTAAATGAAAAGGAAAAGCAGTGTCATCATTACATGATTCCAAGACAAAGTACACAAGCTACACTCACTAAGTTAGAAAGGCACTGAGCACAGACAAGGGTAAATGGAAGAGAGAAGAGAATACACAAATAGACTCTCACAGATACGGCCCACCGTTTTTGTTTGTTTGCTTTTAAAGAATGGCAGAGTTACAGAGAGAGAGAGAGACTAGAGAGATCAATTTTCCATCGGCTAGTTCACTTCCCAAATGGCCACAATGGCCGGGGTAATCCAGGCCGAAGCCGAGAGCCTGGAACCCCATCCGAGTCATCCACATAAGTACAGGGGGCCCAAGGATCTAGGCTATCTTCCACATTAGCACAGAGCTAGATGGGAAGTGGAGCAGCCAGGACTTGAACCGGTGCCAGCTGGCACTGAAGGTGGTGGCCCACCTGCTGAGTCACAATGTCAGCTCAGGTCCATGGATTCTAACAAGGAAGTCAAATATATCAATGGGGAAAAGAAGTCGTGAAAACGGATGCTAAAGCAACTGATATCAACAAACAAAAATCACCCTAAGCTGGAACCTTTTATTACACCATGTATAAAAATGCACTAGAGGAATTCTCTGTGACTTTGGATGAGGCAAAAAATTTACTAGATACTACACACAAACAGCATGAAAAATCTGATAAATTCAACTACACCAGCCTTAAAATCTTCTGTTGCTCGGAACTGCTAGGCAAATGCAAAAAATGATCCACAGACAGGGGAAAGTATTTTAATAACACCCATCTGCTTTAGCACTGTACCCAGAATATCTGAAACCAAAACAAACTCTTGGAGTACAATAATAAAACAAAATCTTTCAAATGGGCAAAAGATGAAAGACACAAGAATGGCTAACAAGCACAGGAATCAACAGGCAAATGCAATTTAGGGTCACAAAGACAAGCACACAGTCACCAGGACAGCTGAAACTAGACATAACACCAAGTGCTCAGAGACGCGCAGGTGCGAAACGGCACAGCCACGCTGGGGCACAGCGCCACCGTTCCGTACAATGTCAGACACACACACACAAACACTACCCACCCCACTCCTCTAAGTGTTTACCCAAGAAAAGTCTAAACATATTTCCACACACAGACTCGTATCCGAGTTTTTCACAGGAGCTTAGTCAAGACAACTCCACACTAGAGTCCAGATTGCCATCAACTGTACCTAAGCCGCAGCATGCGCTTACAATGCAGTAACTCCCACAAAGAATGAGTGAACCACGAAATCAAACTTCAGCATGGATAAACTCCAGAGCAGCACGCCAAGGAGGAAAAGCCAGACAAGAGCCACCCTGCAGTGTTCTGTTGATGGGCCCTTTGGAAAGGCACAGGGGTGGGGTCTGCGAGCCGCCCTGAGGGCCTGGAGGGGGAGGCTGAGCTGGCAGACCTGTGCTTGTGTGACCAGGAGGCGATCACCAGTTCACACACTGTCAACGCTCATCAGTCTGAAACGTCAACTGTGGGGTTTTATTACATGCAAGTTATACCCCAGTAAAGTTCACAACAAATACATTCCTAAAATAGAAATAAAAATACAAACACTTCATTATAACCCTCTCAGCACATTAAAATTGAGACCCATTCAGCCATAACTCCAAACAAAACACAGCAGGAGCATCTAAACAAATTGTTAAGGAGCTGAATATTTGTAACACCCAAAGACACAAACCATTGGCATTTTTGGTGACCTCTAGAATACAGTTTGCACAAGGTTCTAGCAGATTTCTGGTCACTGCTACCCTGCTGATAAAGATCAATGGATTTACCACATCTGCTAAGTGGGATGGGCAGAAAGCAAGAGAGCATCTTGTTAAATTACAGCTGGTTGCAGAAGAAAATAATTAAGCTACTCGTCAATACTCGCTTTGTAAACAACAGTGCAAACTTAGACCCTCACCTTACACTCCTTCCCCAACTCTAGCCCACCACTCATCACTTCTGTGACTACCTCTACCCTGCCCATTACATATAAATGGAAAGATGCAATTGATGGTCTTTCATGACTGACACTGAGAAAAATATTCAAGATTCATCCACGCTTCAGCACGTCAATGCGTCTTTCCTCTTACTGCCAAATAATATTCTAGTATGTGGGCATGTCCACATATTACTCAGATATTCCTCCATGGACAGAGGTCTGGACTGTTTCTACTTTCTGGCTGTTAGAAGGAATGCTGTGGCACAGCAGGTTAAAGATCTGGCCTGCAGTGCCAGCATCCACCTGTTCGAGTCCTGGCTGCTCCAACTTCCAATCCAGCTCCCTGCTAATGTGCCTGGGAAAGTAATGGAAGATGGCCCAAGTCCTCGGGCCCCCGCACCCACGAGGGAGACCTGGAAGAAGCTCCTGGCTTCATATCGGTCCAGCTCTGGCCATTGCGGCCATTTGGGGAGTGAACAGATAGATTGAAGACCTCTCTCTCTCTGTGTCTACCTCTCTCTGTAACTCTTTCAAATAAATAAAAAATATTTTTTTATTAAAGGAATGCAACTATGAACACTGGTATCCAAGTTTTTTGTGAACATACTTTCTCATCTGCCACACAGATGGCCATGTTCTCCTGTTTTTCAGGAACCGCTAGGTCATTGCCCAGGGCAGCCACACCATCTGACAATCCCTCCACGTCTTTGCCAACTCTGCTTTTGTTCTTGTCTGACTTGTTGGTCAGAGCTCTCAGAGTGGGTGCAGTGTGGTATTTCCTCCCAAGTATGTGTTTCTCTTATTTTTTTTTTAAAAAAGACTTATTTATTTATGTATTTGAAAGGCAGAGCGACACAGGGTGGGCACTTGTGCAGAGACAGATCTGTAACAGCTGGGGCTGGGCTAGGCTGATGCCAGGAACCAGGAACTGACCCAGATCTCCCCCATGCGTGGCAGGAGCCCAAGTACTTGAGCCATCTGCCACTGCCTTCCCAGGGACATCAGCAGGAAGCTGGATCAGAAGTGGAACAGTCAGGATGCCAGCCAGCATCCCAATATGGAATGCCAATGTTGCAAGTAGTGGCTTAACCCGCGGTGCCAAGACAACAGCCCATTTCTTTTAAAATGGATAATATTTTAATCCATTGCTTTCTTTATAGAAAAGGAAGACAATGAAGATGTTCTTCGGGCTCAATTTTTCTTCACTTATTTTTTTTTTAAAAAGCTGTTGAATACTTTCTATGAATCAGATGTTGTGCCAAGCTTTCAAAGCAAAATTAAGAAAAACTCTTCTTCATAAATTTTGCAGCGATGCACATGTCAGACACCCCCCTCTTTGAAGGAGACTCTAGTTACAACTACGTAAGGCAAAAGCAGGACCATGTCAGGTGATTTAGGACCCACTTGGTGTGACCAGGAAACGCAGAAGCAAGCTGCCCAAAACTGGCTTGCTGCCATTGACTCGCTGCCCAGTAGCACACATGCAGAATACGCAGAATACACTTCAGACAAGAAACCACAGTAAGGTCCAGCAACAGACAGGATGTTGAACAAGGCGTGATGCTGATTAAAACCTGCACAGCAGGCTCCACCGTTTACAAGATGAGGAATCCGATTAGGAGTGTCCCAGGGTGGCAGGGGTCTGCACTGTCAGACAAACTGGCTCCTAGGCTAGGAAACACTCATGTATTTGTGAAATACAACAGGTACACAAACAACCACAATCCACAGCAGCAAGAGAACCTGAGCATAAAAACAATCATTTCTGCTTCAGCAACTTGGAAAAGGTTCAACATAGTGGTGGCCCATGGAGGAGTACAAAAGAGGGGGTGGTATGTCCAGAGGAGTGCTGGCAAGACTGGAACTCCAGCCACGTGGAAGCGAACACGAGCCAGTGCTTAGCACACGCCAGCAGACTTCACAGCCTGTGTCACAGACATCTGAGAGATGGCCCGCGCAGGAACACGCATGTGTGTGCCCCAACTGGTGGTTCTGGTGCACAGTCTTACTACCTCCCCCACCCCATAATACAGGCCTTTGCTTAAGATGTTTATCAGGAGCACAAAAGCACCAATACAGTCCAGAAGTGTAAACCAAGAAACAAACAGGAGATAGCTACGACAGGCTGCAGTTCTAGCAGAACCCTCCAAGCACCTGAGCAAGGAGTGGAAGGATGAGTGTCAGCACCAGCATTGTGGCTCTGAGGGTTAAGCCGCTGCCTGTGACTTCAGCATTCCACACGGGCACCAGTTCACATCTCGGCTACTCTACTTCCAATCCAGTCCCATGCTAACGTGCCTGGCAAACGGCAGAAGACGGCCCAAGTACTTGGGTCCCTACTTTCCCGAGGGAACTCCTGGCTCCTGGCTTCAGCCTGGCCCAGCCCCAGCCATTGCAGCCATTTGGGAAGTGAACTAGCAGAAGGAGGATTTCCCGCCCTGTCTCTTCTTCTCTAACTCTTTCCAGTAAGTAAATAAACAAATCTTTCTTAAAAATAAAAAAAGGAGAGAAATGATCAGTGTATACTTGGAAGGCAACTCTAGAGGATGTGCAGAAACGAGATGGGACAGCAGGGGGGAAGGACGCACGGGCATCTGGGCACACAGTCAGGATGAGGCTGCAGAAACCTGACCCTGCGGGGCAGCCCCTGGAGCATGGAAAACGGTGGACTGCAGGGAGCTGGTACAGGAACAGCATCTCCAGAAATGAGAGAAAGAAGCACCAAAGATCCACAAGCGACAGAGCTAGGAAACCCAGAGGGGTAGAAGATGGTGATAAACTCTCTGCCTAAGCAAAATTTTGCACACGTCCTGCCAATGGGCAAACACAGTCACGAGAGCTTAAGTGAAAAGGCTTTGCTGCTTCTTGAGGTAACAGCGAAAAGGATGCACGAGCGCGCCAGAGAGCGCACAGAGAACACTCAAGGCAGCCCGCTGCAGCTGGCGTACAAACACAAGCAACACAAGAGGAAAGGTGCACGAGGGAGACGCAAATCAAAACCACAGTGAGGTGTCACTTGACACATGAGGATGGCTGTTATCACAGAAAAGAAAAAGATAACAGTAAGTGTTGGTGAGGACACGGAGAAACGGGAACTCCTGGTACTGCTGTTAGGAATGGAAAATGGTGCAGCCACTGTGGAAAAAGAACAGCCCTTCCTCAAAGATACGTAAAATATATAAGCGATGCTCACATCACCTAGTGACTCAGCAATTGCACTTCTGGTAGATGACCAAAGGAAAGGAAAGCAGGGAGTTGAGCCGATTACTGTGTCTGTGTTCACAGCCGTGTCGTTCACGACAGCCAGACCGTGCACTCAGCCCGGAAGGTCACAGACAGAAAGCTGCACGAACAAACGGTGTGTGCACATACAATGGGATACTATTCCACCTTTAAGAAGCAGGAAATGTGGATGCCTGTGAACACTATCAGGTGAATGGAGACGGTCACCAGAGGACAAACACTGTGCGACTCCCCGTACACGAGGCCCCTGGAGTAGCCAAATTCCTGGAGACAGAAGGCAGATGGTGGATCCCAGGTCTCCAGGGAGGCAGCGATGTGCAGCTGGGGTTCACCAGCTGGGGGTGGTGACAAAGGTCTGGAGACAGCTGCAGGTGGCAGTTTACACAGTGTGAACGTGCTTGGTGCCCCTAACTACACACCTGGAGAGAGCTGCAATGGTAAACTTTACTTTATGTACACTTTATTCTAATTTTAAAGAGGATATGCAGATAGGCAAGCCTGTTTAGAAAAGCAGCTTGTCAGCCCACGTAGCTCATCCGAGCCAGAGATCTGAGCCACACAGTCCTCATCATGGGCAACACCACTAACCAGAGGACAAATGCCACAGGCACTGAGTGTGGAAAGAACAGCGAAACACCAGTCAGCACTTTGAGCCACATCCTGTGCAGCGGCAGTAAGCAGCATGTACGTCCACGGGAGACCTCCGCCTCCACAGCTAGCACACTGCTGAAAAGACGTGAACCGGATGACCAAGTCTCTCCCTGCCTCTGCGCTGTTTCAGTCACACTGTGGAGGACAGATGTGCCCTGGCCTAGCCTCCGTTCATCGGCAGCTCTGCCCTTTCCTTCTCACTCACAAAACCAAAGCAAAACGTGGAACATTTTCACAGCATTTCCCAGAGGGCCAGATGGCTTCCCCAGACACACACCTGGGACGCGGGGTGTACTAACCAATACGTTCCAGATAGTTCCAGTGGAAGGAATGCTTGTTTTCCATCCCCAAAAAATGATTTCTAGGATTGAGATTTTCACCCTGACAGTCAGCTGGCCCCCAGTTCTAGTCCTGAGATGGGACCTGGCCAATGATTCAGCTCCTCAGAATCAGGCGACAGAGTCTGAAGGAAAAGTGACCACCCAGCTTGTGCCTTACTTCCACGCTGGGAGCAAAGTGCACCGCTGGTGACTGACTGGGTGGGAGGGGCAGGTCAAGATATCCAGAAATTTTATTTGGCAAAAAGTTAGGAATGTGAAAACCAGAGCTTCTGCCGTTAAACAGCAACACTTTTTAGAGGTAAGTTATCAAAATACATTTTTGGCCCTGAGCACAGTTATGACCCTTTAGCCAATGCTAAAGGATCCCCATGACAACCAGCTCAGGGACAGCACAGGCACTCAACAGCCAAGAGTACAGTGCACACAGAACAAGGGCTCAGACGCTCCTCAAAGTGAGCATCAGATCTGAGAGGGTCATGTTTCCCCCCTCCCCAGACCTTGTGCAATGACCCAAGCCACACCCTCCATCTTTCCCATCAGTCTGAAAATAGACCAGCACATATTTCCGTTGAGAGGGAGCTGGCTGTGTTTCTGGCAGGGTTTCTGCTACTGTTCATATCGGTTCCTCCTGCTAACGCAGCGCGCAGTTCCATGCAGCCTTCCCAGCCACAGCCCCATCCACTTCCTTTGCCTCTGTCTCAAGAGATCAGCCTGGGTTACAAGGCTGAACAAAAGGAAGCACAACCCCACCATCCGGATGTGGTGTCAGTCTCTGGTGAATCAGGCTACATGTGAGCAGACGTGCAGGCTGGCTTTCATCCCGAGCCTCCTGACTCTTCTGTTATAAGCCAGGGCCAGTCTCTTAGAGAAAGCCATCTTGTAAAGAACATGCATTTCTCAGGGAAATGACACTGGAGTTAGGGACAAACTACTGCTCTGCCCTTTCGGTAATGGGGTCATTCTCAAGCGTCACAGAAAGGGAGCCGCCGATCCTCTGCCAATACTGTCATTTTCATACGCACAAACACTGCTGCAAACTTCTAATCTCCCGCTAACAGTCTCCAGGACTAGCTACAAAATATGCTCTTGACGGATCTGCAGGAACCCAAGAGTCACGCTGACTCTCAGTGGACAGGACTTTCCCTTTCCCAGAGTTACTAAAGCAGTAAAAGAGAAGTGGTCCCTGGCTGAAGAACTTCCGTGTAAGTGAGCAGCAGCGAACTCCGCATCCTGACCCCTTTCCTTTCTATATGCTGGTTCTGGTACTCACCAGGCTGCGTCACACAGCACTCCCATCCGACACCAACCAAGGAGGTGAGGGATGCTTAGGAGAATGGGCACACTGGGCCAGAGGGCTCCTGCCAGCAATTAAAGTTCTCCCATGTTCGTTTTTCAGCCTGTGACTCACACTTACTAACCACCTATCATAAAAGCCAGAAGCCATGTATGTCATCGGGAAAGAGAACACGAGGATGTCAGGACAGAGGACTCAGATGTGCGACGCACCCGGGGCTGGGGACCGGGGAGTGTCACTGGCGTAGGTTTGTCACTCAGGATAAATGTTCAGAGTATTTCAGGGATGCTGCTGTTTGACGGTGGGATGCAAAAGCGACCTGAGGCTGGAGCCCCGCGCACCCCGCTGACCCCTCCAGGGAAGTCCTGCTGCGGAACAGCTGCCCTGAAGCCAACCGCGTGGAACTAGCCCAGGAGGCACAGGTCAGGATGCCGGTCCTGAGGCTGCCCCACAGCCCCGGGAGGGGCTGGAGCTAGAGGCGCACACCGCCACAGCAAACAGGCTTGCGGCCGCCACCGCCCCTCTGTTCTCATCAGCACATAAAACAGAACTAGGGTAGCTTGCTATAGAGGATCCAAAGCTTGAAATCACTAAAGATTAATTAACTCAACCAACAAATACTTATTGAGCGTTTAATATGAACTAGCTAGTGGTCTGAGAGCCTGGGTTCATTAATGAACAGATGAAAGATGACAAACTCCTTCGTATAGAAAAGCAAGTGTCTACAGATAGGCGTGGGGAGAGGAAAAACACGTGTCACTGACACACACCCAACATAGCCACTGTTTAAAAACAATGATAGAAAATACTGAAATTCCAAATGATTTTATATAAATCATTAGAGAATACTACTGAGTAATTTTTTTAAAAAAAGAAAACAAAAGGGCCAGCATTGTGCGGTGGGTTAAGCCACCATCGATGATGCCGCCATGCCATCTGGGCACTATTTCAATACCTGGCTGTTCCATTTCCGATCCAGCTCCTTGCTAAAGTACCTGGCAAAGGAGTTAAAATAAATCTTTAAAAAAGTCACTGGGGCCAGCACTGTGGTATACTGGGAAAAGTTGCCACCTGCAATATCAGCATCTCACATGGGAGCCAGTTCAATTCCTGGTTGCTCCATTTCCAATCCAGCTCCCTGCTAATGTGCCTGGCAAAGTGGAAGATGGCCCAAACACTTGGGCCCCTGTACCCACGAGGGAGGCGGGGATGAAGCTCTTGGCTCCTGGCTCCAGACTGGCCCAGCTCCAGCCATTGCAGCCATTTGGGGAGTAAACCAGTGAATACAAGACTTCGCTGTCTCTGTCTCTCCCTCTCTCTCCCTAACTCTGCCTTTCAAATAAATAACTATTAAAAAAAAAAAAAAAAAAAAGGAGGGGCCAGCACTGAGGGTTAACGCCCTGGCCTGAAGCGCCGGCATTCCATATAGGTGCTGGTTCTAGTCCCAGCTGCTCCACTTCCAATCCAGCTCTCTGCTATGGCCCGGGAAAGCAGTAGAAGATGGCCCAAGTGATTGGGCCCCTGCACCCACGTGAGAGACCTGGAAGAAGCTCCTGGCTTCAGACAGGCTCAGCTCTGGCCATTGCCGCCATCTGGGGAGTGAACCAGCAGGTGGAAGACCTCTTTTTCTCTGGCTCTACCTCTCTCTGTAATTCTGTCTTTCAAATAAATAAAATATATCTTTTTTAAAAAAAGGAAACAAAAGAATTGTGGAAGAAGCAGCTAAAAAAGTGTGTGATAAACTTACACACATCATGTACAAGGGGCCGTGCAGAGTCTGTGGGAAAAAATGGAAATAAAAGATAAGTTTATGCTGGTCGGGGGGCTGGGCTGGTGCTTGCTGGTCTTCGTGGACATGTGAGGCCCAGCCGGGCCCCAGGTCCACCCCGTGGGGGATGCCGGGTACTGGCTGAGGGAGGGACCTACTGGCGCCCTGAGCCTGCCCCGACCACTGAGAGACGCGGAGGTGACCGGCTGGCAGGGAGGGGGCCCAGACCCCCGGCTGCCGCACCTCTGCGAGGGCGCACTGGTCCCCAGGTGCTGGGCGACCGCCCCGTGTAGAGGATGGTGTGGCGGGGCCCCACTTCTGCTGCACACAATCTTTTGCCCGAAATTTCACTGTCTCCTCGAAGCTTCGTTTTCTGCTAATTCGCTAGTGGTATCAGAACCCCCCCTGCTGAGGGCGCAGGGTGGAGGGAGGGGGGCGGCTGCCCCGTCTCCAGTGCCTGGTCAATTCTTTGAGGTGAACCACTTGCATTAAACCTATTTTTTTAACGTGAACAACAACAACAAAAAAAGATAAGCTTATTTTAGTGCAAAGCTTTTGAAAGGCACATCCAGTTTTTTTCAGGACACGCCTTTTTTCCCACAGTCTGTGAAGGCCTCTGGACATGTGTGGTCTCACAGAAGGAGCGCCTGCACTGGGAACCCAGACTTCTAAGCCACCTCCTACATACAGTCTGTGCTAGGAAAAGAGCAGATAAACCTGCCAATCAGAGTCACCAACGGCGTCACTCAGAGGTGGCGGCCTCGAAGGGCAGGACAAGTGCGGAGTCTGACCAGTCTGGCCTGGGCTGCCTCCTCCTGCCTGTCCCTGTCACCCGGGAGGAGGAAACACTAGGCGTCACCCACTATCTGAATCTGACAAGACGGACGAGGAATACAGACAGTCAGTGCCTGTGTCTCAGATGCACTCACTTTTTCCTGCCTGGGCCACACAACAGCGGCCTGACGATTCCCACATGAGGTAAGGTATCCTCCCCACGTCTGCTGGGGTCCCTCTAGGGCCCCAGCCTTCTTTGGACACTACTTGTAGCCTGCAACTCCGAATGCTCCCATCTGTCTGTCAGGACAGGCCCGGGGGTTCTTCCCTGCCCCAGAGCCTCTGGGACATCTCTTGTATAGCAGGTGTCTTCTGGGGACCAGCTTTTTAAACACCAGCAACTCAGAAAGGCCCTCTGCGATCCACTCCATCTAAAACAGCAGTTGCCATCACTCCCCACACAGCACCTGCTGATTTCTGTCAAACCTCCTACAGCCGCTGGACTTCTCTGCTGACTGCTGCTAGTGGTGTGAAGATAAAGACCAAAACCCTTGGTCCCAGCAGCACTCCTGCCAGTGAGTCCTCATACTTCAAAGCGAAGGCCCTGACACTAAGTGTTACCCCATCGCACTCCAAACCGCAAACAGCATTTTCAACACTCCCAGTACTCACTTATTTGCAATAAATGACTACATTCTAAGAAGAGAAGTTTTCAATAAAGAAAAGTGGTAGGCCATAAAATGTACAAATACAACAATACAAGCAAAAACTTCATTAGCAATAGCCTTGTGGGGAAAAAAAACCCACATTTTTCTCATTCAAGTTCTTCCTCCTCATTACAGCTCTGGAAAAGCTGCAGGCTCTTCACTGCAGTGTGCACAGACAGGCCCCAGAAGCAGGCTCTTCACCGCAGTGCGCACAGACAGGCCCCAGAAGCAGGCTCTTCAC
>CM027402.1:1735213-1770937 GCA_015711505.1 Sylvilagus bachmani
TCCCCCTCCTCTTCCTCTCCTCCTCTCCTCCTCCCCCTCCTCCTCTCCTCCTCCTCCAACCCTTCCCCTCCTCTCCTCCTCCTCCTCCTTGCACAGCCCCCTATGAAAACAGCTCTGTCCAGCAGCCACTGTAGGATGCAGCTGAGTCCTTTGATGTCAGGGCAGCATGCTAATAAAGGAAGGGGTAGCGTCCCAAACAGCACAGTGTGGACAGTGCGCTCAACTACTCCTTCCAGCACAGAAATGGAAGCTGCCCCCAGTAGACACTGATTTAGGGAGAAAAATGTCAGCCCACTATTTCAGGGCTGCGTGTCTACGACCCTGCAGCGGCCACAGAAGTGCCTGCAAGGTTTACAACCACGCAGAGTCCTGTGCGGAGGAGGAACTGGACTTTAAAGAAAATTACAGGGAAGAGGAGCAAAATGAATACTGTCTTCACACTTCCGTGACCAACAGCCCCCAGTCCCCGCTCCCGCCAAGCAGTGGCCGTGTGGGGTTCTGTTCTGGCATGCGTCCCCCTCCTCCCTGCTCCAAACCGTCCAGCTTCCACCCCAGACCACATTTCCAGGGAAGACTACTCCGAAAGGCAGCCTCTGACTTCAGGCATTCCCTCAGCTGGGCTGTCACTGGGCCAGGTGGGAAGAGGAAGAGGAGGAATGGAGGAAGAAGCCAGAAAGGAAGGGGTTAGAAAAAGTTCTCTTTCCCCAAGCTGCCAGTCTTCCTCGACCTGCCCAGAGCAGAGTGGACCAGGACAGTGTGCACACTGGGGTGCCAGCAGCATAGCACGCAGGAAGACAGGAAGGCCCCGCCGGCCCCGCCCACACAGCTGGTGAGGTTTCTCAGGGGTACACAGCTCTGAGTCTGCTGAGTCACCCTTCCCTGGGATGGACACTCCCCGTAAGGGCGATGGCCGCCTAGTCTCCCTCCTCCCTGCTGACACACTCCAGCTCAGCTGGAGCCCACCCCACGGCTCCCAGCACCCTGCTCCGCACCAGCTCTTCTCAGGCATGAAGGTGGGGAGCCTTGCCTTCCCAGGCTGCCAGTGAGCCCTGGCTGTGATGTCCCCAAGGGGAAGGGGAAGGGGACGTGGTTTTCACAGCGAGGACACTAGAAAGCAGCAGACACACAGATGGACAGTTGTAAACAGGAGTCCTGCTTAGGTTTACTGGAAGTGTGGGAATCTGGCCAGGGGCAGCAAATACTTTCAGACGAAGTGGCCGAGGCACACACTGAGAGACCCTTTAGAGAGGCTACAGTGTAGAAGAGCTGAGAGCTGGTCATCTTTCCGCTATCAACTTCCCTAGCAATAATTTACAACTCCCCGACCCGCCACCACACAGGCATAACACTGCCTCCCCTGCCCACAGAAAATGGTTCACCCCACACACAGTGCCCTCCGAATTAGAATCAAATCTGTTTCCTGTCCCCAGTGTTCCCAGGGCCCTCTGCTTTAATCACCAGAGCCACACACCCCAACCCACAAACGAAAGGCTGCAATGGAGCTCATGTGTACCAGTCAAACAGACACTGGGCCTTGCAGTCTAGGAGACAAATAACAAGGTCTCTGTCCTCAGGAAGTTTATGAAATTAAGGGGAAACATGTTTCAGAGTAATCTAATTTTCTGAAATAGCCCACATTACTGTTTGAGACTTATAGGTTAACCATTTTATTTCTATCTGCTGGCTTTGTGCTACAGGCTGGAAATGTGGGCTTTCCACTGCTGTTGCTCACATAACACACTAAAGGTACAATGAGGAACTGTCCTGATGCGTTCTGTTCTTCCTGGAGAACGAGCCTCTGGGTGGGGATGCGAGCATCTGCTTTCCCTCTGGGTCTGTTCAGCGCTCCCAGCGGCAGACAGAATCTGCAGGCCTGCGCATTTGCTGTGATGTGACCATTCCAAGTTTTTATCAAAACCATCTGGAACCACGGACAGTCACTGTTGAGAGTTGAAACACAGCGACCAACCACTCCCTATTACACCAGGGCCGGGAGTTCTAAAGGAGGCTCTGAGTCTATTTCCCCGTCCTTGAGTTTTGGGAACAATGAGCACTTGGTTATTGGCAGTGCTGACTGGCCCTCCCTTCCGTGTCCTCCTCCACCCTTTCTCCACACTGTGGGGCTCCCAGCTCTTCTACGGAAGCAACCAGCATCAGGCTGTGGCATGCTGTAGGCTCCCACAATGGGAGGCAGAATATTCTACACACAGTAACTGTAGCATTTCTGTTCCTGAATGACTCTTTTGTTTTATTTGACAGGTAGAGTTCTAGACAGTGAGAAAGAGACAGAGAGAAAGGTCTTCCTTCTGCTGGTTCACCCCCCAAATGGCCGCCACGGCCAGTGCTGTGCCGATCCGAAGCCAGGAGCCAGGTGCTTCTCCTGGTCTCCCATGGGGTGCGGGGCCCAAGCACCTGGGCCATCCTCCACTGCCCTCCCGGGCCACAGCAGAGAGCTGGCCTGGAAGAGGAACAACCAGGACTAGAACCCGGCGCCCATTTGGGATGCCGGCGCCGCAGGCAGAGGATTAGCCAAGTGAGCTGCAGCGCTGGCCCCTGCCGAATTACTTTTCCTGACTACACTCTAATGGTTCAGGCCTTCCTTCATGTGGGTCAGCACTGCCTGGCTTCTGCAGCCCCGGTCAGGCAGAGGCTAAGTCCACAGCAGCTCTGAAGCAAGACACTGCCGACTGGATGTGCAGGGCTGTCTACTGCTCCTCGATGCTTTTCCTGAAACTTCAGGGATTAGTGAAGTGTTAACAGGATGGGAAGGAGCGCAGGACGAACATGAAAACCCAGGGGCCTTTCTTCTCTCCGAGCAACTGGCCCTCGATCTCCAGAACAGAAAAACAAGAGGGTTTTGCCCCCGGACCCCATATGAAGCTCAGCCCAGCTCTACAACTGTATGTGGTCTGCCCGAGAACAAGCAGTCTGCATTACCTGCCATCTGGCTACAGGATGTGGATGGGTTCAGAAGACAAAAGGAACGGAGACATCTTCTCAAAACTTGTGAAAAACACGACTCTTCCAAAATGATATCCTACCTGTACTCCCGGCACGAGATGGGGGAAGAAGAGGTTTCCCCAGACAGCACTTTCCATTCGTCAGTGATCTCGGTGGCATGGTGAGTCACCCCAGAGATACGTGTTTGCCAGTGGAAAGATTTACCAGAATACAGGCAGGACACCCTGCATGCACTTGAGGGACACCCGTACGCTGAGATGAACAGACTGCTTCAAACCAGACGTCTGTGGGTGCGAGCAAGAGGCAGGCTTGCTGCAGAGGCTCCCACCCAGTCTTCCTCTCCAGGCTCCTGGCAGGCCTTTGAGCATGGCTGGTCCCCGTGCTTCCCGCTGGTACTTCACTGACTCACCATGTGAAGGTTCCAGGAAGGGTGACACGGTCAAGGGAGAGGACAGCGTAGTGTAGGAGCAGCCATCATAGCCCTTGCTCTAACACCACTACCTTTGCGAGAGAAACCTTTCTAAAGACAACACAGCGGGGAGCAGCAGGGCTTCTGACGACAGAAGCAACAGCAGAAGTAACAGCAACAAGAAGAAACGAAGATGGAAGAAAAACGAAAGTCTCTTCACAAAAGTGTGTTCTTGGGGCCAGAGCTGTGGCACAGCCAGCATCCCATATGGGCGCCAGTTCAAGACCTGGCTACTCCAATTCCGATCCAGCTCTCTGCTGTGAGCTGGGACAGCAATAGAAAATGGCCCAAATCCTTGGGCTCCTGCACCCGTGTGGGAGACCTGGAGGAAGCTCCTGGCTCTGGCCGTGGCAGCTATTTAGGGAGTGAACCAGCGGATGGAAGACCTCTCTCTTGCTGCCTCTACCTCTCAAATAAATAAATAAATCTCTTATTTTAAAGTGTGTTCTTCACAGGTAAGAGATGCTAAATTTTACAATAAACAAAAGCTTTCTGAAAAAGGAGGGGAGAGAGAAGAGAGGGAGCTGGCTGGGTGGATTTCAGCTGGAGAGTGAACGCTGGGCCAGGGCCCTCTCCGTGACAGGTGCTGCAGCAAGAGCAGTAAGGCTACCCCGAGTGCCTCCCGGCTGCTCCCACTCAGCTCACTTGTGCCTCATAAACAGCCACAGCTGAGCCTGCACTGTCCGCTTACAGAGGAAGAAAGTAACGCTCCGAGTTCCAACTGGCTAAGATCACACAGCTGGTTAACTAGTGCGCTTCTAGCTCGGTGCCACAGCTCATCCCTCTTCCCTCCACATACCACATTCTGCTATGTGGGAAATGCCTCCAATTAAAAGAAATGAAGCCACAGTGGAGAAAACAGACACTAAATTTTGAGGGAAGAAAACCTAGAATTTATTACTCATCATCAATATTCTCATTTTTGACTTGACACTAATGCCAAAGGACAGGAAGAGATGTGATCTTTTAAATAACGATGACTAGTGATCCTGGTTTAGCAAGCAGGTACCGAATGTGTTATTACACACATCGCTCAAGTTCTGTGTCAGCAAAGTGCTTGACGTCACAGGTCTTCAGCTGCTTCTCACTGAAGTGACATCCTACAAGGATTAGAACGAACACACGCACAAGACACTGAGAATCACCACCCAGGCCTTCTTCAGAATGAATGGCTGTGACAACCCCAGTTTTCCCTTCATGTCTCTGAAGCTCCCCCCACAGCTCCTCCCCCTCTGGATCAAGATTCCCAAGCTGCTCCCCATAGGGCACCTGGCCACACCTGCTTCTTTGAAGAAGAAATGGCGAAAGTGGGGATGAGGGAGACCAAAGTGGTTTCTAAACACCAACACCACCCTGCTAGACAGGCCTTTGGGGAAGCAGAATCACTTCTGATACCTGATAGCTTTTTTGCTTTTGATTTACATTAGACTAGGTCTCCACACCCTATAATCTCATGTTATTTATTCTGAAATGCCTTTGCATCCCACAAATCTGAATGCTCTCCTCTGCTTTAAGTTACCATTTTAGCCTAAAAAGAGCATCCTGAATCTGGATACTGATGTAGCCGCTATTCCTTCAAAACCTGTGTCACACAGAATCCTGACAGGCAAGGCTGACAACAGAACCCAGAGGAGTGCCAGAAAACCCCAGCAGCACCATCATGAGCCGCACCCACCTTCTGGACAACACAGAAGGACTCATGGAAGTCACACTGTAGGGCTGTGGTGTTTTCCTGCTCAACCCAGGAGTCCTGTGTGATGGCCATGGCTCCACCTGACACCAGTTTCAAAGTCATATCCAGAGTGAGCTGTATTTACTGTAACTCTTCTGGCCACAATTCTTTTTAGCATGACGATGAACATCACAGAAGACAGATTAGCACAGAAAAGTACAACTCTAGGTTTTCCATGATACTTACATAGTATGATACAAGAATTTCTCTTGTGTCAAAATCTTACTAACATCATGAAGCCTGTAAGTGTAAAGTTTTGAGTAAAATGGCTACAAATAGTATCCTTGCCTTTTTCCTCCTAAGAAATTAATGGTGAGGAGGATATGATCTCTCCACACTTTCTTATTCTTCACCACACTAGCTCCACCATCAAATAGCAACTTCAAATGGATTCATGTCTGTGGGCTGTTTTTCCTACCCAGTCTGTGCACATGTGTATGGACTACAGACTGCTCACAACACTGCTACAGAACTTGGGTGAGAGACAATGGTAGCTGGAATTCAGGGCATGAAGTACAAGCCAGAAAAAAATTCAGAGTTCAGAAATATTTAGCACTGGCCAAACACTGGGCATTGAGGATGGGAGCATAAAAGAAAAGAGGCGGTCCTGGAAGGTGCAACCGGGTGACAAGCCCAAGTTCATGCTAGACACAGGGACTCTGGAGCGTCTCAGAGGAAGTCAAGCAGAGCCACGGTAAGCAGCACAACGTGCGTGTTGAATGCTGGCAACTGGGAACCAACACAGGTGTAGAATCGGGGAAAAGAACTAAGCACTGCAGAGACAGAACGATCAAACGCCACACGAGGTCAAGAAGACAGACCTGGATTCTACCATGCAAATGTCAGGGGGTCTTGGTGAGGGTAATTCTGGGGCAGCTGTAGTGCAAAGAAACCTGGTTTATTTAAAGATTCTACCATTCCATGGGTGAAAAGTTCTTTCGATCTATTTTTTAGAGATTTATTTTCTATTTATTTGAAAACCAGGGTTACAGGGGGAGAGAGAGACAGAGTGCACGCTCTTCCATCCTCTGGTTCCCTCCCCAAGTGGCCACTGCAGCTGGGCCAGGCAGGAGCCATGTGGGTGCTTTCCCAGGCAAATTAGCAGGGAGCTGGATTGGAAGTGGAGCAGCTGGGTCTCAAACCAGCCCCAGAAAAGTTAAGTTCTATCTTATAAAGTGTATACTCAACTTCCTGGTTTCTCCACAAGATATTTTTCCTGCTAGAGAGAATACCTTCAGTGAACTCTTACATGAGGTGCTGTAATAGGATGGCAATCAAGGTAAACAGGACACCAAATGTTATCAACTCCGAGAAGTACAGCACTGACAGAACAAGAGCCACCACCCTGAACTGAGCGCCTGCGACCCACGTGACTGCCCCTCTGTGCAGTCCATCTGTCAGAGAGCCTGCAGAGGCCACAGCAGCACACCCACGTGCACACCTTGCCTGGGGGGGAGGGGGGAGCATGCAGGGGGCGGCAGTCAAGGTCTTGGCAATGAACAGAAAAAGAAAGGAAGAGCCAAGAAGAAACTCCGTTTCAGATGACCATCAATGGAAATAAGAACAACTTCACTCTGTAAAGGCAACGAGGTCAAGGGGAACAGGCTGACATTAGCCAACAGAATTTCTCAGAGGGATTCTGTCACCACCAGCATGCGGTAGTCAGTCAGCAGCAGACCACTGCACACTGGCCAACTCCCCCATTCAACAAACATTTAGCAATCTGCTCTAGGTGCGTTGCTCTGTAATGTCAGAAAGAGACAAAACGCATGGAACGTTCTGGGCTCTCAAGGCAACAACATTTAAAACCAGCACAGGCCAGCACCGGGGGAGAGGCACGGCCGCAACGCACAGGGCCGTGGGCGAGGTCTCCGCTGAAGCGATCCGGAAGAAGGTCCCCACGCAGACGGCGCGTCGTCCTCCGAGTTCCTGCGCAGTCATGAAAACGTCTGTCAATCGCCACCACCGCAGGACAGCTGTGCCCAGCACCTAAGATGAGCCAGGACTGCTTCGGCAAGTGACGACTTATTTTTCTCTGCAGGGCAAAGGAGCTCTGGCAGTCACCAGAGGAGCCACGGTGACTCAGCTCCCGTGAAGATGGCACCCAGGACAGGCACGCCTCCCAGAATGCGCACAAGACAACGCAAAGGGAGAAAGAGAAAAGCCCTTCATGAAGAAGCCCACTTTTCATACTACGGGCAGGCTAATTTGGCACTTAGTCCCTTAGAGACAACCTCGTGCATCTGTATTCTGATAATTCTATTCAGGTAGAGTAAACAGGAATAAACATGGAAAATCCTGAATAAATGAACATTAACTGTGTACCTAAGACTAACTTGTGAACATCTGTCCCTAACGACGTGCCAGCTGACAAGCCGTCCGCAGCACACATCAGAGAATGCAAAGGCGGCTCAGTGGGGTGCTGCCTCTAACTGCGGCGCTCAGGGCACCGACACTGCAGCCAGCTGTCTGCGGCAAGTCAGAGCTTTGTTTCTGCAAAATGGGGATAGAAACACTGAGTAAAAGACAAAGTTGTTATGAGGAATAAATGAATTCATACAGATAAAAGCATGTGTCTAATGCTTATGGTATAAGTACTATAAAGTGTTAGTCGCTATATTATTTTTGCATTTTTACAGACGGTATTTAAGGACACTTCCCAGGATGTATGTGCGTGTGTGTGTGTGCACACGCATACACATACATACATATATATGTATGTATAAACATTTAAAAAAGCCAAGCAGGAGCGTGTGTAGCCTAGTGATAAAGATGCCAGTTAGGCCACGTCCAGCTCCCACATCATGGTGCCTGGGTTGGACTCTCAGCTCCACTTCCTGATCCAGCTTCCAGCCAGACACACTCTGGGAGGCAGAGTGATGACTCGAGTAGTGGGGTTCCTGTCATTCCTGTCAACCCTGTGGGAGGTCTGGGTGACTGGAGTAGTGGGGTTCCTGTCACTGTGAGAGGTCTGGGTGACTGGAGTAGCGGGGTTCCTGTCAACCCTGTGGGAGGTCTGGGTGACTGCAGTAGTGGGGTTCCTGTCACTGTGGGAGGTCTGGGTGACTGCAGTAGTGGGGTTCCTGTCAACCCTGTAAGAGGTCTGGGTGACTGCAGTAGTGGGGTTCCTGTCACTGTGGGAGGTCTGGGTGGAGTTCCCTCTCCTAAGGGCACTGGGGAGTGAACTGATGACCAGGAGCTACACTTTCTCAGGAACACTGAAGCTTTCTGGTCCCTGCAACCTTGGAAAAAGTAGCAGCAAAACCCACTGGGCAAGCGGACGCCAAGTTTTCTGTGAAGAAGTTCTTTATACAGTTAAGACAGGACTGGGAACAAAAAAGATGATGGAAATTTATACATGTTTCTTGGCCACCTGCCACAGTCCCTGAAAAAGATTCCCAGAAAGCTGGACCGCCTGGCAGTGGGACCCAGGAGGATCAGAAAGTCTTGCTCATAACAGTGTCTTCTGGGACTCCCAGCACTGGGTTCCCTCTTAGGCCTCTTTTCTGATATTCCTGCCATTTAAATTTAAAGTTTACATAAGCCATGGATGTTCCAACAGACATACATACTAGGGAAAACAGGCATCTACGCTGCCCCTGGATACCAGTGGTACCGTCTCCCCACTGCACACCATGGCACCATCTGCCCACTGCACACCATGGCACCGTGCGTCCAGTGCACACCATGGCACCGTCTGTCCACTTCACATTATGGTACCGTGCATCCACTTCACACCATGGCACCGTGTCCACTGCACCCCAGTGGCTTTGACAGTGAGAGCTCATCAGTGAAGGGGACCTATCTGAAATTAGTAAATGCAGAAATTGTTTAACTACCTTGAAAGCCTCTTTTAAAAATAATCTTAAAAATTGGAAGCCAGTGTTGTAGTACAGCAGGCAAAGCTCCTGCCGGTTCAAGCCCTGCCTGGCCACTCCACTTCCCACCCGGCTCCCTGCCAATGACCTGGGAGAAGCAGAGGAAGATGGCCCACGTTGCCTGGACCCCTGCCTCTCACATGGGAAACCTGGATGCAGCTCCTGACTCCTGGCTTTGGCCTGGCTCTGTCCTGGCCACTGCGGCCACTTGGGGAATGAATCAGTGGGTGGAAGACTGATCTTCTCACCCTCCTCCAGTAACTCTTCCAAATAAATATCTTTAAAATAGTAATAAATAGGGGCAGCACTGTAGCACAGTGGTAAGGCTGCCACCCGCAATGCTGCTATCACATGTGGGCACTGGTTCAAGTCCCAGCTGCTCCACTTGCGCTCCAGCTTCCTGCTGCTGCCTGAAAAGCAGCACAATACGGTCCAAGTCCTGGGGCCCCTGCACCCACGTGGGAGACCCAGAGGAAGCTCCTGGCTTCAGTCTGGCTCAGCGCTGGCTGCTGTAGTTAATTGTAGAGTGAAACAGGAAGATCTCTCTGTCTCTTCCCCTCTCTCTCTCTGTGACTCTGCCTTTCAAGTAATAAAATAATCTATAAATAAATAAAATGAAATAATAAAATGTAAGCCACTTTACTGAGGTTGATTGACATACAAAAATTTTTAATGTGTACAACTTGATAGGTTGGGGGCTGTTTTTTAAAACTATTTACTTGGGGCCAACGCTGTAGTGTAGTGGGTAAAGCTACTGCCTGGGGTGCCAGCATCCCACATGGGCAGAGGTTTAAGTCCCAGCTGCTCCACATCCTACCCAGCACCTGCTGATGTGCAGGGGACGATGGCCCAAGTCCTGGCCCTGCACCCACATGGGGGACCTGGAGGAAGCTCCTGGCTCCTCGCTTCAGACCAGCCCAGCACAAGCTGTTGCAGTCATTTGGGGAGTGAACCAGTGGTTAGAAGATCTCAGTGTCTCTCTCTCTCTCTCTGTCTGTCTCTCTGTGTGTGTCCTTTTCTCTGGAACTCTGCCAAATAAATAAATAAATTTTGAGAGAGAGGCAGAAAGACACAAAGGATCCAGCCACTGGCTCACTGCTCAAGTGCTCCTAAACAGTCAGGGTAGGAGCAGAAACCTGGAATGCAACCCGGGTCTTCCCCACGGGCAGCAAGGATCCAAGTACTTGGGCCATCACTTGCAGCTTTGCAGAGTTCACTTTAGCAGGAAGCTAGCACAGACAGCAGAGCGGGGGACCCCATGCAGGCACTCCGGCGGGAACCGCAGTGTCTTCACTGGTGTCCAAACTCCTGCACCGGATGCAGGTCCTGGTCACTGCTGTCCACAGGCTGCCATCCCAGTGCTTTTCTTCAAAATATGTGATGTCACTTTCTGGAACTAACGTTACTTTTAAAAATGTGAATGTTTTCAACATAAACCTTGAAACAAGAAAACAAGTGTTCCAGTGAAACTTTTAAACATACTTTGTACAAATGGCCCATTACTCAAGGCCAAGTTTCATGGAAGTATTTTGATAACTTCTCTAAAAATCAGGGTGTGTGTGTGCATTTAATGGGTCAGCAGCTTGCAGAGCACAGACTGGCCAAGCACCAAGTCCAGGAGATGAGGTGAGTGGGGGGGGGCAGTCCTGGGCTCCAGTGCATCGCTGAGCAGAACAGAGGGCCTCTGCTGTGTCTCTCACTAACACCCATCGACTGCCTTCCCTATGAGGCTGTTACAGAAATCCACACCAGGGAGCTCAAAACAAGCACATCGCCTTCAACACAATCCACTGTGATCATCTTTCCTTCAAGCGAGTTTTCCCGGGTCTGAATTCCAAGGACTCTGCCTTGGTGCTGACACTGATAACCACCTCTTCATCCATTCCATTTCACTGCAAAGACAGTTATCCAAATTCTGCACAGAAGTTAGGAAGGACCAGGCTCCCTTCTTTGCTCAACCCTAAATATACATATTAATGGACTGTCAATGAGAAGCAAGCGGCTAATGCCACTCTCCACCTGATTTTTTTTTTTATTTGACAGGTGGAGTCATAGACAGTGAGAGAGAGAGAGAGAAAGGTCTCCCTTCTGTTGGCTCACCCCACAAATGACCACTATGGACAGAAGTGTGCCAATCCAAAGCCAGGAGCCAGGTGCTTCCTCTTGATCTCCCATGCAGGTGCAGGGGCCCAAGCACCTGGGCCATCTTTCACTGCCTTCCCAGGCCACAGCAGAGAGCTGGACTGGAAGAGGAGCAACCGGAACTAGAACCCGGCGCCCAAATGGGATGCCAGGGCCCCAGGTGGAGGATTAACCAAGTGAGCCATGGCTCCGGCCCTACACCTTATTTTATTTATTTTTTTTCCTGACAGGCAGAATTAGACAGTGAGAGAGAGACAGAGAGAAAGGTCTTCCTTCCATTGGTTCACTCCCCAAATGGCCGCTATGGCTGGCGTGTTGCACTGATCCAAAGCCAGGATCCGGGTGCTTCCTCCTGGTCTCCCATGCGGGTGCAGGACCCAAGCACTTGGGCCATCCTCCACTGCACTCCCGGGCCACAGCAGAAAGCTGGACTGGAAGAGGAGCAACCAGGACTAGAACCCAGAGTTCCAGCGCCGCAGGTGGAGGATTAGCCTAGTGAGCCGCGGTGCCGGCTCCACCTGATTTTTTAAAGATTTATTTATTTATTTAAAAGAATTACAAAGACTCAACGCATATCAGCTCATACTATGATCACATGGGGTCCAGCCACAACCTCCAAGAATCTGTATTAGACAGCAATTTGCCGACAGGCAGCACTAGAGACCGGCACAGCAGATGCACCACAGCAAAGGGATTTTGTGGACATACTAGGTTGCACCCTTCCCTAACTTCTCTCTTCAATGGGGCAGGGCAGAGGGTTGCAGTTGCACGGAGCTATATGAAGCAGAGAGTCCACTGACAGTAAAGAGAGTCAAAGAGCTTCCGGGGTGAGGATTTCCTGGAGAAACAAGCAATGGGCTGGGCATCAGCAGAAACATTGGAGGGGTCCCAGGCTGAAGATACTGGGGACCTATTTCAGCAGGGTCAGTGCCAAGGGAGACACTGGAGCAGCAAGCAGCTGGCCCGCACCGGCTGGCCCCGCAGCTTCTGCTCTCCTGCCTCGAACATCAAAAGCTACAGACCCCATGAGCACTACACCAAGATTCTAGGGTAAAAATAATTACTTCTAAAAGATTCTGGATTCGTGTAGTTAGAGAATCTAGGATATAAAAAGACAAGCTTTTGAATGGTCTCAATTACACACCTTCTGATCCCATGCTATTTCTTTACAAATGAGACGGGGAGATGGGGTACCTGCAATCCAGGGGTGTCTCTCCTCATGGGGTCTAAGCAGTAGAATAAGAAGTCTCTCCTCCTGAACTTCCTCTGCCTCTACTTTTTTTAACCTCACTCTAGGAAGGGTTGAGCAGAAGCACTCCAGATGCTGTGCCACGCCCCATGGACCGTGTACGCTGCCAAAGAAACACACGGCTTGTCTGTGAGTCTCACATTAATAACAGTTCCAAATCTAAGTATTTCTCACAGGGGCCACTTCTCTAATTACTCCTGTAATTACTTCAAACAGTTTCAGAAATCTTTTGCAATTATCTGCAGTAGGAACACAGGAACGTGTTCAACCGCCAACCACAGTCCCAGACGGACGAGGCTTTAAGGTAAATACAGATCAACGCCATGGCTCTGTCAGGACAGACATGAAGCACAAAGGAGATGAACCTGTGAATCAAGGCCAAGCTCAGCACGACTTCAAGGTGCTCCTGGGAGCCACTTGCTGGTCCAATGGAGGACGTCGTCACTCCCAACCACTGTTCTCAGGAAGCTTCACACGATAACGTCACAACACACGTTTAGTCCTCAGGCAACGAATGCCAGGGCTTTGGGAGTTTCCAGAATGGAAGCAAAATGCTTGCGTCACTGCACAGAAGCATGAGGCCAGAAAGAGAAGAGACTCCCATTGGTTGAAGGCAGACAGCTGAGCCGAGGCCCCATTCCTCTCAGCCCGCAAGTGGTCCACGCACTACTGAGTATTATCAGCCTCCAGCGTTCTGGGGTAAATGGCTCAGTGCACTGTGGGTGTCAGGGCAAAACGCACACCCACAGGCCCTAAATGAAGCCTCATTCCCTCGATGTGCAATCCATCCACCTGTGCTACCACCCAGTACTCACAAGGAAACGCTACACTGGAGACCACCCTTCTCCAGGGGCCTGTGCCCTGGGAACTCCTAGATGGCATGGCTCACCCAGTGAGTCACATAGCTTTAACCAGATTCAAAATGTCTAACTTTTGGCTGGCGCTGTGGCTCACTAGGCTAATCCTCCGCCAGTGGCACCGGCACCCTGGGTTCTAGTCCCGGTCGGGGCGCCAGATTCTGTCCCGGTTGCCCCTCTTCCAGGCCAGCTCTCTGCTGTGGCCCGGGAGTGCAGTGGAGGATGGCCCAAGTGCTTGGGCCCTGCACCTGCATGGGAGACCAGGAGGAAGCACCTGGCTCCTGGCTTTGGATCAGCGCAGCGCTGGCCGTAGTGGCCATTTGGGGGGTGAACCAACGGAAGGAAGACCTCTCTCTCTCTCTCTCTCTCTCTCTCTCTCTCTCTGAACCAACGGAAGGAAGACCCCTCTCTCTCTCTCTCTCTCTCTCTCTCTCTAATTCTGCCTGTCCAAAAAAAAAAAGGCAGAGTGGACAGTGAGAGAGAGAGACAAAGGTCTTCCTTTACTGTTGGTTCACCTCCCAATGGCCACTGCGCCGGCCAGAAAATGTCTAACTTTTAAAAATACTCCTGAGGCTGGCACTGTGGCACAGTGTGTTAAGCTGCTGCGATACAAGTATCCTATAGGAGTACCAGGAAAGAGTCCCATCTGCTCCACTTTCAATTCAGCTCATTGCAAATGTGGAAAACTGGAACAGCGGTGGATGATGGCCCAGGTACCTGGGTCCCTGCCACCCATCTGGGAAACCTGGATGGAATTCCTGGCTCCCGGTTTTAGCCAGGCCCCTACCTGGCTACTGTAGCACTCTGGAGAGTGAAACAGAGGATGAAAGATCTCTTTGTCACAATCTGCCTTTCAAATAAATAAATAAACCTTTTTTAAGGAGATCACATTAATATTACTAGAATATAAATATGGTGAAAACATACCTAAGAGTTGGATGCTACTAAAAATGATATGTCTGTGACTTTTTTTAATTTTTAAAAATTGTATTTAAGTTACCCACGTTTCATACATTTCAAGGGCCTTCTGTAAACAGAGGTCACCACGTCCTGTCAGTGCCATGGCTCCACAGATTAGTTCCAGAACTACGTGGTAGCTGCCACGTGAAAGCTTGGTGCAAGGGCCATGAAAAGCCACACAAAACAAATGCTTTTAACCAAATTTCTGAGAATGCAAGCATGCCCTCTTGAGAGAAGAAGAAAAAAACAGTGTACCACTAAAAATAATAACAGGACACAAAATTTGAGAGATACTAACAGGAAACACTCCAAGACCAACACTTCAATTACCACAACCCTCTAGAAGCAAACATTAATACTACTATAAAAATAAGAATGCGAGAGCTGGCGCTGTGGTATGATGGGTAACGCCGCCATCCTCGGTGCCAGTACCCATATGGGCACTGGTTCAAGACCTGGCTCCACTTCCGATCCAGCTCCTGCTGTGGTCTGGGAAAGCACAAAATGGAGTGCTTGGGCCCCTGCACCCACATAGGAGACCCAGAAGAAGCCCCTGGCTCCTGACTGGCCCAGCTCCTGCCATTGTGGCCATCTGGGGAAAGAACGAACGGATCAAAGATCTCACTCTTTCTGGCTATGCCTCTGCCTCTCTGTAACTCTGCCTTTCAAATAAACAAATAACTCTTTAGGAAAAAAAATGAAATTTCAGCTGACTGGATGTTTGGTTTCCCTTCTTGACCAGGGAGTGCCCGCAGGCAGAGCAAACCTTCTCACTGACCTGATCCTCAACACATCAGGCCTCTAGTTGTCCTAGACCATACCGTGAGCATCCTGAAGACACAAACTGCCTTGCAGAACTGACTGCGCCACACGGCTAAACAGCTTCCATAGGGAGCCCCGAGGGAAGGAATTGCTGCAGATGCCTTGTGAGCAGATCCCAGGAGGCAACGAAGTTGGCCACATCTTGAAAAGCAAAGACCCCCATATTGGAGGGAGCTGGTTTGCAGCAACGGATACAGGCAGGCAGGAATCTGAATCCTCTGCTGGCCGTGGTGGAGCACACTGGCTGGGTAAATGGTCCCAGAGGCTTCCTTCTCTGGACTTGAGAATTCAATGTTAGCTCCTGGTTTCCATTCAACATCTGCCTCTCTTCCTATCAAACCTTAGGAAATAAAAAGCAGGTCTGAAATTACACAATTTCTGCACCAAAAGCAAGTTCCTTGGACAAGCACCATCTTGGTGGTTGATATTTAGCTACAGCTAAACAGATTTATTTATGTATTTATTTACTTATTAATTTATTTTGACAGGCAGAGTTAGAGAGAGAGAGAGAGAGAGAGAGAAAGAGAAAGGTGTTCCTTCTGTTGGTTCACCCCCCAAATGGCCACTACAGCCGGTGCACTGCGCCAATCCAAAGCCAGGAGCTTCCTCCTGGTCTCCCATGCGGGTGCAGAGTCCAAGCATTTGGGCCATCCTCCACTGCCTTCCCGGGGCCACAGCAGAGATGGCTAAATAAATTTAAAGTGAATCAGTTTCAACCCTAGAATGGCCAAAGGAACTGCTCAGTGAATACTGAAAGCATGGGAACCTAATGCGTGGCCTGGAATCTGTGCACCAGTGTACAGGGATGCACGCGGAGCGTGTGCTCAGGGTGAATCTTCAGGAAGCAACAGTGAATGCTAGCATGACTGACGCAGAAACGGGGTTCCAGTCCAGCTGACAATCAGCTAGCTGTGAAACAAAATAATGTCCATTGCTTCTCCTCTAAAGCAAAAATGTTAGATTCAGATCACCTTTAAAGTCCCTTCCAAATCCCAAAGCTCTCGGAAATAGAACAAGGGCCACGTGTCCCAACTTACATTAACTGAAGAGGCTGTCATGACCCCTCAATGCGTACTCAAGAAGCAGCAATTGAGTTTGAACCAGCATATTCCACAGGAAACTTAGAAGAGTGGGGGGGGGGGTGTGGGAAATGGCCAGTATTGTGGCACAGTGGGTTAAACTGCCATGCACTATGCTGGCATCCCATATCAGTGTGGGTTCACGTCCCACAGTCCCTGCACCCCATATCAGAGTGCTGGTTCACGTCCCACAGTCCCTGCACCCCATATCAGAGTGCTGGTTCATGTCCCACAGTCCCTGCACCCCATATCAGAGTGCTGGTTCACATCCCACAGTCCCTGCTCATGCTCCTGGAAGGCAGTGGAGGGTGCTCCAAGTGTCAAAGGCCCCTGCACCCATGTGGGAGACTCAGATGGAGTTTCTGGCTCCTGGCTTCTGCCCGGCCTAGACCTGGATGTTGCAAATATTTCAGGGAATCAATCAGCAGACAGAAAACCAACAGATCAATCTCTGTCTCTTCCTCACTCTGATCTCTGCTTTTCAAATAAATACGTCTTAAAAAAGAAAAAAAAGGGGGGGGGGATGGATACTGGAACCTCAGTTCCAAAACTAATGAGCAACTCTAAGACGGCTGACGTATACCAGGCTCTGCTCTCAGCCGTGATCCGCATTCATTCCACAGGGGAAAGGAAGGCAGCCAAGGGAATCTGAAACCATGATGTGCACTCGAGGAGAGGATGCTCAGCTGCAGGAGGCACCGACATGCAAATCATGGCAATCCGCAGCAGCAAACCACAGCCAGGGAACCCTCACACCGCAGACAGGGGCGACTCCGTGTCTGCCAAATGACCTGGCGCCCGAAACGGTGAGCGATTTTCTGCCAAGTCAAGAAAGTTCAGACTATCATGCAATCCCCATCTTTTAACATACATGTGTTTTCTCTGATCAGATAAGCTAATTCCTTCATGCGAGCACGGCTTACTTCACAGCACATGTGTTAGGGTGAGGAATGCAAAGTCACTGCCAGCTTATATGACAGGTGACAGACCACTGACCCAGGGGAAAAGGACTCGCTGTTCTGTTCTTGTGGTTCCACTCGACAGGGGCCCACGTCCTGACCATCGCCTGTTTAGACAAGGTGACCCACGTAAGAAGTCAGATGGATTCTTCACGTAGGTTACTAGGAAACGGCCACAATTCACCGCTGTCCTAGCTTCTCAGGCACACAACACACTAAGAGGAAGAATGGATGACACCATGATTCAGTAAAGCAAGGACTGTTTGCTCCCAAGGCCAACCCACAGACTGCGCATGTGTCAGGACGACCAGGTTAACTAGTAGTAGGCAAACACCACTCCTCAACTACAGGCCTAACTCAACCAGCCCTTTGCAGAGGGCACAGCCAGACGCCAAGGTACAGGCCAGACAATGAAGACCCGACACGCCGAGGTCCGGGAGGCCAAGCTCAAAGGCAGCTCAAGAGAGACAGGACTGCAAACCAGCCCCAGCTGGTGGTATAACAGAATGCCTTTTTTAAGGGGAGGGGGAGGAGAGGGAGGGGGACGGAGAGTGGGGGGAGGTGGGGGGAGAGAGAGAGAACAAATCTCAGTTGCTTTCTTTCAGAGCAGGAGAATGCTTCTGGATGGCCTCTGAAACTGTAACAGTGGGTTTTATACTTTGTTTTTAAATGACTGGGGAAAAGGTTCAAAACAAGATTATTTCAAGACACATGAGCAACAGGAAATCAAGCTTCGGGACCCACGGTAAGGCCTGCTGAAGCCCAGCGGCGTGCACTCCTCTGCACTCGGCAGCTGCTCTCACCCTTTAGCAGCAGAGTGGCAGCTGTCAGACTGTGCGTCCCACTGGCTGGAACACTGCTGTTCACGACCAGTGAAAACCTGTAACAAGTACACAGTCCATGAGCAACGAAAGGGCGGGGAGAAAATGGGACACAGAAGAAATCCAACTGTGTCTGTGCTTCTGCCTTTCAGTCCACGTGAATGGGGCAAGGGTGGCCCACAGCAAGAGAACAGGCAAGGAGATCACGTCCTTCTGACAACACTGTGAACACAAACTCCATCATGATGTAGACCTGAACATCTCCCAAGCCTGCGCACAAGGTGAGGCGCAGAGGGCAAGGCCTGGACATTCACGTTACGTGGATCTCGGGCTCCGCAAAACGTCCCTGCCAGGGATGGAGCCTGGCTGAGAGGCAGTGAGGACTGTGCCCTGCTGTCTGTGTTTTAAGCCCAGCCCAGGCCCCTCCTGTTAACAGCTGGGTATGACCTTGAGAGAGTTATGTGATTCTCCCAAGATCCATTCTCTTATGCAGAAAACGGCTGTGTGCTGACTGATCAGAGGAATATTCCCTTGTCAACTTCTAAAACTGGAAGAAGAGAAAAGGTTCAAGAGAAGAAAGACTTCAAAAAAATCATTCTGTTTTCTTCTTCATAGTAGGTAACAAACAGCACAGACGTGCGGGAAGCGAAGCGCCGGGAGCCAGGCACAGGCCGGCTCCGTGGCATCCCTCACCAGCACACCAAGGTCAAGGCCTGTGAGTTCCTGGACGTGCGCTCTTTCCTTCTCTATCTGCGGAGATGTGGAAGCAAAGACTCAGGCAGCGTTCACCCAAATAACGCCTGCTGTCCAAGCAGCTGCCCGGGCGGTGGTCACAGACTGTCTGCAATGAGGGGCAGCTTGGGAAGCCAGCCCCTTCGCACCAGGGCACACGGGGAGGCCTGGTTATCACGTGCACACACTTCAAACAGCTTCCCTAGGGGGTACCTTTAGACCAAACAGCACTGTGGAGTCCAGCTGAGTCCAAGACTGCCTTTTGGAGAAACAAGACGATGCTTCCAGCTTTCTAAGGATGCTTTTGACCAGCATGGAGTCTAAAGCAGAGTGCTGCTCCTTTCAGCAAGATTGCTTGCTTGGGGCCAGTGTCCTGGCTCAGCAAGTTAAGCTAAGGCTCAATGCCGGGATCCTGCATGAATGCAGGTCCGAGCCCCAGCTGCTTCCCTTAAGATCCAGCTCCCTGCTAATGCATCTGGCCCAAGAAGAGGAAAGATCTCTGTGTCTCTAACTCTGCCTTTCAAATAAATAATCTTTAAAAAAAATGCTTCCTTTTTTTTAAACAAGAAAAAAATAATTAAAATCAAGACACTGGAGGAAAAAATGAGGAGACTTCAAAAGGCTTACAAAAAATGGAATTTTAAAATGAGTTTATTTTGGTACAAAAATTTGAGATCCATAGTGCTTCATTATATATATATAATATATATATATATTTTCTATATTTTTTTGAAGATTCCTCATATTTTAAAAAAATCTACCGGATATCAAATGTGCAGTTATTACGTAACCCCACCTGCAGGGACATGGCAACACAGGCACTTGCTCCTGCACTCAGAGCTCTTCACAACAGCCCACAGTGGGGTCAGTGCAGACGCACAACAAGACGTGGCACATCCACACAATGGAATATTTGCCAATTAAGAAAAATGCTGGAGGGGCCGGCACCATGTTACAGTAGGTTAATCCTCTGCCTGCAGTGCCGGTATCCCATATGGGTACCAGTTCTAGTCTTAGCTGCTCCTCTTCCAATCCAGCTCTCTGCTATGGCCTGGGAAAGCAGCAGAGCATGACCCAAGTCCTTGGGTCCCTGCACCCACGTGGGAGACCGGGAAGAAGCACCTGGTTCCGGACTGGCACAGATCTGGCTGTTGCAGTTACCTGGGGAGTGAACCAACAGAAGAAGACCTTTCTCTCTGTTTCTCCCTCTCACTGTCTGTAACTCTACCTCTCAAATAAATAAATAAAATCTTTAAAATAAAAAAAAAAAAAAAAGAAAAATGCTGGGGCCAGCGCTGTGGTACAACAGGTTAAAGCCCAGGACTGCAGCACGAGCCGATTCGAGTCCTGGCTGCTCCACTTCTAATCCAGCTCCCTGCTAAAGAGCCTGGGAAAGCAATAGAAGATGGCCCAAGTCCTCGAACCCCTGCACCCACGGAGGAGACTCAGAAGAAGCTCCTGGCTCCTGGCTTTAGACTGGCACAGCTCCAGCCATTACGGCCATTTGGGGAGTGAACCAGTGGATGGAAAACTTCCTTCCCTCTCTCTGTCTTTACCTCTCTCTATAACTCTTTCAAATAAATAAAATAAATCTTTAAAACAAATAAAAAGAAAAATGCTGACACATGCTACAACATGGGTGAACTCTGATGACACGCTGAGTGAACGGAGAAAGCCACACATCACATGACTCCGCTACACGAAGCCTCACGACGCACAAACCCAAAGCAACAAGCACAGATTCCAGGCTGTGAGGCGCTGGAGAGTGCAAGGCTGGGAGAGCGACTGTACAGGGTGGGTTTGGGGGGTGACAATACTGCCCTAAAATCAGAATACCAGTGGTGAGTACTACACAGCACCAAATAAATTAAAAACCACTCAACTGTGCACTTTATTTGAATGAATGGATTTCACAGTATGAATTCCCTCCCAATAAAGGTGCTACAAAAAAACCTACCAGACCGTTCATTATCACTGTAAGACACAACTCTGTCTTTCAGATGGTGACTACTGAGCTGTCAACTAAATCTCACTTGTGCTATCAGTCTGTGAATGAAGAGGTGGGTGATGAAAGGCTTACACAGCCTGTTGTGGTAGCCCTCATTGTGCGACACCTTTAAGCCTGAAGACAAACTCTGCAGCCCTGTGCTCACAGGGAAAAAGCTTTTCACGACAATCTCTAGGAAATTCACGCAGGAGAATCTCGTTTTCTTTGCCCTGTTATAAAATCTTACTAGCGATTTAAACAATGGGCAAACACAGTTCTGTACCCATCTGGCTGGTGACAGGCACCTTTCATACATTTCATGCTACAGTTTAACTGCCACAATCTATCCACATTTAATTAAGAAAACAAAGAGGGGTCCATACCATTGGGTCCCTCTACCCCCAGACAGAACCCAAGGCCATCAAGGACACACAGCAGAGCAGACTGCACAACCCAGCACGCACGCGGGCACCGTGCCACCTACCGCCTGGCTCTCCGGGCCTGGTCTCACCTTGGGTACAGGAGCTCCGCTGCCCACAGCCACCTCTTCAGAAACCGAACTCACTCGGGCATTGCTCAGAAAATCCACTTCATCTTCAGCTTTCATGTCGGGCATTTCTGAAGAGAAGAGGAGGTGACAGAGCACATTTGAAAACACCAGTCCTGTGCCTCCTACTGCACCTAGCAAGCTCCCAGTTCTGGGTTCCTGTCTGTTTTCGCTTTTCTGCTAACTGGAGACTCTTCCCCTGTTATTAGGAGCTGGTGTCACTTCTGACCTGAGCTGCACATGCTCGTGGGGGTTTCCCTGGTCTCCCTGTGGCTCTGCAGTGAACAGAGATGCAATTCTACGTCTGCTGGATATCCATCACCACCCTGACTTTTCTGAGTGTGGTGCTGACTTGCCTGTGTCAAAGCAAATGCCTGAGTGCTAAGGGGACAATGACAGCTCAAGTGAGGTGGTCCATGCTGGCATCCACGACAAAGGCAGGAGAGAGCTGTGAAAGACAAGTGGAACAGGCCACAAGAGTGAGGCCAGGCCTCCGGTAGAGGCTGGCTGCCTAAGAACAAGCCACACACCCAGCAACGGTGAGGCCCAACTATTCTGTAAATCGGTTTTTAACTTGAATTTCTTCCAAAGCCAAAATACACTGACAAACCAGCAATTCCTTATCTTGGGGAAAAATAAAGTCTTTCCATGTGTTTTTCTTTTTGAACCACACCACTGTCCCCTCACTGGCACAGCTGACAGACCAAACGGTAGTGGCTTAGGTTTACCTGACCACCACACACATGATCAAGCACAGGAAGGAAGTGATCAAAATTATGTCCGAGGCAAATTTAGCCTCTGACACTTCTCTAGAGAGGACCCGGGCTGAAGAGCCGCGGTTCACCTCGGCAGCGCACAGAGACGGCACCGGCTGCTGCAGTTCGCCCGGAAAGCTGCCTGCGTGGTCTTTAACCCCCTGCATGCTGCTGCTGCTCTGGCACAGAAAGACGCTCCCGCCACCAAAGAGCAGGGCAGTTTCCTTTGCCAAAGACTAAATCACATTATTAGGATTTTATTCCAACAGCACATGTGGCGAGCACAAAAGTCTAGTTTAGATTCAGGGGAGTTATACTTCTATAAGTGAACATTTATAGTCTCACTGAGTTATACTTCTATAAATGAACATTTATAGATCTCACTTCTCCCTTCACTGCCCTAATTATACAATCTTACCAGCAATCTTACAATGGACAAACAAGTTTTTCCTTGCCCAGAGGAACAAAATCTGGGTTAGATTTCATAAAATATATTAAAGGTTGAAGACTGACTGAGCAACCCTCTTAGAAGCATCCCCGGATGAGAAGACTGTCACGTGAGTCAGGGTAGTCTGTGGGCGGGAGAGCTGTTGCTGATGTTCATTCTCACTCATCTGGGGATGTGACTTCAGGTACCACCTTAGTTTCCTGTACCTACAACTGAAAACACACATTTGGGCAACAGCGCGGAGAGGGGGCTGGCACCTCTGCTGCCCGGGCTGGGGTCCCTCAGGCGCCACCAAGGCCTACACAGTGATCAATGCTTTGGCTGCGTGAAGGGCGACACCTCATTCCTTCTAACCAGCTGTGTCTCCTGGCTCATCAGACAGCATCAAATTAAACCCAACTGGAGCCTCAACTCGGCAGGAGACACCCTGGGCTCTGAGGTCACCGTCAGGTGCTTTTTCTCCAGGACGATGTGACCAGGGATTTTCCCAAGCCCCTACTTTCTGGAGAAAGCACCGATGTCATCACTTCGGCGAATCCCTTCTACACCTTGAGACCATGAGCACAGAGCCTGCGTGGCTCCTGCAGACCGCAGGACAAGCGCCTCGCCTACACCACACACACTGCTGAACTTTCCTCCTTTAAGAGCTCACACGTGGCTCCTCAGCATCTTCACTCGATCTCTGTGCATTTTAACTCGAAGTCTGACACTCCTCCTGGTCTAACCTGTCTTCCACAGCAACTACAGACCCAAACCCCACAGAGCTCATGCTTGCCTGGCTTAGAGCCAGAAAGAGACCGTCCAAGCCCGAGAGGCCAGGGACACAGCACAGAACAAAAAGAACACAGCGGGCATCAGCTTACAGCCACTCCCATTCTCTTAAATGCCAACCTGCCAGGGCCCCCAAAATAGACTTCTTGTGGTGCAGGACCCGAGGCAGCAGCCAGCAAACCTCTACCATTCACCATCCGGAGCGTCAGTAGAAGTGAAAACCTGAACTCATCGAGGGGGAGGCTGCAGCCGGCCGCAAGGCCTTCACCAGGGGCCAAGGGCCATGTTTAAACTGCTCTGCTTCCCAGGCAACTTCTTTTTTCATTGTTTAGTTCGCTTCTCTCCACCCCCACACTCTTAACATATACTATGCTTAAGAGGATCGTCAAAAGTGGAAAAGAATGGCAGAAACATTCAGTCAAACAATCAAGACAAGGCAGACTGCTTCTTACCCACGGAGTCTTGGGGCAAGCACAGGAAGTCCTCGTCCCCAGCTGGTAACAGGCGGTGGCATGAAGGTGCGTCTCCTCACTGACCGTTAAGCGCTTTCAGGAGTCAAGACCAAACCCTCGGCAAGCTCTCCTGCGACAGGGCAGCTCCCCTTGCTCCCACCACACATGGTTACCCACAGAAGGACCAGGCTGCCGTGCGCAGGCTGCTCGGTGCAGCTGCTTCTCTGAGATAAGCAGACACAGGTCTGCCAGCGGCAGCAGCTCGGCAGACGAAGCTCGGGCGGAAATCCTGCATCCTACCCCGTGCGTGCAGGGCCCTGAATTCCGGGACTGCTGCCCCAAGCAACAGGCAGTGGAACTGCTCCTCTGGCAGGAAAGGGAAGGAACCTCCCTCCCCCACTCCCAAGCAAAACCAATGACCTAACACCACCACTTTGGAAGCCAGGCCCTTAGCCTGGAACGCTATCAACAGCTGCTCCTGCCACCACCCTGACTAAGCTCTGCTCAGAATGCAGAGGGTGACGGGCATGAGGGGGTTCAGGCTTGCACAGAAAACATCTTTTCAGCACTGTTTTCTGGGGCTCCAGAAAAGCGACTCAGCCGTGGTAATCAGAATGAGGACAACTCCTTCACCACCTCAGAGCACCTGTGACCAGCACGGTGGGAAGTGGCAACTGCTTCAGTGTAGCAAGCAGAGAGCTCACAGGCAATCCAGTCATGTGCCCGAGGAGTCTACACCACAGAAAGCAAAATCTGTTCTGCCCTGAGACCACAGTCTCTCCTGAGGGCGGGGCCTCGTAACCTGGCGACACGGACAAGGCCTCCAACGACAAGCACACCCACAGTTTCAGCATCAACAGCGTTATCACAGAGACCCACGAGGGGATCTGCGTCTCCAAATGTTAACTGTGCATTCTGCTCTGCTTACCTGTTGTTGGGGCCGGCCCTTGGACAGGCAGACTCCTCTTCTCTGATGCCTCCTGTCCAGCTGCTTGCAGAACACTGCCTGTCTGTGAGGGCCCCCTGGGTGGGAGAGCGAGCCCTCTCTCTGTAGGAGCATCCTCCGGCCACTCAGGACGGCACAGCTGCCCCTCGGGAGTCAGTGCTGCTGAGGCCCGGACGCGTTCCATGACAGCCTCCACTATGCGAGTGGCAGCCTCCTCAATGGAGTTTGCTCCCCGAGGCAGAGGCCCCCCTTGGGCAGAGACCCCGCAAGGTGGAGAGGGAGCACTCCTGTCCCTGCCTGGGGCCGAGGCTCTCCTGCGTTCTTTCATGCCAGTGGGGGCCTCGTCCTCCTGGGCCACAAGCGCTGGCTCTGTGGGGGGCCCCTGGGGAATAAGCTGTTGGGCTTCGTCATGCACTGGCTCCTCCCTGGAGTCGCCCACGGCACAGCTGTGCTCTGCTCCCTCCAGACGCCCTTTCTGCCAATCAAGAGGTAGCACGTCTGGCGCTGCAGCTGCCGGCAGGTCTGTGGGACCTGTGTCCGGTAAAGGTCCCGGCAAACTCTGGCTCGCATTCTTCTCCAGCCTCAGCAGGACTCTGGGGAGCGGGATGTCCAGGGGGTCGTCAGATAAATCCTTGCTTGTGGGCCCGGCAGGGCTTTGTACAGCATCCACCCTCTCCTCTCCACTCACCTCACAGGCACCAGCTCTGTCCTGGGGTGGAGGGGTCTTCGCTTCAACTCCCGGAGCCAAAGGCAGATTGTGCAGAGCCCGAGAGTCCCCCGAGCACAGGCCAGGCAGCAGGGTGGAGCTGCTCTGCTCCACAGTCGAGGCTTCCACAGCCAGATTTGCTCCTGGTGACATCAGACTCCCTGCAGCCAGACCTTCACCCGGCTGTGGGGCCACTTCCTTGTCATGCTTGGTGTCTGTCTTCAGACAGGCAGAGGGTGTGCCCAGCGAATGGCAGTCCTGAAGCGCCTTGTCCTGGGCACAGGCAGCCGAGCTGGGTTGTTGACAGAGCCCTTGAGTCTCGAGTCCAGGAGGCAGCACTCTCTGCTCACCCTGCAACGCTCCTGAAGAAAGTGTGTCTTCCTTGATGGAGGAACCAGTCCCTGTCTTACCCCTGTCATCTTGTCCCTGAGCAACAGGGCTTTCTGGAACCACCAGAATTTTTTCTTCTTCAGTCAAAGTTGGACCAGGAGCCAGAGTGGGCTTACTCACACTCTGTAGGGCAGATTCCGCGTCCCCCTGGACATTCCGAGCTTCAGGGTTTGCAGAGGAGCCAGGGCCCTCGTGCTCCCCGCCAAGTCCTGTGGGACTGGCATTCCCCATGCCAGGCTGCAGCTGGGCGGCAGGGGAGGACGTGGGCAGCCCAGCTGCCAGGTCTTCTCGGCCCGTCTTACCAGGATCGCTTGGCTGTCCGTCCTGACCCTCTCCACCATCTGTAGCTGTGTGTGGCGGGGCAGTCGCTGTTCCCTTTTCTTTCTGGGAGGAGACAGGGGAGAGTGCGTCATCTCTGGTTACTGACTCAGTGCGGGGACGGCCTGCCAGAGAGAGCACACTGCCTGATGTCACCGCCCGGTCTGCAGCCACTTCTCTCTCAGTTTTAGGCACAACTTCATGTGGAGGGGAAACATCCACACACAGATTTGCTGCAGGTGTATCTAGTTTTAGATCCTTTCTCCGGCCCATTTTATCCGAAATGCCAAGAGGACAGGTATCCTTGCGTTCCTGTGACTCCCCACCAGGATCAGAGGTGAGGGCTGTAGCCTGTGGATCTTCACAACCAACGGCAGAGGAAGCATCTGGTGCGCTGGGCTGCCCTGCTGGGGTGCTCTGGGGCTGACTCACTCTGCCACTGCAGTGCTGTGCGCCAGACTCGCCACTAGAGGGCACTGCACCCTGCAGACACACAGGGTCAGTGTCCTGCGGATCACTTCCCGCTGAGGAATTTGCTTCTGACTGCTGGTCTCCCAGGGCACCTTCTTCTAGCCCAGGAACAGTTATATCCGAGCATGGCACTGCCTTACCTATGTCTGCTAAGGCAGAGTCAGGTTCCAATCCACCGGACATCCTGTCTCTTGCAGCACCCGCGGTGACCAGAGCGCTGGTATCCACTGGAACATCAGCATTCTGCTCAGCACTTCTTGAAGTCTCAGCGTCTGCTGCCTTCTCAACGGAACTTTCTCCACCGCTCACAGCAAGTGCAGCAGTGGCCGGCTCGTCCCCTGCCCAGGCAGCGGAGGTAGAGGCACCGTTTGGAACAGCAGCTCTGGCCCTGGGCTTGCCTGTGACCTGCGCATCAGAGGCCCCAGCTGTGCTGACCTCAGAGTTCCCGGATCTCTCCGCTGTATGCTTCCCTCCTTGAAGCACCTTCCTCTGCATGGGGGCAGCTGGGTGCTCAAGGTCTCCTTCTGCTGCCCCCGCAGTTTCTAGGGCACAGACTTCTATGGCTGAATCACCTGCCAGCTCCCCTGCAGGACACCAGGCTGTGCCTGGCTCCACGACCGTGTCTCCTCGGGGCACACGATCTCCACTAGCCATTCCAGAACGTGTTCTTCCAGTTTCTTCATGTCTATCTCCACAGGATGGAAAGTTCTCTGAGCCCCCCTCTCCACAGCCAGGCTCACTCTGAAGGCGGCCCTCCTGCCCAGACACCACTCCAGAATCCCCAGTGTGCGCGGGCTCCACCTCTTCCCCTTCTCCTTCCAAGCCTTGCTTCTTCATAGAGCAATGGTCTCTGTTCTCTCCCTCAACCACGCTCTGTGGCACGTGGCTACAGTCACTCTGCCCAGCAGGGCCTCCTTGGCAGCATGCAGCACTCTGGGTCTCTCCAGGGGGAGGAGGAGGTTGCTGGCTGCCCGAGGGCTCTTGTGCACAAGGAAGAACACAGCCATCCGTCTCCTGCGCACTGGGTGGACTGCAAGGATCCTGTGCTGTCACCGTTAAGGGCATGAGATTGTCCATTTGCTTGAGGTTTGTTTTCTAGGAGGAAATGAAACATACTTTAAAGAACTTCCATGGGAACAGATGCTCAATATCTATAAGCAAAAACCCTACTGGACTGAAGCTCACCAACACTCTAGTCCTTCCAACATCACATAACAAATCCATCTAAAGAGACACAGTGAACTTTCTTATTCCTGACATCTTTTGGACCTATCTGCATATCCACTGGACATGACAAATGGCATGGAATACAAAACAAAAAGACAGTTTTCTACAGTTTAAAGCTGTTCTAGAAAGTAGATGAGGTGGCACACTTGCAGTGCTGGATCCCATATTGGCACCGGTTCAAGACCAGGCTGCTCAACTTCCAATCCAGCTCCCCACTATGGTGCCAGGGAAAAGCAGCAAAAGATGGCCCAAATGCTTGTGCCCCTGAACTCATGTGAGAGACCCAGATGACGCACCTGGCTACTGGATTTGACCTAGCCCAGCACCAGGTGATGCGACAATTTGGGGAGTAAACCAGCTGATGAAAGGTCTCTAACTAAATCTCAAAAAAAAAAAAAAAAAAAAAAAGAGAGAGAGAGATGAACACTGAGCCTCAAAATCCTTACTTTAAAATATCACGGTGGGCACCTGTCAAATGAGCCACTGAGAAGACATTTTCATGGGATCTTTGGAGGAGCAGAGCCAACTCCCATCCCACCTTACACACTCAAGCAAAAACAACTCTTTTCAATCCCAAGATGCAGCCAGGTGCTTCTATGCCCTAAATGCTTACTGAGGAGTTACACAGGGCCTTTTAATTCCCAAGACATGCTCCTCCAATCCAACCAAACCATTTTAGTTACAGGTTTATAATTTCAGGAACAGTGGCATGGTAGAACAGTAGCTATTGTCTCACTTTGAAGGAAAACAAGTATTTATGTGAGAAGCAGAGAGACAGACAGAGCTCCCATCCACCGATTCACTCCGCCAAACAGCCACAACGGGCAGGCCTAGACCCAGGAACCAGGAACGCAAGCCAGGCCTCTCATGCGGCGGCAGGAGTCCAATCACTTGACTCACCACCTGCTGTGTTCCCTGGGTCTGCACTGGCAGGACAGACAGCTGGCATGAGATATGGGCATCACAGCCACTGGCCAAGTGTCCACTCCCTTCCTTTCACTTCCTGATAAACGCGATCATACAACACTAATATCACTGGAAGGTGCTGAGTAAAGATTGTCTTGTTTCGCAGGGCAGGGATAGGCACTGAAACTTCAATGTATTTTTAAATGTAAACAGAACCAACAACAGAGTTACCAACCTGATGGACAATACTATGTTTTCACAAAATTTTTACGTTTAATATCACTGTGCAATTGGAAAAAATGTTCAACAATAAAATGTGAAAAAAAGAAAAAACCTACAGTTAATCCAAGGTTATAATTATGCAAGTATTTCATGTGTGTGCAGACAAGGTTTAGGAAGATGGAGAAAAGCATACAGGTGGATTTTTTAGTAAATTTACCTTCCTATCCAAATTTTAAGAAATCTTATAATAATACTTGCTCATCACAAACACTATTTTTAAAATACCTGGTTTGGGACCAGCATTGTGGCATAATAGGGTTAAGAAACAGCTTGCAATGCTGGCATCCCATATGGATGCCAGTTCAAGTTCCAGCTGCTCCACTTCTGATCCAGATCCCTGCTAATGTGCCTGGGAAAGCAGTGGAAGATGGCCCAAGGGCAAGGTGGGCCCTGCACCCAACCTGGAAGGAGTTTCATGCTCCTGGCTTTGGCCTGGCCCGTCCCTGACTGTTGTGGCCAGTCGGGGATTGAACCAGTGGATGGACAATCTATCTCCCTGACCACACATCCCCTCCAACTCTGCCTGTCACATAAATCTTAAAAACGAAAGACACCTGGTTTGCTGTCTACTCATTATCTGACCTACCCAATAACCATAGACATTATCTACTGTTCTCTGTCATTCATTTACTCACGCAGCAAACGTGCTGAGCACCAGGGCTCCACCACCACACTACCCGGTGCACGATGGAAGTTTCTGCACGAGTGTGAAACGTGTCGCCCCCACTGACACCCTTCAGGTGGGAATGTACGAACACACACTTCGACACGGCTCCTGTGCCGTTCCTGTCAGCCATTCCCACACTGGCTGTGCCTGCGCCTGTGACCACTGCGCACCCAGCAGCAAGAGTCCCAAAGGAAAACCTGACTTCCTGGAGTCCACTCAGGGGAAATGACATGACACTGGCCCTAGAATAAACACGTTGTGAAAGCAAAAGACCGGCACATCCTATAATCCTATGATGGTCTGCTGGGCCCAAAAGTGATGCCCTCTGCCAAGGACGTCGCTGGCACTGAGATGACCTTAGATGACCTTAAAAGAAATTCCAGTCAAGCTATTTCTAAATCAAATCAGCTCTGTGATACACTGGGTGGAAAAGTCATCTAAACTTAGCCACTGAGATGTTATGGGGAAGAGAGATGCAGGCAAAAGATGTTGCTATTAACTGTAATAATGCTACTAGGGCATCCATTATGTTCCTATGACTACCAACAACCCAACCTTGAGGGCTTCAGTGGATTATAACATTTTCTGTTGTTTTTTAGTTATCGTTTTACCATACAACTATCAATTCCGATATATCACATCATTCACTAGACTGGCTGTGAAGACTCCCGAGGAGTGGACTTGATGCTTCTCTTTAGCAACAATCTCATCTAGTTCCATAAAGTTAAAAACAAACCACGTATTTCCTTCCATGCCAGGAAAACTCAGTTCCAGCTGTTCCCTATTTCTGTATCTGCAGTATGTCTGGATGAGAATCTCATGTCTTAAAAAACCTGACCAAAACCAATGATAAAATCTCTCCCCCCAGTGTCATGTTATTTCTAAGTGATCGTGCTGGACACGACCCGGGTGAGTACAGCCCTCATGCTTCTTACACGAAGTGTTCCCTGTATGCTTCATGACAGCCAGGTTCACTGGGGGGGGGGGGTGCACCCCCCATACACACCCTCCAAATTTGCACATGCCCCATACACACCCTCCGAGTGTGCACATGCCCCCCACACATACCATCCGAGTGTACACATGCCCCATACACACCCTCCAAGTGTGCACATGCCCCCCCCACACCCTCCGAGTGTGCACATGCCCCCCACACCCCCCCAGAGTGTGCACATGCCTCCCACACACACTCTCAGACTGTGCACATGTCCCACACACACCCTCAGAGTGTGAACATGTAAAGCGCAAACTTCTTCCTTACCATCAGTTGCTGCTGGATGTTCATAAGTTTAAAAATATGCCCAGTGCAGCTGTCCCCAGAAGAGGGGGGCTCCTGACGGGATTCAGACTCGGAGGTTAACGTGTAAACATCCAACTCCCGGTGGTGCCTCACAGAGCAGTCTCCACAAGGGATCTCATAGGACAAACTGCTCCAGGAGTCAGGTTCTCCAGCATTCTCCCTGCAAACAAGAATTTCTGTTGAGGTTAAGTGTGATCTGCCTCCTAGACACAGGCTCACCCTTCTCGGTCTGTCACAGTGTCACACGCCCACAGAGACACCCTCAGAGTGTGCACATGTCCCCCACACACACCTTCGGAGCGTCACAGAGTGTCACAACTCCAACCTCACTGCGCCTCGCTGACGCTAGCAAGGAGCCCATCACTGCATCCTCCTCCCAAGCAGTCACCGATGGGCAACATGGAGACCCCAGGATTCCTCCCTAAGGATACTGCTTGGGTCCAGATAGGGAGAAGTCTGTGATCTTCAAACAGCATGATGCTAAGCACCCAATAATGAGGAGGTTAGACAACGTTTTAGCCTGGCTTTCCACAGAACAAGACTCGCCAAGAGCTGCTCTTGTAAGTCACACCGAATGCTGCCTGCAGGTAGTACAGAGGCCCAGTCACCCCAAGCCACACAGAGCACTCAGGCTTCTGTAACAACAGGTGGAGGAAACAGCCTCAAAGTTGTTGAACTCAACTACATAGAGAAAACTGCCACAATGCCATATGATACCATACTTGTCCATATAGTTGTCAACCATTTTAAAGGAAGCACCAGGTTCCAAGAACTTTAAGTCAACTTTTTAAAACTTTTTTTTAAAAAAGATTTATTTATTTGAAAGTCAGAGTTACACACAGAGAGAAGGAGAGAGAAGAAGAGAGAGAGAGAGAGAGAGAGAGAGAGGTCTTCCATCCGATGGTTCACTCCCCAATTGGTCGCAACAACTGGAGCTGCATCGATCCGAAGCCAGGAGCTTCTTCCAGGTCCCCCACGTAGGTGCAGGGGCCCAAGGACTTGGCCATCTTCCACTGCTTTCCCAGGCCATGGCAGAGAGCTAGATCATAAGTGGAGCAGCCGGGTCTCGAACCGGCACCTATACGGGATGCTGGCATCGCAAGCGGCAGCTTTACCTGCTCCTGCTAAGGCCACAGTGCTGGCCCCAATTTTAATTTAAAAAACAACTTTGCTCAAACTTCTCTTCATGACCATATGTAAGATATAAGTAAGTCGACAAAGGTACAGGCTATACTCCCTGGGGTCCTCCTTGTTAGTCTGGTACATGGGAAACCTTGGACAACGTGTGCAGAGACTTTTCTGTAACCAGATCGAGCCTGGCAGGAGAAAAGCCCAGGTACAAATCTCCAGAAACCCCAGCTCCCGCACAGCTGAGCACTGAGAAGCACAAGCCCTAGCTGGGGCCGTTTAAAAAGCAGTGCCTGTGCCCTCTGAGCTCGAAGACTGGTAAACACCCAGGGAGTGTCTGCAAAGATCTCCGCCAGCTTCCGTTTCCCCATCCCAACTCTGGCGAAGGAAATGACGCTCTGCTGCAGACTGTGGCAGTGACGCCAAGCAGGCTCCGTTCCATGGCCATGGCAGCAGACAACACAGGGCTACTCAGCCAGCACAGTCCAGCAGAGTTCAAGGCACACTCTGACACAGAAAAAAGCTGATGTCAGGACTACCCAAAGCAGGTGACTGATGCTGTCTTCCACCACCAGGAGAGCCCTGAATCACACCTCAACTCCAGCGCAAGCCCGGGGTGAGATTCTCTGAGCTCGGCAGGGCTGGCTGCCCTTCACTCATCTGCAACCCCTCCGCAGACAAGGGCCATGTGTCTTCTGACCCACACGGCCACCACCTTTCCCTTCTGACACACCAGGGAGCGCCATGTTTGCTGGGATCCCAGCATAGAAGAGCGGGATCATCCTTCCATTTCCTCAAGCTTAAGAGGCAGGTGAACTCTAGTACGACCCAAAGTAGTGGGAGCAGTAACAGCTTGAAGGACACTCAGAGCTAAGACAAAAAAATCCACTGTTAGATCAAGAACAAGAGAAAAACAATGCCCCAGACGAGAATTAGCAGGTCTCTAATGAAAAGCTAATAGAAACCATTTGATGCTGGTGTTACTACCAATATTAAATTACTGACTTGGAGGAATGCACTATTATGTAAGACGATGTCTTTGTTCTTAGGAAGTAAGTGCTGACATATACTTTCTGCAGTTGAGGCTCCCGGAATTCAGTAAAATGCATACACACCCCAAAGCAAATGTTGACAATTGGTGACTAGGGGCCAGCACTGTGGTCCAGCAAATGCCAAATCTCCCAGGACAATACCAGCTCAAGTCCACTGCTCTACTTCCGGCCCAGCCCCCTGCTGATGAATCTGCTGAACTACAGGATGATGGTCTAGTGCCTGGGGTCCTGCCACCCGCATGGGAGACCTGGATGGAGTTCCAGATTCCTAGCTTTGGCATGGCCTGGCCACCAACCGTGTAGCCATTTGGGGAGTAAAGTAGCAGACAGAGAATCTCAATCTCTCTCTCTGTCTACCTGAAAAATAAACATTCAAAAAATAAACCACAGTTGAAGAATAATGAAAGTTATATATTCATTATACTATTATTAAATCTTTTCTGAGTTCCAAATTTTGTAAAATAAAAAGCTAAATATAAAAATTATTTTTAAAGGGAAGAGGAAACAACCTTTTTTTAGGATTTATTTATTTATTTGAAAGTCAGAGTTAGAGAGAGAGGGAGAGACAGAGGGAGGGGGAGAGGGACAGGGAGAAAGAAATCTCCCCTCTGCTGGTGCTGAGCCAGGTCAAAGCCAGGAGCCAGGAACTCCATCCAGGTATCCCATGTAGGCAGGGGTCCAAACACTTGGGCCATCCTCTGCTGTTTTTCCCAGGCCATTAGCAGGGACCTGGATCAGAACTGGAGTGGCTGGGACACGAACTGGTACCCATGTGGATGTCGGTGTCACAGGCTACAACACTGGCCCGGGGCCAACTCTTTCACTCTTCTACTGATTTTTTATGTACAGAAGCAAAAAAACAAGTAGGATTTGGGTATTTACTAAGACACAGAGGCCCTAAAAGTGCACTTTGAGGTAGAATCTTTGTAGCAGTTCTTCATAGCAGTACTGCTGTGTCACAGATGAGCAAACTAGGACTACGAAACAGCAACTCATCAGCTTGAGGGTGAACACAGGCGCAAATCAAACCTGGGCCAGACCCATAACCTCTTTTGAGTATGGTCTATAAAAAAATTCAACAGCCACTTTACAAAACTGCTGTGGCAACCAATGGGGAGAGGGCACAAGTCACGGAACTATCACACGGCAGAGGTAGCCAACTCGCTAGCACTGCAGGTCCGACTCTGGAAACAGGCTGCACGGCCTGGGAAGTCTGTGCTCTCCCACCATGCAGTGCTTCGGGTGGGAGAGGTGGTCCCAGTGAGAACACTCCCAGGGGAGCGCAGCAGAGAGCATTCAGGGCACCTCAAGGAGAAGCTTCTCTGTGAGGCAAAGCAACGCCCACTCCAGGTGGCACATTTTGTGACATTTTTTGAGAAAACGTTCCGAGTCCAGCATTTGCTGCTACATGGATGAGACTTGGATGAAAATGTAAGACAAACTGCTTAGCCCCAATTTCCAGTGCTTGGCTGTTCTCAAAGTAAGCACATTCCACTCAGTGAAAGCCAGGACCCGTATTAACTCTGAAACGCTGAGAATGGCATTCCCACCATTCACAAAACTCACACCCACCAGCATCCTAAGGGGCAAAAGAATATTCGTCACCCCAATTCCCTACAATTTATCCAATTGTGTTGAGTTCTATTTTCCCTGGAGGCTAAATCGCAGAGTGGGAGGACAAGAAAAGCACTGGCGTCAGGTCCGAGTAGATCTCACGCACACCACGGTCTGACCTGAGCCACACCACCCAGCTCCTACCTGCCAGGGCTTTTCCACCTGTTAAATGTGCAGGAAGAAGGGGCCGGCGCTGTGGCGCAGCAGGTTAGCACCCTGTCCTGAAGCGCCAGCATCCCAATACGGGCACCGGTTCTAGTGCCAGATGCTCCTCTTCCGGTCCAGCTCTCTGCTGTGGCCTGGAATAGCAGTAGAAGATGGCCCAGGCCCTTGGGCCCTGTGCCCACATGGGAGACCTGGAAGAAGCTCCTGGCTCCTGGCTTCAGATCAGTGCAGCTCTGGCTGTTGTGGCCAATTAGGGAGTAAACCTAACTCTGTAACTCTTTCAAATAAATGAAAATGAATCTTTAAAAAAATGGAGGAATAAGATGTGTATGTTTTAGATCTATGTGTGTATATGTGTTATATGTCTCTATTATGTGTATATATATATGTGTGTGTGTGTGTGTGTGTTCAATTATATGTGTGTATACACCCGTAATATATCTATGCCTAGTAAATACTCATTAAATACTGGCTTCTATTTCCTTCTACAAACGAGGGGGTCCACGCCACACCCATTTCCTTTCACTGTTAATATTTATCATTTCACCATGCATCAGACATTGAACTATGGTGCTTCAATAATCATTTCAATCATTCTCTTAACTACCCTGTGAAGGGGAATGCTATCACTCTCATTTGTAGAGGAGAAAACTGCAGATAGGAGAAATAAGCAATTTGCTTGTAAATAATGGAACCAGAACTCAGCCAACATTCCACACACCACACAAAACCACCGCCACTGCCTAGTGTGTACCGGAGAATGCAGACCAACGAAACAAACAAAATTCTGTTTAAAGATTTATTTATCAATTTGAATGGCTGAGTTAAAGAGAGAAAAAGCAAAGCGGTGGGAGGAGGAAGGAGGGAGAAAGAGAGGGAGGGCGGGAGAGGGAGAGAGGGGAAGAGAGGGGGAGAGAGGGAGAGAAGGGGG